>OZ038374.1:147191101-148391101 GCA_964036015.1 Leptarthrus brevirostris
AATCGAAATTCATTTTGTGTTTTGAAGTTTCTTTGTTGGTATTCCGAAAGAACCTTCACCAAGCTAAATCATAGGATCATCGGTCAACTGAATGATAACATTCCTTCTCGCAGACTTTGGTGCGTTCATCTGGTGTACCGTAGTACCACTAACCTTAGGCTTGGCATTTTGCTATGCCTAAATTATCCTTACAGGATAATTCGGCTCTGTAAGCTAGCTCCATTGGAGTAAGTGTTGACATGTCAGCCTTTCATACCGGAGGTTTCAGGTTCGAACTTCATCGGCGGCGACCCTGGGCGTTCGGAATGCACCTTAAATTGTAGGTCCACTTGTAATCGTTGTCTCACATCGGTTGAAGTTGAAGGGGTTACGAGATCTGGAGAGAGAGAGAGAGAGAGAGAGGAGATACACACCTTTCCCCCACTCATGCCCGGTGAGAACAGACCTTACAACAGTTTTACTATCCTCTACCAGCCAAGGAACATCACTCCTCCAACCCAACAAATTTTTTTAATCAACATAGTGAGCGGAATTCACATCCTTATGTTGGGAACGCTGATATCTCTGAAGGCTCCACAATTTTCCCATCGATTAGGGGCTCGATTCCCTTGTTATGTTTGTACCTTCGCGATTTATGTCTACTTTTCTTCTCCTTTTTAAATAAATTTCCAATAGGTTGAACTAGGACCGCCGACAGACGTAGAAATTTACCACATCAAGGACCCTGACTAAGCTGAAACTCAAGCAGGCAGTTTCATACGCCTGCAGTACAATGAAATCTTTATTGAAAAGCATTGCCATATCAAAAGGTATTTTAAATCTATTTGTTACCAACTAAACCCCTGTCACTCAGTAAATCAATCTCTTGGATTATTGACCTCATTTCGTCCGTTAAACCTTTTTCCATTTCTCCTACCAGGTCTCAGTTTTATGTTCCAATCGTCCCCAAATTCGTAGGACTTAAGCGATATAATCTAAAACCGGCTTAGAAACATCTTGTCGAATTTATTAAGATAAACAATCCCAAAGTTACCCTTAAATAACACCGTACTCACGTAGATGGTATGGGTGGAGCGAGAAAAGTCAATGTCAGTTCGCATTATTCTCACCTGAGTGGGCGAATTCATTCGTAAAACGTAAACGTAAAAACGTTCGCAAAATGAAACAACGTCGCACCCATGGAGCCTTCATGTGGAAGCTACATGGCCACCTTTGCCGTTTATATTTAGTTCGAAGGACGGCTAAGGTTGCTGTGGAAATGTGAGATACAAGTAAACTCTCGAGCAAGCATTATTCAGTAGAAGGTTAATTCTTAGTAGAAAAGGACTTGTTTCCTTGCTTAAAAAAATATTGACGAAGTCCTTTTTGTTTTGTTTCAGACATTCCATTTTGCAAGTTGTGATATTTGCCACCGAAGTCCAAGATGGAAAAGACTCAGTCCCAATGCAGCTGCAAGTACACAGCCGCGATATTTTGGTCCTGCCTAATTGGATTGGTCCTGTCAATCTACGCCACCCACGTGGAGCTCAATAAAGAAAAGGACGACGACTACCGAGCGATGTGTGACATCAGTGAGAAGATTAGCTGCACCAAAGTGTTCTCTTCCAGGTAAAAATGTGGAAAAAGCCTTAGTGTGCAATGGCAATATGGTTGCGTTCGTGTGTGCGTGTATGTAAGGAGCATGGTTGCCCTTTTCTCTAAACGGCAAAAGAAGTGAAAATATGGAAATGTCAGTGCCTTGTATGAAAGTGTAAATGACATGTAATCACTGGATAATCCTGGATATTTTCTTCCCTTAGATACGGCAAAGGATTCGGTCTGGCGGGACCCATCTTCGGGCAGGATTCAGTTTTCAATTCCCCAAATGGAAAGATTGGAGTTGTCTTCTACATAATCATTGCTTTGTTAGGTAAGTGAATTTTTTCGTTTCGTTGTTTTTTTTAGAAATTTTTTTCGTTGGGTTCGTTTTCAATTTAAATTGGGGACACATCTTGGGGTTTTGCATGCGCTTAATGACATCATTTTGCATTTTTCTGTGAATTGTAAATAATCGAAATTCATTTTGTGTAGTGGTTTTGTTGAGAGGATCATAAAGTCTATATTCAGTGTCGCAATTTTTAGAAGCATTTTTGGTACATAGGGCGGGTAGTAAACGAGCATTTCTGTCTTTATAAAAAAAATTCGATAGCAGTAGCAATGCGATTCCTTTATTAAGGTTAATGTCGAACCGTTCGACATCTACTTCGCCGTCGACGTTTGTTTTTGCTTTGTTATTTCTGACACGTTGTGGTACTCCGTCCCTGCTACCATTTGCGAATTGAGGTACCTTTCTTATCTATAAATCTTATTCTGAGAGGTCTTCGTTGGGTCCCGTGTGGATTCCAAACTTCAGCCTGTTGAGCTCTTTTCTTAGTGTATCGTCTCCAAATACCGATGTCAGTGTCGTCTTGACAAGTGAATCTTTAGATTGTCTTTGGTAAGGACTTCTTTTACTTTTAGTAAAGATGTTACAGGCAATGATATTGATGTTAAACAGTTCTATTTTTGGAGATTGTTCATGCCAGCTTGTATATAAGCTTTAGCTGTAACATTACCTCTTTTTACACTCTTAAGAGAAACAGAATTTATCCAAAGCGAATATACGCTGTTTTATGGATTTCAAGTTCACAAGTTTAGTTTCACCAGAATTGACTTTAAATCCTGCTCTGTGGCTATCTTCACTCAGAGCTTCGGACATTTGAGTTACATTACTCTGTTTATTATATAGGATACATACATTGTCAGCATAGTTCATGTCATAGTTCATTGTCATAGTTCCTGTTGGTTGGTTATCTAGTGTCTACATATTACGTCATTAACGATAGTTAATGATAGTGAAAGTGACAGTATGCATAAGTTGTTTCACTCCGTTTGGGTCTTAAGGTCTTCTATAGCTAAGCTACTGCTCACAATCAACTCTGTCAAATGTCAGACAAACATAAGATGGAATGGAAAGATCCTCACGAAGGCTTGTTTTCGTCGTCACCGTATAAAATACGATCCATTATTTACCTTACTAGATAAGATAATTATATCCATCATTTTAGATGCTCAGGTTGCCTTCTTATGAGAATCGTGGGATCGGTCTCGGTTGGCCAATGTACTTAAATATATGTCGATGGACCACAGCTGCGGCTGAGATTCTCCGTATAACATCGACTTTGTATACAGAGAGAAAAGTTCTGGAATTTTCATGCGGAAATTTGCGGTAAAAATTACAGTTCTCAACTCTCAGGTACCTTAATTTTTACCGAAGAGCACCGTAAAATTTGCTGATTATCTTCTTTTTTACATGATAATGCCAAAGCTCAGGGTATGCACTATCCTATCCTAAAGTATATCCTTGGCACGAATGGAATTAAGGGTTAGGGTTGAGTAAAGAAGGTGTTGATGTACGCCCACTTAAAAGTTTCGAGCTTATAAGACAAGGAAAAAATAGAAGATGGTAAGCTGTTCCACATTCGTGTTGTTCTGCTTAGGAAAGATTCCCAAAATTTTACTGTAAGTGCAAATTTGACGAGGAAAGTATAGGGATGAGAGCGACTTGAAGCTCTAGTATCGTGCATTTTCATGTATCAACAAGGAATCGGGCTAGCAATTTCGTTAAAATAATGGCCGTGGAAATAGCGATAGAAGAGTGAAAGACAACCGTCATTCCGTCGATGCTCGAGAGATTCAATGCTCTCAGAGGTTGTGGAATCGCCAATAAGTTACTACCCTTTCTTTGAACTTTATCAAACGCGGACAATGAAGCACGTCGACCGCTGATCAAATATGGGAATTAAATTTTAGTTTGGGGCTGATGTGGGACTTGTACAGATCACCGCGATTTCAAAGTATCTGTTCGGTTTCTAAGGTGATTGAAAGTTAATTAATCATTGATATTCACATCAAAACTCGGAACCACTGAAAACTAAGTATCACACGACGAAGAAAAATAACTAAAATTATCATAATTTGTATAGTGCTGCTGTTTAAATTTTAGCAGAATGTGTTACTTGCAACACGATTACGGTGAGTGGAACCGTACATTTTCCTGGAATTTTCTCTCCATTTACTTCAGCCCACATTTGACCAGAAACATGATCCAATCTTGTCAGCAAGTAAACAAATTTGACTCGCAATCTGTGGTTACAAAGTGAAGTTTTTAGAAGGCAACACTCCCATAAGTAAGATATGAAAGTATCAACAGCCTGACAAGTCTTAACTGAAGCTTCAGACAGATTACATCAGCGGATATCCAACACCTACTCAGACCACCATGCACTTTGAAGAACAGCTTTCGAATGATCACAGCAAGACAGAACATTATTTAATTGAGCACCGAAATTAGTTAAGTTTTGTAACTTTATCAACAAAAGGAAGAGCGATATGAGCGATATTATTAAAAGTAACCGAGGGGAGGTCTATGATTATTGACCGCCCATCTAGCATAAAAACGATGCATTGCAACTAACTATGATTTAGAGAAAGAAGGCTCTTAACAGACTATTTGTAAATTCCTAAAAGTTCATTGTTATTCTTCGCGCGTAAGGTAAAGCTGGACATCATTAAAATACACACGTAATTGAGCATCTGTAACAACTGAGGTCATTTAACTGAATAGTAAAGTTCCAAGGATAGAACCCTGGGGCATACCGGCAAATAAATATGAATAATACGGAAATCAGACTGAAAAGAGGTTAATGTGTCCCTAAAAATTGTTGGATTAAACCTAGGTTGGTAAATTGGATGTACGGCCACTTTAGCCAGCCGGATTCTTTTCTATGGCTCCATAGTCTGGTGGGCGACACTGGAGAGAAATTGTATCATGTTTATGCTGTTATAAAGCTGGTGTCAGTTTACTAAGTCCACGACGACATTAAAGATCCTGGTCGATCAGCCACTAAATCTCTACTTTAGAATTACAAAGACGGATTGAAGGTTCCAGAGTGTTGTTAAGGGATAATCTATTAGACTTTCAATATGAATGTAATAATAAAGTAGGCACGGATTACAGTGTTACGATTCAAACCTAAGCGTCCTGAACCTCGTCTGCATTTGCTTGGATATAAAGTAAGAACTTTACTACGAACTTCTCTCACCAGGTGCAATTTGTTAGGCTTGATATAATCAAGCAATAACTTCTTTTATTACTCACTTTCTACTCTCTCGTCACAGCTCTTCTGTCGATTCAATCAATTAAAATATTCTTCTTAGAGTTATCTTTCGAACTAGGTTGTATCTGACCCACTTAGAGCGCTAGCACATATGACAGAGACATCGACTTAAGAGAGGAGATTAGAACACGTTACAAAACAATTAAAAAAAATTTGATAAATTCAGCTCCTACGGCATTGCTGCTTCCGCCTTGTTGGAAAATTGCATGAAAGCATACATGTTACAGCTCCAATTAGATTTAGCAACCATTCGCGCCCTAATCTTCAGCATAACCATCCTTCAGATTTCAGGATTAGCCTATTTCACAAGTCGGATATGAACAATGTACCAGTCTCCAACTCCAAGCCAGACTTAAGTGCGCAGAGATAAATTTCTGAACGTAAACAAATTCCAAGATATAATGCCCCCGCAATCTCGAAATCTTAATTCCTTTCTTAAAATGCTATTGCCTCGTTGATTGTAGGCTTTTTGCCCATTTAATTTGGGTCTTTAATAGAAATTACAAGCAGAACTGGTCGTTGCGCGCGTGGGAAATCTTGTCGGCTCGGCTTTGGCTTGTTTGAGACACGAAAGATATTCAATAACATGCGGAACATCAATTTTTGTGTGGACGCAACGCAAACTCGACTTTTACGTTTTTGTCACCGAGGTCTCACGGCTTCTCAACCCAACACTCAGGCACAGACATCAATTGTAAAATTACAAGACAGCAGCCAAGGTAAACCGAGTTTTTTTCTGCATTCCTAGAGAGAACAATACAAAAATGGCAGAACAAGTGGAACAAGAAGCAATTTAAATGCGCTTCAAATAAATAATTAATACTCGGTGATTAGAAAACTATTTGCGTCAGGTTGGTGTTGACATTGTAGAATTCCCCGGCATACTTATTGATCTGACACTGAGCACCGTTGAATGGTCCATTTTGATTTTACTATTTCTAGTTTGTCACTTTTTGAACTCCCAGGTGCAATTTACGGAGCTGCAATAGCTTTGAAGTATCAAACAACAATGAGCTGTAAAAAGTCGGTCACAAGCTCTCTGTACCAAATATTTTTCATTACCAGCAATGGGGAATCATACTCTATACAACAGAAAAAGAATCATCCAAATCGGTCTACGCGTTACGAAGTTAGGTTTTACCCCCACCCCCACCCCACCAAAATTTTTTTGACATGGTACCAATCAGTGAATATACTCTACCTAACAAAAAAAGAATCATCAAAATCCGTGCCGCGTTACAAAATTATCTCCAGTCATATATAAAACAAAAATACGTGTCGAACGTAGAACCTCTTTGTTTTTGGGAAGTCGGTTAAAAATCATCATCGCTGTTAAAGGGTACCTAGAATTTGGGTGGTGATGTCGAAATTTTTCCAAATGGTTACAAGATTAAGACAAAATTAGATACACCATTACCAAATTTGCACACCTTACGCACCACCAAGCGTGTTGTCATTACTTAATTTATTTCTGTACCACAGATTAACTAACGCTTGCACACATATAAATCTGCACACTGTTTTAACTAAAACTAAAGAGAAATGCTGATGTCATTGACGCATTCTAACCTCAATACTTCAACAAAACGAACACAAGAGAGAGTCTTCCCATTAAAACACATGGAAATTGTAAATGAGAAATTTAAAATTTTTTATAGTCACCACAATGTTTAGAACATTTGTAGGTTTACGTCAAGAAAATTTCAAGTTGAGACTTTAAAAATACTACGAAAAAGTAGAATTCCCCAAGCTTGTTGTTGTTCGTGTCAGCTTCCGGACTTGTATCAGGATTAGGGTGTGACCTAGGCTATGCTATCGATGTACATACACTATCCGCTATAACAAAGCTCTTAAGCCAACACAATAAGTAACTGGCGCTCGAAGCTGTAGTATGCAAAACTGGGCCATAGCGCCAGCTACACATTGCTTCCCTTACGAGGAAGCCTTGATGTAATTTAAATTTTGTTTCGCTTAGAGTCAGAGGGCCGAATTCAGACCATCCGCACTCTCGGTGGTGCCACTGGGTGATAACGACCCTCTCCTTGTATGGAACAGGTATGTTGGTAAACTGTTTATCTAAAAACACACCGCACATACGAAACATCTAGCCTCGAATATCTCGGACTGATTCTGATATGAAGATCTTATAAAGCTGGGACTTCGAATCGGACCTTGGAACGTAAGAACTCTATGGGGAGAATGTGGATAGGCTAACATCATGAAGGTGCTGCAGCAACAATTCAGGGTCTAAAGTATTCGTAGACATCGCCATATCCGTTCACGCGGTACCGTTTCGCTATTTATTAGGGCTCGGTTAAAGAATAATCTTCCGTCTCACTTTCATGTGCTGCGTCTGTTAATCAATTCAAACGTTGAATTTTCAATTATGACTTATAGATTTCTTGCCACTTACGCATGTGTGTGAAGTTGCTTTTATTTTGAATTCTTAAATTTATATTTTTGATTTTATTAATTACTTAGATTACTGAGCTCAAATTATTATTTCGTATTTCTTTTTCAATGTTTTTCAGTATTTATTATAATTTTTTTTGTGTTTATTAACTTCCACCCAGGGTTGTGTACTCATAAATTTAAATTTAAAATTGAATATGCCTTCAGTCGAATGTAGAACCCCGAACAGTGGACTTATCACGCTTAAAAAGTGAATATTCAAACCTCTGACTAATCGTTGACAGGAACTAGCTGAAGACCGAAATATTCAGCTCATCTGTATTCTACCCTTATATGCCAAGGATTTTATCCGCTACCATAGGGGTGATGATGGTACCCCTTCTCCAAGTGGTAGTCCTCTCACCTTTAAGTCAGCTTTACATAAATTTACCTTTCCACTGGTAAACACCAATAAATCTAATCACAAAGATCGTCAAGAAATTCCAGCTCCCACAGAAGAGTTCCATGTTCAGAAGACAGCCATAGTGTATTTTTCGAATTCTAGAGTCCGTTCAAAATCCTACGTTGTATTATGTCTTACAAAGCCAACTTTCGAAGTAAAAATTATCCTCACTTCCCGCAAAGCTGTAGGAATGTGTTCCAGTTAGAGACAGCTTCGATAAGTCGAGAAATCAACCAAACGAATTTACTCCTCATCCTACTGTTCTGTCATGAGCTATGAACTAAATAAAGTCCCCTTTATCTAAATAACGTGATAAGTCTTTACATAGCACGGAAATTATACTCAAATCTAAGCCTGATGTGAGACTTGCAGATCGGCGCTAAGTCAGATGGAGTGAAATATTTCTTACATCTCTGTAGAAAACCCAAACATTTCATCACATTTTTGGCGACAGAAAATATATGGTCGGTTCAGCTAAGGTTACTGGTTATCTCATTACCTAAGATGTTTAAAGAGGGTGAGGTTAATATATACCCAATTAGCTCCGTCCACAGAAATGAGTTAAGAGTGCGCTGCGTGTTTTTTTTACGATGTGGCCAAAGCCTAGGGGATAACCCTTTGATGCGTTAACATGGCTTGGCCCCGGAAGAAAATTAGGTAGGGAGTGAGGAAATTTGAATGTTTTGTTTTTGCATTGCTGCGAGTTAGACAACAGTCCGGAGACGGAGTTAATTTTTTAATTCTCAATTAAAAACCCATGGGAACCCGGGAACTATGGTGTGGTGATCGTGCCTCTTAACCAATTGATCCAACTCCGTTTCCAACTTTTAAGAGATATTGTTGTCGTTTGAAGATCCAAAAATGCGTTCTCGGTTGATTTCTGTAGCGTTCCTACGAGAATTAATTACAAAATCAAAAGAGCACGCGAAATCAAGAATGCAGTCGTAGGCGAAACTATAAATAGGATTGTAAGTGAGAGCTTAAATATCATTGATAAAAAGAAGAAATAAGGTTGGTGAGAGAAGTGAACCCTGAGATACACCGGCATTGATTTTGTAGTGATCGGGTCTACTCCGTCTATTATTGCACGGATTGCACGGCCTGACAAAAAACCCTCTATCCATTTGAAGAAGTGATGGTGCAGATCAAATGCTTGAAGTTTGGCTAAAAGGCCAGCCTGCCAGACTTTATTAAGGCTTTAGAAATATCAGAAGCGACGATTTCGAAGTCACCAAAATTATGGAGACAATAACTCTTCGGTTGACCGTTCGGTGCGGAAACTAGTAGTCGGAAACACTTCTGTGGAGTATGAAAGGTAAAAAAATTCGCGCAAAGTGTTTGCAACATTTTAAAACTAGGGGCAAGAAACCTTCCGGTGCAGTAGATTTGGACACATCGAGCTTAGAGAGAACCTTAAAAACTTCCCGAGTGCGAAATTGTAGTGGTATTTGTCTGCTGCTGCACTGCAAAAGACGCTGCGATGAAGGTCTAACGAGCCAGTATAAATATTCCCATTATGGATAAGCGGTGGTATTAAAGTCCTTGTGAAATTATTCTTCACGGTTTTGACGAGAGACCTGAAGCTCTCACTTTGTTGATTTGCAAATTAAAATTTGCACAATATTGGTCTTATCGACCTTTACTTTTATTATACACACCCCCATTGAAAAATTATCTTACTGAGTCCTAGGTTGCCGGTGCGTGATTTCCTGAGGCCTGGTCTAACCGTTTGCTTCCTTTCTCCTCTATAGACGGGCTACTTTTCTTACTACGATGTTTTTTTTCCTATTGTTCTTGGTAAAAAGATTCGGGCTTTTCTGTTTCAAACGCCTCTTAACCTGCGAAGGATACCACGCGGTCAGGGTTCATTATTCTTCGGTCGGATCAAGTCATCTTTGACAATGATTTCCTTTGTGTAGTCTTAACTTGGTTTATTTGCTGCTTTGGATAGGAAATTTCTTGTTAGGCTGGGCCAAGACATGACCAACATAGCCTTATTTAATGTAAAATATCTTCTTTTTGATGAGAGAGCTCGGATCTTTAGCACAGAGAATTGATTTACTATGCGAGCCCTCAGCTACCTTCCTCATAACTTCTTTTTCCTTATCACGTCGTTATCTGCTTCATTATTAGCTTCAGTGAGATAATACTCAGGTATTCCTCGATACCGACCTATACGGAGTTTAAGCCCATCGCAGATATTCGCATTACCTTTCCTCTACAAGATAAACCTGAAAGTCGCCTGGTATCCAAAGCTCGCTTACTAGTGAGAAGAATCCGCTTGAGCCACGCAGCCCTCGGCGTATCCTGTTTTAATTGTATTTTGGTTGGATGCTGTTTTAGCCTAATAACCTGGGAGTGCATAAATTTCTTGTTGATATCTTCTATAAGGGAGTAGGATAGGAGATAAAAGGGATCCTTTTGGAGCTCCGAAACTCATTTTGAGTTGGCGTTAATAACTGAATGCAAAATTACATGAGGTAGAGAAGCTGTATCTACTGATGCTTCCGCAGTATTGCCTAAAACATAAATTACTATTAATATACAGCCAAGAGCAGGATACTTACTTCTTGCTAAGTAAAAAGACAAAATCGGGAATAAATGCATTTTCTTCTTTTGTGTTAATAAAATCGCTTCGTTCTCCCTTCAATACTACTTTCAAAAGATATAAGGAAAAAATTCCTCCGTGCCCGACTTAGTTTCTTATTCTTAAATGGCACGTGCTGCGACTCTGATTACCCACGCTCACGTGAAACTTAAAAATTCATCACGCTTTGCTCAAATTACCATTTAAAAGCTTTCCTACGAGCAAAAAGCCGAGCCGAGTTGAACATTTTAAATTGAAAAACTTCGATAACGACGGATCGTTTAAGACCTTTAAGCCGGACACACTTCATTTGCTTGAGAGAAACTTTTCGTCCAGACAATCTTTTCAGTGGCCCCAAGCCCCAATAAATTTGGCTTCATCTACGACTCCTCACGATGGATAAAATCAATGCGATTTTGCAAAAAGATTCGAAACACGAAAAAAAGTAAAAAACTTTTAAGGAACTTCTAAATTATCCCAAATCTTCTCCATTATCCCTGGATCAACATGTTAAGAACAAACAATCCTCAGCCTTGGAGATTGCCACCCACCGGAGCAAAGTTGGTGCCGTCGTTGTCAGTTGCTTAAGTTTTTGGCATGTTGGCATGGTTTTGGTGTTTTTCATCTTGTGATGCTTGCCATCTTCATCTGACTTCCGGTGCTAACCCTTTTATTTAACTTTTTCCTCTCGCATATTTTCAGGTTTCATCAACAATCCGACAATTGCGAAGATTCAAGTGATCTTCTGTGTCATCTCGAATCTGTTGTCACTCTATTTGGCGTATCTGCTGTACTTCGTGCTCGAGGACTTTTGTGTTGTCTGCGTCTCCACGTATGCAGTGAACTTGGCCAACCTGCTCATCGCTTGGAAACGCTACAACCATCTCCAGAAAGTTTCGTCGGATTCGTCCAAGAAAGTTGATTAAGTACTTATGACGACGCTCTGGAAAAGTTTTTCTTTCCTCCTTCCGGAAAAGTTTTATATGTTTGTGTCAGATTAGTTCTTAGTGCTGCTTTCCAGCTTCTTTATTTTCGTCGTTTTTGTTTCGTTTGTTTGTTAGGGCAAACGGGTTGTGGGAAACGGGGGAGCGTGCCAGCTCGTCCTGTCAGGTGTGCAGAAATAAATTTTTAATCAAAGTTTAAAAAGTTTTTACTTCGTAAATTATTTTTATTTGCTCTCTTTCGCTCCGGACGTTGAATCGGAAAAGTTGAATTGTAATGAAATTATCATAATTATGTCGGACGTCGTCGTAGTGCTTCTGGTAAGTTGGAAGAACGCAGCAGGTAAATTGAGTGGCAGAAAAAATTATTATCTTTTTAAGGTTTTCGGCTCGGAAGACGTTTTTGCACGTGTTGAACGACGAGCGACGTCTCTTAAAGCAGAGGATAATTTACATAGATCGCCAGCGATATGTTGTTTCCTCAATTACGTCCAATATAATGTATGGCAATTGGTCTAAATTGACACGACTTTTTGGTTTCTTTCAAAATTTTTTATTGTAGCTATACCTAACGCTTCTGTTTGCTGTTGAAATTGTTTGTCAGAAAGTGACCCTAAGCTCTCCTCATAGATTGTGAGCATCTAAGCTAACATCATAAATTCCCATTTAATCAGAATCAAGACGAGGCCTTGGCGTTAAATGCAGATATCTCAAGAAAATCTTAGAATACCGTCAACAAGGTAATCAATCACTTGCAGAGAAAAATGAATCGATCCTCCAGCCATAGGCAAAAATCGTTCGCTTGCTGGACGTATTGTGTGTGACAAATCATTTCAATTCGCCCGCCTACTCACGTCAAAGCCCCCCAGACCACTCGAACTCACTTCAGTTGACTTGGCCAAATAGAAAGAGTCAAGCAAAACACGTTCATCCCACGGCGATATGTATATCAGGCCTTGCAGAGCAGCAGCAGCAGCAGCTGTTTCTTAATATCAAGAGGCACTCGGAGTTGATTTAAGTAGAAGGAAACGGCCTTGAGGAATCTTGCGTGTGATCGGGTTAAGAACTGCTACAAGTTAGTCAGTTTTTTTTTCATAACATTAGGCAATTGTCAGAGCCACCAGACTTCCTTTTTCATCTGACCTCAGTCGAATGATCATTGACATGAAGCTGGTAAAAGTCGCGTGTTGAATGGCTTTGTGCTCGAGCTGGTTGATGATGTCAAAATATCACAAAACAATTAAGCATTATTGGGTCAATAAACCTGAGCAGAAAGGATGCTGTGATATTCCTAAATATCGCTGAAGATCAATTGGGTGTTTTCAGATAAGCGCAGGCTTTTATTAACTTGAGTGATACTCGTCGATTAACTTTCAATTTTTTAATTTTTCAAACTCAATGTCTTCCCCAGCGAGATTAAAATGGGCGAGTCCGAGTCAATATAGTCGTTAACTCTATATATTACTATAGCTGAATTTCGTAAGATACTAGCCACATGGGTAATGGGATTGAGTTGTAACGTTTTGGTCGTGATCGCGATGATTTATTTTTGAGGTATCACACCTACTTTGGTTAGCGATGGAATTTCGATTAGATGTGGTTCGGAGATGCAAACAATCCAGATAAGATTAAATGACTACGTGAACCTTGCGAAATGGCTTTTATTGACTTTTGATCGTGAGTTAAACTAAGAGTTAATAATGTTAAATGGTGCCATCCACATATTGCAGTAGTTACTTGATTGAGTAGTTGGTTCACTTCCTGATTTCTTGCCGTTGTCTGATAATAGTAAGTTTATCTTCACTGACGACGACGACGTAGCGATTACTTTTGGCACTGCTTGTGACGAAACTGGGGGGTTTTCTCTACATGTCGAATCCTCTAGCCTTACTTTTTTGACACCCATCGTCCTTACTGTTTTTACCAACTTGAACATTCTCTCCTTGGTTGTCGAATGCAATCTTTTGACAATTATTTCTTCCTGGGAAGAACGAAAACAGATTAAACACTAAATTAACTCTGCTATCGATACTGCAGTCAAACAACTCAGAACTGCATTCCTATCTCTACACAAAGGCCGCCCTCCAAAGAAGTGCAAGACGGGAAAAACGTGCTAATACAAAAGGCAGTAGAGGTGACCTACCGCGGTAATACTAGTGATCTATAGAAAATTTCCAGAAACTGACAGGAAGGACTCTTGCAACTGAACTTACTGTAAGAGACACAGCCGGATCCCTATTGGTAGTGGAGAAGCATCAACCGCGGAGGGAAGAGAATATTTTGTTGCTCTAAAGAACATATTTAGACCGCCGAATACCACTTCATTCGAGCCTGAATAACCACTGGTTGTAGACAAAATTAACATCAGACCTCCAACAGAATTGGAGGTGGCAGACGCAATACAGTTAGCGGACCTCGGTAAGCCCTAACTGATTTATTGAATACCAGCGGAAGTACTTAAGCGGATAACATGCTGAGGGAATGCGCGACTAATAACTCATGCCAGGAGAATAGCAGTAACGAACTCTAGCTTGTGCAGAGGATGTGAGAAGGACGACGAGACCGTTTTGCACGTTCTCGCCAATTATCACAACAAAACTTTCAGAGCTTTTATAAATGTTGAACAGAGTAAGACAAGGATAAATTCTGTCACCTTTGCTTTTCTTGATTGTAACCAATGATGGAAGACGCCAAATTGGACAGCCTCGCAACACATAGAGACAATCCGTTGAGGAGAAGGGTACCCCGAACAAAAAGTAAAGACAACAGGTGAAGGCGTTTTCGCAAAACCGGACCGGTTGGAGAGTCGGTGTAGTAGATGCCCTATTGCTCACAAGGGGTTGTAGGAACCAGAGAGAAGACAAATGCGAGCTGAATTAACTCTTCAATAGAGAGATAGTCGAAAGAACAATTTTTAGACTGTGGAATGGAATGTACTTGCAACTGAATACCGAAAATGTACTACGACAAGAAAATAAAGACTATACAAGATGCATTTATATCCCAAATGTAAAATTATTTCGAACGAAGATACTAAGGAAAATTTATAAGGAAACGATTACCTTGATACCTTAAAATTTAAATTCTTATTGAATTGAAACGAACACGTTGAAGACATTACACGGAGAGAAAATTTCAGGAAAATTTACGGTTCCACTCAGCGTAATAGTGTTGCAAGTAAAATTTTTTGGCAAAATTTATGCAGCCGCAATATAAAATTTACGATCCTTTTAGTAATTTTTAATGTGTTAATAGACATTTTTTACGGAACAGCACCTTAAAATTGACTGTGTGATGTACGGAAAATTGGCCTGCTAATCCACAATTTTTCCCGAAGTAATAATAATTACGGTGCAGTAATTTTTACGGTTCTTTACCGCAATTTCCCCACCTCTTTTAATCTCTTTGGAAGTTAATTATTTAAAGTAAATATTGATTAAAAGACGTTAGAGCGTGCTGCTGAAATCTAGGTTTCGAGTATCAGCCTATAAACATTTTTCTTTTAGCTAAAGGTGAATTAATTTGATTACTGTGCTCGGAATACCCTTTGAAATCGAGCAGATACTTGAGGCTCATCGTTCAGGTGCTGTTCCGTAAAAATTAAGGTAGGATACAGTTGCAGTACGAATACAGTTGAGAACCGTGATTTTTACCAACATTTTTGTATAAAAATTCTGGAACATTTCTCTCCATGTAAGGTCTCCAGTACCGTTTAATTTCTTAAACGATGGGCACCGAGCATCAGTGATGAGTACTGCGGAAATAACAGCGGACAACCGTAAAACACGTTATTCCGGGATACACTCTGTATCAGGCAATAATTTTTTTTCTAAAATATATGAGTCATAACAATTTTATGATGTTGTTCCGTATAAATTACCTATGGAAAGATCGAAAAGCTTATAGTGCCGCTACCTAAATTTTAGCGGAATGAATTACTTGTAAAACGATTACGGTGAGTGGAACCGTAATTTTTCCGGGAATTTTCTCTCTGTGTAAGGTCGAATCTTTTCCCGTTTCGCAAATGACTGATACCGTTCCGTTCCAGCAATTACGGTAGTAGGAATCATTTCGTCGGTTTCCTTCTGTTGCAATCCTATCCTGCTTTTACGTTCCTCTGCACAAGTTTGACTGAGTTGCTACAATCGTTTTGCGCAGATGGCGTTAACCTCGTTTACAAAGTAACACGTTTCCAAAACATAACTTTTTTAATTTGAATGCCTGTCCTTGCGTACAAAAAAGTTCTGAAAACAATTGCCTGAGACTACAATACTCGTCGATTGAACCCTTTTCTGTCTGTTGTCCACTACATGACCCACTGCCACCGAAATTTTTCACGTTCGCTACAAAATATTTCACTTTTATTTGGTTCCCAAGCTCATTTCGTTTGTTGCTTAATTTGTCAAGTGATTGAATGAAAACTCGCGTCCATTTTCGTGTCCGCCGTGTTCCAGTGTGCTCATTTCCAGTGCGCATACCCACTTGCCTTTACCTTTTAAGGCAACTCCCCATATAAAGGCACTCACGAAGCCTGATCAGCCTTCTGACGAAGCACGGATGCTGACTGAAACCGAAATCTTACCTGAGCGCGAGATAATTGATGCGTCGCAAGTGTGTTGATATTCAGTTGCTTCTTGTTGAAATTCCTTTCTTCCTTAAATAGCATCCCTGTCCATATTGGCTTGCTTTCGTAAATTGTTTTCACTTACCTTGTGATGTGCACTGGAACACCAATGCAAGTGCTTCGCTAATTAATTGAGGTGTCACTTTAAATCAAAATGCCACTTGGATGTTAAGAATTAATTAATTTGGTGAAGGAAAGTTACGTCACAGTGTACCTACTAAGTGGGTACAGTATAACCAATGAAGTACTAACCTTGAACAAAGCATGCGCAATCACATTAGACATGTCTTCTTGGTCTGTCAATCATCAGTGCATTTCCTAACAGCAGCTTCAAAATTCCAATCATTCTGCCCGGGAAATCTATTTCATGAGCTGCAAAACAATTTCGCCATTTCAATAGGAAACACTTGTGCCCGGGGAGCATTTGAATTGGAAATCGACAGGCGGAATTAAAAGTTGCACTTGTTTATGCCATTTAAGTTTTAATGGCAGTTGCACTGAATGCTGCTAAGATTAGAGCCTCAATGTAATTTCCCGCAGGTCGTTTTGTCGAATGAAATTGAATGTCCGCAAAAAATTGCCAACGTGTGTCTAATCCATAGTTAAACAAACGAAGCCACAGCAGAAGCCATCAATTTGGTGCTGCATCAATAACAAGCCCTTTCTTACTAAGCTGCAGCAGTTGTGGCAACGTAACGTGGACGCTTATTTCCATATGTGCTAATAACCTTCTCTCTATGTTCGTTGGACTGCCATTACCTAATGACCTGCTTCTGCCTGCAAGGTAAATTGAAGTGCCAGATCTGGTGAATGAATCTACAGCGCAGCGGAATGGAGGCGGCAGTAGGAGCCACAATCAAAATGCAACAATTTCCAGAATTGATTCAATTGCAAATTGCTTCACCGCCCAACAAAAAAAAAGAAGAAACCTCAAGAAATGGATGCAACTAGGTCCGCCGAGGTACGCCATCTCGTCGTCTCTTAACAGTTCATTGCTATTCATGTTGGCACGAAAGTATTTCAATGGATCAGTCGTCCGTGGTCCAAGATGCTCTCGATGGTTGCAACGGTCTTACCACTTTACATTCACACCGCCACTAAGAAGAACGATCCTCTCGTGGGTCCTCAAAGCCGCGTCATCTTGGCTTGATTTGTTGATACGTACAAGTTGAATTGGCATTAGTAGGCCGCCCGGTCTGGAGCTCAACTGGCCTTCAGATGACAGAAGGACTTTTCCAATTTTCACATTTTCCTCTCAATGACTTCGGAGCCTTCAATGGCTTTAACGAGATTTGATTTATGCAGTAAGCAACCACTTTGAGTACCACTGAACTGATAGCCATTGTTGGTATCTTCCTGAATGGCTGCTACCTGTGAGCCGGGAGAAATGTGTGCACTTCCATTAAGAGACTCCTTTCGGTTAGTTCTAGACTAGCACCATTGCCTGATGATTTGTTGTAAAATTCATAAGTCTCAAAGGTACACCGTTCGCTTGTATCTACAGACAGTGCAGACTCCATTGTACTCAGCCATAGTGACTGCAGGCTTCCAATTCAATTCAATCAAGCAACTGGAGCCCGGGGCATGTGACGGCCACAGCCACTTTGTTGACATAGCGCTTGATCTATGCGATGCATAATCAATGAGGGCTTACCTGGGCAAATGTACGTAGAAGTCGTAATCACTTTACCTGGAAAAGCGTATTAGGACTGTACAAACACGGCCTTGATGAGGCTGAACGTACAAAACCGCAGCCTAAAGCTTTTCAGGCTTTATAATTTCCGGTGTGGTGTCTGTTTAGATAAATATTGGATTACGGCAGACCCGAGACATGCAAATTCTTTAAATGCAAGCTCGAGAACAATGAGGTTATGATTTGTAACAGTTTTTGGGATTTTAAGTGGGCTTGCCGTTGCAAGAAATTACTTTGTATACGTTTTATTAGCATAGTTTACTATTAAGTTGTGTCATAGTAATCTCGGGATTTGAAGAAAGTTGAAAGACGATTCATTTCCACATTCTGGGACAGTTTAGTTAAGTTTTAGGGGAAGCAATATGATTTATTTCTGTAGTGTCATTTCGTTTGTATCTCATGACTGTTGAACAAGAGAAATAGCAACAGATATGTAAATAGAAGCTTTATTAAAAAGATATCTCAAACGACTTTTTACTTTATATGGTGTTATCTAATCTACAGCACGGTCTTTCTAAACGCATGAATGTTTAAAGTTAGGCTTCCAAAATTGCTTCAGCGGAAGATCATCATCAGCATAGGTGCACTACGAGTCGTGTATGTTGTCTTTCGTATGAGAAGGTTGTCAAAATATCAATTAAGACGCATAGGAACGCACTTAATTGACGTAATAGAAATCAGCTGTTTATTATTTGTTAATTGTTTAAAGTATTTCCTAGTTTGGAACGAAAGTGTTAAATTTAAAATTTAGTTATTTACTACATTCGATTAAAATTTATAGTGTAATGTTGGAGAGAACGAAAACCGTTGAGAGACAAGTGTTATTCAATGAATCTGTCAGCTGTTGAGACCTATTACGTCTAGCCTCAAGAGACTCCAAAAAAAAGAAGCAAAAGTTGATCAGCATATGTAGGCAGACAAAGAGAATCAGCCCAGTGAAGGCCACTAAAAGCGAATCTTACAAACCTGCGCTGGACAGTCTCAATGCGATCAATATGACCCACGTACAAAGGAGACCAAACCGGTGAAGGATACTCTAAGATCTTCGCTTCGATCGCATTAGCCTTACAGATAATAGCGTCAAACTGATCCTCGAATGAAAGTTTGGTATTAATGACAACACTCAAATCTCTGGTTTAGTCAAGTTGGCTAGCGCTAATTGTACATATAAGTAAAAAGCAAAGGATTCCTTTTACGAAAGAATGACGTAACAGTGCAGTTGTTAATGTTCAAAGGAAGGAAATTAATAGAGCACCAATTATGGAAGGCCCCCAAGTTACAGTTTAAAGGGGCACAATCATTATCATTTCAGACAACACGGAAAATGTTGGCATCGTCAAAATAAAATAGGATTTCCGAATGAGTTCGAATCAAAGATACATCATTGATGTATATGTTGAAAAGCGCCGGGTGATGATGGGATTCAGGGACCAGGGGCGACAAATATCGCCTTACAAGATTGCCAGAAGCGTCAGCCCAAAAACCTTCCAGAGTCGTTAACCATAACACTGACCTGCGACAACCCAGGCGAGGTACTACTGTCAATGAAAGCAAGAACGTATTGCGGAAAAGTCGTCCTCGGAGTATTTCCAACTCACAGCATGCATGTTGAAGTCACTCAAAAACAGCAAGTCGTCCGAAGCAAACAGAGGTCAGTAACTTGGTCGACGCAAACATCAAACTCCTCATAAATATCACAGGGCGAGCCAGGTGGAACATAAGCTGTGGCGATAAAAAGTTTTTATGAGGGCGCCGCAAAAACACACAAAGAACTTTCAAAAAATCGTCACCAGCACCTCCTGTAGTCCAAGCTCATAAATTTGGTCTTAGCAGCATTGATCTTAAGCCCTACTCTGCGACCTTTTCTACACAGGGTTTCCGACATTAGAGCTACATGGCTCGGCTTGTAGGATAGAAGGCAAACATCTTCGGCAAAGTCCATGTGCGTAAGGTGGTTAAAATGTTTCCATCTAATCTCTCGCGATGGGTTGTCATCTAGGGTGCTGCAAAATACGTGATTAGTTACGATCAGGAAAAGCAAAGGTGATAGTATTCATCCTAGTCTTACTCCGCTCAACAGTTGGAAGTGTTGGATATTCTATGATCTGCATGCCATTTTAATAGCACGTAATATTTCAAAGTGAGAAGTCGTTTTGATAGTTTGCAATTAATAGTTGAAAATAGTGCAATTTACAACTGAAGAATACACGGATATAATTTTCTGTTACGGATTTAGCAACGCAAAATTCCTCAAAGCAAAGCCTGAATATCACCCGCGATTCCCAGAAAGAAGGTAAACACTTCAAGAGGTGTCTTTCAAAGAGATACTGGAACCGTTCATACACTTCCGACTCAAGCAGGGGTTAATGTTGCGCATATTTCAGGGGAAATAGAAGAACTGAGAGCCATTGTTGGTATTTTCCTGAAAGGCTGCTACCTGTGAGCCGGGAGAAATGTGTGCACTGTGTGTATGATTTGTTGTAAAATTCAAAGGTGTCTCAAAGGTACACCGTCCACTTGTATCTACAGACAGTGCAGGCTCCATTGTACTCAGCCATAGTGACTGCAGGCTTCCAATTCAATTCAATCAAGCAACTGGATCCCGGGGGAAATAGAAGAGAGAATTTTTGAGGCAAGCAGAACTGAACCTACCGAAAGTGCAAGGCGCATAGCGTGCGGCGCAGGGGTGAGTTCATCGACTCAAATGAAGAGAAGGCCCCTTCCATATGACACATGTCTAGAAACAGACCTCATAAACATGACGGAGCGTCCATTGCAGCGGAAGAGACGAACTGCAGCGGTTGAATCGAAATTACGCCGGTGGATGTGACGGCATTGTACTTTCTCCAATATGACCTCCGGCAGTGTGAGATTTTTACTCACTAAAAACACCTCTCTGGGGATTAGCCGAAACAGACCACAGAATCGAGTCCCTTTTCGCCCCTCCCAGTCTCCCTTAGTGGGGGCAACTGAGAATTCAGTTATCTCACTGTCGCCACTATCCTCGGTTTCCTGGGTCACTGCTAGAATCCTAGCCTATTTGAACGAATCCATATTGTCCCACCGTCTCCAGTGTTTCTTCTTGGTCCATGCGTTATTTACAACTTTCACCCCTTCACCCCTTCTCTACCTACGGCATTGAAGGGTTCTAGGTCGTAAAGCTTTAGTCAAGAGCCGGGACAAGTAACCTCCTCCGGATTACCCGTAGCTAACCCTTCGGAAGGCAGGTCTGCATCTTCTACTGGTGCGTACCGCGGAGATAGCCAATTCGTTAGAGTCTACCATCTCTGCCACCGCCGCACCTGAGGAAGTGCTAGTCAGTATTTTGCCAAGGGCACCTTCTTCCAGGACTGCTACAGCACTTCCAGCAGGCGCAGGCCAGCCTCCATAGCCCCCGCAGAACCTTCGAAAGGTAATTTTCTCAAAGCTTCTCCTGTTGTATTGCGGGTACCGTGGGTAAAGCCAAGCTGTTAGGGTCTAACATATCCTCCACCTGCACTCCTACAGAAGTGCCCGAGGAAACGCCATTCGCGACCCAATTACCCCTGGGTCCTACAGTAGGGACGACAACAGCGCAGACTCCCTTGGCATGGCCTACCACAACCTTGAAGTTAGGGGGATTTTTCAGGAGGTTATCTCCTCCCGCATTAGTTACTTGGCTACGTTCTAGGATGCATTTCCCGGTTGCTACCGCTTGGAGGTGTAACACTTGTCCAGATGAGGATCGCTGTATCCTAGAAGGCTTCAATTCGTCCGTCCATTCTCGAGCAACGCTTTAAGCTCCTTGCATCGTACATAATAACGCCTTTAACTCAAATTTATAATTTTCGCCTCATAGTTTCTCAATTTCCTACCCAGTGGAGCAAGTTTCAACCGTCCCAATACCAAAGGCGTCATCTGCCTCTCAGCCAGAATATTTGAGACCGATCAGCTTAGTGAAATTTCTGGATAAAATTTTTGTAAAAATTATCTACACCAAATGATAGATGATGTTCAGGAAAGGAATATGTTATCTATTTGGCAATCTGCCTTTAGACAACATCATAGATGTGAAGCCGCCCTTCTCAAAATTACTATGTACCGATATACATCAGAATCGGTTTGCTTGATCTTGAACATCATCATCATCATCATACATTGAAGTTGTCACAGATTTTTTTTAGAACTAAGCTTGATAATGCAAACTTCTCACTTCTCTTGGATACGACGGCGTGGTACTTTTCCTAGGCCGGATCGGTCCTCCGATCTAACTCCACTTGATTTTTATTTGCGGGAGGATAATGAGAGAAATGGTAGAAGTTGCAACAAGAGATGAACTCATAACAAGAATTTTAGAAGATGGGAATAAAATGAAAGCAAATCTAGCAATTGTCTTAAAAACATCCATGAGAAAATGAGCTTTTCTGTGCAGAACGGAGGACATTTTGAAAATATTTAAACTAATTAATTTGACGTCGTTTTTAGCACTATTAAAAACCCAGTCTTTTTCAAGGCTCCCAAACTTTAACACAAAGAGTAAAATGATCAACAATTTAGGAGGCAGGTATAATTTTTTCTTGGAAGGTCAGGGATTAGCTGTTCGTTTGGTCATGTAACTTAAGAATGGTAAAAGAATTTTGTGTGCATTAAATTGCCTTTTAAAGATTGGCACTATTTGAAATTTGAAAAATAAAACTTAAAAAAATTCAAACTCATTTGGCTTGCAGATTTCAAACTCCTAAAGATTGGAGGAGGTGAGATAGACCCCCCTTCCAATATAATTTTTTTCGTTTCTCGTCTATTTGAAACCCAAAAATAAAACAAAATTAAAGGGAAAATTTTCAAAATATTTCCGTTTCAAATGAAACGATTTCTTTTTTTTTCCGAAAATTTAACTTTAAATATTTTTTTAAATCATTAGCAAGAAATAAAATACGGTTGTTTTGTTACCTGTCATCTGAGATATTAATAACGTCTATAACCCTAAAACTGTAGAAAATATGCGTTAACAAAATCCTAAAAAAATCCTATAGCTTCAGGAGGGGGGATAGTGAGATAGACCCCCTCCCTTCACATATAATTTTTTTCGTTTCTGGCCTAGATATATCAGTTTCTTAATGTTTGCACGACCTAAGAAACACCCTGTTGATAGCATTGCTTACTATACGCCTTAAGTTAATTTTACCGCAGCTAAACCTAGCCATCCTTGTAAAGTTGAAATCATATTACCACTTCTTTACCATAACATTAACACCACCCACTTCCCGTCATATTTTAAAGTTACTTTTCGACCTTTTCCATACAAACATTTTTGACACGTGGCAGTATCTTTTTTCAATTGAAACAAAAACTTTTTGATCCAATAAATCCGCAAAAGT
The DNA here is from genome assembly GCA_964036015.1 of Leptarthrus brevirostris. Taxonomy (NCBI): domain Eukaryota; kingdom Metazoa; phylum Arthropoda; class Insecta; order Diptera; family Asilidae; genus Leptarthrus; species Leptarthrus brevirostris. The sequence continues at coordinate 147,214,356 of OZ038374.1, forward strand.
GCAAATTACTTGATTCAAAGATAAACGCGTGGGCAAACACATGCTGCAAATGTCGTCATTTAAAATCAATCAATCAATCATTTCTGAGTTATTGGAGAAACGTCAAAGGCGTACCAAATCGATCTTAACACTCTCGACAAGAACCTTGTCAATACCCGTCCTGTTCGATCCAGACCATATTCACCTGATTAAAGGTATCGATGCGAGTAATCGTGTCAAGTCTTCCGTAATTGGTAAATTCAAAAGTTGGAGGTGATAGTGAAAGTTTCCAGGAATCGTAAATCAATCATCACTTGGATATCCCAGCGAAATTATTGCCGTCTTGCAACTACAGCTGGAAAGTCATTAAAAGCCGTGAAAACTTCGTTTAGTCTCATCGACGATTGTTCAGGTATGTTAGGAAGTCCAACCTTGCTGGAAGCTTTTCGTTTTGAAATGGCGCGGAGGTGCAACTTAAGCTCAAGCTCGACACTGTTGTCGTCGTGATAATTTTGCTGTTCCAGCCGGTATCTAAGATTTTAGCTGGAAAACTGCTGGACAGAGGAGGGAGGTCGGGTAGTCGGAATCTGTGGCTGAGATGTTGTTGTTTACGATCGAATGGACCACAGCGAATCAGTCGTGACGCGAAACTTGCACGGTAAACATCGATTAGACGAAAATACGGTTTCAGCACGTGTGGGAGCATTCGTGAGTGTGCTTTTTATGAGTCGTCGGGCAACAGAACTTTTCCACCCTCTGGTCGACTTTTTTCTGAACTGTGCCGCCTTAAGCAAAAAATTCAAATCGTTCGTTCTCGAGTAGATTCACCTGTGATTCCTCCTTGCAAATGCTGCGCGGATTTCTATCAATACCTTGAGTCCAGTCAAGTGTTAAATTGGAGCGGAATTGTGTGCTCGGAAAAGACGTAAACGCGAGATAAATGAATGCAAAAATAAAATTTGTGCTGTGATTTCATTTCGTTGCTGCAGGTGTGTTCCAATGATAAATTCGTTGTCAAAGTCGGAGATTTTCATTTGTTGTGACAGCCCATTACGTCAAGTTAATTAGTGGTTAGTGTCAGGTGCTCGAGCGTTGAGATTTACATCGACCGAACACATTCGTTTAGTGTCTGCGTACGGAATCAGCTGATCAATTGAACGACGGCAGATTACTTGTAAGTCAACTTCTCTAAAACTTTATGTCTTCAACAAACAAATGAACACAAAAAATGTTGTCATAGTGTCACCTTCCATTCTTAGCAGCATGACTCAGTGCGATATTTAGTTCTGCCCACCTCGACAGGTACTGATCGCTTCCTTTTTTGCACTTTCTGCCTTATTATTGTTATTATTATTGGCAGCATGTAGCGATTGACCGATATTATACTGTAGGCGGGTGGTGGGTTTTTCTGAACGAGAAAAGTCGGTTTGTTGGCATTGCAGAACTGTTTTAAACTCAGTGGAAGATTTTTTACCATTTTTGCCTTAATTTTGGTTTGAGTTTTTGAGGCACGTGTAGCTCGAGATTTATAAGGAAAGGTGAAAGCTAATCGAGGCAGAAGAGTCGCTTAAATATGGACACAATGAAATTCAGTCCAGCGGGACATACTCCGAGATTTTACCTTCCCAGCCTCATCGGGTTACTTCAACTTTGAAATCCGCCGACATAAAGACTTTTGAATTCTGCCGACGAAAGAATTTTTATATTTTTTCAGGGCAAGTGCATTGATTGTGGGTTTCCTTTGTAGTGCAGAAAATGCAACGAGAAGAAAGTTTGATGGATTTTTTGGCTCAAATTTAACTCTTAACCTAGAAGACTCAGGAGCATCGTCATTTGCATTTTTTGATAGAAGCTCTTGAAAGCTTCAATATTTCCTACCTTTTTGTAACGCCATAGAATTTTTACTACACTATTATTAGGGAATCTAGCGATTTTTTAAATATCGTTAAATATCGTAGTTTTGTTAAATATCATATATCAGCGTTTTTTTCTTCTTCGGCATCCATCTTTAGTTCTTCACTTATTTGGGAGTAACTTAATTCGCGACCTATTTACTCCTACTTTAAACTCTTTTCCAATTGTTTAGTCCTTTATGGCGAATGCCTTTCTGAAGATCCTCGTTAATATTGATCGCCAGATGTTGTTGATCATGTTATTTATAGGTAATTTGCTATATAAACAGCGAGCAAATAGAATTTACGTTTTATTCGACGTCCTTAACCCCTTGTGGTTCATAGGGCAACTACAACGTCTCTCTTTCACCAGGTCTGATTCTTTGCCATCATCTTCAGCTCTCTCCACGTTTCGCCCTGACTTTCACATTTACGCTCGACAGATCTTCTCCACATGGTGCACGGTCTTCCAACCCAACGTTTTGAACCACTGCCCTGAGGACTCCATTCAAGGTTCTGCCGTCCGATGTTATTTTGATCCTTCCCTAGTGTATGACCTATTCGCTTCCATTTCCCATATTTTCTGTTGGTCAATTCGTGCAAGAAGGTCATGGCGAGGAATTGTCTCATTCAATCCCATGTATTTACCTTACGACGAAAGGGGCCCCTAGCATGTGAACAGGTGAGTCGGCTTGTTAGAAAGCAGTTACACATCGTCCACATGGAAAAGGTGGAAAATATGATCGAAGAGATTCCACCTGATTCCTGGCAAGGGGTCATCCAGCGCGCTGCTCAGTATATCATTACCAACGAAATGAAAAGGAAGAAGTGATAATATGCAACCTTATCTCATTCCACTCAGCGCTTAAACCGTTCTGTCAGCTTCCCATTTTGTATGTATGTGAAAATTGGCTCGTTAGTAGGACATCTTTGTAATGGCTATTATTTTATCTGTTATACTTCTCCCACGTAAAGTTACTCATATATACTTATAGTTCACATTGTAGTAGATGTACGGTATTATACCAACATTACACCACACTATTACATTTCCATTCGTTTGTCAATTATATGGAGCGTGTTGATGGGATCACTGCAAGAAAAAGACTCGAAATTCAGCATGTTTATTGTTTAAGGACTGGTCAATAGGTTGTTCAATCCTGCAGGGAGTTATTTTATTCGTTATAGCAGATTCCTCTTCAATTGTTACAGTCCAGTGACGCCTTTATTTCATGGAGAGTCTGTAGCTTCAAACACTCTCGTATAAGTGGTAGAAGAATATCAGGGGATTTTACCACAGTTCATATCCTTAATAGTACGTCTAATCTCGTAGAAGAGCTGGTATCAATTCTAGACATATGCGGGAAATAGGTGGGCTCAATTGAAGGTGTATTCTTTCATCTCCGCAATTGGTGTCCTTTCATGACAAGAAAAGGGATATATTTATCTTTTACCGGATATTTTTACCGATAAGTTGTTTTGTAATTTTCCACCACATTACCACTTCGCCGCCGCCTCATCTGATAGCGAGTTGGTGTAACGTCTCTCGCAGGTGTTGTTTTTGAGCAAGAGTTTCGTCGCAAGCGGAATTAATGCGTTTCTTTGTTTTTGTTATTTAACTCCACCCCCGCTCTCCCGCTTGCCTGCGGTTTGATTATCGCCTTCGAGAAAATACTCCTTGGTCGAATGCGATTTTTGGTCTATTGGAGTGTCTTCTGTGATATTAAGTACACTAGATTTTGTGCGCAACATGGGGAAAGAAGAGTTGAGTTATCTCATGTTTTAATATTCGTTCCAAAGAGTTCTTACGTTCCGAAATTCAATCGTGGTCCAATTTCGACTGACAAAAGTCGTCATCGTTGATTTAGTCCGAGCGTTCCGAGATGCGAGAAGGGTTTCACGTGTAGTAGAAAGTATTTTAGACAAGCTTGGCACAAGCCAACCGGATCAATCCTGTCCAGAGAGTTGCTTCCGAGACTTCCTGAACATGTTAGGACAGGAATAATTCCGTTTCCGTAAACCCTCCTCCTTTATCCGGCGTTAGAATCGGCAGGACTAGATTCAGGCGTACTAAATCCTGGCGGGGTCCGATGCTATTTACATATTCGACTGTATGAGCCATTTTCTATATAACAACTCTCCAAAAACGATCGATAGGCTTACTTATCCCCGAAGACAACATACTTATTCCACTTATAACACTAGACTGTAAAAGTATTATAAAAGAATTATTGTTTCGATCTGTCTATATATCAAAGCCCTATCGTTTCATTTATATATCTATTAATACCTGAGACACACGAACGCCTCGCATAATAATTCTTTGGTAAATGATCATAAATTTATCCATGTGTCATCAAGAATGGTTATTATTGATAGTCGTAAGTTCATTCTAAGCTTAATTTCTTCCGTCATTCAACAAATAACAGAAAACTTAATTCTTGCTAAAATTACGTTGGTAGTGTGTCATTTACAAACAATCGTGTGTACCTTCGAAAAAGACTGAAGATTCAGTAGAATGATCATTCAGTGAAACTTCATTCTTTGCTATCGTGTGTTACGGGTATAAGATGAAATTTGGTAAACGTACATAGATTGATAACAGCAATAATGAGATTTTTGATAAAAATAACTTTTTTGGACCATAGAGTGAAAATCGTGCTTAAAGATTTTTTTTCACTTACCCCTTTGATTGAAAAAAAAATCTTGAATGCTTGGAAGAAATTTTGCTCCTCTCAAAGCGGCGCTGATTACTTAGTTTACTCCGATTTACGCGACGGATATCTACGTTGATTCTTTAAGATTGTGAGAGGACGAACCCCTAATTTTTGCCAATCTCTTCGGTCGCTTTTTCAAAATTACTTTTCTTTACAATGACTGTGATATTAGTGATAAGAATTTTACTCACTTGAAGAAGCTTCAGCCGACTTCCCTTCAACTGAAGGATCTTGTATTTGACGAGGCTGCAATCTTAAAGTTCATTTCGTATTTGATTAATAGCTTCTCGAACGGTCCAGATGGTTTCCTTTTTCAAAGCATGTAGCTCATCCCTTGTTTCCATTCTTTTATATTTATTTATTTGTTGTGTCATCTTTCCGAGACTGTGGAAGCATTCTGTGATTATTTCCTTCTTAAAAAGGGCAATAAGTGCGACACAATGAATTATCGATCTATCGCTAATTTATGTTGCATTGGCAAAATTTTTGAAGTTTTAGTTTGCGATTTTTTCAGTTTCACTGTAAACCGAACTTTCAGCATGGTTTTATGACGGGTAAATTCACCACAACCAACTTATTAGAATTCTCTAAGTACTAAATTTGCTCCCTTGAAGCCGGAAAGCAAGTTGATTGCATTTTTACTGACTTTAGTAGCTTTTCCTTCTGTTTTCTAAATTGGTAGTTTTCGTGTTCTGTTTCGTGGGGTGTTTTCATAGGAAATACTTGACCCCTCAGGGGAGCCACAGGGCAGCCATCTTGGTTCATTGCCTTTTATCATTTACATCAATGATGTATCGATAATCCTTCATAACTAGAGAATTCCTTGCTATACTGATGATGCTAAAATTTTTCGTATTGTTTCTAATGAACATTATTGTTCACTTAGACTTAGACGCCTTATATATCTAAACTTCTCTACTGTACTTTTGTTGGTCCTATTCTGGAATTTCCTAGTTCTGTTTGGTCACTCTATTATGCGGTCCATATTAATCGCATCGAGGTAATCCAGCGTAGATTTTTGAGATTTGCCTAAAGGGGTCTGGAATAATCCTCATATTCTGCCTCCTTATTCGGATAGACTCAAATTATTTTCGTTGGATACTCTTGAGCACAGGTGTAACAACTTTTAAACTACTTTTTCTTTCGATTGTTTGCAGGGCACAACGAGTTTTTCAGAGCTGCTCTGAAATATCTCCATACCGGCTCACTCCCTGCGGATTCACAGGTTTTTTTTAAGTTCCTAATTATCGCACTAAGTACGGTATGAAGGAGCCATTGGTATTGATGTCGTGTCACTTTAATGACAAGTTTAATTACATTGATTTTCATCTCTCTAGAGAAATCGGATAAATGATCAGCTTAGTTAAAGTTACTTTATCTTTTTAATCGATTAATGGACTAAAGTTGTTAACTGAAAACTAAAATTAATAAGTCAACTGTTATTATATAGTTATTTAAGACATCATCGTCTGATGAGGTAATCAAGTAGAATATTCCTCAATTTACCTTTATTTAAATCAAAATGGAAAAACGTTTTGTTTCCTTCAAATAGGACTAGCCATAATTAGTCGATTAAGTGATAACATGTCGGCCTTCCACCCCTCTTTCCTAGCTCCGAACCCCACCGTCAGGGACCTATGGTTGTTTTCTGCAGATGACAGATTACGATAAAAAAAGGCCATTGGGGGTTGCAGAGTAACGTTGGTGGTTCGGAGCCACCTTAAATATTGTAATCGTTGTTTGGAACCCGGTGAAGATCTTCCTCCGTCCCATGCCCTATAAGGCGATATGAAAACTAGTAAGAGAGAGAGAGAGGTAATTCCACCAGAGCTGCACCACTTTTTTTTAATTTGAAATTAAATGGAAATAGAAACGTAAAAGCTTCTTTTCATGAAAAAATAATTTCATTCGAAAAATAAGGTGAATTTAACTAGCCAGGTTACAGTTATTCATATAAGCTGAGATAATTTTGTTGAGACCAGCAAGAAATACAATACAGTGAAGGTCCTTCTTCTCAAGTAATGCAATTGGTCGCCTGAGCATCAAAAACAAGCCACGCGTCTGAAGTCCTGTTTTTCCTAGGTTATTAGTGGCATTGGCTGTGGTATCCTCTAAACCTTTTCGAAGAGTCTGAGGTTTACTTTGACTCCAACCACATTTTTATATATATCACACCCTACCACATTGTAGGGTTTAAAGGTAAAACCGTCGCCCAGGATTTTTGAGCAATATTATCTAGTTAAACAAATATGGGTTATAGTCAGTCTTTAGAAGCATTAGTCCCATAATACCATTCTTGTTATACGCAAGTTCTTGTGCGATTCCTGTCTTTACTAAAAAACCGACCTATTTCGGTTACATAAATATATTATAACGGAGTAGTGAAGTTAAACATTCTTAAGACTAAGTACTTAAAACAGCCTCTACTGATTATTCTAATATTAATTTATGTTTTTACTTTTATCAAAAAGATAGATGAATTCAATCGAGCTCCCTTGATGTATTTGTCTTAATCTACCTGGTTAATGAGGATCTCAGTCTTTTTCAGGAAGAATAAAATCAAAATCTTGAGGAGATTTCTATTTTTGGTTTTTTCCGACTTTACTAGGATTCCATATTAATAAGATCATAAGCGTAGTGAAGCTTATTTCACTCAATTTAAAAGACTATCTTCCGAGTATTCCACTGTATACTACTATTCACTGCCAAACAAAATTTACAAGAACTGACAAAAGCCTTTATCCAGTAATTCAGTGTCTTCATTGAGAACTCCCAATTCGTAGTTGTCTTGATTTATCCCACACCCGACCTGGACCGTCTAGTTTTACTTTATAACAAACTTCTTCGTCATACATTTTTTGTCCCCCCTGTAATGCTCACATTAATCAAAAAGTCCAGTACAAGTATATTACTGCTGGCTCATGCCTGCCTCTATGAAACACCTGTCATTAACGATTGCTAGATGACTGATAGCCGATTAGCTCGGATGGAAGTTTTTGCTGCTGCGACGAAGAAGTCATCAGTGCTCACTAAGACACTAAGTAAATGGGAGCCATATTTACACTATCTGCGTGATGTGGCTCGATATCAATAGCCAGGTATTTAACGCCCAGGTTAATGAGTACAACACAAATTGGGGGGAAAATTAAATTTTTAACCTGCATGGGTAGGTACCTGTGTTCGTGTGGAATGACAGCGGCATGTTAAACGCCATTTAATTGTCAATTAAATGTAAGACACGTTCTTGTATAGGAAATCCCGATATTATTATGGTGACGGATGGCGGTTAAACTTTTATGACAGGGTTTTTTGTGAGTTTCTTTTTTTGTCTGTCATTTCAGATTTTTGAGATTCTTTTTTGTTTGAATGCAATGCCGGAAATACGTTGTCTCAAAATTAGAATGATACTTGTTTATAGATGTTTGGAGCTTGTCATACACATGACATTTTGTGCGTGGTGCAAACGTTTGACAAGCTCCGACGTTGCAAATTTTTTGTATTTCTACGCGTTGATTAAAACACGGTTTTATCCTCATGTCAAACGTTGCTTTGTTCTGACAAAATTCTGCCCAGCAGAAATTCAATAATCGTGGAAAGTCGGTGGAAAATGTATCCTTACTTCCACTTCTCGAAAATTTCAAAATAGACGCAATTTTATTTTACTCCAAGTAGTAATAATTTTGTGATTAAAAAAAGTTATAGTTCGTAAACATTTTAAATAGTTCTGAAGTTATGTTGTGAGTATTTTTTCGGTAAAATGATATCAAAGACAGAAACTCAGTCACGTGGAAAGATTACCCGAGTTTCATTTGACGGGCTGAGAGTAAAAGTGACCTATTTATAAGGTTCGGGCAAAAGGGGATTAGAAAATTTTCCGAGCAAAAACGAATCGCGTGAGATTCCGGGCAAAAACGAATCGTAGAAAATTTTCGGGCAAAAACTAAACGTTTTTGCCCGGAAATTCACGCGATTCGTTTTTGCGCGGAACATTTTCTAAGACACTTTTGCCCGAACATTATAAATAGGTCACTTTTACTCTCAGCCCGTCATTTGTAGTTGATGTAAGAATTATCCGTAGGGAGATCGGTATACAAAATTCAACCTACTTTCGACGTAAAATTACGAAGCAGTTCTAAGTCGAACCTAAATTTATTCCACGTGATTTTCTACTGGGTGTTTTCAAGAAGCACTAGCGATGCATTTCCAAAAAAAGGGTTAACTTTGCTCACTAACTTACTCATGCTATTCGAGACTTAAAAGGGCTTCGACAATTTTCCTTTGTGAAGGCCGTGACATTGGGCTCTTGAGTATGAAGACTCATTTATGATTTTTTTTACGATGTGGCCAAGGCCAACCCTTTGATGTATTAGCATGGCTTTTGATGGAAGGGATTAGGGAAAGGTGAGTGAGAAAACTTGAATGTTTTGTTTTTGCATTGCTGCGAGCTAGGCAACATCCCAGAGACGGAGTGGACTTTATTCCTTTCTTTTTTTCTGCATTTTCATCGCTTAGAATGCGCTCGATTCTGGGATTGATTCACATTAAGATGACTTTGGCTACACTTTGTACAGGCAGTTAAAAGATGAATGCCACTCCAATTGTTACAATTTCGCCGGTCTCCTTTCTTGGGATATGTCTTGGTTCGGTGGGTCAGGTATCCAATATCAGTCACAGTAATGGGATCCGCCTTCAGTAATTCCGCTGGTATTCCATCAATCCCTAGGGCCTTCTGGAGGCCCATCGGCTTTATTGCGTCCGTCATCTCCAATCTTGTCGGAGATTTGACAGTAATGTTGCCCACAGTCGGCCGGCGATCCAAATGTGCTGTTCAGTACTTCAATAAAATATATGACAGAGTTCTCGCGTAATAAGTAGATATCCGTCGGTATCTCTTAAAGGACGCTTAATTACAAAACTCATTCGTGGTTTTTCTGTTACCCAAGCCCAAGGGACAACCCTATGATGCGTTAGCATGGCTTTGATCGGATGGGAATTAGGGTAACGGAATGACGGAAAAGGCTTGAATGTCTTGTTTTTACATTACTGCGAGTTAGACAACTGCCCCGAGACGGAGTGGATTTTTTAATTTTATTTTAAAATTAGGAGAGCTAGACTCGAACCCTGGAACAATGGCGACGTGATCGTGCCACTCATCCATTAACCTAACTCCGTCGCCATTCTTTACAATTTTGTGCAGATCTAGTCTCTGCACATTGAGCCATGGTTCATTACGTGGTCGTACTGGTGCCGTGTGTAAGCAGAACTTATATTTCATAAAATAATATTTGCTGCCAGTATCAGCGTTGCGTTAAGACCTTCGAGAAGGTCGACTTTTTTAAACAGCAATAATTCGTCGGTGGAGTTACTGATAACGTGTCGGCCTACCGATCCGAGGGTCATAGGTTGGAATTCACTCGGCGGCGACCCATGGTTATTTTCTGTTGACAATAGATCACGATTAAAAGAAGGGGTTGCAGAGTAATGTCAGTGGTTCGGAATTCACTTTAAATTGTACGTCCCCTTGCAATTGTTGTCTCGAATCGAGTGAAGTTCTTCTCTTAAGAGAACTAGGGAATATGCTCAATTAGTTCTGCCGTCTGGGGAAGAATTTTTTGGCATTTTTCGTATTTAAGCAAAGATCCACGACGACAAGTTTTACCAAGAGGTTATATATGCTCGCTCTGTCACATAGCAGTAGCAGATGTTATCCAGCCTGTTCGGAACCTGGCGATGACATTTCGGTCGGATATTGGTGATCAATCTAGAAGTGATCGGTGGGTAAGCTTAGTTAGTAACAAGGCGATAGTAGACGTGTCATGCGAGGTGTTTCTCATTCTTCCGGGCCAGAGTATAGAAGCATCTTTCAGATGTGGGTGATGTAAACTCTCCATTTTCTTTCCATGTAGTTTCGCTTAACTCTAGAATATTTGTTTTATACGGTGCTATTTTCAGCTCCATCCCCATTATCTTAGCGCATCCACGTTCCATAGCTTCATGGTAGTCCGATGTTAATATTCAATGGTCGTTATCACAAAATCAGTTGGAGATATCCCAGAAGGAGAGCTGATCCTTCAGGTATTTTGGGAGTCAGTGATGGTGCATTTGTATCGCGCACAGATTCTATCTAACTGTAAGCCAAAATATCTTAGTTGGCGCGTGGTTCACCCTAAACGTTTCTCAAGAGAACTGGGGACCGGCTACGGCGGAGTTCTCGATTCGCCAATGGGCAATTTTTTTTAATATATAGCCAAAGCCCAGGGGATAGCCCCATAATGCACGTAGCGTGACTATGGTCAAAAGGGAATTTAGGGAAGGGGAATGCGGGTAATCGAATAAATATTTTTTTTTGCATTTCTGTGAGACTGTGTGGATTTTTTGTCCTTTTATGAAAAAATTGAAGGTAGGCCGAGTATTAATGAATTTAATACCTGTCAAAACCAAGTATTCAAAACGTGACGATTCCCATTACCAGTACTCTTGTATTAGAATTAAAATTTTCCGACCATTCTGTGAATTGTAATACTTTAAATTGCCGAAAAGTAACTGAATTTGCTAAAATTCGGGATCGATTACAAATATATTTTTAAATACCCTAAAGTATTTCAAAATATGTTTGCGCGTTACTCTTTAATTCTTTCTCAGTAGTTGTAATTACAACATTTCCGTAATAAATGTCATGCAAACATAATTTGAAATCAAATGATATATCTGAAAAAACTCATAACCTCAAGTCCGTCGATTTTACATAATATCTATTTGTTTGGACATTCCGAGTAGTCCCTAAAGATGGGTATTGTGAAATAAGAAAGAAAGTGCTTTAACAAGTTATTTGTCAAATCTCTCAGAGTCGCAGTCAAGCCCGTTTGAATAAATTTTCGATAAGTCTGTCCACGGATTTCGAAATATTGTTTGATAAATTGTGCCATCACAACTAAATATTTACCGAGCAATTAATAATTTTACTGCGCTTAATGGAATTGCAAACACAAATGTCGCTAATATTCACTTTTTCTTTCTTGCAGAACCGGCAACAAGATCGCGGAGAGTTTTCTTAAAAGCGAACATACGCGTAAAGTGTAAACATCCGAGACAACCAAAGTTTTTGTGTTTATTTTAAAATCGAATGTGATCTGCAAGTGAAACTAGTTTCAACAATTGCAAAGAAAAATTCAAAATTCAAACGATTTTTTGTGTGATATTTTGTGTATGCCAGAAAAAATTGTAACAAAGTTTTCGGCGTGAAGGATTAAGTAATTAAAACACACCTCCCTTCCATCTTGATCATAAAAAAAGTGATTTGCGCAGGCGTTTTAAGCAAGACAAGCGCATAAAAATTGTTTAAATCTGAGGTAATATTGCGCAGGCGCAGCACACTCAACTCGACGAATTCGAAACGCGCTAATCCCGCACATTTACGACAGGTAGAACCGACTTGAACTGGACTCAAGAGATCCACATTTTTGGCCGACTAAGGTAAGAAACACTTCCAATCTTTATTTGTGTGCTTTGATGCTGATCGAATCTCATTAGCATAATCCGTATCAGAGCTGGACTGATTGATTTATAGCTTCGTGAATTTGTGATTCTCGCGTTGAATAAAGACGTTATTCGGCTATTGTTCTTTTGCATAATGTCATCGTGCACAATGACCGGAATACCACTGCTCTTAAACGTTATCAATTTTATCTATTGATAGGACGCAAAGCTAATACTTCTTTTGTGCTCAGTGGTTCATGTACGAGTACGATCACTTTAGAAGTTTTTTAGAAGTTTTCTTTTGTTTGAAATGATGGAATTCGGATCGTAAGATGAAGTTTCTTACTAATCGCATCATTGTGTGGGTTAGGTAGAACGTCACTTATTGTTACATATTGTACTCAAGTTCCTACTTACAGTAATTATTGATAAATATAACCATAAAATAGCTTCAGCTCTTTCGGGGAATTCGTTAAATTAAATCGGGTTTTGCAACGAACTTTTGTGACGAGAGCAAAATTTACTAAACCTAAAATAGAAATATTTCTTCCTTTGCAACTTCAAATTCTTCCAGTGTACCCAGAGGTACCCAGAAGTTATCGGAGTTATAGCCCATTCCTATATGAGTCTATCGTCAGAGAAAGTTTCGTTGTTCCACTGTAAAGTTGTTGTTGTTGTTACGGCGAGTAGAGCTTTTGTGAATCTGATGCTCTAAATATGATTTCCCTGATCATAAATAGTTATTGCAAATGTACCAGAGAAATTATATGAGAAGTTTGTTTTATAATTAAAAGTGATAGTTGAATGTTTTAATCTTTCATGTAGTAAACTTCACAATGCGCAATTGCCCCCGTGAAACAGTGGCTTGTGTGGACCCCTACCAGAGTTCTGCATTGAATTCTAGTTGGGCTAAGTAACTTGTCAATACTCATTCGATCATAGGTTTTCTAGGTTTTCTACATGACCTTCGTGATTCTATTCATTGTGGTCCCTTCACATATTTTTTTGCCCGGTCCATCAAGTCGTTATCGAGCTGTTTGATAACGATTTGCATTGGAGGCAGTAACTGCTCTGCCTCTGGAGCCTTCAATTCGGCTCCTTTTTTGGCGTGATAATCTGCCGTTTCGATCCTGGGAACGCCTATGTGGTCCGGTATCCTGAAAAGTTTGCACCTTTGTGTGCATAGTGCGACTTTTCACAGCTCTGCAGCAGTTAATTGCTCTTTTTTGGGCTAGGAGGTAAGGAATCTTTCAAAATACCACTAGCTTAAGCTCCTGGCATGCACGATTTACCAGCTATGTGGCGAATGCGAATACCACGTCTTCTTTCTGGTTAGGATAGTTCGGATAAAAAGGAGAACTCTTATGCCCAAATTTACGCAGGTTTTCTCTGTAGACCCCTGACCTGATGAAAATTGCGCAAGGTGGTAATTTAGATCCCCATGTTTTCGGTTCGTCCAAGTCTCGATATATGGAATAATTGTATATGTTCATCCCCCTTTTGTGCTAGAGTTCCATCGATTTGTCGATGGATTTTAGTCATTCTTCTTTCTTAAAATTGCCTTTTGCTGTTGTTGACTGGAACACCTACTGTACACACAAGCCATTTAATCTGCGAGAATGGCAATCGGCATCATCCAGATATTACACATGCGCTGCTGCATCAGACATTGTCCGCAAACCGATTGTTCGGAGGACACTTAGTCTATAAACTTCTGTTAACTTCCTATTTGATTTCTTCACCGCTAGGTCTCTCGCCTAGACGGGGGAAATGTACAGTAGAACTGACTCCACGACTTAAGCCAATAGTTTTCTCCTTGCTGATTTAGGTCCACCGTTTTTTAATAGCATCCTGCTCACGTAATCCAGGTGAGATTTGAAGTTTAGCCGATTGTCGAGCATAACACCCAAGTATTTTATGAACTGTTTAGACCTGATGGTTTGCTTGCAGTTATGTTCATAGTAATCTCGGTTTTTAGTTCAGCTAGTTCCAATGCCATCGATTCTAGCCAGTTCTGTACCATCCAAATTGCTTCGTTGGTCACTGCTTCAATTTGGTGGACGTGTTTCCTCACGTTGTACATGATACATACCGTAATTTTCTACTGGTAAGGTAACTTGAAATTATCTTTTTGATATATTCCGGTGGATTTATTCTTGTAAGCGCATTCATGACCCATTTGACAGAGTTAAAACAATTCTTATCGTTAGGTGTAACTGCCACACAATACTCTTTTGTTTCCCATCGCCACCTCTCGCCTTCTGTGGATTTGCCATTCCACCATCTATCGTCGAGTGTGTTTTTCTACACCCAAATTGGTATTCTGATAGAGCACCTTTCTCCTCGGCTATCGGAAGCAGTCGATTGCACATTTATTTTCCCATAATATTAAGCAGACAAATTGGGCGGTAGAATGACGGATCGCTAGGTTTTGGGATTAACACAACTGGTTGTATTTTCCAGTAGTCACGGAAATACTCCTTCTTGCAGGCATATCTGAGTAACAGTTATAAATATGCCCGGTCGGATACAGATCGCAAATTTCAGGGCTTTGCTTGGCATGCCATCAGGCCCTGGTGCTTTGTTATCACCTATCTTCTTACAAGCCTCAAGTAATTCTTCTTATCTCGTTATTGAAAACAACCGTTGGTCGCCGAGGGAAGAGTGTCCACTTTTGGTCCTGATGGTGTTCAACCTGCATTCTTGAGATCCTGTGCTGAAGCGTTACTCACTCCACTGGAACTCATCTTTAACAAATCTCTTCAGGCCGGTAGATTTACTATGCTATGGAAGAGCTCTTTTATAAATCCTGTTTATAAAAAAGGGCATACAAATTTAATAACAAATTATAGGCCAACCGCGAAGCTTTCCTGTATACCCAAGTTGTTCGAATCAGTTATATATTCACAGCTTGTTGGGAAGATTAAGCGGTTAATGTCATCTAATCAACATGGCTTTCTGCCTGGTCGATCGACAACTAACTGCTTGAATTTACATCCCACCTAACCTCTGATTTTGAAAGGTCTAATTACGTCTACACCGACTTTAGTAAGGCACTTTATAAGCTTCCTCACTCTGTGATTATGGTTAAACTTGAAAAGTTGGGTTTTCCGCCTTTATTGTTGGACTGGATCTGCTTTTACTTAAAAGATAGGATATATCGAGTATGTTTCCGTAATACTTTATCAAGAGTCGATAGGGCTTCATCTGGCGTACCGGAGGGTAGCCATCTGGGGCCGTTGTTGTTTATTCTTGCCATTGACGACATTGTTCCTCTGATTAAGCACCCTAAAGTCGTAATCTACTCAGACGATATGAAGATTTTCTCATGTGTTAGAAACAGTTATGATTCTTCCTGCATTCAGGATGATTTAAATACCTTCAAGAACTGGTGTGGCTCTAATCGCCGTCTTTGATTATACCTTTGCGGAAATTAATATCTGTCGCGTACAGTCCGTCACTGACCTTGGTGTGAAGCTTGACCGTAAACTCGATTTCACTTTGCACATTAACTACATTGTTTCTAAGAGTAATTCAGTTCTGGTTTATGTAAAGCGGTGGTCAAGGGAGTTTTCTGATCGGAAGACCTCAATTCAGTTATTCTTTTCTTTGGTTAGGCTAATTCTCGAGTATGCATCTCAGGTTTGGTCTCCCTGCAATGCTGATCATTCTAGACGCATAGAGTCGGTGCAATGGAACTTTGTTAGGGTCGCACTAAGAGACTTTCCGGCGGATGATCCACTCAGGCTTCCTCTTTATGTGGATCGCCTCCGGTTTTAAGAACGACGTAGAGTTGCTGACCTAGTCTTTATTGACCAGTTTTTGAACTCGAACATAGTTTCTTGCACTCTCGCAAGTATGGTTTCTTATAGGCATACCCCGTATAGCTTAAGAAGACTGGTTTTACTGCATGTTGTTCACTCTCGGTCTAACTATGGTATGCACTAGCCCATTGTTCGCATGTATAGAGCCGTAACTATGTGCCCTTTTTTCGACCTAGCCCTTACTAAAAATTCCTTGAAACGATCTCTGTTTTCTATGAAGCCCTGATTGTTGGGCGTGTTTTGTACACTAATGTTTTTTTTTTGCATGCTGGTCTGGGAGCCTCATTCGCCTCAATATTTTGTTATATTCTGGCGAACAGGTTCTTTGGCTTCCGCCTAAGAAGTGCGCCTTCTGCGTTAGAAGGATTAATTATATTAAACATGGTCAATGTATTGAATCGCACTGATGTACAAAAAGTCTTCTTAACATATTTTGTAAAAGGAAAATTATAATTTAGGTATACAAATATTTCCTTATACAATTATATTTCTTTACAGTATTTCTCATTCGTGGTGTCATAATTTTCATAACGTCGACAGTTAATTTTGTTCAAAGTACGATTAGCGTCAACCAGCTCTATAAAAGCCTGCTCTGTTTTCAGAACATTAATTATTACACAATTTATTACTTCAAAATAATTTTGAG
Source organism: Leptarthrus brevirostris (assembly GCA_964036015.1). Taxonomy (NCBI): domain Eukaryota; kingdom Metazoa; phylum Arthropoda; class Insecta; order Diptera; family Asilidae; genus Leptarthrus; species Leptarthrus brevirostris. Next base: position 147,230,890 of record OZ038374.1, read on the forward strand.
AAAATTCTCTAGAAAAAAGCTCTAATTGGTTTCTTCATAAAAATGTTCAATAAAAAAGTTATAACGCCTCAGATTTTTTTCCTGAAATATTACATCTTATAAAATTTTTATTTACACGTAAAAAAGTTAGTAAAAAAAAAAGTTGTAATTAATATAACTTACTCTAAAAAGACAGTGAATAAAAATTTCGTACGACTTATAGTTACCAAGATATCACCATAAACTGTTTCCATCCACTCTTATTTTGAAAATGACGGCCGAATGGAAGTTGCGATCCCGGAAGATGAGTATTTTACTCACTACCGATCCTCCAACAGATCCAAAAAAAAAATCTCTGTCTCTCCAAAAAGTTTGATTATCCCTTTTTTGCGACCGTTTAATTCAACTATGTAAAAGGGGCTCCACATAACCAACTACATAGGGCTGCAATCATTTCGGATGCTGACCAGTGACTAGAGCAGTTCTAGAGATGGAAAAAAGCATTCTATACGGCTCTAGACAGGTCGTTTAAATAAAAATTTATAAAAGGCAACGTGAAGCTTGATACTTTTCAAGAAAAATTATTACTACAATGGCCAACGGCAAAACAGTCGGTAAAAAGGCATCCTGCCGGAAATGCTATTAACTTCGCACACTCCTATTTTGAATTACTTAGAAAATTCATTACTCTGTTCCCCTCGTGTTAGCAAATACAGCAATGATTAAATGCTTATGCAAGACCCTTCATAGTTTTTGTGCCTACCTTACATGACTACTTTTGAAATGCCTATAGGCTTTTACGCAACGCTAATATACTAAAATTTCCCTTCATCCATAAAATGGTAAACGGCAATAAATCCGTGTCGCTTTCCTCCATAAAAAACCAGTCAAAGAGCCGTTTTTCATGATATATTCATATTTTGAGGAATTAATTATAATTCAACGATTTTCGACACATCATTTGATGGGCCCATTATGAGGAAACGTCAACACCTCGGGAAATATTAAAACCTAACCCGTGCGTGACCTTGAAATTCGTAGGTTACATCACGACGCTAATCAACCTGCCCCAAGGTATTTTGCCGTTTCATGTAACAAATATTTAACCCACAGGGTAGAGGTGCAATTAAAATTCCATGACCAGCACGAGTGTCACCTGCCGGTTGTTTACTAGAAATCCAGTCCGCTGGTACGAAACCACAACGTAACCGCAAATCCACTGAAATTCTCCCCACAAAGCACTGTTTCAGTCTATTCCAGTTGGATGCTGTGGATTTGTCGATGCTCTGGCACATCTCTTAATTCTCCACTAAAATCTATAGATTGAGTTTCAATTAAACGGTTTTCGTTGTATTGATTCAACTACGCAACGACAGACAGTCGACAGATTTTTCTGAGCTTATGAAACCTCCGAGAAAGCTCGGTTTTAGTGGTAGACGCGTCATCGTGTTGGTTGTTTTCGAATTCGACGTTCGGTTCCCATCCGATGATGAATTGCCCTGTTAAAGTGGACAAACTTTGAATGCTTAATTAAGTCAGTTGACAGTTGAAAGGGGCAAATATTGTGCAATCGTGTGAATTCTAAAAACAAATACCTTTCACCTGCCCACCAGGGTCGAAGGATGATTTGGGAATCCGCGAAAAATGGATTGTGGATTTGTTGTTTCTCTCCAGTGGTACAACGACGTTGCAAACTCTTGACAAGTTAATTATTTGGAGATTTTCGATTTGATTGAGAAATTCATGTTCTCTCTTTGTGAATTAGAATTTGAAAATTTTACAAATTCGGTTGATTTCAGTTTGCGAAATGGGCGCCACTGCCAAAGATTAATTAGTGAAAATTTAGATAAAATTCGACGTGAATCTTTGGAAACAGAAAAAGATTTGCTCACCTTATTTATTGGCGTTACATCCGGTGCTCATTTGGGTGTTCGTTGTAAATATGAAGTAAGCCTGAACCATGTCTTGAATATTTTAAAGCGTGGGGACTAAAAAACTCAGATAAACTTAGGCGTCATTATCTCTTGCCTTACGATTTCAGCAAGATCATCGCGAAACGTTAAAGAACTGCTCCACCTTCCTATGTGACCGAAGAACAAAAACTTGAGCCACAAGAAACGCTCGATTAGACAAAACAAAGAATCCCCCGTAGATATTAATCACATCACGTCGCAACCTATAGAAATTAGTCCAAATCGACGACGGCGACTATTTCTGATCTGGTTTTTGTCGCATATCTTTTCCGATCTGTTTTTCTGTCGCGTTTTTTACCCGCTTACCGGTTAAAGGCGATTTTCAACGGCCTTCATCACATCCGATCGATGTGACAAAAAAGTGACAAATTTCGATAAATACCAGTTTTCAGGCTAGTCGAACACTTTACGAGCAAGGCAAATTTGAACCTTTAGGGTTTTTGCGACATCTTGAGATTCCATTAAACCGTGAAATGAGTTACTGCGAATGCTTTTCACCGGGCTCTTTCATGTCACCCCGGGAGTCACGATTATGTCCGGCTAACGAAAGCGAAATTTAGTTTAATAGGGCAATTAGTTCGCATTAAGCGATATTATGGATCCCTGAGAATTTGGGTTTTTGGACTTGTGGGTCGGGCTTTGGATCGCTGACTGATATTAAAGGTACTCATTAGTTTAAATATTGTGATTTTGGGCAGTTTGTTAATTTTCGACGTGACGTCTTTAACCTTCGTTTTGAAACGCTTAGCGTAGTAGACCATGCTTAATTCATTTGTTTGCCATAATATTTCTTTGATGTCTTTTATAAAATTCAAGGCTAAGATACTAGACTAGAGTTCCAATGTTTATTACTGATTTTTCTCCCAGAAGTTCGTATAATATGTAGACGCCAATCGGACCGAAAATATAATATAAAAATTATAATTATAAGAAAAAGGTCAGCAAAAAGGTTCTCATGGAGGAAGTTTTGGGGACCTTTAAAACAAATGTTGCAGCATCCGGACTCACAAACGAGGTACATATGTGTCTATCTATGATATTATTTGCCTCACTGAGACCTGGGATTTCAGATTCTGAGTTGAGTGCCCCTGTTGGTGGGGTCTTGTGCGCTGTTTAAACGGGTTTCATGCATATCGCTAGCTTGGTGGATCTTGAGCTGTTGTGCGTTGTCATGAGGTTCCCTAGTAGAATATTGTACGTTTTGACTACATATTTCAACTTGTCGCCATCCCTCCCACAATGTAGGAACGATTCGCTGTGTCCGTTGAGGAATTATGTGATGACTTACTTCCCACATATAACATGGTGATTTTTGGTTGATATCAATTTTCCCGCCTTCGGTTTGGGAGCCTTGCGACGCTGATGGTTTGTCTCCCCTCATCATATTTTCTCCTTCCTTAACTATATTACTTCGCCTGGTTTGCCAATAAAGCGGGTAGATTTTTGGATCTTGTATTGCGCTCTGTGTAGTTATGTGTTTCGATTCTGCTGACACATCTTCATCTATATTTGGTGATGCTGAAGAAGCAGCTTTAGTCTTACGACTGGTTTTGCGTGCTGGAGGAGGGTGATATCGATCTGGTCGTAGGTGCCTTTTATGATTCCTATTTGCATGTTTTGTCCGATACTTTCCTATTTGTACCTCTATGTCGAGTTTCCCTGGAAGAAGTTTTGTGCTTCGAGGAGGGACGACGAATCTCTGTATTATTCTGACTTTGTCTCTATGTTTCCTCTCAATTGTCGAATTCTTGGCCAGCATGATGTCCACGTTGTTGACTGACCCTAAACAATTCTGGAGATATATAAACTGTAAGTGTAACTGTGAGGCCTATCCTTCTTCTCTAATTTATCGTGAATGTGAAAGTGATGATCCCTCTCTCGAGTCCATGGACCGCATCATTTGATGAGCATCTATCCGTCTTCTAGGGGGGCGGAATTCCGGCAAAATTGTCAATCGTCTCTTGCCCGCGGCCTTTTTTTACTTATTCAACCTGTCCTTATGTCCTGGTCGTTTCCCTATGCTTTGGGAGAGCTCTCTGATTATACCTCTTCATAAAAATGGCAGTAAGTCCGATATCTGTCGCAAAGATTTTAGAGTCTTGGTCTTTGATGTGATTCTTTTTCACTGCAGACATTTCATCATGGTTTCTTTAAGGATAAATCAACTATCCCCAATCTCCCTGAATTTCTGAATTACTCTTTGCCAGTTATCGAATCAGGTAAACAGGTGGACTGTATATTCATGGATTTTAGTAAGGTCTTTGATAGGATCGACCATAGAATCTTAGTTCACAAGTTTACTCTGCTTGGATTTCTTCCACGTTTTGTGGATTGGTTGCTTTCTTATTTGTTTGATAATAAGCAGCGTGTCCTGTTTCGGGGAACTCTTTCGGACCAAATAGGGCTTCACGGCATCGAGACAAGACCGAGACTTTGGCACATCTCGGTCTTGGTCTTGTCAAGGTGAAGACGATCTTGCTCTCGTCGGAATCTTGGCGAGATAAAGCATAGTCTCGGTCCGATCTCGCTCTAGGCAAGATAAAAAAAGAGAATTTCGGTGGGATAACGGGGACGAGGACAAGTGATATATCTATGTACATATATATGCATTTTCTTCTTATTCCCCTCGCCAAAACAAGGTAGCAAAGGCTCTTCTTTATTATTGGGGATAAAAAAACGCAAATATCTGAAGAAGGAAATAATGTAGAAAGATGCGATTGAGGAAAGCAGTGTATACTTATATGCCCCATAAATCACAAATTTGACAATTTTCGGAGCGACATAAACGCTGAAACAACTAAAAAAATTGTCCACAAAAAAAATGAAAAGGAAAAAACACTTGTTTTTCTTCCACTATTAGGAGTGAGATGGATGTTTCGACCGGAGTGCAAGTGGTCATCATCAGCGTGGCGCTTGCATGACGAAAAGTCAAAAACTCAACTCCTATAAATACTCAGTTTTAAATCTGAGTATGAATTATATGAAGAGGATTTTTAATCCATCAATTTCATATAATATAATTATTATATTTGATATAAATTGTCCACAATAAAATAATAAAAACTAATATCTCGTCCACTCTCGTCACCTCAATCTCGCTCTCGGTATCTCACTGTTACCAATGATATTGGTCTCGCTGCCGGTCTCGGTATCGTGTCGTGAAGCCCTAGGACCAAATCTCCATCTCCTATGGGGTACCTCAGGGCATCATTTTCGGACCGCTTCTTTTCATTCTGTATATAAATGATATTTCGCTTCTTTTTTCCAACGGTTAAATTTTCTGTTATGCGGACGATGCCAAAATATTTAGCGTTGTTTCTCAGGCCTCTGAGTGTGATCAGCTAAACACTGATTTGTTTGCGTTTTGTGAATGGTGTGCTCGCAATCGCCTTCCCTTGAATGATAGTAAGTGCACAGCTATAACGTTTTTCTGTAACAGAGTTCCTTTGCTTTTTGATTACTCGCGGATGGTATTACCTTGAGTCGTGTTCGATCGTTACTGGAGCTAATTCAACGCTGGGCTTTCTGTATTTTACCTTTGTTAGACCAATTTCGGAATACGCAAGCCGTGTCTGGTCTCCCTAGTTCGCTGCACACATCAGTCGCATCGAGGCAATGTAGCGCAGCTTTTTAAGATTTCTACGCCGTGTTATTCTCTGAAATGACCCTATCACACTAGCTCCTTATCCTGCCACTCTGAAGATCATTTCTCTGGACTCCCTTGATAAGAGACGCAATATTTCCAAAATCCATTTATCTTTGATTTATTGCAGGGAACAATTTTCGAATTACGGATACCTGTGAGCATCTGTATTCCGCGCCGTTCCCTCAGGAATACTATATGGTATGCATGAGCCTATCACGTCTTCAACGACCACTTCGCTAGCCTGGGTCTAAACTTTTTCAGGCCTCGATTGATGAGTCAGCTTAAATTGTATATAGTAAATCGTTCATCTTAGTATGATCATTTACTGCTGTGTAATTTAAGTTAACTAATTTCTTAGTCAATTATATATATTTTGATAGTAGTCTGTATTGAGGAATCTTTTCAAATAAATAAATGACATCCTCTAAGCCTTAAAAACCGTCAAACAACTTAAAACTAAGTCAAGCTTACTTCTGGTTTTCACAAAATTACCATTTGCTTTCAAATAAGTTTCCCACAAATAACGACACGGACTGTATCCACACCCTAATAATAATTAATTGTGAAATCAAATAATTTCACAGCAAATACATTAGGTTATTTAGCTGCGTTGGATACAAATTACCTTGCGATAAACTGCGTTGCAATTGCAATTTTCTACCTTGCAAAACTGCGCTTGTCTTGTTTATTCTAATTCCAATTACCGGAGAATCATGTAAAAGTGTGTAGTTCTACATATCACCGCCGGTAATACACAAAAAAATGGACAGCGTAAGTTAATGCGGACAAACGAAATCCTCATAATTCATGCAAACTCCATCTTAGATCTAAATACCCGTGGGAGCGGTTATTAAACTGCCTTAATGGCCGCGCTAATGAATTTTAGATGCAGAATAACCATACTCACGCTAGAAGCTGCAGTTTGGCGACTGCACCCAGATGCAACTGATTAGAGAGGCCTTCGGATTCACGTATTGCTGGTCACCTGACACTTGATAGGCTGCTGAGTGTGCCTGTCCATTTGTGTCCATCTTAATTCTTCGCTTGCCGTCAATTAGGTGCGTCAGTTTCATAGATCCAATTGCAAAACGGACAAGCGATCACGGCAACGATGAAGCTGTTCATTGAAGACCGCACTTAATTGCATGGCAGGATAGAGTTACCTGCTACAAGACAGAAGCACGCATTATCACTATCAGCAACTTTAGATATTCGATCCAACGGCAAGTCAAGCCGAGCCACTGTGTCGTGATCGTGACGACAATGTCCGTCTTTGGATATGATCGCGGCGTTCCTAAATAAATACACGAAAGCGCAATGAGCATTTATGTTAGCAAACGAATGCTGGCAAGATCGCAGCATAATAGCAGCGCTTATTAATAAATAGCAGTTTGTACACGATCCCCTGATTACTGATCGGTTTCTGATCGGTGCAAGGTGATTTGTCAGACAACAATGAAACCCCGTGAATTGAAATGGTAGTTATACGCGACTGCGCGATCGCGATGAGGAAACATTGCATGCAGGAACCTCTAGATGCAGTTTTCTTTCCGTTCAACCTGCTCATTTAATAAAGTTATGCTGATCGTAAATTAGCGTTTAATGTAATGTCGAGTAATTTCGGTCTTTTGTTGCATTTTGTTTGACTTTATCGATCAAAACTGTTAGTTATTGGAATAGACCTAATTATAACTAAAAGGTCGGTCCCAATTGTATAGGCGTATTGGCGTGTTTTTCAACTTGAACATTTTCTTACAAATTATCGAGTTTCTCCCCTGTGTTGTGTAAAATGTAAACAGTGCCAGTAGCAGACCATTTAAATGAGAGATTTCCTGTTTTCAATATCATGGCCGTTTACGAGTACTTTTTAACGGGACTTTTCGATTGATACGTCGACAGCAGCTTCTTTAGCTTCTGTCAAGTAGACATTTCCTTACTAGTCTCACCATACTTTCTTTCGTTGTGCGCTATCTTTAGGTATCCAGAATACGTCTGGAGTACCAAACGGTAGCCACTTAGGGCCGCTATTATTACTGCTCTATCTAATGGCTTCATGTAGAGTTCTGTGAAATACATGGATACTGTAAACTGGCAGAATTACCGCAACTCCGTGTGGCACCGATGTTTCCTGTTTATTCAAATATTGCGGCGACTCTTACTTGTTTACTTTTCTATCGCTTAGAGTATTCTATTTTAATTTGGATTAACCATAATTTTTTTAAACAACATTACAATGAAAAAAGAAAACGTGTCACCAAAATTTCCCTCTTCTACTCCAACGTAACTGGACGACGCTCTGTAACCACTCGTCCTTTCTTAGGCTCGAGCGAATCTTGTTTTGAAGTTATCTGTTTCATTGAAGCTTGGCTTTGTGGGAGAATTGTTGATGCCGACGGTTTTGGCCCACCCTAGATGCTCCCTTTGGCGGGATTCCCGCACATTTCAGCCCTAGAAGAAGTTTTGCACTACCAGGATCTCTTTGTTCAATTTCAGTTTGCTCTTGAAGCTACTTATATCGATTTTTTAGATAGAACTAAGCAAACCCTATGCCTTTCTGGAAATTTGTGAATTCTAGGCCTAACTGTGACGGATACCCCCACTACGCTACGGATACCCCCACTACGCTACTTTTTTGTGTCTGCAAAAATTATGACCAATCTCTCGGTCACTTCCTTAAGACTGGGTTTTTTGAATTCTAACTGTGATATCAGCTGTAAAGAATTCACTCACTTAACGAGGCTTCCGCCGACTTACCTTCAGTCCAAAAACTTAATCTTTGACCAAGCTATTATCTTAACGGACATCTAAAATTTGGCTAATAGTTTTTCACACTCTCCTGCCTATTTTCTGAAAAATTGTGGTTTTTCTCTGCTCTCATTCTCTACCATTAGACAAATCACTATTTGTTCTGGTTCATTTCCTAAATCCTGGAAATTGTCTATGATTATTCCTCTTCAACAATAAATGCGATGTCTCTAATAATCAACCCATTGTCATGTGCAACGTTCTTTACTTCCATTGTAAACCATTATTGGGCTTCTTCCAAGATGGTTTTATGAAGGGTAAATCTACGACAACCCACATGTTAGAGTTCTCCAACTTCTGTATATCGCAGCCCGTAAGCAAGTTGATTTCATTTTTACGGAATTCAGTAAGGCCTTTGACGGAATTAATCACAGAATACTCATTTATAAGGTATCAGTTCTGGGTTTCTCTTAGTCTTTGTTCATTGGTTCTTGTTTGTCTGGTCGTATGCAATGTATTAGGTCTGTCCGTTGAGGCCACTCCCAGGCAAAAAGAGTCATTTAGAGCCATTTTGTACTCTACTTGTGTTTTTTGAGAAAAGAATAGCAATCTTCTTGCGCTTTTTGTGTTCTTTTAGAAGAGAGTGATGCTCCTTTTCACCATTTTTATGTTATTTGAAAAAAGATTGGCAATCTAGATTACTTCAGATCGAACTTTTCTGTTCCTGCTTTAAATAAGCTGCAGCTTTTTGACGTTTAAGATCAAGTGATTTTAATGTGTTTGACTTCTTGTTAATCAAGTTAAAATTAAACTGTTGTGCTGCAAAATGCAGAAAGTAACAATGATAAATTCTTGTGGAAAATGTTTTGTCTAACATGCTTGCCAAATACTGCAAAAAAATTAGAGACAGGTTTGTTTTCTAAAAATGTGTTGAATGATAATTCTATTCAAAACAAAGTGACAGTCAGCTGTTAAGAGTTGAGTGCTGCAAGTAATCTGGTTTTACTGCTCTGATTAGAGTAGAGCTGGGCGCCGCTCTTTTATAATCCGCTCGTTTTGGATCCGAGTAGAGTAGAGCCGAAATCTGCGTCACTCAGAGTGGCCTCCTCGAACAGACCAATTTTATGCTGTATGGTGCACTCTCTGACGAAATTAATAATTACTCTGGTATACCTCAGAGTAGCCATCTAGGAACTTTGTTTTTTATCATCTACTAGTATTGATGTATCTATGATTCTCTCTGTAATTTTGACGATGACTGCATTTTCCGTGTTAGTTTAAATGATAATGACTGTGCCCTTTTAAACTTTGACTTAAACGCCTTCCGTAGATTTTGCTGTATTCGATTCCATGCTCTGAAGTACACCGTTATATTATTCTATCGTAAAAGGGATCCTCTGATTTCCGAACTCTATATTGTTGTATTGTTGAAACTTCTCTCTGTGAAGATATTACCGAAGCGACAGGATTCTTCTTGGATTCTCTTCATTTATTGTAAACTATAAATAATTATCCGAATTTTCCTGGCTGAATAGATCACCTTCCTTTAGTTCCTTGAGGATCCTATACTAATTTTATAATAATTTAATTCCCGTTAAATAAACGTTATATTGATTACATTAGCTCGTGCATACCATATTTAGTACGCTGGTAAGGAACTCCGAACAAGTTATGGTTTCTCAAATATCGAGCCCACGAAGATCGAAACTTTAAAGACGATTAAAGCTCCAATACGGCTAATACGCACTGCAGTAAATAAATAAGAACACTGGACTTTTCTGGTTCCCGTAACCCCTTTTTGGGTGTGGGGCGGGAGAAGAACTTCATCCGTTTCGATAACAACAACTGTAAGTAAAATTAAAGATCGATTCCTAACCACCACCATTACTATGCAACCCTAATAGCCTATTAATGTAAGCTGTGGTCAGCAGAAAACAAGCATGGGACGCCACCGCGCCGTGGGGATTGAAGATGGGACTCTCGGGATCGAAGACTTACCAGCACCGACTACTTCAAATCTGACCTAGCATACTAAAATAGGTCTCACGAAAGTAAAGTATAGAAGCCTTGTAACATGTTGATCAACCAAAATTCGCGATTCGTCCTTTATGTAAATTATGAGGGGCAGAGGTCAAAGATGACTGCTTTGAAGCACATCGGAAGTATAATTAATATCATCGATGTTTCATCTATTTTTGTGCTCACTGGTAAATACTTTTCGTAAGTATGTAAAAATAAAGAGCCTCTTTAGCAGTTAAATCATTTAAGGCCATTTCGTCTTCTTATTTAATTAATTTGCAGTAATAATAATATTAGCAACAACAGATCTTATTAACATCGATCGTTCTCGTAAAAATTAAGACAATCGTGATCGTTTGTTCTCAATATCTCTTTCCTTCATTAAAATTGTTAACACAGCTTCTGAACTAATTAAATCACAATTGCGCAATCTTAAATGGCACCTATTTGCTGCATAATTAATGACTACAATGGCAGAAACGCGCCGCTTCAATACCTGTCTTGCATCGTCAGTCACAGCACGTTTCGACAGAGCTCTTCGGTTATGATTTCAAGATTTATGGATTGAGTTTGTGCGTCATTTGTCTTCATGGAACACCTTCCTAATGCCAATAGATGACCAATTCCAACTATGCGAAAATGCAAACGTTTGCTCGGATAGGCAAGAGTCGAGTTAATTAAAAAATTGCTGTACAAAATTACAGTGGTTTCCTTTCAGAGTCGTTTTCAATGATTCTCTGTGACGTGATGAATATGTCAGCGGCACAAATTAAAGTTAACGATTTGAGAGTTTAGCCAGAAATGGAGCTTAATCAGTTAATTCATGGAATAAGCACTGAGTAAAATAAATGCTGACTTTGGGACGGTGCCACGATTTGCGATGTTAATTGCGAGTATTAATCGTGGCTTATTAGGAAATGTTGGAATTTTACCTGCAGGTCCAGTAGGGCTCCAAATTTGCACACACTTTTGCAGCACAATTTTTTTTCAGAAGAATTCTAAGTTCTCTAGATTTAAAGTCGATCACGATCTCTTAAAACCAACGGTTGAATGAAGTAACAAGTTTTAATCCTGCAGAGAAATATTGTCAGAAATACGTTCATCATGAATTAAGCAAACAATTTTTGGTTTTGTTTAGAAAAGTCACACAACCAAAAACTTGATTTGCTTAACTTTGGAAACTAAATTAAAGCGAGGGTGTGATGAACCTTGAGGTCGCCCAAAAAACCTTAAATTAACAAAACCATTATGATATCGTATTTAATGATCTTAGCATCACTAGATCAACTTCAGTTTTCCATCGTGACAACCCACCCACTCACTCTTTAATTGCACATGTAAAACTATATGAATTGCATCTGCAGCATATTAGTTTACTTCGGTGTAGCGTATTTTGTTGTTATTATTTTCTTGGGTCTTTGTAGCGGTCATTCTACCTACACTATCGTACCCTTGATTTAGGTCTTTGATGAATCTCTGGTGGTAGGAATACCATTCCTGTATGCTTGAATTTTATGCGGCCAAAGGCTTCACAGAGGCAGGGAATTTAAAATAATATCTCAGAGAGCAATATTCAGTTAGAACGGTTTTTTCTCTGTTGTTGTCTCACGATCTGGCTTTTTGAGTAGCCATAAAACGACTCAGGCAATTGGCTCCTTCTTTTGCATTTCATAAGAGTCTAACATAGAGACCGCACTTCTTGACTAAGACAAAAGAAATTATTTACCTATTCCAACAACGAAGTGTTGTTATGAGGATCACATAGCGACCGGATACGTTCCCATCGATATTCTCACCAGGAAGAAGTATTATCAGGTTATTCCCTCGCTGAAAGACCCAAATGCAATAAAAAGCGACAAGCAGCGCAGGATGAAGCACGTCAAGATTTAACAGAAGAAAAAGGCTGGGTTTGCCATAATTTAGTGTGGAGTTCTCAGAGAACAATAAATGCAGCTGTTGTCCTATACTGTTAAGCACACTCCTCATTTGGCAAAGACCTAAGCTAGCTAAGGTGTTAAGGAACTGAGATTGTCTTTCAGTTAATTCATGCGGCAGAAAGCTATCATCATAATTATTCGATACCCAACGTACATTGGGTAAGGTAAAATTCCCACCGGGATATTTTTGTCCTTTGACCCCAAAAGATCAAAGAGAAACAATAGGTCAGAAAATCTAGGAGTGTTGATGAAATTAACTTTAAGAAACTTCCTAGGAGCAATGAGAGCACCAACTTTACGTGCAGTGGTAACGCCATGCCTATCCGTCAATATATTTTTACCAGTTCTATATTCGGTAGCGTAGTTTGGGTATTAGTTCATGGAGAAGAATACATCAGTTTCCAAATTAATAAAGCAAGTGGGTACTACACTGTTCTGTTTATGGAGATCAACAGAGATCTCAGTTAAAACGAAATAACGGCTTTTCAGATTTAATTTAATGGCTATACGCTCGCGAGATATGTAAGGTCATCTAGGTTTTCAGGAGGCGTCTTTAAGTTTTTATCAATGGATGCCTATCTCATATCCCAAAAATTGACTGAATAAGAAAAAGTAAAAAAATGAAGACGTGCGGTGCCGAACCGGACAGGAAAAGATCAGCGGCGAAGTTCGGCAAAGAAAATAAAAGTAAATTTGTAACACCCTGCGTCGTCACAACAACAACTTAGCCAAGCAAGCTTTCAATTAGAACTCACAATATGTTGAGTTGAAAGTTGAAGGAAACAATGGTAGCAATCGTTGCAGTAACTCGAAGATCTTGGTCCGAATTAAAAAATGTCGCTTAAAACAAAGTCTTTTGGAAGGATATTGCTTCCGCCCAGCGTCCCACACGAGATTGGGCAAGATGATTACGATTTCGTTGGTCGAAAAAAAATGGGGACACGATTGTTTCGGGGCAGCTGGGAGTCATTTTCGAAGTAATGTCCTACGTAGAATCCGAATCCGAGGAATTTTGAGATATTTGAGGTTATGTCCTCGAACAATGTTTTTTTTTGGCTTCTTTCGAGGTTATGTACAGGATGCACAAATTTTGTTTGGTTTTTATCGAACTGCATAATTTAATACTATTCTTACCCTTCAAAATAAGCTATTGAGCGGTCAGCTACGATTCCTTCTTGCAAAGTTACGACTATTTTAAGTTATGAAGTTCATTCGATTGCGCCCAATTTCAGTTTGCTTGGCTCAAATTCGGAAATTGTTCAGGCTAACACTTATTTTAATTAATGGAAAATAAAACAGTAAAGAACGTTTATTTATTAAAGAACAGATTCGCTGCTACAAATAAAAATATAAAATATTTAAAATGTAAGCTAAAGCTGAACTTAATCAAGTTATAAGCCTCAGTTTGCTCTTCAGCTGCCGTCTGAAACACCCAAGCTCAATGTAGGCATCGCAATCGTTGAAAAGGCGTGACATAGAAGTAACCGGCTCCTGCATACCATAAAGTGTTTGATGGTGTGGAATATGAAAAAATTCGGTGCTCCTCAATGACTGGGTCGGGATAGAAATGTGTACGTTCTTCAGTCGGAGGAGTTGATCGTCCTCTGCAGTAAATCATACAAAAACCAATCTTATAAATCTTGCGTCTCTTTTCAAGGGAGTCGAGAGAGTTTAGGGCGAGTCTAGTAGGATATTATGGAATGAAGAAAGGGCCGCGCTAGGGAATTCCACAGAGAGCGAACCTGGGGATCTGTGGTAAACAGCCTCGATCCGATTGATGTAGACGGCGAAATAGGGATCCCATACCGGACAAGCATATTCCAGGAGATGTATAACGAATGTGCAGAAGAGGAACCTGGTTAAGTAGGGACCGTCAAGCTCCTTGGACCATCTTTTCACAAAGCCAAGCATGTCAAGCCTCCCCAGTGTACTTCCATCTAAAGAGTAGTGACAGAGGAAGGGACTTCCTTTACGGGTAAACGTCATTACGGTGCATTAGCCATTTGGAGACGGGGTTGGATCAATTTGATGCGCCGCACGGCCACCATGTCATGGGTCCCGGGTTCGGTACCAGGTCTCCCCGTGCGCTGGCACAGTCGCCATTGCACGAGACGACGCGGATGATTTTGGCATCATAGGCGTAATATATAATAAATATAATGAAAATGAGAGGCCCGACAATACTGCCCTGCGGCACGCCGGACGGTACAGAGATTACGTTGGATAGGGCGTCGCGAAATAAGACACGCTGAGTGCGACCGGACATGTAGGAGGACAGCCAATCATCAAGAAGGAGCGAAAACCTAAGCATATGAAGCTTGTGAATGAGAATGCCTTGGTTTATTCTGTCAAAAGCCTTACTAATGAAGTGCAGTGCAATGTGCAGTGATGCACAAATTCGAGTAGGTTGGTGTTAGTAGATTTACCCTTAATGAAGCCATGCTGAAAAGAGCCAATGAAAGGCCGACTATGAAAACGGAGCACGTCACTGATTAGGGTTTTGAACGCCTTCGTAGCGTGAGAGAGGTTGGCAATTGGTCTATAATTGGTGATGTCAGTTTTTTTCACCTTTCTTGTGAAGGGGAATCATAATAGAATCCTTCCAAAGCCTAGGCCGCAGTACAAAGATAAGTTAAACAGAAAACAGAGAACAGGGGCAACGGACGAGCAACACCTTTTTAAAAACGGAGAAGGGACGCCATCAGGACACACGAAAATCCGTCCGACAAGTTCGACACCAGTGACGACGTCAAAAACTTAGTCTTTGGGTTCAAGGGAAGTGTGTGAAAGCCCAGTCAAGTAGATAAAATAGTATCACAGTGAGAATCACAGAAAGAAGCAAGAAAGAAGTCGGCGAAGGAATTGGCCTCCTCTAGAATCTGGAGTAGTTTTAAAATTAGCTAATCTGTGAGACATGCAGTGTTGTAATCTTCTAATCAGTCATATTAATAACGTTTTCCTGTCTGTCATTACAAAACAATATTGTATTGCCTTGTCAACATTATACGCCTACGAATACCCAAATAGCAGCAACAAGATTTATTGTATTTCCTCGCCAAATCTAATGTATCTAGACCACCTCCGTTTAAATGTTTTCAGTAACAAATTAAGTTGTCATAAAATCGAAATTCACGTTTTGGCGAAACAAGACAGTAGTACCCGAACGGAACCCTACAATTGATACGGACATCTAGTGACAGCCAAATCGGTGCAAGGGGGAAAAGACGATGGCAACAAACTGCTGCATTTGACATTGCATTCTAGGCACATGTGAAACGAATCTTAAACAGGAAAAAGGGGCCGCCGTCCGCCCGCAGGAATCAACCAGAACGAGCAACAATCAGTTGAAAGGTGAAGAGGTCAATCTATTGCACAATAAATTGCGAACAATTTAATTGAACCACTTCAGAGTTTCGATTTGGTCACCATAAGTTGCAATGGAGCCCCGAAGGCTTGGTGTTGTGTACTGACCACTCCACCGTTAACGTTGTTGTTGGAGCGACCAGTATCAGCACGGAATTGGGTGCGTAAAGCCTCTTTTTATTGAATCCAAAACGCTGACCTGGGCCAACTGATTCGATAGTTAGAAAGGCTGGCGGCTGCAGTTGAAAGTAAATTGTGTTCCAGCATTGCTGGCGGTAGAGGACACCACTTTATTTTGTCCAGATGAAAATTGAAATTTGATTATTCGCCGGTTGTCAATTTCAGCCAGCAATTTCCCATAGAGACTGTTAGCTGTTCCCCAACCCCTCAGCTATGTACGATGGTCACAACAATTTATGAGCACCAACATGGATCACCCGTCATACGCACGGAGTAAGCCCAGGCGATTTGGAACAAATAATTTTGTTGCCAGCACCCTGATGGATTTGCCGCGGGAGTTTTCAACATGTGGGTCGAACGGACGTAATCATACTCCAGTTCCGTTCGTTGAGCACTTTGGCATATCTGTACGTGGAGAGCAATTGATATTATTTCAATGAAACCCGATAAGCCGTTGCCAAGTTATAATTGGGGAGCCTGAATTTGTGACAATTCAAAAGTTACACAAGCCTGCAAAGTAGAGGGTTTGAAAAGTATACTTTTTTGGAATCACCGCACGTTTCACAGGACATCAATCCTTCGCTCCTTTTCGGGACAAATTAAACCCAAACTAAAATTGTTTTGACATTTAGTGGGCGAAAAATTGCTTACGCTAAGTATGGCGGAACATACTTTGCGATGACCACTACTGTCAAGGTTCAAAATCATATAGTTTTATGTAAAAACTTGGCTAACAAATCAGAGACTTGACTTAATAATGTATTTGTCATTGACTTGTCCTATGGATGAGCGCAATATAAGTTAACTTCCCCGTAACAAATTGTCATTGAGTTATACCGCGATAATGGCACAAACTGAAGCACTTTTCGGTAATTGAAGAACAAACAAGGTTGGACAATGTCAGCAACAATCTCGTCGTTGTCAACTTTGATGGTTTTAATTTACTCAGTGCACGCACGCAACTCGAATTTTGATTGTTCTTCAAAAAGGTTTCGACTTGATCGTGAGTAGTCAGCCTTTCCAAGGTCTTTTTCCGAAAAATCTCATATTCACGCGATTTGTTGCGATATTATCCGCGTGGCGTCACGAATATTATCAGTTCTCTCGAACGATGACTCAAAATCCATAAATCAACGTATCGCGCAGCCTCAACCGACTTAACATAGATTCATCAGTTCGGGACGTTTATGGAGTTTCGCCTTCGACGGGTTTTCGTTTTTGCCGTGATTCTGATGACCCAATCGGCCAATCTAGTAAAATTCATCGACCAGAATTGCCCAGTTACCACTTACCATTTTTGGTTTGCTCGAAGGCTTACTGATTTCACTTTGTCTGTCATCGTGTCACAGCTGGACTTGTGTTCACAGGTCGTTTTGACATGTTGCGACTCCCTGACGACAAAATTATGAGCCGGCCGCAGACTCTTTACAGATTTATCGCGGCTAAATTACAGAACTGCTGCTGTTGTGGCTACCGACAGTTGAGCTTTATGAAAGGTCGTGTAAACTAATTTTGACTTGAATGGGTCTAAATTGGTTTTGTAATGTAATGTAGTGGATTTCAATTATGCGCCGAGGGTCACTTCTATTCATTTTACTTGCTTAGCTGGAAATCTTTGAAATAGTGCTCGACGATTTCCATTCAGGCTTGCCTGGTGTCCGACTACTGGCTTTCATCCAACCGAGTCTTTGAAGCTTTCTGAATCAGCTGGAGATTAACGCTTGTGTGGATTTTAATAAATTGATAGAAATAAGGAATTAAAGGTAATAAAAGGTTCTTTGTGTGGTTTATTTGCAACGGCAGTGCATTGCCAATCAAGCTTGTCTGCAATTAGGTAAATCCGTGTAATGCATTAATTTCTAGTTTATGAAAACATCAGTTAAACTCATTACGAAATCCTTTGAGTGGAAGGTAATGAGCTCTTTATTGTTGGTACGTTTCTATTTTGAGCTTAAGGTGTTTCCTTTTGAATATATTGTAGTAGGGTTGTATTGAGTGGACTTTTCCCAAGCCAAGGTGACATGCTGTGCGAACTTGTTTATGTGATCTCTAAAATCCGATAAGATCTGGCAGATTATACTATGGAGTGAACTAAAAGCGGTAAAACCGCGAGTTTGCATTTGTGAGTAAAACAAAATTTAAAGTTTGATCTCGTTTACGTTTTAATTATGATAATACTTCACGTCCAAGATTTTAGGAATATTTCTCATTTAAATTCAGATTTCGATTTGTGCAGTTTTTGCTTTTCGTTTTTGGTCTGACGATATACAGATGAACAATACACAATACATAAACCATTTATAGTTCAATACCGACGTTTAGAATAATATTTGCCCAAATTTCTTGGTATGAGTGTGCCTAAAAAGCCAGGGAAGGCTGTCATCAAACCACCCAACTAAAGCAACCTGCGTATGCATAAGGTCAGTAATAGTCATAAAAGTCAGCTCTTCTCTATCAGAAAGTTTGTTTTGACTGTTTTTTAGTAAAAATATAATTAGCATAAGTCCATTGGCGTAGCTACGGTGGGGGCAAATGGGGGTACTTGGCCCATTCCCCTCTCCCTCCCTGTCCCTCCCAACCACTTGCTTCTGTGTAACATTTAAATTCAATTTTTTTAATAAATAGATTTCATAAAATACACAATGACAATCAACAGCCTCGAATGGTTTCTTCAAACAACAAAGACATCAACCAACAGTGTTTTCTCTCCTTTTTAACCGACTTCTCAAAAAGAAAAAGGTTCTAAGTTCGACGCGTTTTTTATTTTTATTTTTTTTTTATGTCTGACCGGGCATAACTTCGTAACGCGTCGATCGATTTTGATGATTCTTTTTTTGTTGTACAGAGTACAATGCTAATAGGAGAAAAAAATGTGGCCTAGGGTGGGGGGAGGGGGGAGGTACAGTCTAACTTCGTAACGCGTGGACTGATTTAGATAATTCTTTTTCTTTTGGGTAGAGTATGCTTCCTGGTTGATACCACGAGAAAAAACATTTTGGCGGTGTTGGGGTGGGGAAGGGGGTAGAACCTAACTTTGTAACGCGTGGACCGATTTGGATGGTTCTTTTGCTGTTGTATAGAGTGTGATCCCCCATTGATAATAGGAGAATAATTTGGTGCTATGGTGGGGGAGGGGGAGGAGTAGTAACTTCGTAACGCGTGGACCGATTTCGATGATTTCTTTTCTGTTCGGTAGAGTATGTTCCTTTATTGCTACCATGACAAAATTTTTTTAGTGAAATGGAGGTGGGGTAGGAGGTTAAACCTAACTTTTTAACAGAGAACAGGAACAACCGACGAGCAGCACCTTTTTAAGAACGATGAAGGGACGCCATCAGGATCACCCCAAATTCTTCATACTATTTCGACAAGTGCTCAGTAACAGGTGACAGGGACGTTGTCAAAAACTAAGACTTTGGGTTCAAGGGTAGTGCGTTGGAATCTAAGTCAGCTGGGATAAATCGGTAGAAATCAGAATCACAGAACGAAGTAAGAATGAAGTTACCCGAAGAAATTGGCCACCTCAGCGAGGTCGTTGTTCTCGCCCGAGTAAAAATAATCAGTGGTTGAACAGAGGTTGAACAACATCCACAAAGTTTTTTTTAGGGCAGATATGGACTGTACAGAATCCAAAAAGTCTTAAAGGCTGTACAAAGGCGTAATCGTAGAAAAGATAAAAGATTGCACAGCCTGTTTGTATTCGGTGACTAAATTTTATTGAAATGACGTCGATCAAAAACACGAATTCTCTGTTTTTTATGGCACTTTTTTTTTTATACCATGTGGCCAAATCCTAGGGGACAACCCTTTGATGCGTTAGCATGGTTTTGGCCGGAAGGGAATTAGGGTAAGGGAAGTGAGGAAACTTGAGTCTTGTTTTTGCATTGCTGCGAGCTAGACAGCAGCCCAGAGACGGAGTGGATTATTTTAATTTCTTAATAACAGCTCACGGTCATCTGGTCTCGAACCCGGGACCCATTGTATGTTGGTCTTGCCGCTCAACGCATTGATCCAACTCCGTCTCCGGCACTTGAGCCGGGTAGTTAGCAGTAAACATTCGTCCTGTTAAGTATTCTCGTTCTTGTGCAGTGTATTTGAATGTTAAAATAATTAAAAAATGTTGTGGGCATTGATAATTTGGCCAGAAACAGGTGAAATTTCGATAAATAAATTAAGTGAGATCAGTGCAGTAATCAATCAAAAACATATTAAAGTTGATTGAAAAAGCGATTTGTAATTCATTATTGCCGGAATTTTGTAATTGAAAAATATTTAGATTTTAACCTTAATATTGCTCTGTACGCTCATCGTCTTATCGTAAGATGATCGCTGTACGACCTCTGTGCGCTCCGCTTATTATGGTTAAACGGCCGCTGTACAGCCCATGAACAGCCTTGTCTAGGATTTGTTTGGAATCTTGTAAAGCAAAAATGTCCTGCAAGATACCCTTTAGTGACCGTTGAACGCGCGAAAAAGTGTTTAAAATATAGTCTTTGTACGTGCTGTGTGCAGCCGTATTTTCAAAATCAATTATTTTTACTAGGGTGCGATCACCAAATCTAAATGAGAACGGATGACCGTTGCTGTTTTTAGAATTTATAAACCTCCAAAATTGTCTTCGGTTGGAAAGTAGAGTGCATCTTGTGTTGGATAGAAATCTATTGAAGGATGTCTTCAGTTCGAGATAAAACTAAAGGTAGAGGTCGTAGTAGGCCTGGTAGTCTGCGTAGCATCCAGAGGAGCAGAACCTTTGCCCTGCTTTTCAAGTTTTTTAGGTGTTTAAGGAAGCCTTGCATCCAGGGCTGAAATGAGCGCGGGGAGCAAGAAAAGGAGACCGGAACACATTGAGTAAAACAATAGAAGAAGAAAAACTGTCAGGGGCTTCAAAAGACAGGAGAACCTGGAGTGCAGGATGGTGGTCGGACTTTAGGATTAACGGAGTTAGGCACCTCCTCACCAACTATTCAGCCGGGTCCGTCGAAAAAATAAGGGCTAGAGACCTTCCGGAGTCGTTCACGTACGAAAGAGTCATGGAGTCATGGAGTCACAGGCATCGGGAAAGGACAGAACGTGCTGGGGAGTACACGAATAGGAACAAAGGGAGCTGGGTCTCAGAGGACTAAATACAACCGATAGTAGAGAGGCTAAGTTTGTCGAAAACAACAGCCTCATCGGAGGACAACAGGGCATGGCTCAAACTGACAACGAACGCAGAGAGTTGGTCAAATACACCTGAAGTTAGGCCGGAGGAAGCGACCTGCACAACAGAGGAAGGAATGCCGGTTCTGACAGCGCAAAGCACTCCACCGTCAACTGGAGCACATACATCAAAGTGGCGGTCATGTCGAAAATTTTGTAATTCAGGTCCAAAGAGTTTGGCGTTGGATATGCCTCCACACAACCAGGTCTCAGACACATATATGCCGTCATAGTCAGCAGAGCTGGACTCGAAAAATAATTGCGAGGTTTTGGATCGCAACCCCGTAACGTTGGCATAGTACAGGGAGACCTTCTTCTTGTTACGTTCTGGGGATACTATTGGATCTAAAAGGAAAAGAAATAGTAAATGTATATGAAATGAAATCAATTACATACCTTTGCATTATATGTTGATGGTCCATAAATTATCCCATTGCTACTGTAGAACCTTTTTCGTTTCAGTTTAATTCAAAACACTTCGGTAATAGCGCATTTTGCGGATCCTAGAAGTGTAAAAATATCCCTTTTTATTCAAGGAGGGTTTCAGAGGTAGAAAGGTGGCGAATGGAGAAGCGCAAGGTTTCTCCAACGGAACACCGACAACTAAAACATACATTTCTGATTAGTGGTGGATCTTTTCGGGTTGGGGGGGGGGGGGGGGGGGTGTTCTTAATGAATGTTTGGAAAAGATGTCATTAGTGAAATTATTTTTTTCAAAATAAATATAAATTGTTCCTTAGCAACAACATAAATACTTTTCGCCAGAGAGACCCTTTTCCATACTTTTCTTTTTAGGAAAGTAGTAGTAGTAGAGCCCTGTCGACCGCACTCCAGACCCTGATAAAGTGTGCAATTTTCAAATTCTGACAAAAATATACTCGTCAATAGTTCATAGGTTCCACCAAAATGGAAATACTGTATTATTGTTATATTAAAGTGAAGAGTTGTTTTTATAATGTGCCTCATAATTTTCATATTATGAAGACTTTAGTCTGCCAACATAATGAAACGGTAATGTACCTTACAACCACCCATCTGTGAAAATTTTATTAAATCTTTTTTACCTTATTAATACAGAAAAACTATTTAATAACAAAAAACTAATATGCAAAAATATAAAAAGTCTGCCTTGCTATATGATTTCATAATGTTCATTCTAAATTTCATAACTGGAGGTTTTATTAGGGTGGTTAGTTGATTACGCAGATCTAGGTAAACATCTTGCTGTGTGAGTGGCTCTATATAACTTCAGGTTCGATTATGTAACTCCGTCGTATCTTTGAAATCTTGAAATAATACTTCTCGAAGTCTAACGTTGCGTTTTTGTCTTAACAACATTATCCTTCCCAATTAGTTTCATAACGCAGTGATCTACATTATAACGTATCCCAATTTCAATTGAAAAAAAGTGTTAACATTGTCGAATTGCTTGACTGCAGTTAACGAGGTTGAACCCTCTAGTCGCAATAACAACACTTTCAATAATGTCGTCGACCAATTAACGCTATTGTAAGATCCATCACGACCAGCTTGTTCTAGCTGGCATTGAGCCACTCAAAATAAATGCACTGCGGGAATTATTAATTATTTCACTGCCGCAGGCACTCAGTATTTATGACAGCTTTTCAGCTCCTTTGTGATCGTGTATTAATAACAATAAGTCTGCCTGGGAAAATGAATCGCGAGATAATAAATGTCAAACACGACACTGGACAGATATCGACTGTAATATGCTTCGTCTGATCAGCTTAAGTCTGCGTATTATAATTGTTCGCGTACCAATGCTGGAAACCAGAGTCCACTGTGTAGCTGAACCATAAAATCTCACATCCGCGAGTGCAGAATGTTCTAAATCTTAAGGTCATCCCACAGTTCGATTAAGTTTAGTGCTCCAGCGCCATTAAATGCCCTCCGACCTATGCAATAAATCTCAGGGTCGTCTGTTGTTGACTGCAATTACAGCGTGGAGAGAACTCTCGGAGTACGCGAAATCCGATTAAAATCAATCTGATAAGAGCAGCAATTCTGGAACTGAATCAAAGTGGGCTGTCGACGTACGTCTATTATCTTGCCGGTGCCTGCCGTCGGAGAAGGACGCAGGCGGTAAATAAAAATCTCATCACGTCCATGTCCTTGCACAGTCTATTTACGGTCATAAGAAAACTTGAAAAATTTGAGTGCTGGCGCAATCGATTCGTACGTGATACAAATTTAGTGGAGCTCTCCATATATCAGAAGCCTATGATCGTGAATGACTCGCGCATGCTCAATACAACCTGACGCTTAAGCTGCAGTTATTATTTAATTCACGTCCATGACTTAATGCGAGTATCTCGTGGAAGTGGAATGGAATGAAGAACTACATGAAAGCCAGCTGGCTTAAATCGCGTGAAAATTCATGGAATACCCCAACCTAGCAAGTAGTAAGTCATCTGCAAAAGCGAAGAGAGGAATTCCCAGGGACCTGAGGAAGTGGCGCGCAAGGCACTTGAGCTGTAAATTAGCAATCGACACGCCACCTTCATGAGGCAATGGCACGTGGTTAGCTTTGAAAACGAAGCAATTGGAAGACTTCTTCCAGCATATCTAACTCGGCATCTCCGAGCTGAATGGCACCTTGTGGTTTCACCTTCTCCGATAAACAAGTACTTAAGGTGCTCACGGAAATGTCAGCAGTTGTTTTGTTCAGGTATCAAAGTCTACCCACATGGCGTTTATTACGTCACTGGAAAGTCGTTGCGGGTACTTTTCTGGGCCATTCAGCCTGAAATTGTCGTTTGGAACTCCACGACGGAATCGCATTGACAAAGTATGTTTTGTTGGCCGCGATTCCCATGCCATTTCTTACCAATTTAAGCACAGAGTGAATGGCGGAGAATTAATTAAAGGTAGTTGAAGCGCGTTTTAAGGTAACACATGCTTCCCGGCTTGCCAACACATTTCCCAGTTTGATTTTGACATTTTGGTCAATTGCTGCATTTTGTCTAGAAACGAGATTTTTCCCCATCGCGGGGCAGTTGCTTAGTTCAACTTTGCTCAGATCGCGTAATAAATATAGTCGGCGCCGAGAAGGTGTTGCAATCGTTTGGTGTTTTGAAGATAAACTGGGAAAATACAGCAAAACGCGGAAGTCCATTTCCGTTCAACGTACAAAAACAAAAACCGAAATCCAAATTGAATCCCTTTTTACGTAAGTTCATCACGAAAAAAACTTGCAAACTTTTTGCCGTTCTCCTCGAAATCTTCTCGCACTTTTGGTTGTCACGATCAACCTCGATTGACCTGGAATTTAATTGGCGAATCAAAGTTTTCCGAGAATGAAAATTAGATTTGGCCGTAAATTGGATTACAAGCCCAATCCTGGAGCGTTCGCATTTAACGAAATTTGCCCAAATTCCTCGCACGTAGGAACTGCCACCCAGAAGATGGCACGGCACGTCTGCACAGACAAGATGAGCTCTTGAGCAGCTCAAGCTTATTTATTTCGGCGACAAGATAAATCTCCAAAGTCAATGGCATCAAATACAGAGCAAAGGACATGAGCTTGCCACCTGTACAAGAGGGGATAAAGACGACTTGTTGAGGGGGGACTTTGTGGACACGCAAATGAGTCCAGAGTTTTGAGGGTCGTGTTGAGGTGTTGAGGAAAATTCGATGAACTTGAGATGAGAGGAATGTTGGCCTTTAAAATATTTCGTTAAGCCCCTGATTGATTTTGTAATTAGAGAAAGTAGTAGAGTAGAAGGACGGATTATAGTTCATTGGTTTAGTACTGAAAAGCTTTACTGATCGTCGACGAGCCCGTAAGTATGCAATTAAATAAATTGAATTAGGAATAGAGTACTGCCAGCTGTTCTGCTACAAAGACGATTTTAATAAGCTTCTTAGTTCCATTATAATGTACTTTATCGTCCACGTACTATATAGCGTGAGTTGTCCCGTAAATAATAACCTCCAGGCAAGATCGATTCTCTTGTGACTTACATACATACCTACATAGGGAGTTAATTTCAACAGAAGGATCTGAGATATGTTAGAAATCAAGGGGCTGTCATTTGGAAGTTTTCTATAGAAATGATAGCACAAACAAGGCTGGGTCGTAGTGTCAGTAGTTGGTCTTAATGACACCAGGTGATTGGGTGATTGGGTGTATTTTATCAGATGGTGTGAAGTAGTTATCGTTAAAATTATATTTGTTAAACTTGTGATTTTAAAATGAAGCAACCTGAATTGCTCAAACCCTACGGAAATATTTAAATACAATTTCTCGAGAACATATACAAGTAACAGTTGACCTTTTTGCAACATTTTTCAATTTGGATCCTGTGGGTTTCCTTTGTTTACCGTTGTTTGTTTTAATCGCTTATCCAATTTTGTCATCATTTACTATCACCCCCGCTGTGCGCACAATCTTTTATTTATTTTTCTATTCCGATAGGGAGCAGATGGTACATCCGCCTAGGACATGAAAAGCAACAGCAACCTCGACAAATACAAAGTCTTCAATTTTAAGTGCAGTCGGCAGATGATTTGTCAAATAAGTAAAATAAATAGAAGAAATATCGCTGAAACGTCTCGAGTTGAAAATAAATAGATCTTAAGAAATCTTTATATGTTTTAGGTTCGCCCAAGCTTATGTCAATCCTTCTAAAACCTGTCACAAGCTTGGCATTCAAATCTGATCCAAGTCAGAGAAAATACTGACTAAGCCACCGCCGGCCCAAGGCTAGCTTAGTCTTGGTCACAGACTGGGTCTCATGTGCAAACCTAGTTTTGAAGTAAGAAACAGTAATGTACCTACGTTATTTATCGTATTTTGATAATAATATAGTATAATACAGTTTCTCAAAATAATTAACTCACAACTTCGGCAAAAGCCATTTTTTTTTAACAGGAGAGGTGAAAATCTTCCAAAAAACATCGGAAAACCCGTTCCCTCCCTTAGTGGTGGCAACTGAGTATCCAGTTATCCCATTGTCGCAACTTACCTCGGTTTTCTATGTCACTGCTAGAATTCTAGCCTATCTGCAGGAATCCATGTTGACCCACCGTCTCCAGTGTTCCTTTTTGGTCCATGGTTCTTTTTTATATGATGTGACCAAATTATAGGGGACAACCCTTTGATGCATTAGCATGGTTTTGGCCGGAAGGGAATTAGGGTAACGGAAGTGAGGAAACTTGAAAGTCTTGTTTTTGCATTGCTGCGAGCTAGACAACAGCCCAGAGACGGAGTGGATTATTTTAATTTCTTAATAAAAGCTCACGGGGAGACCTGGTCTCGAACCCGGGATCCATGGAATGGTGGTCGTGCGGCTCAACGAATTGATCCAACTCTGTCGTGGCGGTCGTGCGGCTCAATGAATTGATCCAACTGCGTTAATTACAACCTTCACTCCTTCTGTAGCCACGGTATTGAAGGATTCCAGGCCATAAAGCCTTAGTCCAGACCCAGGACAAGTTACCTCCTCCGGATTAACCGCAGCTAAGTCTTCGGAAGGCAGGTCTGCATCATCTCCTGGTGCGTGTACCGCGGAGATAGCCAACCAACCATCTCTGCCAGCACCGCACCTGAGAAAGTGCTAGTCAGTATTTTGCGAATGGCACCTTCTTGCAGGATTGCTACAGCACTTTCAGCAGACGCAAGCCAGTCTCCATAGTTGCCGCAGAACCTTTGAAAGGTAATTTTCCCAAATCTGCTTCTGTTGTGTTGTGAGTATAGCCAACCTCTTAGGGTCTACCATGCTCTCAACCTCCGCTCCTACAGAAGTGCCTCAGGAGATGCCATTTGCGACACAATTACCCCTGGGTCCTGCAGAGGGGAGTTTGAGGGACTTTTCAAGAGATTATATCCACCCGAATTAGTTACTTGGCTACGTTCTAGGCTGCATTGCCTAGTTGCTACCGTTTGGAGGTGTAACTAATACTTGAGAATGTCCAGATGAGGATCGCCGTATCCTAGAAGGCATCAATTCTTCCGTCTAGCAAAACCGGCAATACGCCATGCTAATGCATCAAAGAGTTGTCTCCTAGGCTTTGGACATATCGAAAAAAAAGGACTGTAATAAGTCAACTAATTGCACGTTTAGTTTTACTACGTTCCAAAAAATATACAATGAAACAAATGAAAATGTTTGCTGTGTGTCTATACGTTCGTCCACGTGATCTATGTATTGCATGCTCAAACATCTAGAGCACGTCACAGAACACACAATAATAACACTGTTGCCAAGAACTTTGCACGAGTGTTTTATTCAGAATTTTGTGATTTTGGGGGGGGGGGGGGGGGGTTAGCACACACAGTTTTCTTCCTATACCCAACTCATAATTTATAAAAAAATTAATAAGGAAAGATCTTTCTTTACTTGTATGTAACATTATAATGTTAGGCATTTAGGCCAACGATTGGCAGTTAAATCTTGACTAGAGCTTCGATGGGCTTGAAAATCAAGCTTTTCAATCTTTAATCCGGGCTGAGCGTGGACTAGAAAACCAATCACCAGGATTTTTAGCCATGACTCCAGTACTCTGCCAAAACTTGGCATCCTTTGTCAAGTCAACATGGGTAGTTGAACTGATGGGGTAGATCCGAGTATGTCAAGTGATCTGTGCTACTTCTACAGGTGCAAAAACTCTTCCAGGACAGAAAATATAAGTCACTGTCTTTAATTACAGTTACCCAATTTCGTGGTCCTTTGAAGTTTACGCACCAGTCAGTATGATGATAAGAAGATACATCGCTGTATTTGAATCACATGATAACCTGGATCAGTTTGATGAAAACATCCATCTAGTTGGTAGAGTAAGTGGTCTTCCATCCCGGAGATTACAGGTTCGAGCCCCACCGACGGCGACCTATGGTTGTTTTCTGCTGACAACAGATTACGATAAAAAGGTAAGTGGGGGTTACAGTCGGTGGTTTGAAATCCACCTAAACTTGTAATAATTCTCCCGCCTTTTCCGAACATATGGAATAGAGGAATTTGGGCACCAAATTCACCTGACCTTAATCCTATGAATTATTCGGTGTGGTCTGTTTAAGAGAACAGAGCCTCTGCTAATAGACTTCGCACGCTGTACTCATTAAAACGTGCTTTGGAGCCAGAATGGGACAAAGTAACGCACGAAGAACTAGCGACCATCATCGACAATTTCCCGAAGCGTTTGAGGGCGTGTGGTGCAGCTAAGCTTATTTCACAAAATTTTCAAAATGTCTGCCCAATTGTGAAAATTTTGTGAAATAATTTAAAATTTTTAAGGACTGTAAAGTTTTTCAATAATTAACTTGTCGAAGATCGAAAATTGGTATTGTATTGTAATAAGGTTCAAAATTTGTGTTCATATGTATGTAATAAGGCTGGATTATTCTATACTCAACAAATCTAGCTCTTCTATGGCTTCGTTCGTAATATTACCAGAACTTTCTCCAGCCGAATGCTATGACGTTTAGTTAACATTGAATGGAAAATCTCATATCATAGGTCGCAATGTAGTGTTGGTAGAAAAAACTACAAAAATGGTCCTTCCACACTACTAAGTTCACTTTTAATACACTACTAAGAAAGCTATCCTATTACTTTGCCAACTTCATAAAGTACATGAATAAATTTTCAAAGAACGCTTTAATAGCAAGAACTCTCAGTGCAATATGCACAAAAGTCTGGCAGCATTATAATTTACTAAAAGACAACAAACATACCCGTCTAGAAGTCATTTCCCCCATACCGAGGACAAAAAGATGATAACAATTTTCCTAAAATCCAATCTATATATTTTGCCTAAAAAAACTTCAGAGATTTAAGCCAATTTAATCCGTTTACGCCAGCAATGTATTTTTGGGGCTTGTTGCTGACTGCCCCCGCTGGGTGGTCCTACAACCATTGCACGTAATGCTGGCTAGCATTATTCCAGCTCCAACCATTCCGGTAACTGCAATATATACTTCCCATGCTTCCTCCTTATGCTATCAGAGTCATAGATCTGAGGACGAGATATTCCCCGTCATAGTTCCATTCCCAGCCTCCTCTCTTCAACAAAACAGTTCCACCGGGAGGAAGCTCGTGGAGCTTTTTTTGTGTACGCCAACGGGTGCCTGAAATATGTTTTTAGTGTTATGGGCTCCGCATGATATTTATGTGCAATTGTCTGGCCTTATATCGCTATTTACTCGTGTGTTTATGATTATTTTATAGTTTTATGTCCGAACAAAGTGGCCCCCCTTCGAAAAGTTGTCCCCACTCCGTCCACGGTGAAATTTATAGAGCCCGGCGTTTATGTGTTGGGCGGTTTGGGGTTTCTGGTTAATTAGTGAACTTTAAAAGTTTCAAGTGCCTGAGTTATGGCTCAAGGACCAATGGTGGTTACGATGGCAATGGTGCGCAAGGAGAGGGGGAGGGCAAGTATGTATGACTCTGTGGTTGTACTGTAGGTTTTCTAGACTAGTCGAGTTGGTAAAGTTGGGCACTGTGAGTTATTTGTTTCGGGGTGCGGTGTTACTGATCCTAAACTTTTGTAATAAGTTACACGATGATGGCATTAAGTGCAAATTATTTTGGGAAATTTTATGGCGACGATAACCTGCAATTTTGGCAAATTGATACAAGAGAATTATGTTAGGTGATGGTGTTGAATTAAGGTATTTATTGCCACCCAGTTCAAAACTTTTACGAGAACATCTACAATACCCCTTGCCTGTACGGTCGCTATGACTGAGAGATGAATTTTTCTCGCCTCTACAACGGATTACTGCGAGTAAACCCAGCTCTTTATGATCCTCATTCCTCCGAACTGGGACATTTTACTTTGCAACTTCAGTTGTCTGACTGACCGCTATAGGTCTTCGTTGGTAATAACCTATGGCGACTGGATTTTCAGGATATTCGATTGACAAATTCGCTGTTGGTGCGTCTAAAGATGTTGAAACAGTTTCTATGAAATTCCTGGTGATAAAAGCAAAGGTAACAGAATGCAGCCTTGTCTTATTCTCTATTCGCTCTAGTTCCCGTAACTCCTAGTGGGGGCAGGGAGCGAGAGAAGCACTTTACGCGATTTCAGGCAACGATTGCAATTGTACCTAATTTTGAAGGTGGATTCCGATCCACGGACTTACTCTGCAACCCACAATGACGTTTTGTTGTATGCTGTTGTCAGCAGAAAACAACCATGCGCCGCTGTCTGTAGGGCTTGATCCTGGACCTCCGGGATGGAAGGCCAACGCGTTATCGCTTACTCCACCGACGACTAGTGCTATTGCCCTTAACACTTATAAAAACCCCGATAGGTGATAGTTTTTGGAATGCCTTTCCTTCATAAGACCCATATATTCTCGCGATCAATGCTTCTAAACATCTTCTTATTCTGCAGTTTACAGTTGCTGTAAGAAAAACCCTCACGAAAACCAGCCTGTTTGTCGTTGAGTGTATATTAGATATAATGAGTTTACTGCATTTTATAAGAAAGAGGCTCTGCTCTTTTGTAATTTTTTGAAATATAGAGGTTTTCGTACAAATACAAACAGTATTCGTCCAGCACTAATCGGACAGGATCGGGATGTTTCTACAGAAAAAACTTAACACAGAAGCAGTCGAGATTTGCGATTTGAGCATCTCTCAAAATCAGCAGGATCAAATTCCCTACAGATGGCTTTTTACAAGCGCAACGGCAGCACAAGCACAAATTCTTGCTACCGCTTACTTGAACAAGATATGCAGGTGGCTCCCCACCCAAACTTACTGGGGTCAGAGCCTATGTTTGAGCTTCTACTCGAAATTAATCCCTTTCTACCCGACTGCTTCAGAAGAGAGGGTAATGTTTTTTGCATGTATTTAGGATTGTATGTAAGTATGTCCGCTTCATCGGTGCATCGTGTAGCCTCAATGGTTTGATGGAGTTTTGTTAATGAGGTGTCATTAGATTCGTCTTAATCGTGTGAATGCTATAGGATACATAATTTCTTTGAAGAAAATAAATGTGGCCATCGTCACCCGTCATTTTTGATGAATAATATTTTTGATGTTCTAATATTCAATGTGTCAGCGAATGTTAATATTCGAGGAATGAGTGTCGATGCTTTGTGTGAATCTGATAACATTGTCAGCACAGTGCTGGTGTGACCACGGTTTTCAATATTGTCAACTTGCTGGCCTTGTGCAACTACCCTCCCCAGAGTTCGTCCTGAAATCACTGATGAAGAAATTTCTATATTTCGGCTGACACTGGTACACAGCGTGCGTCTACTATTTTCAGGCAGATTTCACCGTAACGCAACGCTGAAGAAAGTTTCTTTGCGCCATTGTTAAGGATTCTGGTTGCCAAGGATTCATTTGAGGCAGCAAAAGCTAATATCCTAACATCTGGCCCATAAACATTACCGTGCGTGAGTTCATCCTCAACACACGTAACTGGACTACACTCTAAATAGACTCGCCTCTTTACTGGCTCGACCACCTTATGTGGTCTTTTTATTGTATGGAAGAATTTCAGATTTTTTTTGGCCCTTAGTTCCAGTTAGTTAGTTTTTGTCGGGATCCGCTCCTGTTGGCGACGGAGAACTTTAGTACTTTCTCCCGTTCGTTGTGACATTCAGTGCATACTGACTGATTTTATTTATTCTAGAACATTGTGTGCGATTTAACTAAAGCTTGCTCATAGGAGTGTTTACCTGGCTACAGTTTCTGTTCCTCCTGGGCCTCCACCCGGTACATATGAGAAGTTGGCTCTGTGCGGCGATGTGATGCGGTGCTCCCTTCAGATGACTTATTACTTTTCGCGATTTTAATTTGCCTGTTGTTGATTGGAAGCGATGCCTTGTTTTCCGCCTTACGTTTCTCAGCATGTATTGGCTTTAATCGATAGCATTGCTTCATCTGGTTTGTCACAGTCTAGCAGTATAATTAATAACTAGAGCAGATCCTTGGACCTGATCTTCACCGCGCACTCTGCCGGAACTCTTCTGAGACGTTGGTTGACTCCCTTGTTCCCTGAAACTTCTCAGAAAATATTTAAAAATTTCAGAAATAATTCTGCGAAGAGGTATTGCTCCTCAAGGGACGACACTGGCTATTTGACTTAAGTATTGTTACTTATGCGGGTTTTTTAAGACTCGTATAAGGAATGCTTGCATAGAATTAAAAGGACTTTGCTTGACGAGCCTAAGTTCTGGAGGTTTGTGCACTAAAAAATCTCCTCTGATGGATATCCTTCATCGCTTAAACTAAATGACAAACTCAGTGTTAATTGTCTCTACGTCGATTTGAGGAAGAGATTTATTTGAAGAAACGTATATTGCTTTCCTTTCGGCTCCGATTATTCTAGAAATTCTAAAGTTATGTTTAATGTAATATTCAAGCCGCTAAGCCGTGAGCATAAGTACCTTTTATCAAACTATGTATACCAACTAAACGAATGCTGATAGTAGAAATCATTGGTGCAAATTAATTTTCAGACCTCACTTCTCCTCACAAATGTATTCCTCATCGTCCCGTCTCGAATTCAAATTACTGAAATCAACGAACCCAACCCAAAGTGATTTAATGAAATTAACTACGAATTCCATAATTCTAGTACTTATCGCTATTTTCAATCACTGCTAATCATGAAAGCTAACAAAATGCTAAACTGAGCTAAGTTCCTGCTGCATTTCGTGCGATTCCGTGTTGGTCGAACATGAGTGCAAAACGAGGTGCCACTTAACGACCGATTTCGCCCTATTACCGCTTAATTAAGTCATAAAGTCGAGAGTTGTGGCATTAGCACCAAGAGCAACCATTAAAACTTTAAAAAGCACACGAAAACTAATTTGAATGCCCCTTCAACCCGGCAGTAGCCCGTTGGCATAGCAGTGTGGCACCTCTATCAAGTCCAAGATAAAAGGAAAAAGTTTCCAACAGGCCCAAAGAGTACTTAGCATGACTAGACCGGTCCCCGATATGGGCAATATGCAAATCGAGTGGCAAGGAAAACCAATTTGTTCATAGACTCGCCTAATTTTTGCAGCTGTTGCGCTCCTTAAGCTCGTCCCATATCCCATGCTGTCAGGATTAAAAGGAACTTTTTGTTGAGAAAGTTGCACCCGGAGAATTCCAACTCCAACCGCTCTACGTTGAGTCGGTGCTTGTATGAGCTTCTTCCTGCAAGAACTCATTCGCCACTTAATTGGCTGTGAAATTGCAATTTTATTGCGTGGTTATAGCTTGAACTCCACTCATAAACCGATGTCCTTGGGTGCCATATTTTGATTCTCGACTACGCTCTCCGGGACGACAAGGATACGTTTATGCTGGCTCTAATAGGTATTTTCCATGACGACGAAACGGATTATGGTGACGAAGACTGTACAAAGTGGAAAATAAGTCAAGTCGCCTTCTGGGCTAAATGGTGTTGGTTGGTGCAGTTATGAGACCTGTTACAGGATGAGTGCTAGCACAACAAACTCCCAGCAATTTAAAGGATCCCCATCTTATTAAGCGTTAGTAAGCTGATGGGTAATGAAATATTCGATGCGGGAGCGCTGCTTTGATAGGAGTTTATAATCGATTGAACGAAAGCCAGGAATTATGGGACTTCTGCGACAGCTTGCAGCTATAAATCCTCGACGGTGGCAAGATAAAGCCAAATAAATTAGTTTATTTCCAATAAATTCCAATAAATCACTCTTAGGTGTAGTGACTTTGGATGTTTTTGTTTGCTCAGACTTCTAAGGATTTTTTGTTTTTATTTCCAGATTTTGGCTATGAGAATCTCAACGAACTCGATACGGCAATACTAAAATGACTGAAGCTGCTCCATTAACGATTACAAAACGCTCATCCTCACCAAGTAGTCCTCCGATTCTCTCTATTAAAAAATACGAAGGGCTTTCGTTAGAGCCATCAACAAAACACGTGGTAAGTACTTTTACACTTTTGTTTACTTAAAGGTGGCAATAAATTAGGAATTGCATTTGATGAAGACTAGCTTTAGTTAATTATTAGCATTTGAATTTTTTCCTACATTCCTACATTTGTGCGGTAATATGTTAGTCGCCACTGTCTTCGAAATAAGTGGACTGAGCAAATAGAAATACTCAAACGCCTTTAACCCTCCCGGGACGCGATTCAGACTTTAATTATATTAGAATTCAAGCCTTAAACACTGTTTTACTGCAAGAAGTACTAGACTTAATATCTACCACACCTGTAATGCCACCGTCGCGACGGCGACCCGTGGTTGTTTTCTACTGACAGCAGCCTATGATAAAAAGGCCATGGGGGTTGCAGGGAAAAGATCATTGGCTCGGAATTCACTTTAAATTGTGGTACACTTACAATCGTTGTCTCGAATCGAGTAAAGTTATTCTGCCGCCCCATGCCAGCAACCTGCGTTCCACTGAAGCTAAGATATCACCTATGTACATCGGATGGGTGTGCCCACTGAGATGGAGGGGAAGATGATGAAACTACTATGCACATCATGTACTTTTGTCCTGCTTCAGCATGGCTTAGGGGGATGATCTTCAGTCGAGAATTTCTGACGTTAGATTCTTCTCTGTTAAAGACATCTTTGCTCACTTTAGGGAGGTATGGCATCCGTAACACCCCTAAGGCTGGTGGTGGGAAGGGAGGGGTTTGTAAAATTAATTGAAAACTTCCAATCCATAGATTTTGGGATCGCTGCGATGAATAATAATAGATACTGTGATAATCGAAGACGACCAATATTACAGTAGGATCCCGAATTTTCGGTGTCAATGAGTTGAACAATGACACTCCCGATGCTAGATACCGTGGGGCTAAGACATCGCTAGCATGCGTATGTGATATGAAAAAAATACATAAATTCCGAATAATATCCGGCACACAAATCTCTCTCATTCTCACTTTATTTCGTGTAACGTTGGATCAATTCGTTGAGAGGAACGACCACTATGCCAAGGGTCCCAGGTTCGAGACCAGGTCTCCCCGTGAGCTTTTATTAAGAAATTAAAATAATCCACTCCGTCTCTGGGCTGTTGCCTAGCTCGCAGCAATGCAAAAAAAAGACGAGACTCAAGTTTCCTCACTTCCCTTATTCTAATTCCCTTTGGGCCAAAACCATGCTAACGCATCAAAGGTTTTGGCCCCTAGGTTTTGGCCACATCGTATAAAAAAACCCGCTTGTGGGGACATGGTGCGAGAGAAGAACTTCGCCCGATTCGAGACAACGATTCCAAGTGGAACTACAATTTAAAGTATATACTGAACCACCGTCTTTCTGTCGTAATCTGTTATCAGCAGAAAACAATCATGGGTCGCCGCTGGTGGGTTCGAACGTGGGACCTCCGGGTAAGAAGACCGACCCGTTATCAGTTACTCCAACGAAGGTGACACGAATCTAGTAATAGATAAATACATATACACGTTCTTCTTCCATTGTCGTTGCGCTTGTAATTTATTTATCCTGGAGCGTTTAACGCCACAATGTCGGTGGTGTGCATATACCCAATTCGTCTTCTTTTAACTTATAGGCTTTGACATATACAGCAACTGAATTATCTAGTGGACAGACATTTGAATATATCTCCTGTATTTGGCAGAGCAGGAGCAGGACTTTCCTCACCTACACCATCACCAGCTTACTTAAGGACAATACGCATTTTCGTTACCCTCAATTCCGTAACTCCCAATGCTGTGCTATTAATCATCATCCGGTATTTCCTAAGCTTTCTTATGTTTTTGAAAGCTTTAAATGAAAATAGAATACACTAACGACGAACACCATGTGGAAGTTATACCACCTTTATAAAAATACATCTCTTTAACTGGTAAATTTTCTATTTCTCCTTTCAAAGTAAATTGGGTTCCCATCATAACACTTTGTCGAGATTAAGATGAGAGAAAAACCTCCGCCGTAATTGCAAATCGAATGCGGTTTAACGTGGATTGCGAACCACAAACTATTACCGGGCAACCCAAATAGTCTTTTTGTGTAATATATTGGCACCAGATAGCTATCACGGCAGCCCACCAATAGGAGTTATCGCCTACACCTACTCCCACAAAAAGTCTTAAGAAAAACTTTAAAAAGTCCTCTGAAATTGGAGACCAATTCCAAAATGACATAGTTCTCCTGGTTTTATCCCAACAATCGTTTTGCCGTCGTTTCGTCACACATTGGAACCCCACATGGAGCACTCGTGTGTCAAATTAACGAAAGTTTATTAAAACATTGATTAAAGGTAAATTAGCATGAAACTCTCGCATGTTCGTGATCGTCTTGTTATTTATTGTCGATGTTCAGCAACTCGCGGCGAGACGATTGTTTTTCCGCCATTATGGCATGAACACGGTATAAAGGTATGACTCGTATGAGTACGGAATCACGCCAGAGCATTAAACTAAGAAAGGATTTCGTAATGGCGATTTGTTAAGATGTGCGCAATTATTACAACAGTTGGAGGCGCAAGATTTATTCTACGGAATGTGAAACTTGGATGCGGTGCGGTACGAAGTCAACGTGTGACATTGCACTGGAATGGCATAGAGAGTTTGCAATAGCGTGTCCTTTCTACATTCGTTTTAACTTGTGGCACAAAATCAAGGCATGAAAACGGGAAAGACTTAGATAAAAGTTTCCTCTAAGGAGAAGTTTATGTAAGTCAAGTAACTTGGGGAGGTCTATAAATGTTGACCGCTAACTATAACGTAGAGCATCTGCGTTCTGTAAGATAACTCAACTCTATCTGAACACAAATTTAGTTTCCAATTAACAGAAATCAAAAAGGTATACGCCGCCTATGATCTCCTGAGAAAGTTATACGAGTATATTCACGAACCGACAACTTGTAATCGGCCTGAGAACATCTCCGTGTAAAGTTGAATAAATTGACTCAGGACATAATACCAGTAGCCTTTCAATGACAGTCGTGGCCATAGGTTGCATTCAAAATATTTAGGACCGTGGAAAGTTGGCACCCGATGCTGGACTCCATTCGACCGGATGCCTACTACTCGTACGCGTACCTGAATAAAACAAGCTTAACGTGGCGGTCATCATATAGTGCCTATGAAATGCGTCCAAACAACATTGAGGTCGTGTGGAAATAAATACGAGGCCGCGTCTTATTGTTTTTCGCCGATAGTAAACTAACATTGACCACTCCCAGTAACATGTCAAACGGCTCAGTATACTGCGCCCTGTGATGCTGTACGATCACGTAAAAATACTCTTGCGGTCCTCTCGTGCCACATAGGACATAGGCGAGGGTAAACAACACGACCTGGACCGTTTTAACGACCGTTTATGCACTTGAAGTTATGAGCAGTGTTGATCCTAAGGCGCTTTCATGACCTCCTCAATTGCAATGTAAATTAGTCTTACCGCCCGATACGGGTGGACTCTGGGGAGCCACTACACTAATGAGGTTGAGTTCGGCGGATAATGAGAAAATTCGCTGCAGTTTGCATTTTCGGTTCAAGTGATTATCGCTGCAAATTGGTTTCTATTGTCGGTTAGGTTGAAATTTACACGAGCAATCTTGTTACTAGCTGTAAATTTGCGGTGTGGCGCAGTCATTTGTAAGAGATTCTATTGACGTTTATGCTAATCTGTTTGTCGTGCCGGTAATTTTCAATTTAGCAGCCCGCTGAAAAACTGTGAATAGGAGAAAGTGTAGGAAGAGACCTTCCACTTTGATTTTGTATTTTAATGATGAGCCTTTGTTTTGCTGCAAATAAACCGTTTTCGATACATTGAGAAATAGTCCGGTGAGAACGAAAATTAAAATTAAAATCAAACTGCCGTACTTAAAAATTCAGAAAACGAGAGGGGGGGTAGTCACAAGAAATCCAGCGATAACGATTGTTGCAGTTTCTTTGGCGTCATCCGGTCATATTTTTGGTTCATAAATTGAGACATCAATACGCTCATGTAGACGAATCACCGTTTATATTTGTGTAAACTGGTGATCAGATCTCTCATTTAATACGCGATATAATGCAAAACAGCTTTTAGTTGATTTATTTTCGACTACAAGAAGTAGCTCTCATTTCAGTTCTCCTCGCTTAAGGAATCCATTCATTGCATTCACATTACACCAATCGATATTTTGATGCCGTAAGTTGCAAAGTATTGCATTTGTTCTTTCAACAGTTCAAATCAATGAGCATGTACTTAGTTCAAGTCATTTTAGTCGAGGCACTATGGTGTATAGTCCGAATATACCTGCCTGGTACTCTATGCGACCATAACCACACGTCGCTTTATTTGTCAGTTTCCAGATTAGCGGAAATTCTTGTTGGTCAAATGGTCAGCTTTTAATGGTTTGGCAAACGCAGACCTTGAGTTGCTAGTTATCACATCTCAGTGTTATCATACCATCTTCCAAGGTCACCGAAGACACCCCTACATTCCCGGCGTTTTCAGGAAGAGAGTCTATGTATAGTCTTCACTAGGGTCTTCTTAAAAGTCCGTAATTGAGCCGGCTCTATCCCCCTATTCCCATTTGCGTCCATGACCCGCAATCGCAAGTCATTCGGTGTCGCAAGGGAGAATATCACTTTTGTCTTACGTGCTCCCACAGACACCTCAACCTTGACGGGTCTGGTATTTTGGCTTAAGTCCACTTCTACGGACAAGATGATCTCTTTTGGGCTGGTGGTAGACTTTTTGATGGCGGCTCTACCGCTATTGCACGCTCTGAGTCTTCCATCTTAGAAGTTCTACCATCCGTTGTGGTCCCCGGTTTTACATTTCCTAAGTTTGCACCTCGGAACCAGGTCGCTCTATACGCACCTTCAGGTGATGCGTGAGTTGAGAGAGATTTTTTTAACCTCTCGGTAATTTGGTTGACCTCCTGACTCTTTCTGTCCCTCCTAGCTGCTCTTTGTCGCTTTCTCCTATCCTCTCTTCTCTTAAACTTGAGAGCTTTAGCCTCACGTCCAGAGCCACAACAAGTATCTTTCTCCGAATTAACTGTAGCTAGCTATTCGGAGGACAAGTCTGTCTGTTCTACTGGTGCATGTACCGGGGAGATAGCCAACACGTGAGAGGCTATATCGCTGCCACCGCCGCACCTGAGGAAGTGCTAGCAATTATATTGCCGATGATACCTTATTCATGGCCTGTCCATACCCTACTATAGAAGTGCCTGGATTTCCTGGTTTTTTGTTTATAAATAAACCCATAAGTGTTCCAATGATTTGGGGGAGAAATAGGAGGACTCTCTTAATGAACGCGGTCGAGTACGGACGTGTCGTCGGTGTGCTCCGCGAAAAAGACGTTTATCTCGGGAAGTAGTTGGACGATTTACATGAAAATTGTGGTGTGAGTTCGCTTTGACAAAACTAACTTTTTAAAGAAAACCGCGCGAATGCCAGGTATTTAGTGACAATCGTAAACACCTGTGATAAGACAAACCTGTGATAGTGGCAAATTTTATCTTGGAAACTACCGGTGGTACAGTCAGGAAACTTGGTGTGTGTATGTGAGCCGCGAAAACAAGAGAAAAATAGAAAACCGCGAGAAAATCTGCTGACTCGTGCGGGAGTTATAGACAATTTTCCAGGTTGAGAGCAGAGGGAAAACAGGCACTGTAAGGAACATCTTTTGCGTCATATCTCCGGAAAGCGTCCAGCCAGGAGCGCCAAATCCCTGTCATTTTAAAATACTTTTCATTTTAATCCGTTATATGTCATAATTTTAAACATAGGCTACCTAGGCTATACCACACCACCTACTACAAAGGCACACCAGATAACCACGAAAAATATCCAACTTGATAGAGTCGTAGACAAACAGAAAAGGGCGCCAATCACTGGAATAAGTGCAGGAATTAGGAAGTACAATAATATAGACACGTGAGTATACACATCCCACGATGTCATCCGCACAGCTGCGTATGTGGAGGCTCCTATGCTTCGGAAGCCGGCCGACCAGCGTAGGTACTGCAAAGGAGGTCCACCGTCCGAAGAGGATAACAAATGTCCAGTCTGCGGCACGTCGTTCAACAGCTTCTCTTCTCGGATAGAGTTAACAGGAGATTGAGCTACTCTGGATGAGACACCACTCGCAACCCGATTACCCTTGGGTTCTGCAGAGAATGAAACCGCTGCAACTCCCTCGGGGCGTAGCCTACTGCAACCTTGGAGTAAGGCTTAGAAGTTAGTAGTTATCTAATCCCGCATAAGCTACTTAGCCACTCTCTAGGATGCATTACCCAGTTGCTACCTCTTGCAGGTGTTCCTAACACTTAAGAATGTCCAGATGAGAATCGCCGTATTAGTATAATTATATATATAGAGTATAGTCGTAATTATAGAAAAATATATTTCAAATGTCCAAAGTATTTACTCTTGTACTGTAGTTTTTGTAGTACGTCAAGCTGCTAAGTGTACAAAGAGATTCGAAAGATCTAGGCGAGTCACCAAACATCATTTCAACAATAAACAATTCTTAGGAAACGAGCATGTTCCCGGTTCTTGTCAAAAAATGTTTGTTAGTTTTATCAACAACAAATCCTTATTGATCCATAAGATACCAAAAGCTTTGAGAAGTGCTGGAATTGATGACTTTTAAGCCTCTGAAGATGCAGATGTATGAATTGTCACCAAAACTAAAGAGAAAGCCGGTTACAGCCCTCCCTCTATCCTACATAAGCTTTAAAATATTAATCAATGCTGACTGTAATCGTCTCATGTACCATATTCTGATTTAAAGTTGCAAATTTTTTTTTTATTTTTCTATTTATCCACGCCTTAAGAGGGTTGGTGCCATAACCTTTCGCTTCTCGTAAAATTTCTCTGGAAATAAGGGTTTTGCTTGTTTACGTTGATTGCTTGGGAAAGGGGGGGGGGGGGGTCTAGCTCCTTTCGCGTTTTGTAGCTGCATCAAAAATTAGCTTATTCTTCCCGACTCGTTCTCTCCACTAAGTTGCGCAGTAGGTATTAGTCATTTTGCACTTTGACACTTTGCGCAGAAGCAAAGTAGATTTTACTGAAACGATATTTTGACGAAATTCTCTAAACTGTGAACGCCAACTTAATGACGGATGATCAGGCCATACTCACTCAATTTAGATAACGATCCATCAGAGTGGCAAATTCTAAATCATTCAACAGATAGATACGGAATCTAGACTCGCGAGTTTCGACTTGCTTTAACCGTTTTTTAATATACAAATGACTGCTATTTCTCGATATTAGCTCAACGACGAAGTAATATCTTTTAAACAACCAATACTACATGGGCCAATGACTGACATTCGAATTAAAAAATTTACATTTATGCCGTAGCGAATCCGACAGACGGGACAGACTCCTAACTGAATCTCTTTCGACTCCATCGAAAACAAACATAACTCGGAATTTAATATCTGATTTATGTCCATGTAAATCCGGTGAACAACTGATTTCAAAATCTCGCAAACCTTGTTATTCCTGGCACAGAAAAGACCACATAAGGCCAACCTATCAGACATCTTAATAGAGCACTCAGATGCTGGCTGGCGTCGCAAAATTTTCTCATGACCGTAACATGTCGAATGCACTGAACCATATCCACGAACTATCACTTTCGCTACCATCACGTAGTCCAGTTGGACTAGGTATACCCCAACCGTAGCCCCATAGCCATCGGGAGCAGAGAAAAGAAACTCCAGGCACAATCTAGCGCTGTAATAACTCTTCGTCGTCTTCTGCAAAGTGGCAGCAAGTCAATTTGCTGGGCAATAAGAAAACGGCCGGTGGGGCTCGATAGCACGGCGTTCGTTTACAAGAAATCGCCGATAAAATCAGCCTATGAACTGCGCCCAGCCATCCGGATGACTGCATGAAAGTGGATTGTGTGTTATTTGCAAATTTTTTCATGTCCACCTGAGTTCTATTGGGAAATTATCTCATAACCCGCGAAAAACGAACAATTCAGTGGCTGCTTACAGATCATTTGACAGCTCCTAAATGTTCCTTTCATAGAAGTCATCGTAAGTGAAATCCATTAAACCATAAAATTTTATAGGTTACAAATTTTTATTGCATTCCTCTTGATGCCGTGAGTTGTGAACATTACCCTGGGCATGAGTATCCGCCCTAGGAGCAGAAGTACTCAGCTAAAGATTGAAAATGTAAAAAGCAAGTTGTGCCGGGAACAAACAGATCAAAGCTAAAGCAGAGCACTATTATGGTAGGTAACGTTCAGAACAAGCCAGCTACATTCGCAGCAACAGGAGATAATTTTCATCACATCTTGCATAATCACGTTAAATGTTAATTAAAACGAGAACAATGTTGAGCCCGTGTTATGCTTCATGTTTGTTGGTTATGGGCTTCCCATTTTAGGCTCTCCGCACCGTCGAATCAAGTCCGCCTTCCTCCGTCTACCACCTCTGCTTTGACTGTCAGTAGATTTAGAGTGCAGGCACTGGAAGTGTTGAAGAAGTAAACGTTTGATGGCAAAGATACCTGCTATTTTTAGAAATAGTGGTTTCACCGGAATCCGATAATTAAACAAAGAACTTTTTATGTCTCGGTGTTGTACCAGGCTTTCCTTTATCGCTTTTAGGATTCAGACACTCATATTATGGCAAAATTGGAATTAAATATAAATCCGGATTTATGCCGTAGCCCAAACTTGGATCAGTTTTTCCTTACTAGGTGTCTTTTATAACGCACCGCTTTGATCACAGAAAGTTGCAACTGGACAGTGTGCGTAGGAGAAAAGTAAAACGTCGCCTCCGGACTTGGATTTAAAATTCTGTAAGTGTTCCAGAAGTTTTTAAGGATTGAGCTAGTCACGCGTCCAAGTTATATAAATGTTAAGGCATAGAAAGAAAGAAGTTTAACTATTGCGGCACATTAACACTGCCAGAAACCCAGGTTTTTATACTTAGGACTATTGCAAGTTCCTGTGTTATCTTTGGTTGACTGAGTTTCTCGTTGTCCACTCGCTCTTTGATTTAGTGGGTCTCTGGTAATATCTACTCTGGATCGCATCAATAAAGATAGAGACGGAGTTGAATCAATTCGTTGAATGGCACGACTACCATGCCATAGGTCCAGGGTTCGAAACAAGACATTCAAGTTTCCTTACAACCTTTACCCTAAATTCCCTTCCGGTCAAAACCATGCTAACGCATCAAACAACACGACGTTTACTTAGAGGTTGTAAGTCGATCATTTTCAGACGGTTTTCATAAGGTGGAAGGTTGAATCTGTCTACCCACGGAAGATCACGTAGAGCGAAGCGAATGAACCCACGCTGGACAGAATCAATCCTACTAATGTGAGTTGTTTGTGTAGATGACCGTACCTGGCTGGCATATTCATGGAGAGGTCTAACGAAGGAGATGTAGAGAGGGAAACATAAGGATTGGAGAACTTTCTAGACCAGCGCTTCACAAACCCTAGCGCGTAGTTAGCTCTGTTAATTATGCTGTCAATGTGGGAACGGAAATTGAGTTCGCTATCACAGATTATTCCTAGGTCACACAGAGAGGTAACGATAGGGACTGGTACGTCGGTTAACATATAGACTCTCGGGGTGGTGGTTGCGGGAATAAGAGATGGACTGGCATTTGGAGACATTGAGCTCAAGAAAGTTTTTCATGCACCATGTGGTGAACTAATCGAGGCCTTTTTGCAGGAGAAGAGAGTCGGTTGTGGAGGAGATATGTTTGATTATTTTCATGTCATCGGCATAAATGGACAGCTCTGAGTGTTTGATGACACATTCAACATCATTTATTATAAGGATAAAAATCAATGGGCCGAGGTGGCTGCCCTGGGGGACGCTGGAACGAGCGACAATATGGTTAAAAATGGATGAGCTAAAAAGAATATTGTACTGACGGTTGTTGAGGTAGGATGGAATCCAGGAGATGAATCTGGGAGGTGGGGGGGGGGGAGGGTTTGAACAAGATAACGTTATGGGAGATCTTGTCGAAGGCTTTACTAAAATCGGTGGCGATAACATCAACATATTTACCGTTTTCCAGGGCACATAGTGTTTTAGAGAGGAAGTCAGTAAGGTTGGTGGTTGTAGATCTACCTTTGAGGAAGCCATGCTGGGAGAGTGAGAAGATAGACTTACAGTGGATAGACATGGAATCATAGACCAATTTTTCGAATAGTTTA
Source organism: Leptarthrus brevirostris (assembly GCA_964036015.1). Classification (NCBI taxonomy): domain Eukaryota; kingdom Metazoa; phylum Arthropoda; class Insecta; order Diptera; family Asilidae; genus Leptarthrus; species Leptarthrus brevirostris. The sequence continues at coordinate 147,275,009 of OZ038374.1, forward strand.
GGTATGGATGATAATTTAGCAATAGGTCTGTAGTTGGACACATCGTTCTTGCAGCCTTTTTTGAAGGTAGGAATAATATACGAATTTTTCCATAATTCAGGGAAAACCCCTTGAGTGACCGAGAGACGAAAAAGTAAAGTAAACGGTTGAACTAGATGCATGGCACACTTTTTCAGAACGCTGGCCGGAATGCCATCTGGACCTGGGTGAAAGTCGTCCTCAAGCCCATTAATACTGGCTGCGATTAGTTCAGTATCAGGGTCAAAAGATGAAAACTACGTTTAAGTGCATTTGTCCATGAATAAAAAATAGTTTAGGTCGGGTCGCTGAAAGATTTACTAAAGAAATGTGCAAAGACGAAGGATCAGACGAAGAGGTATTCTCGAGCTTTAGAGTGGAAGGGTGGGTAACCATTGGATTTCTTCTTGGAATTAATAAAGTTATAAAAACGCTTGGGATGGGATATGAGGCTAGTTTCCATCCGTTGGAGGTACTCATGGTAGAAGGTATCACAACGTTAATAAAAAGAGGTATAAGCAGATATGTAGGAAGAATAGTCAGACTCAGTCTGGGTCAGGAGAAAAGTTTGCCAACGTTTATTTCTCCTGTTGCGGAGAGAGTGTAATTCTTTGTCGTACCATACTGGGGATGAGGAGTAGTTTTTACGAGGAAGAAGAGGGATAGATTGTGTAAGACAAGCTTGTATTTCCGAATAGAACGCCTCTAAAGCAACGTAAATTGGGAGATGTTGAGGGATATTGCCAATATTATAGTTGAGTAGCAAGTGCTTTAATTTGTCAAAGTCGCCTTTACCAAAATGGAAGGATAAAGAACCATAGCGTGGTGATCGTGCCACTCAACCATTTGATTCAACTCCGTCCCCATAAGCTTTCTTTCATATGCGTTGTCCAAATCACCATAGATCTCACACCCATTTGTCAAGAAGGGAACAAGAAGAGCCTGGATAAGCTTAAGCCTAGTTGGTTGACGTGTGAAATGACTAGAGACCCATAATAATCTAAGCCGACCATAAATCTTACTAAAATCTTAATATGATTATTTCAGTTGGGATTTTTATTAGGTATATGCCCAGATTATTGGCGGATACAACAAGTGGAATCTGTGTGCCAATAACTGAAACTGCTAGTTATTATACACTTAGCCTTAGAAGGATTTAAGCTTAGCTTGTTAGTGTTAGTCCAATTATATATCGAGAATAGATCATCAGTCATTGAATCCTAATACAATCATACAATCCTAATGGTCTCGAAATGAGCGTCGTCAGCATAGAGTGCAGTTTGCAGTGTTCTACAACATTACTAAGTTCGTTAATTAAAATGGAGAATACAAGTGGACCGAGAATCGAGCCTTGATGACAGGTGGAAAAGTTGAATGTATTGAAAAATTTAAGCCGGTAGTTCAAGAAATAGCAGGCGACGATTTACATTATACTTTGGAAAAATCCAACAAGAGCAGAATGGAGATTTTATCTTCATCTATCTCTTTCCGAATATTTTCAGATACTTTAAGTAGAGCCGTAACACAAGCGTGACTGGCTCGAAAGCCCGATTGGTATTGATTTAACAGGGTATTAGATTGAATAAATTGAATCATCTGCATCCGTTACTCTTTCAAAGCTAAAGAGAAAGTACTCGTTATCAGCATGAGTTAGGTCTTGGGCTGGAAGATCGGCCTGTGAAGAATGTAACAGAAATTGAGCATTTAATGCGTCTGGATCACCAATAATTTGGCACTTGTTGGATGTTACCAAACCAATAGATTTTAAATTTGTCCATAATTGCCTGGGAGGAAAATTTGAATTTAGTTTCGAGGAATACTCTCTTTCGCTCGACACTACGTCCTCCTCTATCGTAAACAAGAGTACGTCCGACTCTTCTCTCTTGCGCACCACAATGAGTGCAAATTTACATATAATATCAACTCACCTATTTATACCTGCCAACTCGGTAATAGGTAAGCAGTAAAAGATGACAACCTAACTTTTTCTTTTCCCTTAAGTACTCTCGATTGGTAGTGAATTCTTTGGGAAAATAATAAAGTTAGCTTGAAGTTGATATAATCAGACAACCTATCCGCGATTTGTTTGTTTACATATTATGTTTTACAAAAAATACCTTTCATTTATCTGGTAAGGAGTTGTCCAGATATTAGACGACCCCATTTCAAAATCCAAGAAGTCACTTCTAAATTTACTAAGTGCCACAAGAGTCAGCATTATCACATTCAGTTGTAAATCTTGAATAGCACAGAGTAGTACTATATAAGAGAGAATGTAATTCAGAATTCTTCAGGTAGGTTATATGTATTTATTTCAGTGCAAAAGTAACAACCTGCATACGAGTTCCACATTTTCCAAAAGTTTTAAAGTCGTTCGGATTGTGAACTACTGGATTGCATACCTCTGTAAATCCTGTAAATCACAAATTCCGCAATTACATTAATTTGTTTTCAGTTGCAGCGATGTGCACACAGAGAATACCTGTGGACGCTGCAGGTGCCCACTCAGAATTATGCTGGGATGTACTGAGACATGACGCGTACGAGCATTTATTAATACACGAAAGAGCGATTTATGTACGTGCAAACTGCTTTCCCAACTGAACAGAATTTAAAAAGCTTCAGCATGTGAACTATCTAAATGCTGCCAGTGCAGTGGGTATCTACAAAACCTATTGCACGTGGTATTCTACTATCTCGACAACTGTACATGCTATAGATATTTCACCTGTTCTGCCCAAGCCCATACCACCCTGACTGAAGAAATATTACAAGCGACGTCTGTTTGTCCATTTCTTCATCCAACGGGTGCCCAGGTAAGAGTTTATCCGAAATACCCGGGAGCATGTGTTGAAATTGTGCAGCTCGTCCAGCTCCCTGCATCCTGCGACCATCGGCCACCTTCCTCGGAAAAGTTACTATGCTCATAGGTGTGTTTGCTTTGGACAGTCCCAGCTCCCAGCACATTCATCCGTCCACCTTGCTCTTTGCACATTTGTGGCAGGTTTATAAATTTTGCATTAAATTCCGTACACTGGGCCCGGTGCGCTCTTATTACAGTGACCAATATACAGAAAAGGCCATTTATCTCACTCCCCAGACTTGATTATTGCTAGCATTTATTTCCAGTCCGCCTCTGGGACATGGTCGTTGGAAGGGGGCGCGCGGACGGGCCGGGACGGAGGACATACAGATGACTTTTATACACGAGTGCTCTGTTTGGGGTTCGGGTTCGGATTCCAGTGTGAAATGTTTTTCGTGCTCAATTTGAGGTGGGAAAGGATTTATAGCGCCGTTTACGAGTTTCGTTGTTATTGGATAAATGAATTGACACACAATTACCGATCTGCATGTGATTTTATGGCGAAAATTTCAATACTTTCGCTCTCAAGTGAAACAGATAAATTCGAGTCGAGAACTTCATGCTCCGGGCTCGTTCAGAAGTGATACATGGCGATTTTATTTGGTGCCCACTTTGCGAGCTGAATGCTGTGCAAATATGTCAAATAAAACGGTTTTGTTCGGAAAACTTTGCACTTACGTTGCCGGATTGGTCGTAAGATCTTTGAAAGTTAACCTATAGGTCACTGGACGGTTTGAATTGAAATTTAAATAATCGACGGCATCTCTCGATAGAGTTGGTGGATTTTTTTAGATATTTGTACATGGGACAGAATTGAATTTTGTATTTAATTTGAATTATTAGCAATGTACCGTGTAACCAAATGGGAAGCCAAAGTATTTGCTGCTCGAAGCACTGTCGAATTTCACCCTGTAAATAGAGCCAAAAGTGAATAGGTACCTATATGGGGGTTCTGAATGTAGTTAATTACACTCGAACGCTAATGAGGCCCATTGTGAATACCCTCTAAATTAAAACCAATCCAGTTGGACTTAAAGGCAACCAGATCTCTGGATGTATAAATCTGTTGAGATACACCGAGTCTAGTGGCCATGCCTCCCATGGGCCAATGGCCAGTGATGACACCGACGGGTGTACGAATGCTCCTTCTGTCAAAGATTAAAAGGTTTGAAGTTCTTTTACAGATAATTTTTGCATGTTGCGAAATAATATGTAATATTTTCCCACCTTTCTGATGGAATAGTGTCTTTCAATTTGACTTTTCGGCAGTGCGAAGGCGGAGGGTGAGCCCTTTCCCTGCTCAAATCTTTCTTTGGCCAGTTCGTAAATTTTTTATTACCCTCTACACCGATATGTCCTGGAACCCAGCAGAGCCAAACCGTTTGGTCTAAAATGCCTCCTTGTGATCTTTTTTTATATGATAATGCCAAAGCTCAGGGAATGCCTTATGATGATAAAGCACATCCTTGTCAGGAAAGAACTTAAGGGTAAGGGAAATGGGCTCATATACAGTTTCTAACACATTTCGATTTTACCAAATTGTAGTTTAATTATTTCAGTGCTGCTTGACTGTTCACTGAAATAGTGATTTTATTTCCTGCCATCTGCTTTGTTTGTAGAGCGAATGCATCTTCTATTATAGCGTATATTTCCACTTGGAAAACGCTGCGCTGATCTCTGGGTCTATATGAATCTTCTATTTTCAGCGCTCCCACGAAAATTTCTGTTTTCATTTAGGACGGTATAGTGACAAAATGCCTAACCACTTTATCTTGTGCTAATCCTACTTAACCCTGGCTCAAGCTTGAAACATGGTCCAAGTCTGTTGGGATGATAGCATCTTGGTTGCTTTGAAATTCAAGTGTCCCAAGGTTTGTACTAGAACTTAACCCAGGTCTGGCTCTGAAACTTCGCCCAAGGGTAGTATTAAGACTAGGCCAATGCCAATATGAGCAAGAACTTTGCACAACTTTTATTATTCTCAGAATATTTTTTGTGATACCAAATCAGTCTTATAATTGAATAAACAGACTTTAGAGTGGGCCAAATTAGGCAATTAAAGCCAAGCTTGGACGCGGACTGAATTCCGTCGTGCTCAGGCTTGATCGTGAAGTACAAAACTCAGTCGAAGTTTCGCCAAAACTTGGTCATATCCTAACAATTCAGTATAAGATTTTTAAGCCGTTGTTATCAAGGCTAATAAATCCTACATGGGGAGGTCGTAATCCCATATGGAGCACTGGACAGGAAAAATAATTCAACCGATTTACTGACAACACTTGCAGGCTGGAGCCGGAGTTGGATCAATACGTTGAGCGGCAAGACCAACATGCCGTGGGTCCCGGGTTCGAGACCAGATGACCCCGTGAGCTTTTATTAGGAAATTAAAAATAATCCACTCCGTCTCTGGGCTGTTGTCTAGCTCGCAGCAATGCAACAACAAGACTCAAGTTTCCTCACTTCCCTTACCCTAATTCCCTCCCGGCCAAAACCATGCTAACGCATCAAAGGGTTGTCCCCTAGGATTTGGATACATTGTATAAAAAAAACAAAAAGATATACCTACAATTGAAGGCAAGCTATCTGGCACTACGATATGTGCCCGGGTTCATTTACCGATACTTAGTCAATCGATAATTGGCAATGTCTATCTTAAGCGTGTTGATCGGAGTTTTCACGAAGGTGATCGCGTTAAATCTACCTATTTCAGCACCCTTCTTCGAATGGGTTATCTGACCTCTCATTGCCTGGCATATTCCTGTGTCCGGGTACGCAGCATAGGTCACCTTGTTACATCTGGAAACCATATCTAGGCTACTGTTGCACAATTGCACTAACGTCGATTTTACCACCACAACTTCCAGCACCTTAATGCCCTCCTGGCCCTCACTATGTATGCAAATGTCCACATTGAACTCTATACGCCACGATACTAGCAGAGTTGCAGCTATTTAGTAATATATTCTTACTCCTGTACCTGCACACGTCTAAGATCTATCCGTATTTATGGAGATCTCTGGTACTTACACCACTACATTCCAGTCCATTCCAGGCAGATTAGTACTAAAGCTCCGATTGAAGGTATGTTAATGTAGTCTATTTCCAAAGGATCAACGCTCATCCTCCCCTTCCAGCACCCCAAAGATTTCAGTATGATTGCGCTTGGCGTTACCACACTTCTGCATGTGTAGCGGCACCAAGTTGAGCGTGAGCTGCAAAGCTGCAGACGTAAACACGCATTTATACCCATAAATAACGCTTCTAAGCTACATATGCGCTATGCTACTATTGCAGTGTACTACCTCGGATTTTAGTCCCCATTTTACCCCAAAAGGTTCTCTTGTATCAATAGAAGGCCACACTTACTTTCGTAATGCGCTTTTCTATATTTCTGTTCCAGTTAAGTTTAGAGTCTAATATTACTCCCGGGTACTTGGCTTTTCCAAATAGAGTAAGATTTTTTCTCTGGTATTTTCTTCTCTCTTCTGAAAAGCAAAAGCCTCGTCTTCGAAGAGTTAACAATTAACCCACTGTTCGAGGCCCAGGTTTGCAGGTGTATATTAGAACCTCTCTTTGATGGTTGTCAGGAATTTGCCGGTTACCAATATCGCCAGGTCATGCACAAAAGCAGAAACTATGAAATCCGCCTTCTCTAAGGTATCATCCAGAATTTCGTCCCAAACCGTTCACCACAGGAGTCCTACATATTGCTCTCCTTGCCTTGAAGGACATAGAATCGATCCAATCACATCCAGTCACAGACCTTTATCAATACAGAGTTGGATCAATTCGTTGAGCGGTGTGATCACCATGCCATAGTTTCCGGGTTCGCGACCACGTATTCCCGTGAGATTTTACAAATATATTAAAAAATAAAAAATCGACTCCGTCTCTGGGCTGTTGTCTAGCTCGAAGCAGTGCAAAAAGAAGACATTCAAGTTTCCTCACTCCCTTTACCCTGATTCTCTTCCGGCCAAAGCCATGCAAACGCATCAAGGGGTTGTCCCTTAGGCTTTGCCTATATCATAAAAAACAATACAAAACAAAATTCCTATCCGCCGAGCCTGTTGTAGCTGACTTCCGTTTTTACTTGATTGAAGGCTCCCCAAGTCTAGGAAGACACTGAGTATTACTTTTTTACATTAATGTGCTCTTTCACATTCACCGCTATTGTTTTGCGCCTTATCCATCTCCAATAGCAATATATACCTACGTGCATAATATTGTTTTGTATAAGTAGAAATGGGTTATCAGTACATCCTATCTTAAATGCCGTCCAAGCCATTCCAACAGCTACACCCCAAAGAAGATACTCTTAATCGTGTAGTAGAAAGGCACCCTTCCTGAAACCGCAAATATTTTCCAAGGATAATAGCTTTGCTTCCATCTATGAGAAAACACACCTTCCTTATTCACACACACACACCATCTTCCCTCAGCTGACCATCTGTTAATAATCTGTCCCATGGACTAATGTTATTTTTACATTATTTACTGTCAGAACTCCATTTTAGATTACAAATTAAACAGAATGTAAAAGCAAAATCTTGACTGCTAACTCCTAACACATATAAAAGTGTAACTAATTCGAATTCACATTGCACCTGTTACGAATTAAAAAAAACACACTTTTATGTTAAAAACCGCAAATAACCGCAAATGGTGTGTGTAATACACCATTTTCGGTGCTTGCATTAAATCGTCGCCCCGCAATATTTACAACTATTAATAATAAATTTACTGAAAGCAGGAAAAATCTGCTTCGTAAAATATCTCACCGGTGAATTACTGTTATTACTGTGCGCTTTCAGGTAAAATAAGCACCAGGTTTACCACACAAGCGGAGTACGTTTCCTTTCCAGATCAAGCTGCATCAAAGAGCCTACAAGATACCTATGTACCTACCACAGCTGACTTAATGTGGTGCTTACTCAAACTCTACGGTTGGCCATACATTTACTGACAACAAAGCGCTAGACTTACTACTCTCCATTTCGATGAGACGTAGACGAGTGAATATGGTGAGATTGCGGAAAAAATCCGCCAGGTGAGCATAGGTGGCATCGGATCACATGTGTTGGGCCCGCAATTATCTAAGTCCCAAACTAGTTGACGCCGAATATTTATAGCTGCATAAATCGACACCCATCGGGTAATTTTGATATTTTGTATTGTGTGGGTGGCGGGAACAAGTTAAAGCCGCTTCCCATCGGATTCGTTTATAATGTCATCGGCGCGGCAAGGTGTACGAATGCTCGAATTATTTGCGTTTTCCGAAGCACTGAGCGATGTCGTAATAAATAGTTGCGATAAATCAACTTAATGGTGGCGGTGTTTACTTCGCTCTGAAGGTTTCACTTAGGTGTTTGAGTAATGTTCTCACGGGTGAAAAATTGCTGACGGTATCCAAGTTTTAGGAAGTGTCTGAAGTGCGGCAATTATGATTTAACTCCATTTTGCTACGTTAATGAGTTTTAAGGTTATTGGAATATTGTCCTAAGCAGCTGTGACTTAGAGAAAACGTATCTAATCGAACTTTTCGCAATAATCATTCAAATGGAAATTACTTGAGACTACCTCAGTGAAGCAGTCAAGTAATTAAAAGCAATTGCTTCTTCCAGATTTTGACTTATATGGAAATATCAACCAAACCTGGATGATATGAGTTAGAACAAATCGGGTTAAATAGATCTCGATTCCAACGGTCTCATTACCGAATACGAGCCGATTGTAATCGATCGTAAATATAGGAAATTTCAGAACTGCATAGAGCCAAACCTAGTTCACGCTGCTGCTGCAATGCTACTATAAAATTTATTCAATTCTAAATGTGCTATATTTACAATCGATTGCAATTGAATCGTATTAGTAAGAGATGGGTAGTTACCTGGAACCAGGGCCGCTCTCTATAGCTATATAGTTAATAGCTAACCGCGTAAGTGAGTAATATTGGTCGTACTCTCTGGTTCCTTTCACCCCTTGTGGGGCATAGGCCGTCTATTACACCGACTCTCTACCTGGTCCAGTTCTGCGCCAATGCCTTCAACTTTAGGCACGATTTGTTGATCTGGGTACCTTCCCTCTCGACGGATCTTCTCCATGTGTTGCGCGGTTGTCCAATGATCGTACATTGGTCCTACTGAAAGCACTTTAAAGGACAGATTCATTCAGAAAGGTTCATATCTCGTAAAGCTCATTAAATCTACGTAGACGAGAACACTTGCCAGCCTTATCACCGATCACTCTTAGAAGGCGAAGCATCTATTTAAAATTTGTAGAGACACCGGCCTATCTACTGCACATGCCAAAGACACCGCTTTGGTGCCTGTTTGCCGTTATTCTCAGTAACTAATATTGCTATTAACTTGAAATTTAGCACATTTTCAGAAGTCAGTTGTCCGCATCTATTCCCGGTGAAAGAATTTCAGACTTTTTCTTTTCACTAAAAGTGAGAGGGGTGAGAACAAAGATTTGTTTTTATATACTATTTATTTATTTAAGAAAATTTTCTAAATAAGATCTTAAAACTTAAAACATTAAACTAAACCTTGATGAAGCTGAGTTTCCACTTCGTTCCAAGTCATATGAAAACCGATACGATGACAGCTCAGATTAGAATGTATCTCAACAAGGTTGTGCCTTCTTAAGGATCGGGCAAAACCCTAGATATTGAAAGAATAAAACAGCTCATGGGAATCAATCTCGTCTCGTGAAAGTAGTTCTGGCAATATTTCGTCTTTTTTTAAAGAATCCAAAGAGACAAGGCAGATACGGATGCAAAACAAAAGAGTCGCTCAAAAGAAGGATGCTATATAATTTGGTGCGAGGATACATCATCCCACGTAGTCCCAAAAAAAAATTTACCGTAAATATAGCATGCAAGTTCCAGCATATTAGTGCGGGAGCAAAGCTATTAACAGAAGGGTATTAATACCACTCCCTGAACGCCCCTAGTGGCTCTGCAGAGGGGTATTTTTGCAAAGAATGGTGTCCACATTTCAGCATATCAGAAAGGAAGCCTATAGTGTACTTTATTTATCTATGTTATATCGCCTCTATGCGATTGATGTGCATCGCGTGGAAAGGGGACCAAACAGACCTAGCGAACTCCAGAATTGGCCTAACAAGTGTGCAGTATAAGCTCTTCGTACGGTGTGGATCGCTTAATACTTTAGACCATATTTTTTTATTAGGCCCAAAGAACATAGCATCAGTATTGGTCCTCAAACGAAAAGTGCAATTTGATCCAGATGCCCAAATCCTTAGTATTTTTTTTATATGGCCAAAGCCTAGGGGACAACGCTTTGATGCGTTAGCATGACTTTTTACTTTTGAATATCTTTTTTTTTGCATTGCTGCGAGCTTTAAAACAGCCCAGAGGCTTAGTGGATTTATTAATTCAATTTTACAAGCCCACGCTCAACTCAGTCTCCAGTATTGTCTATTTTTCTCGAAAAGCGACCGATAATAGTGAAACTAAAAATCAGGGAACACTTTACGTGAAAAAGACATCGCTGTTCATTATAAAAGCTAACGGTTAGAGATGGCTGCCCTGCGGAACACCAGATATAATCTCGGCAGAATCTGGGATTGAATCACGAAAGCGAGCTAGCTAAGTGGGAGCACAACTAGAATTTTATTTAGTTGATTAAGTTAGAAACCCTATCGTTACCTCTTTGTGTGACTTAGGAATAATCTGTGATAGTGAACTCAATTTCCGTTCCCACATTGACAGCATAATTAACAGAGCTAACTCCGCGCTAGGGTTTGTGAAGCGCTGGTCTAGAGAGTTCTCCAATCCTTATGTTTCCAAATCTCTCTACGTCTCCTTCGTTAGACCTCTCCTTGAATATGCCAGCCAGGTATGGTCCCCTACACAAACAACTCACATTAATAGGATTGAATCTGTCCAGCGTAGGTTTATTCGTTTTGCTCTACGTGATCTTCCGTGGGTTGACAGATTCAACCTTCCTCCCTATGAAAACCGTCTGAAACTGATCGACTTACAACCTCTAAGCAAACGTCGTGATGTTTCCGACATTCTCTTCATTTATCAATTATTAACTGGTGCCATAGACTGCCCCTCAATCCTGCAATCTTTACCCATCTATACCAATCCCCGTAACCTTAGGTCCACTCCCCTTTTCCGACTCGATCGCCATCGCACAAACTACGGTCAAAGCGAGCCAATTACCAGGATGTTACGAAAAGTCAACGACCTTTCCTCTTTTGACTTCCATCTGAGTAAATCATCACTCCACAAAGCCTTATATCTTGACCCCGCCCATCTTGATCCTGATCGCCTACTTTAATTCTTCTTCCTTTCGCCTTCTGCCAGTTACCAATATATATAGCTCATATTGTAGCTTATACTTTTTATTTATTTATTCCTAATTATTCATTTATTATATTCTGTAGAATTAGTATTAAGTTATAGTTTGTATTTAATTTTTTATTTTTGTGTTTTTTATGCAATAGCTTGTATTAAGCTTAAATAAATAAATAAATAAATAAAACCAAGAAGCTTTAGTTTATAAAGAAGGTAAAAGTGAGGTGTGGTAAATCCGGTCGAAGGCTTTACTGAAATCAGTGAAAATGAATTCAACCATTGATAACTAGCTTCAATGGCTGATACAGAAGAGTTCTAACAAGGTAGTAGTAGTAGACGACCCAAATCTTCACAAAACCATGCTGGATGTAACTTAAAAGTGGTACAATGGAAGTAGAGTGTGTCACAGTTGAACACCTCGGAAACCTCTGGCATATCTGGCTGGCATATTCAAGGAGAGGTCTAACGAAGGAGACGTAGAGAGATTTGGACACATAAGGATTGGAGAACTCTCAGGACCAGCGTTTTACGAATCCTAGTGCCGAGTTAGCTCTGTTAATTATGCTGTCAATGTGGGAACGGAAATTGAGTTCACTATCACAGATTATTTCTAGGTCACACAAAGACGTAACAATTGGGACTGGAACGTCGGCTAGCATGTAGACTCTCGGGGTGGTGGTAAGACGCTTTCGGGAATAAGAGATGGACTGACATTTGGAGACATTGAGTTCAAGAAAGTTTTTCATGCACCATTTGGTGAAGGAATCGAGATCTTTTTGCAGGAGAAGAGAGTCGGTTGTGGAGGAGATATGTTTAATTATTTTCATGTCATCAGCATTAATGGACAGCTCTGAGTGATTGATGACACATTCAACATCATTTGAAATAATAAATGGACCGAGGTGGCTGCCCTGGGGAACGCCGGAACGAGCGACAATAGGGTTAGAAATGGATGAGCTGAAAAAAACATTGTACTGACGGTTGTAGAGGTAGGATTGAATGCAGGAGATGAATCGGGAGGGGAAGCCTAGGCGATCAAGTTTGAACAAGATAACATTATGGGAGATCTTGTCGAATGCTTTACTAAAATCGGTGGTGATAACATCAACATCTTTACCGTTTTCCAGGGCACATAGTGTTTTGAAGACGAAGTCAGTAAGGTTGGTGTTTGTAGATCTTCCTTTGAGGAAGCCATGCTGGGAGAGGGAGAAGATAGACTTACAGTGGAAGAAAACGGAATCATAGACCAATTTATCGAATAGTTTAGGTATGGATGATAATTTAGCGATGGGTCTGTAGTTGGACACATCGTTCTTGCAACCTTTTTTGAAGATTGGAATAATATACGAGTTTTTCCATAAATGAGGGAAAACCACTTGAGTGACCGAGAGGCGGAAAAGCAAAGGTTGTATTCGGGCACAACCTGGAGACGATACTATGTGGGGTATCATTGGAAATGGCCTGCTTTAAGGATTCAAATAATATATTATTTAATTTTATGCCGCATAAGTCTTTGATTTTTGCCTAGAAATACCATCTTATCTCCGAAGTTTACAAGCCAACAAATCTTAAATAATTTATACTAATAGAAGGTCTAATAATTAATTACAGGAAAAATAAAACGAAGTTCGAGACATCTATAGTTTCCGTAGAAAACAAATAAATCTTTTAATTTTGTTTTTAATATTGTGCTAGACCCTCGCTGCCTGAGTCTGATTCGCACTTGCCCGGTATTTTTAGATATGCGGTACGTCTAATATTTTTTATAATAACCCTTTAATACATATATCTCTAGATGTCCATACATACTGACGAAGTTTTAAAGAAAAATTGGTGAGTATGAAGAAAGAAATTCGCTTCAGTCAAATTCGCTGAGCACTAACCTGTTGGTATTGTAATCATCTTTCGTTTAAATTAAATGAATCGAATTTTTCTCAGTCTTCCGAAAAAGTTCTCACGTTCCCAAATTCCAATAGCACATTGCTTCCCACAGCCAATACTTCTCATGATTTAATTGCTGAGGTCTGAGACACTGGTCATTCGGCAAATTACAGCCTCCCGTACTACACTTTTACAGACTCCCGTACTACACTTTTTATGGTATGGCATTGATGCGACAATTCGTCACAAAATTTTTTCCGCTTTGTAGAAACTCGCGTTAAACGAGAATTTATTGTACCGCAAAATTTTGGAAACATTGGCTCATATGAATGATTTACCCATACGTTCACCTAGGGCTTAAATTCTCAACATATTAAAATACCCTTTCACAACACGAAAGCACTTACTTCCGTGCATATAATGCACACCTTAAATCGTCTTATTACTGAGTCAATGTACGGCAAATTTCTTTAATTTGTAGCAACCCATAGCACCTCAACTGCCATTAACCTTGCCATAACATGAATTAGGCGCTATCTATCTACCCATAATTCATCCCAATTACTAGGTGTTGTAAATAACAGCACGAGTAGGTGTGAATTAGTCAGATAATTACACACTTCGTGCAAGACATCCTACCTCATGCCCAGTAACCCAATTTAGTTCTCATTAAGTCCAACCGTTTTCTCCGGTGTTCTCCTCGAACGCCCAGCCACCCCTGAGAATGTCATCTGCGACCCCACCCACTTCCTTCGAACAAAGATGAGAACCACTTGGGCATGACGGACACACAAAGGTAAGAAATTAGATTTCTTTTCAGGTCACAATTACCTGCACTAAGCGCCTTGAACGTGCAAGTGACTGATATCGTGCACGCTGTGCCGGCAAGACTTTGCAATAGAAGAAACCGAAAGTGGAGCTAGTGCTAGACTGCTAGGTGCAGAGTTCTTTGCCGGGTTTTTGATTAAGACCGCCGCCGCACCGGCCTGAAGCTGGAAGGAAATCTTTGGTAGGTAAAGTTTCAGACGCTACGTTGATTACTTTCGATTCTTTGGGGGAATACCTCCCACTCTGGAATTTTATCGAAGTACGACCATATCCCGTACGGGACTTGACGAAGTGTGAGCATTAACTGTACTTAAGCGAGGAAAATCGCGAGCATTTTCCTCAAACCGTTTTCCGTTCGTGTCCATTTCTATAATGCTCCAGGTCTGGGGTTATGTGCTTACAGTTAGACAATCTGCTCCACCACTACTTCATTTACCATCTCATAGCCGGACTCCATATGACTTAAGTTCTCTCCTCATTTGAAGTTCAGCGGCGAAGAACGTCGACAGCTTCATCTCACCTTGCGAAAATACTAAAGTTGCAACTGACTAAGGCTAAGCTCACAATAGAAGCGCGGGGAGCTTATCATCTTAGGAGCGAAACGCGTGAACCGCGAATTTTCTATACGTTTACCGCTCATTACGGTCCGCGAAGTACATGAGGTGTTGAGTTTTTCTCTGTTACAAAGAAGAATTTCCCTCACCACCTGGAACGTGATCTTTTCCGTCAGTTAAGGTGTATCTGCCTTAATGAATGAACGCCGCGTTTTCGGATACAATAAAGTGAACAATTCAGGCCCACGGTAATTGCGGAAATTGCAACGTTTTCGTAAAAATTTGCGAAAATGTATGTCAGTTAAATTGACGTAGTGCTGAAGTGCGCAACAGTGGACTGGACACAAAGTACACGCGACGTGACATGTGACTCAGTGTGGAGTAGCAAAAAGGTGCAAGTCAATTGGTTATGTCACGAATTTTCATTTTCTTTGGCTCGGGTTGGAAGTGAATTTTCTTTTCGGCTTGCAGAGATTCGTGTAATAGCTGTACATGAGCACGGTATTCACGTGATAAAAGTTTGTGAAAGGCTCACTGGATACGTCCGAAGTCCATCTATGCCTCGATGATTTTTGCTCAACAAAAAAAGACATTCCTTTCGGCTGCCGCGGATGTTTGGTGTTCGTTTCTTATGCATTCGGACCAGTGAAAATCGGGAAAAGTTTATTGACGTGCCTCGGCAGACCGTTGTATTTTAGATTCTGATTAAATCGAACAAACCTTTTCGTTGCTGGTTGGTTTCTTTCTTCGATATGTGTTCATTGAGTGGAGAGACCCGGTTCAACCTATGTTGATTATGTGGATAACTACCAACGTCAACGCCAAGTGAGTTTTCCTAGTGTTTTCGGGCTTGGGAGCCGGAGCAGTGATGTGAGTGAATTTGCAACCAATCGAGGTTGTGCGAATCCCCTGATGTGCACGAATTAGTCCAAATAATGTTGCTCAGTGGAAAGTGGAAAATTTATTCAGTGATCGATTGATAAGAGAATAATTTCTTTCATAAGGATTCCGGTCGAAGTGTAACGTTATTGAGACAAAGTAAAAGCAAACTTTTTGTTGCTTCTTTTGGCACGTGAGCAGTTTTTGATCTATTTTGTAAGTCTACCGGTGTATTCGAGATTAAGTTTCGATTCGAAATAAAATTGCTTTTAAATTATAGACAGAAACACTATTGGATACAGATTTAGAAATATCTTCGTTTATGTAACGAAACGAGGAAAATGAATAATGCACTCTACTGCTTTTAAGATAATTTAGTATGCCATTCGTTTTTTAACTACATTTGGATAGCTGTATGCGCTGTGGTATAAGACCGGCCACTTAATCGTTGACTCTTCGGATCGCGAAGGGTCACATTGTTTCCTTTGAAGAGTGGCTTAAAAAGTGTTAATAACTCAGATCCAGTTCATTTAACAATTAATTTAACGTATTTAAGCAAGTATTAAATTTACAATCAACTACTATTTGACTTATTAGGATTCCTTTGCTTTTAAGTTTGGATTTGACCTCATGAATCCTAGGCTCTGCTTTTGAACAATATATACTAAGGGTTTCGAAAATTTATGACTGGACTAGACTAGACTAGTTCTCCAAGAGACATAGTAGCTTTACACATTACATCATTAAAGCATATTTGGTAATATATCTTACTCCGTGGACTTGAACTTAAGGACGTATTCCTCAGGAGTTTTTAAAGACATCCGCAGTTGATGCTCCTCTGAAGCCAGTCTTCATTTCTTACAAAATACTGAATCTTTTTCAGCAGTTTTTTTTTAGCAATATGTTTAGGCTTTTTTTTGTTAAATTTTACACTGATATACTTAATGGGTTATATACCTTGCATTGACACCCTCGAGAATGCCTACCGAAATTTTTTTTAAATCATAGCACTAGAACCAAAGTCACGGGTATGTACAGTGGGCTAAGTTTCCTCAATTTTATACGGAAAAAACAGTAACCTGAAACTTTAAACGCGATTATTTCGGAATTTTATTTTTGGAATAGTACCGTCACGGTGACCACGATTTCTCAAATATCGTTTTACTGATCGAGCCAAACTTTTTAGCAGTTGTTTTCTGTTATAATGTTTTTTGCAAAACCCTTCGTTCACGCACAAGGTAACGTAATATACTAACTAATTTTGTTTTTATTTTGATTTCTGCTGAGCTGTATCGTGGTCACCGAAAGCGACTGCAAAAAGGCATTTTGGGGGAATGGCCACAGTTTTCATAATTGACAAAATCTTTTTATAAAAAAAGCATATATACAATTTTTAGTCTTCCTTGCACCCAAGCCTTTAGTGGCCCGTTGTACGCCCCCTGCGCGGTAGTGTACCCTAAAGCCCACTGTCGAGCCAACTGATCCTCATAACGAATTGGATAATTGGTTTATATCCCGATCTCGTTACTTCTGCTAGATCCTCGTAGAAATATGTTCCTAAAGATTCTAAATCGTCTTTGCGTTAGGGCTGGGCATTGACCGAGAACGTGCGAAACAGCATCGTCTTCTACCCCACAACCCCTGCACAGGCTGGAGTTCATTACTCTTTTTTTCATGAGCCCTTAGTCTTGCATGCTCTGTCACGAGGCCAACAAGAAATTTCAGGTTGTTCAGCTTGATAATCGTTTGAGATTCATGTGGATTGAGAGTTCCCCAAAACGCTTTTGTATGTCGGAACTCTCCCAATTTTCTTTGTGCCTCCGTGCCTCGGATTTCCTGGATGAGGATGCTTAGGTTGACCATTATTGGAGTATCTTCATTTTCGCCTTTCTGCGTCAGCTCATTTGCTTTTTAATTTCCTGGGATTCCGCAGTGCCCCAACGCATATATTAATCGAAATCGTCTCCTTAACTCCATGATATTTTACCGCGGCGTTTGCTAATGATTTGATGGACGCCTGATTTTCTGTGTATGTTGCTATCCTAGAGAATCTTACCCCCCTTTCGTTAGCTTCTTAGCTTCTATCTCTATCTCTGCGACTTTACATTGAAGAACCGAGGAAGAATTTAAATAAGTTTTGAAGTTTGCCTTCATGTTGATGTTTCCGGTTTTGAAGTCCCAACAATCTTCTTCTCCAAACAGTCTTTTCATCGTATATTCGTTGCAGATTTGGACGATCTTTTAATGTTGGTTTTGTATACCCCTTTCCTTCCACAGTTTATTTATGCGTAAACGTGCAGTTGAGTTAAGTGCCACTTCTTTAACATGGAATTCTAGTGAAGTAATGTTTAGAATGACCTCCAGAACTCTTGTCGGTGCTGACCTAGTAGCTCGTGTTATGTCTAAACAGCGCATAGGTTGGGTTTACTTCATAATCTTCTGGGCTGTAGCCACCTTGATTGCTTTCCACCAATATATACTTACTAATAAAAAAACACTAAAAAACACTGATAGTTTACTCCAATATGCCTTGTCACAGTGTAATCAAAATATACTTGGAGAGTTAATCTGGTATATGCGCTGGTCTTCATGGAGATGTGTCAGCATACTTCATGGTGCTCTAAAGATCCTTTGCCATAGTAGGATTCAGTGTAATAGGACTGGAAAACGCGCTGACACTTTGGGCGAAAACAACTTTCATCCAGATAGTTCGATAAAGCAGCCAGTAAATTTGTTGAAAAGGGATAGACGACAACTTGCCGACAAAATATTACCTTCAAGCTGTTACTACAAAAGAGCCCTAAGATAAAAAAAACATCCTATCATTTGTGCTTGATCAAGGAGCCACCAATAAAAATTTACCGTAAGTCATAAAATTCCATAAACCTTACCTAGTTCTATCTTATAGTCTTTTCGGAAATAGTCAACTGTCATTAACTGTGCCAATTCGTCGTTGGAGGTCCCAGGTTCAAACCCCACTTTCAGCGACCCATGGTTGTTTTCCGCCGACAACAGATTAAGATAAAAAGCTATTGGGGGTTGTAGCTTAATGTCGGTGATTCGGAATCCGCCTTAAATTCTTTTTTCACGATATGGCCCAAGCCTAAAAGACAACCCTTTGATGCGTTAGCACGGCTTTGCCCGGAAGGGAATTAGGGTAAGGGGAGTGAAGAAACTTGATTGTCTTGTTTTTACATTGCTGCTAGCTAGTCAACAGCCCAGAGACGGACCCTAATTCAATTTTAAAACCTACGGAGAGGTCTGGTCTCGAAGCCGGGAACCATGGCATGGCTCAACCAATTGATCTAACTCCGTCTTCACCTGCAATCGTTGTCGAGGTTACAGGAATTGGAGAGATTAACTGTTCGTTTATGTAATTATTTAAGTAGGCAAACTTGATCTCACGAAAATTATGAGAACTATTACGAGAAAATTCTGGACACCCATAGCGTTATATGGCTATCAGTTCATCCCGCCAAACTGCCTTATATACTTTGAAAAACAGTTACATATTCTTAAAGAATAAACCCTTTTCTGGATGCTCAACTAACTAAATAAGAATTGAGTAGATTTCGCAAGATGATCGAAAGCTGATCCGTCGCAGCATAATTTGAGTTCTTACTTTTTGGAAATTACACCTTAAGACAATTATATTACCTCATTTAAAGAGTTGTCGCATTAAACCACATTAGTCAGTGAAAATTTTTTTTCTAGATGTGTGTCATGGGAAATTGACCATTTCAGGTCCATCCAGGTCACTTCCCTGCATCCAAACGTGTTAAACTTTGTGCAAACTTAATCCGATCGAAACGAACTCTTAACGACGTGCTGTACTACATCACAATTTCAATTCTTCTCGGTCTGATCTGTGATTTTATCTGTTCCTGACTTGTTCTGAGTCGAGCACAAAAATAAATTTGTTTTCTTCCATTGCCCAATTGAATTTTTGCGCGCACGAACTGGGTTGCAGCAATTAGTCTCAAAGTGTTTTGGTACTAAAACCGCGCAACGGCCGATCTTATAATCGCGTTTGCGCTACAAAAAGGTCAGCCTAAGCTGTGGTACTCGTGAACCTCCACCTCAATCACTTTGTCCAATCAACGACATTTGATTAGAGCGTTTGTTGTAACCGTTCATATATTGTGTCGCGAAATTTTGAAATATTCGCGGACAATTCGTGGCTTGAGGCTTATCGATCTCACGCATCGCAAATTTGCAAGCCCAACATTGCAACACCTGTGGTCATCAGGCGGGAACTGTTTACTCTTCCAATTCACACTGAAGCGGAAGCCGCGGCACATTGTGCGGCCATGCATGATTACGCAATGGAGCGGTTTCATCACCGCTAAGTACTGACTGCCGGCCCCATCGGTTTGTGCTTGGTTTCTTTAGAGATTCTGTAATGACCGATAATCACCTGTGTACCTTAAGTCGTGATTTGCGATCCGGTGTAATCGCATCAGGGAAGCTCTGTAACTGGACACCAGGGAACGCAGAACACAAACTGACCATGAGGGGATTTCGTTGGTAATAGCTTCCTAGACAAGTCCATCTCCTGCAAGAGTACTAGCTTTTAGCGCTTCGCTAATTCGATTCTCACACGCCGATAATGACAGATTTAAGAGCCGCTGAAAGGCCATGAGGTACCATGAGTCTTGCGGAATCTGAGGAGGCGGGGGAACATTAAATGGATCAGTTTCACTTTTCGCGACGTTAAGTAAATAAGCTGCCGTGTGAACGTAGTGTACTTGTTTCGGTCACATTCGGCAGTTTCTTTTTGGGTCAACCTTGCCTGCAGTTGTCGTTTGTTTACTGATTGCACTTCATTTCCTGCTGCGATGCGCACGGGATTGCAGTTGATAAGCACAAATTTCACTTGCGAAAACATTACCAAGTGGTCTGGTCTAATGCACCTACACGCAACACCGCTAACCGACTGCGATAGAATTACAGCCAACTTCTCAGCTGTTGCGATGTTTGTAAACAAGGTTACAGCCAGCTGCGGTGGTTACCTAATCCGCGATTGACTTGCTGATGATGCTTAGAATAAGTTTTTTTTTTTCGCTATTGTGACTATTCCGACGTGGTTTTAGCGGAGCTTTTCGATTGGATCCCATGGAACGGAATTATTTCCTAATTGCAGTAATGATAGTGTTGCAATATCGTGGGAACATTTTTTATAACTCATGCATCGCAGTTTGTCGTTATCGAATTTGATATGTATTAAAAGTAATGAATGTATTCAGAAGAAGTACCGTTATTTATTCTGTAATTAGTTATCAATTAAATTGGTAATCTTCCTTTCATGCCACTTCACTATTAATTCTAATAAGCTGTAAGAAACCTGTTTACTTTGTAATTGCACTAATTGCTTTTGATTCTCTTATTCGACAGACTTAAATCGATTTTAAAAATCGCGGCTTATACCAGAGCAGATTAAGAGCGTGTCAGGTGCAAATATATAGCTTTTGAATGCTTTGCAAGACTAGCAATCTGTTGCGAACAAGGACTGGTTATTAAAATTACTATTAAAATCGTCCCCTCGAACAAAATTCGATGTTTATAGCTAAAGGTTGACATATCCAACATGATACGGACATTTGTATCACTTCTTGAGGTGTTCCAGGCATAATCGGAAATAAAAGCATAAGCATAGCAGGTTTTAAGTTGGAAACCATCAAGAAAGACGACGGCTGGCAAAGAATTTACAAATGGTATCTGAAATTCTGTGGCTTCTGGTCAAATAGTGCTGACTCCAAAATTGACAATTTTTGTTATATTTGTGATTCTACTTGTTTTGGATAACTATTTTTCTATAGAAAAGCTGTAATAACAATGTTACGCTAGTAATATCGCCAAGACTGGGCTACCTTTTCTTGAAGCGTTCGTCGTATTTTCGAATCGTCATTGCTTTGGTCTGGATAACACCAGAGAGCCCAAATTCTTAGAATAAGATGTAGTTACCAGACTAATGAAACACACTAAGTTTCAGCTGTCCATCTTTTATACTTTATATTTTATTAATACCTGAAATACGTCGATTCCGACATGATCATTAAAACCTCGTCATCAAAACCTCCGTCGTCGAAACCTCCGTCATCAAAACCTCTAGGGTATTTCCTGAAGCCTTAGAAAGCTGAAATGTGGTATGCCGACTAGGGTTAGCATACAAACAACGAAAATATTAAGAAAACTGTAACTTTTGCCCTCCACCCTCCATAAAAGGCGGTGCAGGTCTGTATATAAAATTTTTTATTATTAGTTACTTCCAAAAGTTCTAGGATTAGCACACAAACAACGAACAGAAATCTGTAACTTTCATCCTCCAACCCCTCGAAAAGAGGGTTCTGGTTCTGTTTTATATAACAGTTTCTCATAAGATAATTTCCAAACTTCCAAAAGCCCTAGAAAGCTGAAATTTGGTATGCAGACTAATATCTGAACACAAACCACGAAAATATTAAAAAATCTATAACATTCATCCTCCAACCCTCAATAATGGGGGTCCAGGTCTGTATATAAAATTTCTTCTAGGGAGGTACTTCCAAAAGTTCTAGAAAGCTGACATTTGATATCAAAGCTAGATGTTATTAGTACATTAACAACTAAAAAGTGAGTGCATTATGAAGAAAGGAACTGCTGGCGTGCAAGAAATACCTTCTTTACTCGACGAAGGGGCGCCGGAAGGCGATTTTTCTTTAAACTCGTCCTAGTACCTAGGGTTCCTAGAGTTAGGCGTGGTAGAGTTAGTCCTAGTAGAGTTAGGGGCTTGGCTGCACATGAGAACTGATAACTGATTTTTAACAGTGAAAGCGATATGAGCTTGTGAGTCTTGGCAACCTTCCTTACATGAAATGTTGTTGGGGGGATTTTATATACATATATGTGTTGACCAGTCCACAGAATTGTATGCTCTGTTTGATGACAGTGCAAGAGACTAATTTACTGTTTAGTCCTTGTGAAAATATAAAGTTTAGTTTTAGTTTAGTTTCAGCGTAAAAAAAACACTTTTTTTGTGAATTTTTTTGAAGGAATGGATTAAGCAAATTTATTGAAACCTTTTGTACATTATTAAGCATACTTTTAACAATATTCTGTAATTTTTTCATGCAGAAATTTGCAAAACAAGCCGGTGACAGAGCTTGTCCCAGAACGTCTTTGAAAAAATACAATTTGCGGTGTTCACTGTATCTCGGTCGGAAATTATCTGAAATCAAAAACCATTAAAATTTAGGCAAAGTATTATCAAATCCTCCCCCCAACGTACTCCGATTTTTTTTTTTCATTTGAAAATTTTTGGTGGCCATCTAAAGTGTAAATAGCTATTTTCCACGAAAAATTCCGCCATTTTGTGGGTGGGAAACCCCCTTAATGTGAAAAAAAAATTTTTAACTAAACGTTGGGGGGAGGTATTTTATATGTAGAAAATGTGTAACAAGTTTCAAATGTATCGGTCTAGTAGTTTTTAAATGGCAGTGAACACGGACTTTGAAAAAGTAGTTTTGAGAAAAACGCGTTTAAAGTTTATGAGCTAAAAAAGGGAGAAAACAATGCACACAGCTGCACTAAAGGACAGGGGACAAACTATAGACCATAACTTCAAGAGGTTTGCTCAGATCGACTTAAAATTTTGAGAATATATTCTTGAAATGTTAAACAATAAGATAAGACAAAAAAAATTCGAAAATTTCGGAAGTGTAAACCCCCCTCCCCCCCCTAGCGGAACGTGTTCTGGTGAATACAATTTTTTAATATGACAAATTGAATGGAAAATAATATATTGCCGAAATTATGTGTGACTCATCTGATAATTAATTAAAATCACTTCAATTAAGACCGGCTTTGTTTGCTATGGGCCGCATTGTTTGGAGGGGTTACTATGACAACAGATGGCTTTTCATGGCCCCCGTAGGGGCTTAAAATACTTCGACAGGTTTCTAGAAACGAGCGTGAGCTAAATTTAGGTGAATTTGGGAGCTTTGATTTTCTTACTTTTGTTCACCTAGATTCGGGATCTATCCCACTGTGCCGCACATTCCTGGAACGTACCCGGTACCAAGATTGGGAATGATTTTTGGAGACAATTTACGTGCTTGCTTCGTGGCTAGCATAATTGTAGGAACGTTTCCAACATCACAACGGTACCTTCCAGTATCGCCCAAATACTTTTTAAAAAGTTCTCAACACTACCACCTTTAAAAGATTGCATAGCGAATACGATCCTCTAAAATAATTTAATAAACACCATAATATGATTATACAAGTTGGGTATGTGTTAAAAAAACATTTCAAATTTAGATGAAGGCGCTTTACAAAATCTCAAATATAAGAATAGTCTGAATAAAATCAATGACGATACATTGAAATTTCTGGTCTAGTTCTTGTACATTTCGGGTACGATTATTTGACTTCTCAGAGATTCAATTTTTACATGTCCGTGCCTTATTTAAAATGTCTGCTAAGAAAAAATTTATTTATTTATTTATTGACAACAGATTTGCCAAAACTGGCTGTTACGAAAATTACATATCATTAAAACTAAGTACTATAACTAACTTATTCAATGAGTAGCCTCATATGGCAATTAAGTTGCCGCCTAGAACAACCTATCTCGATGTAGGCAGCGTAATCATTATAACGACCAGACATAGAAGCGATTGGCTCGTGCATACGGTAAAGCGTGCGATACTAGGGAACATGGAAAAAGTTAAAGTTCCTCAGGGACCGGGTGGGGAGGGGGGAGGGAATGGGAAATGCCTATATTGTTCAGCAATGCGGAGGAGGTGCTCGTCTCCTGCAATAAATCATACAAAGTAGTAATATTATAAATTCTATGTCTCTTTACAAGGGAATCGAGAGAAATCAGACCGAGCCTAGCATGATAGGATGGAAGGAATAAAGTATGCACCAGGGAAGGCCAGAAAAAGCGAATTTAAGGAATTTGCGCTAAATAACCTCGATCCGGTTGATGTGGACAGCGAAATAGGGATCCCAAACCGGGTAAGCGTGTTCCAGAATGGGTCTAACGAATGTACAAAAGAGGAGCCTAGTTAGATAGGGATCGTCAAGTTCCCTGGAGAAGAGACAACACGAAATATTTTAGCGTCATCTGCATAACACAGGATTTGGGAGCTAGAGAGAAGCAACGAGAGATTATTTATAAAAGAAGAATAAACCGAAAATTCGTTTTCCCTACGAAACAAGACACACTGCGTGCACCCGGAGAGGTAAGTGAACAATCAGTCAACAAAAGGCGGTGGAAACCCGAGCAGATGAACTTTATGAATATGAATCCCGTGTCGAAAAAATTTCACCTTGTTATCCCAATAACGAATTATCGCCACTATAAGGTACCACCTACAAAAAAAATTGTGTTGTTGGAACCATGAATTGCTACCTTAAACAAGCTGTTCCTTTAAACTCCCTAATATGGAACCTTACAGTTCCTGAGTGCTACTTTATTGTACCGAAGTGAAATTTTATTGTATTTATCGCTTCTTCAATATCCCTACCTCATAACTGGGGCTATAAAGTATTCAAATAACCGAGAAGTTGTCAACATTTTGATGTCAGGTAATAGCCTGTACGTATATGGTGTTGCTCCCAATATGAGCTTTTTAAAGTTGTGGCAACAAAAGAAAAGCGCGGAATTTATTTTACCGCTGTGCTTAATAATAATGATTTATTTGGAAATTAATATTTTTACGTTTATTCTCCGTTCTGCATCCAAACTCATATGTACGATAATTACATGCTTTCATATAGTAACTGGAACGTAACGTGTAATTTAAAGTAGCACATTTCTACACTTCTAGTCTTCTAGACTTTAAGGAAAAGACATTAAACAAAACGATGTAATTTCAGATGAAAGGTTTAGAAACGTTATTGCTACTTAAACCGCCACCATGAATGCCGCCACTATAACGTGGTGAATTATAGTAGCTATAACGTCACTATAACTTTATAATGCCTTCTCTATAAAGCAGAAACTTTGGTGTAAATAAAAGTGGACAGGTTACGGAGACCGATTTGGAACATCTCAGGGAACTTTATCTACAGGAAACTTGTAAGAAACTATTGCATTTCGGCTACTTACAAAGACGTGTTTAACGTGGTCATCTATGTTGATGCTTTCATTTTGGTCAATATAACGTATCAGGCACTTAGTCTTAATGCCAATATACTTGAACTCAGACGCTGGGACTTGAAATGCTGCTTGGGTTGTAATTAACAATTAAAACTGAGCAATAGAAAAAAACTCCTTAATTATCATATTAACAGCTCTCTGCCCTAGATTGTTCATTGAACTCAAGTCGGAGCCACCATTTTATTTTGCTACTAGTCTAGGACTTTTGGCCTGGCCTTTTATCAAGCCTGGCCTTTTATCAAGCCTGGCCTTTTATCAAGCCTGGCCTTTTATCAAACAAACTTATTAGCGTAGTAGTCGTTTTACACTTTTACACTAAACTAGCAAAATTTGGAAGAAATATAAAATATATTTTTTTCGACATATTTATTCTCTATATTCCACAAGTAAGTCGTCGGTGGAGTAAGTGATAACGTGTCGGCCTACCAATCCGGAGGTCCCAGGTTCGAATCCAACTGGCGGGGGCGACGCATTGTTGTTTTCTGCTCACAACAGATTACCATAAAAAGTTCCTCTCCCACACCATGCCCTACAAGAGGTTACGGGAACTAGAGAAATATCCACAAGAGCCGCGTTGAATGCGTTGCAATGCTCAATTATATAATAGCTGAATTTACAGATAAATGGGCAGCAATAGTAGAAGATATAAATAAAGAATCCCAACTACCTTTCACTCAATTTTTTGCAAATTAAATTAAACGTTTTGCAACTAAAATTCAGTCTCTAAAAAATTTTTTCCATAACATTATCGCTTTTCAATTTCTTAACCAAATCTCTAAACCTTTTATGCTGGCTTAATTTTGTAAAATTATAGTCCTTAAAAATTTCCAATATTTTTTAATTATTAAATATTTAAGGAAGAACGCCCCTGTGACGAAACAAAACAATTGTCAGTTTTTGTGAAATTTTTTTAGCCCACTATTCAAATCTATTCCGATAGATTCATGGGAATCTGGCCTTACTTAAGCTCCTGCTCTGTAACCATCCTGCTTCCCTAAGGAATTTTAGTAAGGTTTTTAGCTCTATGCCCTGCAGCTCCACATTCTTCTCTAGCAGGCAGCCTAGTATTAAAACTCCTGTTTTAATTTATACCAGGAACCTGGTACTCCGTGTCTATTCTGTTGTTGTTGCAGACAAAATTCCCAAGGTTGCTAGAATGCTCGTGTATCCTCTCCTTCCAGCAATCCATAGCATTCAGTCTGACTTCAGTTGTTGCTGCCCCATACCTCTGCAGTATATGCCCAGTGGCAATAGGTCGAACATAACCTCCAAAGCCGCTGTGGGGGTAGAACACAAGCACCCAGTTATACCCAGATCGGCAGCTCTTTGTACTTTCGATAGCGCTTCCAAGTTACATCTCTTATCCATTGCTGAACATCAGACTAGTGAGGCGTAGTAAAGTATCGGCCCGACTATTGTGGTGCACAATTAATGTCCATTTGACCCCAAATGTACTCTTACACGCATAGAAGGCTAAACTTGCTTTCGCTATGCGCTCTTCAATTATCTTACACCCAGTTAATTTTAGAGTCTAGTATAACCCTAGGTACGTGGATCCAAAATTAAAAGTTAGACCTTTTCCTACCAGCATTGGGAGCCTAAAATCTGGTATTTTTTCCTTCTTGTGAACAGCACAACTGCCGGATAGTTGTCAAGAATCTGCCGGATACCAAAATCGTCAAGTGATCCGCATATGTAGAAACTGTAGAACCTTCCTTCTCTAGTATATCCTGGATTTCGTCCATAACCACTAACTAAGTATTGGTGATAAAACCCCCCCTATGGTGTTCCTCTGCATACTGTTCTCCTCACAATTGAGTCGTCAATGCACTAGCTAACGTTTTTACTGAGGAGCATAGAATTGAACCAGCCACATAATTAATAATAGATGGCTTCCGTCTTAACGTTACTGAAGTACTCCTTAAGCTCCAGAGATCCTACAATCACAGATACCATTGTGTCTAGCGCGGTTTCAACCGATTTTCCTTTAGTTAAGGCATCCTGGTTTCCTGAAATTGTATAGCCCTGCCTTACCTCCTTTATGTGCACATCCAGCAGGCTCTCTAGCACTGTGAGCATGAAGAATCTGATTCTAATTGGTCCGTAATATTTTACCTCACTTCCCGCCAAGCTATTGGTATGTATCCTAGCCAGAGACAGCCTCTGAATAACGACACCTGGCATGTCTTTATATGACTTAGTGCCTTCTGGATCATAATTGACCTTAACCCATCAACTCTCGGGGATTTAAGTGGGTCGAATGAGTTTACTGCTTAGATATAGTTCTTTCCCTAACTATGGACATTATAAAATCTCAATTCCCATCAACTTCAGAGCCTACCGAAAACAATATCTAATTCTGGGCAAAGTCCCTACGCCCCGGGAAGTGAGTATCGAGGAATATATTTATCAGCTCCTCGTTTGTGATAGTCCAGAGTCCATTTTCCTATCCTATTGAAGACGGAGTAGGCCGGTCTTTAGATAACACCATTCTAAGTCTGGATGCCTCGCCATTCGCTTCAATATACCGCAAAACTTTCTCCATGAGGACCGTTTTGCTAATCTTATCTCATAAACTGAGAAATTTTTGAATGATCCTCATAAATATTTTTCACATGAATAAATTGCACACGAAATACTTAAATCATATTACATATTAGCATGAGAAGTAAAAATTGTGAAAAAAATACTTTATTTCTACACCTTTGATGTTTGAAATTCAAGAAGGTTCCGTAGAACTCTTCCAAAACCTAAATCAATTGCATTACAATTTACGAAAAAGTCCTCATAATCCTTTTCTCATGGAATTTGAATGCTATACATACATTGCTAAGCAACCCCCAACGACCTTTTAGCACAATTTGTTATAAGCAGGTCAGAAGCCATACCAAATGCTTGACAAAACGCCTTGACCCAAATAAATATTTTTTGAAAATCCTTGTGTCTAACTCGGCTGAGAAAATTTCGTCTATTGTAGGACTTTACAATTCAAATTTTAACTGTTACCCTTACTAGCTTTCTTCATCTTCGTTAAACGTATAAATTCGTAAGTTTTTGGCAAATTAATTAATTCAACAAATCTTGATCCAAATACGCTGCTATCCTTGACCCAAAGAACAAATGCGTAATAAATTAAGCAGTAAAACTTATACAAATTGCCATAACGTGACAAATTAATTGCTCCAAAGCATGTGAATCTCGCCTATAGTTCATCACCTTCTTCATTATGTCAGGTAGTTACTAGTCAGTAAGCCACGGACATTAGATTTGCCGCAGCAGTTGAAATCTTGACAGCTCTGTCATAGAGCTCAATCATACTCATCCCAAATGGAGTCGGGCTCGTTTTACTCAACCTCTGAGCACTTATCGATTACTAATTAAAAGTCGACAAATTACTTCGTGATGAAGTAAGTCGTCTAAGTGAAACGATTGAGCGGCTCATTAAGGGGCTAAGCAAACCGAATAATTTATATATAAAATGTGACAATTTTCCGTCACGCTCATCAGTAGTAAGACAATAGCTGGCGTCATCAGGCAGATTTTAAGTGGTTCTTCGGAAGCTTCTTACTAATAATTATTCGCACATGTCGCATATTAATCTCAGCAAATCCAAATCGACACTTAATTTGAGCGAATGACAGAACGGTTGCAAAATACGCGATTGTTTTAAAACGCCGCGGGAGCAGACATTGAACCTTGTGGTATTCCGATTTGGAGTTGTATATAAACAATTCAGTGGAGTGCATTGCTCATTAGTTATGTTTTCGGCTTCTTATTTTATTTTTTTTTTTGCAATTGGAATTAATTAAGTGTGATTGCAATTTTCTAGTGGTAATTTGAGCTCCAACTGGTGATCGTTTAGAGCAAAATAGGACCATGCAGAACGTGATGAAACTGCAGATATAGCGTGTGTCGGCTTTCCAGTGATCTATGAAAAAAGTGAAAAAGTCTCAAAGTTTCTTTAGTTTTATATTGGACAAGAACAAAAATTTTTCTCAAATGATCGAATGGTGGTGATTTTGTTATTGGCGCCATCAACCACAAATGGCTGTGATGTATCGGACGAAAGTACAACGTCAACGTCTTCGACGGCTACAACCGCTATCCCGGCCGCTGCCTATCGAGCACGATCCCCCTCAGCTTCAGCTAGTCTATACAGACGATCTTATCCATCGTCTACGGCAACTAGAAAATCTCAAAATGTCACTTTTGACTTTGACAAATTATCACGAATTACAAATGCAATTCCTAAGCCACCGAGACAGAAAAATTTTGTTCGTCACGTGACACGAGTTAATTTTTATGATTCGCAGGTTGAGGTCGGTGATGACGGGGATACGGAAGCAGTTACCAAAGAAGGTAAGTACCATTTAATTTTTTCCTTATTTTTTCTTAAGATTATTTTTAAAGACAAGTTCTACCTGAATGACGTTAGCCAGTTTCTGTCTATTCATACAATTTTTTTGTCTGTGATTGTTTTTGTAAATTTCATTCAGTGATCGATTCTTAAGCGCGTTTCCGTTCTATTTCCGGTGTCTTTTGTTTAAGCAGGTGCTCAATTCTATTATGTCTGAGAAGACTTTTGTTAACTGGTCGCTAAGAAAAGATCGTTTGGCTTAAAGGCGCTTGATAGAAATAGAATTTATGATGTCACTCATGTTCTCATGTATCCATCTTTTGGTAAATAGTGATTAGTGTGGAATTTCGGAATTTGTGCGAATTGTTTAGAAAAGAGAAAACATCTTTTGTAACATGTCCAGCTGATGAGTAATTCCGTAGAGTGATGCAGAAAATGACGAGAATTTTTCTTAACACTTTTAGCAAGCTTCTTCGGAACAATGAAATTCGCACATTCGTCACTCCGTTTGAAAAGCATTGTTTAGATCGGACTAGGTGATAATAGATAATAGCGAAGCTCATTAGAAAATTACTCTGTGTGCTTTTGGACTAATGAACTAATTAGCAAAAATTAATAACTTAATAAAAAATTCAAGAGCCCCGTGCTTAAATAGTCCAGATATTTGGATAAAAAAGGTTAAACTCATACATATACAAATATGAGAGGAAAAATCTTGTTTTTGGATACGAATAATTGAACTTATTTCAGTGCCGAAAATTATGATGTTTTGTTTAATATTACTTGAATTAGAAAAGTACTTAATTTTACTCTTATATTATCAATTTAATTTATATTTAATCGTCTGAACGTTTAGTGCGCCACATCCACTATAAATTTCCTTTAATTCAACTGTTTCGCAGCCATTGAAAACAAGGAAGCAGTCTTCCGGGCATAAAATTGTTCCTATCAGAGGAATTAAGACGTATCTATAGGGATGCCCCAAATATTTGCAATTCAGTAATTAGTCAGGCAAAGTTCAATTTCGACCAGAGCGTTATACGAAACGTATTTTCTACTCAATAGGGTAGTAAGGACTTCTAGTCACCTGTTCGTCAACGCCACCACTCATTTATGTATAATGGGAGTGTTTTTACTGACTCATTGGACAAGGCCAACCTATTTGCTGCTAATTCGTACTTGCCACCTTCATCGTAACCACTCTCCATCACAGTGCACCAGTAGGCAAAAGCCGCTACACTTTCGCACTCGGGAAGTTTCTAGGGTACTTTCGAAACTCGACGTGTCCAAAGCTACAGGGCCTGATGGTTTCTCGCCCCTTGATTTAAAATGCTGCGCCTCTGCTTTGGCTAAACCTCTGCGCAAACTTTTTCTCCTTTCATATTCAACAGGAATGTTTCCAAATGCTTGGAAACTTGCTCATGTCCAACAGATACTTAAAAAAGGAGAGGCATGCGACCCCTCTAACTACAGACCAATTGCGCTTACTTCGCAATTCATCAACTCCCAGTTGATGAAATATCTAGAAAATAACCATCTTATCAACGATTTCCAGTAAACCGAACATGCCATCGGTCCCGGGTTCGAGACCAGATGACCCCGTGAGCTTTTATTAAGAAATTAAAATAATCCACTCCACTGAGCTTTTATTAAGAAATTAAAATAATCCACTCCGGCTCTGCGCTGTTATCTAGCTCGCAGCAATGCAAAAACAAGACTCAAGTTTCCTCACTTCCCTTACCCTAATTCCCTTCCGGCAAAAACCATGCTAACACATCAAAGGGTTGTCACCTAGGATTTGGCCACATCGTATATATATAAAAAAAAACCGAAGACTTACTAACGGCTCTCCGTAATTTTTGTGAGTCTGAAATCGTCGCTCTTGATACTCCAAAGGCTTTTTATCGAGTCTGGTATGCTGCCCTTATAGCCAACCTTCAAACATTTGGTCTGCACCCTACCCTCGTTAAATGGATAGAGAGTTTCTTGTCAGACCGTTCAATCCGTGAAGTAATTGCCAGAATTGCATATGATTCCTACGAAATAAATGCTGGTATACCTCAGGGCTCAGCTCATTCACTAACCTTATTTCTTCTTTTTATTAATGATCTTTATCCATTACTTTCAATGCTAACCATAGTTTCGCGGACGACAGCATCCTTGATTTCGCGTACTTATTTGATTCTGTAATAAATAAATCGTGTTTCGTTTAATGCATCAAAAACTCAATGCTGTGTAATGTCCCTAAGAAACGCCCAGTTCACCCCCAAACCATTTCACTCGATGCAGTGAATACACCCATTTCGCCCTCCCTAAACATCTTGGGTATTGAGATATCCAGCAATCTTAGCTGGACTGATCATATATTTGCAATCGCCAAAAATGCGATGAAATGCTTGGGTTTTCTACAAAGATGTAAGAAATATTTCACCCCACCTGACTTAGCGCTGATCTACAAGTTTCACATTTTGTCTAGACTTGTATATAATTCCCATTTTAGGCAGGGGCCGGACACACCGCATTGTCCGCGTTAGACAAAGTCCAGCGTAAGGATATTAAACTTATTGGCGATTCCTCAATCTCTGAGGGCCTTAACTCTCTGGAGCATCGACAGAATGTCGGTTTTCTCTCACTCTTCTATCGCTATTTCCATGGCATTGTTCCAACGTAATTGCTAGCCTGATTCCTTGTAGACACATGATAATGCGCCATGCAAGAGCTACAAGTCGCTCCCACCCCTATACTCTCCAGGTCAAATATGGACGTACCGTCAAATTTTTTGAATCTTTTCTAAGCAGAACAACACGAATGTGGAACAGTTTACCATCTTCTGTTTTTCACTCGTCATATGATCCTGAAACTTTCAAACGTGGCGTACATCAACATCTCCTTCAATCAACCTCCTAACCCATTTCCCTTACCCTTAATTCCTTTCCTGCCAAGGCTGTGCTTTAGCATCATAGGGCATCCCCTCAGCTTTGGCAACATCGTACATAAAAAAAAATAAATCATATATCAATAAACACATGTCTTCTATCATGATCAATGTCTCAATGTGAATTTCTCCAGACATTTGCAATGTCGGATTTAAAGTTTGGTTACGCACACGATGCAAAACATCCTCAGACATGTCGTCCTTATATTTGACTCACAAATCGTTCGGATTCGAAGGGAAACACGTAGATATGATAATCGCAAACAATGTGCGAATTTGATGCGGTGATGGAGATATGATGGAATCTTTGAGCGTATTGTCCCAATGCGAATCGTTCTCGAGCAACTGTAAGAGTTGACACGCCTCACGGAAAGTCTCACACAGATGCCCATTAACGGTTCTCAGTTGTCTCCCGTGTGTTGTCTTGGCTATTCTCTAGCTCGCAGCAATGCAAAACAAGGAATTCAAGTTTCCTTACTCCCCTTTCCTCTAAAGCCATGCTAATGCATCAAAGAGTTGTCCCCTAGGCTTTGGCCACATCGTGAAAAACGAAAAACAAAATTCTGAAAGTTGTGTAATTTTTTCGAAAATAGTCACATACATAGGTAACTGAAAATTTTTACTATTTTTTCTAAGTGCTTTAACAATTTTTTTTTCAAATATTTATATCGGCCAAAGTGCATATCATGGTCATACAAGGTCTATGCAATAGTTTCGGATGATCGCCATGTTGCGCGATATTACCAGGGAGAAGTGAATATCACAACTTTGAATTAAAGGAGTATTAATTTTACACGAATTAAGCTTTTCGTGAGCCAGTAGTGCTTTTTGAAAGTGAATTTAAAATTTGGTTGACTATCGTAGGAAAACAGAATTATTTGTCTTTTGCAACTTTTGGGAGAAATTTATTGAATTCCATGTAAAAAGGTCCTTACTCATGTTAATTTTGGATAGACCAATTTAACATTTCTTTGTGCGCAAACCTTGCATTCTCTAGACCGTGCATGATAGGTACAAAATCTTGAAATAATGGTAATTAATAAAAAAAATATTCAGAAATTATTTACAAAGATAAATAATTGAATAATTTTTTTTTTTTGTAATATGGTGAAGCAAAGCGGAGGGAAAGTAGTGAAGAAACACTGGCTTTTTGCGTACGGGCGCTCATAGCACCTAAAATACCATACATAGGCAGAATTATGCTTTTTCGAGGTTTTTTTGAAGAGAATACAATTCTCTACAAAAACGATAATGAATATTTTTATATCCGTTGTTCACGTGGCGTAAGCGGAAAAAGGCAAAAATGCCATACCAAAACTTTAATAATTGTTAAAATCTTTCAAACAATTTTACAAATATAAACATGAGCGTTTTGCTTATTTTGAAGAGCTTAATCGATTAAAACCAAAATACAAAAAAATTCCGACCATTCGAGCTTAATTACGAGTGATTTTGACATTAGTCTTGGACTATTAGAATATTTTGTATAAATAAATAGGCTTCTCAAGTACGAAAAGAGGTTCAGACATACAAACAAGTCTAGTGGCATCTTGTTTTGCTATAGTTTGTTCGACTTTTTATAAATCTTAATGATTAGGTGATCCGAATTCCAGATGAGCGTAACAGTTAACCTTAACAAGCTTATTGAGACTTTGATGGATAAGATCCGGTATCGAATGCCTGAGATCTGCTTTGATGTCCCTGAGGATCGATTTGCTTATTTTTTATATTATATACCTCAAGGTTAAATTTCGGAAGCCAATCTTGAGCTGAACCGTTTACTGTCATGCGATTTTTCCTCGTCATACGAATCAAAAACTTTCAAGGGAAACGTTCCTTCACGCATTTCCCTTTCCACTAACTCTCTTCCCGCTAAGATTGTAGACCATAACCTGAGTCATTATGGTAAAAAATAAGGAAAGTGCTCCTTAAATTACTTTAAACCGACCTCATCACTCTGCTGATTTTTGACCACACGGTATTCTTCTCACAAGTTATAATCTTTTCCAGCAAACCGCTAAAACCAAAACTTATGTCGTATAGAGATTTCGGAAAGATTGAATGTTCAGAATCTTATGAAGAAATGTTGATTTCTGTGTTGGAGTGAAATATATAGCAAGTAATTCTTCGGATACCAGAATGAAATTCCCTCTCTCTCTCTCTGGTTCCTTTAACCACTTGTGTGGCGTCTATTACACCGCCTCTCCGCCAGGTCCAGTTCTGCGCCAACGCCATCAACTGTGGCCACAATTTGTTGATCTGGGTACCATCCTTCTCGACGGATCTTCTCCATATGTTGCGCGGTCATCCAATTCGTCGTCTTCCTTTAATTCTCCGCTTGGATTGCAATCTAGAGCCTGTTGTGCGATGTTGTTTGGCTCATTTCTTAGTGTGTGACCTATCCATTGAAACTTTCGCCTTCGAATACTGGTGTTTTGCCCTGTTAGTCTGTCTAGGTCTTCGTTAGTAATGACCCCCGGGCAATGGATGTTAAGGATGTGGATGAATTCACTTTTCATGTTGAACAGTCGTACAACGCTCGTTCCGAAGTTTCGTAGTTTTATGCGTCTGGAGATGTTGTTATTGCGCCAGATCTTAGCCAGAGTATTAAATGTAACTCGAGCCTTATGGATGCGAGCCTTCAAATCATCTTCAGCTCCGTCGTCTGCTTTAAATACAGGCCCGTGCGCATGGCGGGGTTTTAGGGGTTCACATCCCCACAGAAGGGGTTTTTTAAGATTTTCTGTACTTCTTGAATAGGAAAAATTTGACTGAAATACTAAAAAAATAACCTACCATATTTTTTAATTGCATAATATATCATATTTTATGTACATCCATTTGCTGATAGTTTTCTGTGTATAGCTCCTTTATTTTTTTTAATGAAATTAGATAAGTGACAGTATACATCCTTGTCTCACTCAATTCAGCAATTGGAATGGCTCCGAGAGTTTCTCCTTTTGTAGGATGTGACGGTGATGGTGATATTTCTTCCTGGGATGCCTCTCCTACGTAAAGCTGCCCATATATATTCGCGATCAACTCAAGCGTTTTCAAAATCGAAGAACATTAGATGTAAAGGGGACCTCCATTCGATGGATTGCTCGAAGATAATTCGGAGGGTATTGATGTGGATCGCTGCAGGAAAAACCCTCACGAAAGCCTGCCTAGTGCGCTCAATTGTAAGAGTGCGCTCAATTGTATTCTTGATACGCATTAAGATAATTTTAGCCATCAATTTGGAGACTGCAGTTAAAAGACAGATACCGCACAAATTACTACAACTCCTCAAGTCGCCTTTTTGGGAATCTTCACAGTTACGCCTGCTTTCCATTCACTTTGATAGGTTTCGGTTTCGCAACATTCCTGGATTACAGGTAGAACATCAGCCGAAGCAATGGCCTTACCGAGGTCTATTGACTTAATTGCGTCAACCAACTTCAATCTTGTCAGAGTTCTGATGTTAATGTTGACCGCAGCCGGTGGGTCTTCAGGCTCGTGTGAAGAAGTATTCGACGGTCCGCAGTTGTTTTTAAGACTTCAACAACATATTCTCTCCAACTCCGCAGTTGATGTTCCTCAATGACAAAAAAGGATCCGTACTAAATGGATCTTACAGAATGATGCGTTGTCAGAGTCTTTCCTCCCAGTTTTTTGGTAATCTTGTAAAAATCTCCACTCCCACCACGGTAGGCCGCTTTTTCTGCTAGCGCGTTGATGTAGTTGTAACACGTGACGTGATAAACGTCTTACACTTCTTTGGAAGCCTTTCTACAGAGGATATGCAGTTTTGAGATGTTGTTTACCTGATGCAATTAGAATGAAATTAGTAGTTATCTAAACAAACGTTTACATAATTAAAACCAGTTCGTAACTTTTTGACCTTTAAGAAGTCCATGGTTGTAGTATGTTATATTGTCCTTTATTTCATAGAGAGAGTTAGATTACATCACCTTACAAGCAATGGTATTAAAATATCAGCAAGAGACTTTTATGCTTTATTTGTTTAGTCTCTTTCTCCTATTATGCGGACGTCCACAAGTTTCTATATTGCGACCGCATTTGTTTTGTATTTTTGTTAACGCTTTTCCTAGGATCGTTGAAGATATGAAACTTGTAAGTTGGCTATCTGCAAGTTTACGTTAGTGGGCTCAGTCAGTGCTCCCAGTAGAATTTATAACTGGTCGGAAAAATAAGCTTAGGGTAGGTATTAATTTACAAACTACGCAACAAATTGAGTTATCTAAGGATAGTTATAAACTCATCTGTGAAGTGAAGCAAAGTATGAAGTCGAGCATCCAGACAAATGAATAGAATTGCATATAATCCTGACTTAGGTAACTTTTACACCGCTCACAACTTCCAACACTAAAGCATTGTCAGATCCATTATATTCAAAAATAATTTTAGAAGACGCAGCCCTTTGATCGAATTTCGAGACCTTGTTCTGGTTGGTATGCCAGTTCGACTTTTTCTCATAGACTTGAATTTTACAATTTCAAAATCGCTGTGGTTGAAATTATCACCTGACGCTGAGAGAAATATAGAAAATTGTCACGAGAAACAAAAGACTACAGAAACCTATTTTTCTTGTCACAAGAGATGATGCAGGAAACCTTGAGAATGACTCGAGATTGTTTGCAAGGTCGTCCACAATCTTCTGTGACCGGTTAACAGTAATTCACGGACCAAGTCTATCGCTCCAGCATTATAGTGGTCAAGAAAACCTGGAAACTCGCGCACACCTGTGAGCACGCATATACGTAATGTGCACTCATTGGAAAAACTTTAACGGAAACGAAAACAAATGATTTGCAAAATTTCGCATCTATAAATTGTTCAGTCACAATTTCGGGTTTGAAAAAAAAATTATATAATGTAACTTCACGTCCTTAGGAATGATTCTTAAAGGAAAGCAGGCAACTTAAGAATTAAATGAAAATCGCCTTCCACCTGTAATTAAAGCGACACGAGGTTGATGTAATTGCCGAGAACGCTTGGGCACGTTTATAAGTTAATCAGATTCGAATTTATCAGGTTAGCTGTTGTCACTTTATATGCGTTGCATTAGGTCTGAATTTGCTCTAAGCTGCTGGTGCAAGGACGGAGTCATTCTAAGTAATTTGCGTCAATTAGTCGAGATCAAGTACTGCTGTCATTTCAGGGCTCAATTTAATTAAGGCTGACGGCCGCGATGAGCTCTTGTGGAATGTCTTCAGTCGTTCCATCCGTCCTTGGCATAGAATGTTACGTGGTTACGTGGTTTATGGGTCATGACTTGTGCTCTTGTGCTTGTCTTGAATATTTTTCACATAATTCAGGTTGAATTGAATTTAATGTGCTGGAAATGGTTTTCCGGAAGTTGATTCACAATAAAAGTGATTCTCGTTTTTTTATGAGCTTTCAGCACGTCGTTCATGACTAAACAAGCAGATAAATGGGGTTCGAGAGATAACGACGACGTGGTTATGTTTGCCTTGAAGAGATTCCTCCGATTAGCTTCTGTTGAGAGGAAAGTGCAATGGTTCTTTCAAGCCAATCTAAACATCGTGTGGTTACTGCATTCAGGTTTATTACAGATTGTGATTTACGATAGTGAATTCAAAATTGACAATATTGCTGGTAAGTCTTATTTATGTAAGGGGTCTGTCTCACAATGAGACTACTTTTTTTAAATTAACAAATAGAATGATAGCCGAAATAAGCGCAAGACTTAGCAAATGTAGTGAATTTTTTTATGATATTGTCACAGCCCAGGGGCAACCCTATGATGCTTTGGTATGGCTATGACCGCAAGGCAACTATGGTAAGGGGAATGAGAAAAATTTAATGCCTTGTGTTTTGTACAATTGTACATATTTACTTTAAATTTATTATTTTATAATTGCAATTGTCAACTACACAAATTGTTACGAAACTGCACCGTTTTTTCTACTAATCCTGCTAATACACTGGTAAGGCGATGCTTAGTGTTCCTTGTTCCTGAATCGAGTCATCAACTACGCTATATTTTGTTCTGTTTCTGAATCCGGTTATGGCGGAGTCTGGTGTTCCTGATGACGTTTGTTATAACTTTAGTAAGGCTGAGTTGTTGATACGCAAATACCCTTTACTTACTATTCCCCTATTTCTAAGTCTATATAACATTATAATTAGCCTTGGTTCGATTGCTCCTTAAAACGCCTAAAGAATATT
This sequence comes from Leptarthrus brevirostris, assembly GCA_964036015.1. NCBI lineage: Eukaryota > Metazoa > Arthropoda > Insecta > Diptera > Asilidae > Leptarthrus > Leptarthrus brevirostris. The sequence goes on from OZ038374.1 coordinate 147,313,995, forward strand.
AAAATAAGTTCTGGAAGAGATTTTGCTCCTCTTATGCCAACTTACGCAGCCAATTTTTATCTGAGCTAATGTGTTTTTATAATATCTATGTACATGAACAGAATGAAAGCATCCCTGCGCGTCGACCTTAAGGGATTTTGTCGGTTCGTTAACTTGAAACGCAGTTCTGATGGCTATCCATTTTCTTTTGGAGAAATGAGATCTGTTGACGATAGGAAATCTCTTTGGCGATTTTTCCAGACTTAACTTTTGGATAATACCTGTGATCTTAGCTTTAAGGATTTTAAAGAAAATATGTGGGTTTTCTCTTGCTTCTGTACTGTACTTCTGTAATGCAAAATGTCGAACTACAGAACATTTATGAATTAACTATCACCAATTTACTAGAATTTCCCAGAGATACAAACTGCAATTGAAGATAGTATTTAAGTCAGCTGCATTTTTATTGCCTTCAGCAAATCATTTAACGGAAGGAATCATGGAATTTTTGTTCTGAAACTCTCCCTTCTCTGGTTTCCGCGAGTAAATTGGATTCATTCGTATTTATCTGAAGTCTGTCTGATATTATTTTCAGCACCTTCGGGGTACCGCAGGGCTCCCACCTCGGGCCATTGTTATTCGTAGTTTACATCGACGCTGCATCCACGATTCTGTTTTACTCACATAGTCTTTGTTACGTTGACGAAGTGAAGATTTTCCGCTCTGTGTTAGACAATGGCGATTGTAAAGGCGTCTGCCTCTCAAAACTGGTGTTCCATTAAGCATATTTCTTTAAATATCAGCAAGTGCACATGTGTGTCTTTCTCCCGAAAAATAACTCCCTCTCACTTTAATTTCAGTATAGGTGGCTGTTCTTTAACTAGACTTACAAAGGCTAAGAACTGGAGTCTGACTTAATTCCAATTTTATTTCGACTATCATTTTAACGCCATAGTTAGCAGGGCTAATATGACTCTGTGTTTCGTGTATTCGATGACCCCTATATCACGAAGCTTCTCTATTATACTTTTGTTATGCCTATTACGTCATATGCCCCTACAGTTTGGTCGGCGTTCTATGTGAGAAATATCAATCCACTGTTCAGTAGAATTTCGATAGGTTCACGAAAATCACAAAATCGTGTCAAGAATATCCCGATCAAAGACTTCCAAATGCCTTTATCAACAACAAAATGAAATAAAAAATGTATAAAGTCTGAGATTCGAACCCTAATCCTCAGCAGCGAAATCCAACCACTTCATCACTAAACCAATCTTTATTTTAAACAAAATTTATTAAAATTTAATTAATTAGTAATATTCACAATGTAAGTTAAAAACACAGAAAACTAAGTATCACACAACAAGGAAAATGATTTCAACTTTGCTTGAAGTTTTGGATTACCGTAAAATTTGCCGGTTATTCCGGGAAAAATTGTGTATTATGTGGTCAGTATTTCCTACATTACACAGTAAATTTTACGATTCAAGTAAGTTTTACGGTGCTGTTATGTAAAAGTTTGCTAAGAGTATATTAAAAATTTGTGGAAGGGTCGTAAATTGTAAATTTTTTGGAGTATTTAGAATAGTCCAGTCAACATAACGAAATTGCATTTTTCGATGAAACATTTTTTTGTTATATTTGTGTTTATGTACATCTCTGGATTATAAATCCAAGTTTTAGGAGTTGTAGGAAGTTCGGAACAACCGGACTGGTTTGCTTTTATTACAGAACTTGTTTATTTTTCATCCTAGCTAAAATAGTCAATGCAATCGTTACTTTGAATCGGGTGAAGTTCTTCTCCCGTCCCATGCTCCACAAGGAGTTAAGGAAACTACAGAGACGTCTCTTTTCAAGGGGGGAGACTTAATCGATCAAGTTTAAGTTGGTGCACGTCAGGGTCATTACCAGAAGACCACGACCAGCAAATCTGAAAAATCTGCGCTGCATCGTTTCAATGCGGTTGATATGTTCAGCAAAGTAGGGAGCACAGGGCTAGTATACTGCAGAATTGGTCTCACAAAGGTGCAGTACAGAAATTTTGTTAAATGGGGGTCCTCAAGCTCCCTAGACCATCTGTTCACAAAGTCTAGCGTCTTGGTAGCTCTGAAAACGGACGAAGCCACATGATCCTCAAAAGAGTAACGAGGAGTTGAAAACTACGCCTTGTCACATCTGTTTAATACAGTTCCGTTCACAGAGTAGTCGAAGTCACCTAACAATTTAGGAAAGAAGCATAATATCATTTATTTACATAATAAAAAGAAGCGGACCAAGAATGCTACCCTGGGGTACCCCAGAAGTGACAAAGATTTGGTCTGAGGCAGCTGCATGAAACAGGACACTCTGCATGCGACCGGAAAAACGAAAATGCCATAGGCTAAAATCCATAAATATACAATCCACCTGTTTGCCTGATTCAATGGCCGGTAAAGAGTTATTCAAGGAGTAGTAGTTGATTTACCGTTGAGGAAGCCGTTTTGAAAGGAGCAAATGAAAGCTTGTAGTGAAAGCGTAGTGCGTCGCTGATCAGAGCCTCGAAGATCCTTGCATTATGTCAAAGGCCAGTAATTGGTCAGTAATTTCAAATATCGGATCTACTACTCTTCTTATGCAAGAGAATAATTAAGAAGATTGAATAAATAATAAAGGACGTGGACAAGATACCATTGACATCTTTTAAAAAAGTAAGCGGAAATATCGTCGCAGCCCCTAGAGAAGCCATCCGGCAGATTAGATCAGTAACAGATTCGTCTTCAAATACAAGTCGGCGTGAGATGTGTCAAATCAATAGAGGAGATGTCACAGTTTGAATCGCAGAAGACGTGAAAAAGAAATCCGCAAAAAAATTTGCAATTTTAGAGGGGTCATCACTCTCACTACATTGGAGTTTATAAACTTTCAGAATTTTTTAGGGTCGGTTTACAACGTGGACCTCATACTGGCCAAAAATTCGGCATAGGAAATAACTTCAGCTTCGAGGAAAGCCGATAACAAAGATCCAAATAAGATCGGTAATCCTCATGTCTTCCCGGCACACTGAACTTCCTCCAGGTTTTGCCACTCAGATTTCTAACATGTCATGAGGTATCGTCGAGCCAAGGACGAATTAAATGAGAAGATCTTTATCTAGAAATACAAATAAGAATACACCGGGCAAAACATGCGAAAAGGACATCGTAAATGGCGCCTACGGCCAGATCGATATCACACTCCTCAAACACGCGCGACCAATCAGAAGTCAGGAGCCTATCGTTGACGGTAGTAAAGTCGGGCCGTCTGATGTCGAAAAAGTAGTCATCTAGTACAGAGGGAGACGTGTATACAACTTCGAAACGCATAACAAGCAAGAGCGCGGGATGATGCGAGGATTTCGGAACCAAGGTGACAAGATATCTCCTCACTAACGTGCAGTCGGAGTTGGAAGAAAACACAAGATCTAGAACTCCACCCGCGTCATTGTCAACATTACAACATTGAACCAAACCAGAGGAGGCCACGGAGTTCAGAAATGATAGAACATGAACGGTCACAAATAACGGTGTCAAGCCATCAGCGTCAGAAGGCTCCCAGCCAATGGCAGGAAGTTTGCAAACTTAAGGAAATTAAAATATTTAATTTATGAAACTGAACTTTAACATTACAATTTGTGAAATTGGTAAAACTACCATAATTTGATTAAAGCTCGTAACCACCTACCATCCACTCAAGTTCTGCTGACCAGCAACAAACAATGCGTTAATTGTGTTCAGTTAAGTTGGCAAACCTCAATTTCTTTGCTGTCTTGAAAAACTTTATAAATATCAGAAATATTTGCTACTCAACGTCTCTGTTTACTACACCTACCAACTCTTGATTTGGATTGGCTATTCATGAAATTGTAAATTCAAATGATAACCTGAACCCCACTCAACCAAATAATGATCCACTCACCCACACCCGAGGTGCCTGATATGAGAACGCATCTAAAAACCTTTTCAGGTTCACTCAACTGCTCCGCAATAAATAACAGAAATTAGTTCAAGCCGAGCACTTTCTGCACGATTCAAAATCAACTCGACTGTACTAATGCTCATTAGAATGCGCCTGACAAATTCATTAAATGCTAATAAACCCGCTCCGATTAATCAGATCAGTTCAATCATTTGCGAGCTTCCCGGGGAGCTTATTTGTAAACACACGCCGAGGCCAGCAGTCACCAAGATAACCCACAAAACCTTTCAATAAAATCCAATTCCCCAGCCCCAGTTCGGGGGCCTTCTCGTCCATTCGTGACCGGAGCACGGAGCACAGACAGTTATTCATACTATGTCGCTAGAAAAGGGAGCTCGGAAAAGCAAGAGTGGGATTGGCATTTGTCGGACCTTAGAGCCCTATTTGGATGTATTTATGAGAATCGTCTCACTCTTCGGTTCACCGCAAACTGTCGGTTACCTAAAGGGGTCGGGGAGAGACTCTGTTGTGAATAGGCGGCTTTGCAAATAAAAGGCCAAACCAAATGTCAAGGATGATGGCTTGGCTATGATACGGACGAGTCTGTTATGAGCAGGTAAATCGATACCCTTCGGTGCCCTAACACAGGTGCAATTAAAAAATTCAAATCAATCGACAACTGCTGCAGCAGCTCCATTTGTTCTTGGTACTGTTTCTGCTGGGTCTAACTGTGCTCGACGGCTGTGCAGCCGCATTACTGTTATTGTACCGCGGTGATGGTCGGGCACCGCAGTTATGCAACGAGAATGCATGATTCGATATACAAGTTCAGGTGGTGCGTTAAAGGTCACCCAAGCTAGCCGCACTCACCATAGAGACAGGTTAATTGAAACAGCAGGAGATAGGATCGAATTACCGAGCGCGAGCTGTTGATAGCAGTGACAGATATGAAAATTGAATCGAATACGTTTTAAATGGGCAGAGGGCGGTATCGCGGCGTTCCGAAGACATATCGACTTTGCTGGCTTCCATATGGCGGTTTTCTCACGCTATACGCAAGGAGAATACATGATTCTTCTGAAGTCTCTGGATCATTCAATCTTCGCAAATGATACAGAATTTATTTATGGGCACACCTCTTTGGTTTGATGTTGGGAGTGCAACTATTAAAATCGAACAAGTCACGAAATTTATTAATCGATTGGTCCACGCAGTGACCTACATATGTTGTATGAACGTAACTGCAAACTACCATATGTAGCATCTTATGTATCATGGGAAATTATGAGATAGCTGTAAATACACTGAGTAATCAGTAGTAATATCATAATCAAAGCCTAGAAGTAGAAATAAATTTTTAATTCGATAAATAACCGCCTTCAGTTACGTCATGCCGTTGTTGTGGGATAGTACAGGAAAGGTGGCGCACTAATCGATAAATGTAAACTTGGTTGAGAAGTTACATGTGTCACTGGGTGCGCCTCGAAATTTTCTGAGTAAAGTTAGGAACAAGAAGAAGAATTGGACAACTAAGCTAGGCCCTTCATCAGGAGTGCGGAAAGCTACGGATTAACCTTTTGACGGACATGGTTTTGTGCAACAACATTCAATTTACTTTCTGATTCTTTAATTTGAAAGTTTTGTCGTTTTGAGGAGAGCTGCCTGTGGATTCGTACCCAATACGGTTTTGACGAGTATTGTTGTGTACTTGTAGTATTGTTGATGTACACTTCCGCTCATAATTATTCGAACCATTTGAATTTTTGCAATTATCGAAGGAATTGAAGAAGTTTTTGTCAGAGGTATTCTTTGCTTGTAGGACTCTGACTTTTGACCTCTCTATCAAGCTTACGTCTCAAAAGCCCGATAGAGGATAAATCCGGTGGTTGTGATGGCCATACCATACGTTTTAGCACATCGCTGCTTTTCAGTTCGTTCAAGATTGGCATGTCCAGACGAAATGAGTCTTTGGATCATTGTCTTCCTGACAAACGAATTCCTCACCTGAAAGTTTTGTTCCTGATGTCACAGCTTGCTTCTCTAGTATCCACTTATATTATTCCTTTGTTAGCTTCTCACATGGTCACCATTTATTCCTCCGCCGCAACCTCCCCCAACCAATACGTTTCCTCTTCGATGGTATAATACAGCTGTCTAGCATTCGCTTTTCGGTAGGCCGATAGATAAAAATGCGCCGAATTTGGGTTCGTAAGTCCTGGTCCAAGGTCCAATCTTTGTGGTAATTTGCCCAAACCAAGCATTTTTTCTAATTTGCAAAAGATTTCTTGCTAGTACTTATTCTGCCAGCCCATGCTTCTTCAGACGCCTTTGTACAATTGAAATAGATATCGGATTCGAACTTGCTGTTGACCCCAATCTGCTTGTAAGAATATCCCTCTTGGCGAAGAGTAGAAACAGCAGAACTGCAGAATGTTTCTCGACCGATAGTTCACAACGATTTGGTATTTTGATAATTGTTTTCAACATTTCAGGACAACGTCTGATTTCTGAATAGTTTCTGCGAGTTAAGACAAATGTGGACCGCGCGTTTTTAAAACAATGTCAATGATAATCTTCCTTGATTCGGGATGTTTTCCTTTTATCTTCAATACGGTTGCTACACTACATCAGCCGTAGGTTTGCCCTTCTCTTAGTGAGTTAGTAATTAAGAGTGGGAGGGTATAGGAATATAATTTGGAAGGGATTAGGGAGTTTTGAGGATGCTTAGGGTGAGTTGGGTCCTAAATAATGGTAAGCTTTAGATTTTGAACTACTCTCGATAGCGAATCCCCTTCATATCATAAAAGCTTACTCTTCCGTTGTGGAAATAAATGTCAGAGTTTTCGGACTTAATAAGAAGCAGAGGTGATGAATATCTGGATTCTTCCGGTATGAGAAGATCCGTTAAATGGCTTATGAGGGAATCGGGATGAAACGGAATCTTTTACATTTGTTTTGTTGCCAGATCGACTAGGTATTCCTTGATAGGAGTAATGTTTGCGGCTTCATATAGCTTGCGAGAATTTTCCTCTCGAGATTACCGGGACGTTGCATGTAGGTTGGGGAGATGGCGTGCCAAATAGGGAAACTATATTATGACCGGTCCAATAAGTTGCTTGCTAGTTTGGTTTTGGTCTAGAGTCCATTCCTGATATTGATGGTTGGGCTGAGCAGGCTGTAGGCAAAATTTGCTTTACTAATAACGCTTTGGCATTAGCATTGAATCTTAGGAGTTCATTGAAGTTCACTCCTAGATATTTTGCCTTCTGGGTCGAGGCCATTGTAGGCGGCACTGATTTGCTTGGATATTGTGACTTGCTGATTTCGCCCGGTTGCTGGTTTTCGAATACAGATAAATTGAGATTTTGAGACATTTATTTTTATTCCCACCTTTTATAGTAGGATTGAAGCTTTTCGGGGTGGAGGTTGACCTTATTTATGGCCGAAATCGGGAAGCGTGATTGGGCATATGTTAAGGAGTCATCTGCGTACAGAAGTGTTGTGCATTTTCATTGGCAGGTTGATCAGACATGAAAAGATTGACGAGTGTGGGGCCTAAGATTGATTCTTGTGGGACACCTGCTCCTATCGGTTTAAGTGCTGATTTTTCGCTGTCTGGTTCCACGTAGAAGTTTCCTTTCGTTAGGAAACTGTGGATTAGTTTGTTGAGGTGGGGTGGGAAACTGAATTGGTTTAGCTTGAAAATTAGGCCATTGGTCCAAACAGAGTTAGATGCTTTTACAACATCGAGAAAGCAGCTGACTGTGCAATCGTTTTTGTTTAGAGCTGTAGTAGCTTCAGTATGAAATTTAAGCAGTAGGTGTAATATTGAAAAATTTGTGAAATGGGTCTGAATTCCTTTATGTCCTTAGACGAAGTTTTCTTTGGGTGGGGAGAATACGGGAGGTTTTCCAGTTTTTCGGAAAGTAACCATTGTTTATACAATTGTTGAAAATCGACGAGAGAAAGTCGTGAGTTGTTGGTGGGAGCTTTTTTAAAACAGCGTTTGAAATTTGGTCAGGGTCACTCGATTTTTTGTTGTTGATAGTTTTTGTGAGAATAAAAAGTTGAACAGAGTTTGTGAAAATGGATTGCTCTTGTGAATTGCTAGATTATCCACGCTGACATTTATACGGCTCGAGTACAGATGCAGGTAACTGCAAAATTAAACCACAAATACCAATCGCAGGTATAGCTTCTATGGATGATCATAAAAATGTTATTGATGAAGTACATAAATAGCATATTAGCACAACATGCATCCTATCTAGTCTAAGCTTGCGGCCCGGTAAATTTGTTTGTGCCAAAGAAAAACGAAATAGTCGTAAAATCGTACAAACTCAAAATAAAACGTGTTGCTTTACTTTATTACGAAAATCCGGAATTTCTGTATCGTCCGAATAATTAGGAGCGATAGTGTACAGTCACTGTTATTGTTTAAAGTTGCAAGATTGAGCATCGTTATAACTTCGCTTGCGGAACGACTTTAACCACCCAGATGCACCTTAAAGCTGCGTGATGGTAAAAGGACCAAAAGCGTTTTATTTTTCACTTCCTCGGCAAATCCGACACCGAATCTTTTTGTTGTGCGACTTACAAATTTCGTTTTAATTCTGTGAACAAACAGTTTTGGTTTGTGAGGTTTAATTATTTGATGAAAATTAGGTAAGTTGTTGATCACATAATAAGGCCTCATTTGTATCTCTGAAATTGTAATAAAGCTGTTTTAACTCTGTAATTAGTTCATCTTCTTCGTCTGGTATTTGGATGCTCCATTGTTGGAATTGGCATGGCATTCCTTTATTCCAGTGTGATAGATTGCCATCATCCCATCCTTCAAAATTATATGTCAATGAAGAATTTTGGCTGGTCATTCCCTCCTTCATGAAACCTTATATATTAACACCAACTCCGCATTTTTCTAATGTCTGGTTAGACCCGTTCTATACTATCTCAATCGAAAGAATGATAAGTCAAAAGATAAGACAACAGCAAGTGGAGCTCTTGATTTGCTTTTATGCAGGAGTTCCACAAACATTTAATTACGAACTCCTTTTACATCTGTCTCGAAAGTAAAAGGAATTCTGAAATTTAGGTACCGTGCGCTCTATGTATGACATAACATTTTTTTTGTAGGTTGGTACAACTGTGTGTAATTAGTTTACAGTGATTTATGTAAGACACATTCCGTTCTTCTTGGCTATTTTGACGATGTCGAAAACTATCTAAGAATTCGCATTAAATTATGTAGTGCAAACGAAATAAACGCAGTTAAAATATAGGAAATGTCGCAAAAAGCCTTTTTCTATCAAAATTTTAAGTTTATTTGTGGAACAAGTCGCACAGAAAATGTCTTTTTTGTCATATTTACTTGTTGAAGGCACGTCATTCCATGGAATGACATCATTCAATATTTCTGTTTTTAGCAACTTCTTAAAAATCTGCGTTCAATTTGCTAACCATTTATTTAATCGCCTGCGAAGTTACTACGTTCTATTCTGGGTCCTTTATTATTAAGTTTATATAAAAATGATTTTCCTTTTGCGTTATGTGACATATGAACGCCGCAGAGAGAAACTTATGTATTAAAAATTCAGTAAAATTTACTGTTCTCAACTACAATCGTGTTGCAACTACCAGCTGCCTTAATTTTTACAGAAGAGCACCGTAAAATTTCCTTAACAATAAAAACCGAGTATCAGCGAAGTGTACTGAAAAATTACGGTGGAGAACAGTAAAATTTGCCGGTTATACCTGAAAGAATTGTGTATTAGGCGGTTACCTTTTTCTAAATCGCACGTTAAATTTTATGTGTCACAACAATTTTACGGTGCTGTTTTGTAAAAATTGCCGATAACAGATTAAAAATCACCGGAAGGATCGTAGATTTTATAGTACGGTTGCTTGAATTTTGGCAGCGTATGCTATTTTCAACACGATTACAGTGAGTAGAACCGTAATTTTTCCCCTTAGCAGTCCCTTTATTTCGACAGTTATAGGTGTACTTATAAATTTCCATACATCTCAGAAAAATTATGAAGTCCTATGCTTTCCCTTTTAAATGTGTTAGCGTACACGTATGATAATTTCATTATTAATAAAAAAAAAGTGTAGGCTTCCGCGTTGTAAAACGAATGAGGCTTCTGAAGTAGCCCTTGTAAGCACGAATTTTGTACTTTCTTTAGAATTACTCTCAAAATTATGTTTAATTATATTTTGTTAGCGCTAAAAGCTTATGCAGAGAATATGTAAAACAAAAATTTTATAGGCTTTTGTATTCAATTTGCCAGAAGCCAATAGTTTACCTTGAAATGCATGATCGATCACACTTTGCTGTGCAATGTATAATTTGTTTTTGATTAATTTCATTTCCCACGTATCGGTGTCGTAACTACATATAAAGATCGTTCTAAAGTTCGAAGCAAAAGTTCCGTAAAAAAATACATGTAAGTTTAACAACTGATATTATCTCTGAAGTTTGAACCAAATTTAATGGAGCATAATTCATTGGAGCTGGCAATGCTTTCCTGATCGCGACAACGTAAGTAGTCTACTGAATTCATAGCAAACAGAAAATGATATGATCGTGCATACTTTTGGGCTATACTTTAAAGCTTTTAAGACGATCTTAAAGCGCGACTTACATTCAGAGCTTTATTCAGGCTTTAAAGTTCCCAGTGTTTTAATTAGTTTGCATGGCGTTACAGTGGCATAGAAATTTATTGATACACTTTAGCGTTTTAAAAGATCATTCCATTAGTAGATACAGCAATAATGTTTTTATTTGAAACTTTTTCTCTGTGTCAACCTCCTAATAGTGCGCTCTAATTCCACATATTACTGTTCGTGCAATATTTTATCAAAATTTTTAAAGATGCTTATTACTTTACCTACAAAGTCTCTTATACGCCAAACCACCACGAGGACAGATACTCATAAACGATGCTATGAAATGCGTTCGTTACATCACATTCAGACCGATCGATCAATTAATATATTTACAGGGTGGTTTCGTTTGAGAGGTACGTTAGCAACATTATGAAAAGACTCTCCCAATTTTTACAAATTTTACTATGACATTTTGATCTTTTAAATTATACTGCCTATTTAGAAAGTCGAGGTATGGGACGTTAACCCAGTAAAACCACCTTTCTTCACCCGATTTCCCATCACGGAACAACACTTCGCGGGGCGTGTATTAGAAACCTGGTCCTCTGAATTGCCGGTCCTTCTCTTTTCTTCCCTCCTTCTAAACGCACCCTGGATGCAGCTAATAGTTGCATATACTGCCTTTCAGTTCTCCTGAGAGTAAAGTATTACCGATACAAGCATTTGTGCGCTTAATACGCAACTTAAAAACGAATATGTGTTCTCCCTCATCCTTACAAACCGTCGGCAGTAGAATAATACATGCTCCCGGTGTAATAATGATAACCACCATTCCAAGTTGAAATCTGAGAAAGATGGTAGTATATGGTACATTGCCAAGGCGCCGCATTATCGAAGGCTCGATCCTTGGAATTAGCCTAGGTGTCCACCTTCATTTGGGAGAGTAATCCCATCGCTCCTGCCACACCCTGAAGGTGTGAGCCTTTTCTACCCGTCATCTCTCCTCAACCGGTCTGCTTAATACAGTTGCTGCATTTCGTCACCCAAGATGTCCACCGGTGGCATTCCTGCTACCACATACGCTGCCTCATCCGCCCCAAAGACGCTGGCGATGCTTTACGCGCTACGTCGGTACTCCTTTCTTAGTGTTCCCCTGTAGCACTTCACCTCTATAGCCTTTGCCCCGATTGGTACAGCGTTAAATAGTATTGATATGACCACTCTAGCAAGAAGCAGTCTCCCCGGTGGTCTAGATCCTCTGATGTCTAGCATCATACGCGACAATGCCGCTATTGCCTAATTCGCCTTTTCACCTCTATACTTCAGGTGTTTTTTAAACTTTAAACCTATTATCTATCATCACTCCGAGGCTTTTTATGGCATGTTCCTATGTCATTTCATGATCCTCTACTCTGACTCTGACTGACTCTCTTCTATTTTTTTTTCTACTACTGACTAGCACGGCTTCCGACTTATGCTCTGCCAGCTCCAGACCATGGGACTCCAACCATCTTTTAATGGTTTGGATGGAGTCGTTGGTTGCCCATGCTATATCGTCCAGATACTTTGCGATAACTGCGACTGTAACGTCGTCAGCAAATTCTACAATTGTCGCCCCCCGTGAGAGCGTAAACCTTAGAACGTCGTCGTACAGGAGTGGGCACAGCACCGATCGCTACGGTATTCCGGATGTTGTATAGTATTGCTGTTGGTTCATTACTCTGAAGTAGTTTAATAAGCTTTCCCGAGGCATTGCGACATTCAGCCTTTGCAATGATGTCATTATATGCTCCCAGTTAGCAGAGTTAAAAGCGTTTTTTACATCGGGAGCGATGACTGCTCTGTACATCTTAGTACCTGCTTTCCCCCCTCTTAGCCTCTATTGCGTTTTTAGCTAGATTAACGATGGTGTCAATTTCATCAAATGTGGAACGGCGCACTAAAAATTCATAGAAATGGAGGTGTAGCAATGTATGAGTAGATCGATCATCATACCATGGCTTCGACCCCCCAAAGAATTCTTCATTTGCAATTGCAATAAATGATAGATCCACTCCGTCTTTGAGCTGTTGTCTAGCTCACAGCAATGGAAAAAAAACAAGACATTCAATTTCCCTCATTCACCTTACCCTAATTTCATTCCGGCCATAAAAATGCTAGCGCTTTATAGGGTTGTCACCTGGGATTTGACTATATCGTCAAAAAATCAAGCCGAAAGCAGATAGGGAAAGTGTTTTTTTCACCTTTAATTTGAATATTACAAATAAAGATGTCCCCGTACCCTCAAATATTGAAATTTAAAAATTTCCCACTTACTTCCCTCTGCCATACAGTGATTTGGTTGTTTCGATAAGTACTACGAAGTCTTTCAGTAGGGATCTCTCAAACGGAAACGAACTGAATAATAACTAATTTTTCGCTTAAGAACTCAACGAAAACATTTATATTAAAAGCAAAACAGGTGTTTATGTTGAATTAATAAATTTATTTTTGTCGTTACAGAGGAATGGGTTACAAAGCGCAAAACGGAGTTGACAACAACCCGTCAAATTGAAACTAGAGTTAAGAGACAAGTGGTGCTTGAGGATGGCAGAGTGGTGGAAGATTCAGGGCCAATTGTGTCAACAAATACAACCGAAGACACGGAAAAACAAGAAACAGAATCATCTGAGGTAAGTTAAATTTATAAGTAAGAAAATTATGCGTTAAATATCGAGCTCTTGTTTTTATTTCTATTGTAGCGACGAAATTTGGGTGAGCCAGATGTTGTCGATGGCCCTGAAGCAATTGAATACGGCACATCTGGCAATGCTGACCTTGGCAAAGAATTGGCCAATCAGAATGAGGCGGGAAAAATGGTGCATACATTAGTTGCCCGTCCTGATGGCCTTGTACGGGAAATAAATGAAAAACGTGTGGTTTCCAGGGAAGAAAAACAGGAACGATTGGAAACAGAAGATATACGCCATTTAGGAGACTTTTCTGATGAGGTAAGTCCTCGAAATTTGTTGTTTTGCCGTTATATAAATATGTTAGGACTTCGGGAAAACTATGACATCATTCGATTGTCAAGTTAATTTTTTTATTTAAGGTTTAAGGTTCGTATTTAAATTTAATTTGTAAATTTGATATATGGGAACGTTTCCATTAAGTATGACCTAAAATAGCCTTCAAAGTCTACCCTTTCATTAAAACCCCATCATTGTACCATTTTTTTTTCAAGGAAATAATTTGGGTACTAAAGAAGACATTAAAGTCTGTTGGTCTAAATAAGGGAATCCACCTTTCGCGATCCCAGTCGCAGGTCTTTTTGCTTTGACTCCAAATAAATGCAGTCAGTCAGTCAGGTTTAGTTCCTGAGGGCCAAACTTAACCGAACCTTAAGCATGTTTTGTTTATCGCTTCAAAGTTGATGCGTACCGCCCTCTCAAAAGACGTAAATTATCAGAACGGTATACTGACGTTCATAGCAACCTATCAATCAACGGAAACCGAACTTCCAATTTCTTCGTTCAGTTGATCACGCACACCTTCTCGAAGTAGAGTGCAAATTCTCATGCAGACCTGGCTGAGACCGGTAGATTGGTCTAGTTAGGTGCATAATTTGCTGCGGAGGCTGCAGGAATGCGCTAAATTACATGCATCCCATTGAGCATTATTAACGGAACACAATCGCTAATAAGACCTTTTACGTTGCGCCGATGGCTAGATTGCTGCCTTGCTTACATAATTCCTTCATGTCGGGCAATTATTCAGAAATTAAGGCAGATCGCTATCGCACGGGTAATTCGATTTTGAGGAGACATTGATAATGACATCGATGTTTGCTTGTAAGGAAACACGGGATGCTGGGGTTCGGGGGGTACTCCACGTTCAAGACGTTATTAACTGAATGAACAATTTACTTTAATTCCAGGAACTGGTCAGGTAAAATTGGCGGAGGTATTAAATCGGTAGTTGCTCCGTTTAATCAGTGAGCTCAGTTTGGTTTAAGCCAACCTGTGTTTGTATGGGTCTACAATTTGACATCTCTGCTTCAATATGTCACGAAACGTCATTAATATTTGCACCCTTTGTATTTTAAATTAAAAATAATTTTTGTCGTTGCTCTTTTTTGTGAACGAGGTAAATTGATGATTTTTTCAGTAATGCCGAACTGTTTTGCCAGGTAGATCGAATCTGATCAATTTTTGTAGAAACCAAATTTTTTGAATTTCGGGCTGATGAATTGAAAATATTGACACACACCGATTTCAGCGGGCTATTTGATTAATTTACTTTTATTTACACCTGTAATTACTAAAGTTAATCTGGACCAACTCCTCTTAAATATTTGCAAAGATTTTCTCCAACCTTTTATTGAATTTTCGTCTGGAAAAATTCACCGCACAGATGTCATCTAGATCACCAAATTTTTATTGTGATTTATCCCAGTTGGATTCCATATCGTGTCGTAGTCAAATTACAGTTTTCTATTTATTATTGCTAACAGTCTGAAAATTCGGTCTTTTTCTGAAAGAAAAGTGTTACAATTGTAATTTACACCTTTTACAGGGACTCTTGCTTCCCCGGTTTATTGTTTTGTTACGTAGCGTCGCGTTGTTTTAACGTTTATGGCTCTACTATGAAATTAAACGTCCAATTAGCGTACCCAATTGGATGTTTAATTTCATAGTAGAGAAGGTAAAGCGTGTATGAAAACTCAGAAGATACGATACAATGAATGCTTTCTCTCAGTTGTAAAAACATAAATAAAATAGATATTTATTAAGTCGTTAATAAAGTAATGCTTGAACCCTCTCGAGTTTATTCAAGTTTGTTTGTCTCAGATTACTCCGAAGTCAGTAAAAACATGTCACCCAAATTATTTCTTTTAATATAATTCTTATCACGGAGCGAATTTTTGACTGACCAAGTACAAAACAAGAAAAGACCAGGATACTACCCTGAGGCACTCCTAAACATAATTCAGTAAAAACATTTTCGGACAACAATTTTAGCTGTATTTCAAAACGAATGAATTGATTGATAATAAAAGTTAATCCACCTTATTCAGCCAATAATAAAAATGTGCTGAACCGCCTTTACTCGGTTGCAACGAATGTCCTTTGTTCCTTCTACTACCATTTTCTAGCAAATTTCAATTTTGCTTTGTCGTATTTCAGTGGTTATCAAGAGAAAAGTTTAATAAAACCCCAAAGTTCTGGTTGTTTGAAACCTATTTAATTATACGCCCATAAATTCTAAAAGTATAGTACTGCAAGGATTCTCTTTCCGATACGATTGTCAATATTAAACAAAAAATAGAACACCATTTTTGAAAAAAAAAAATTATTATTTTGCCTGGATGCGCCTATTCTCTTCCTACTTCGACCCTGTTCATTCCCTATGAACTTGTTGATGTTGCTATTCTTGATAATCTAGAGCTGCTCCGTGTCGTTCTCAGGTTGTCTAGTAATCATAACTTAAAATGGTCGTAACTTTGCAAGAAAAAATCGTAAGTGACCGCTCCATAGCTTATTTTGCAGGGTAAGAATAGTACTAAATTATGAAACTAGAAAAAAATTACTAAAAAATTTGTTGCATCCTATAACCTCAAAAGTAGACAAAAATCCCATTTTTCGAGTATATAACCTCAAATATTGAAAATCTTGACGTGATGGCTGAATTCTAACCACGGATTCGGATTTTACGCAACAAATTACTACGTAAGTAACGCCCAGCTGCCCGGAGACAGAATCTTGTTATCCAGTGCAATCAAACACAACAATACTGCAAGTTTGTTATTCGTCAAGCTAAGTTAAATTTTAATCTAAAAATTAGACAGAAGGTTCTTGGCAGCCAAATTTTCAAATATAATTCTTATGTCCATCTATGCTAACACCTTCCACCTTTATCGCAATCGTTTTTAAGGTGCTTTTCAAGATCGACGTGCCCAACGTTATTTGACCCGATGTATTTTTTTAGCTTGATAGTTCCTTCACCTCTTCTTTGCCTATAGTAGATTTACTAATAGCCCTAGCAGAGCGTTGGAAACATTGTCCTCATAACTTTGCTGAGGCCGAAGTTTTGGCTTTATATATTCTAGCGGCCTTTGAGAAAATCTGTCTTTCTGTCCTTTTAGCCAAACTTCAATTTTATTTGATTAAGACCTGACCTTCTTAAATGAATTGAAATTGTTCTATCTGGACGCTCAATTCGTGTATAATAGACAGAAACTCATCTCTCTCTCTCTCTTATCTCTTACTTTAAATCTCATTCGCAGCTGTTTTTTTTTATTTATTTATTTAATTAGAATTAACCCTTCTAACTCAGAAGGTGCACTTCACAGGCAGAAGCGAGGAATCAATTGGCCTATCCACCGGAATATAACAAAATATTGAGGTGAATGAGGCTCCCACACCAACATGCAAATAAAAAACGTTAGTACCCCAAAAGCCAAAACACACCCAAACAAAACAATCAGGGGTGCACAGGCAACAGAGAACGCTTAAGCTAAGCTAATACAAAACATGCACAAACCAACATACAAAGACCCTAAAAAACGAGTGAGTACAACAGGATGGTTATAACTTGTAGAGGCTCCTCCTTAACGTTACCTTGTCCACGTTAGTGTGCTAAAAACATCACCAACCTAGTACTCGAGAAAGCTATCTGTAAACTTGAATGGTTGCGAAGGGAATAGGGCAGTTCCCTAGGTAATATCTTAGAAGAAAGTTCCGCACTGTCAATTTTTCTCTGCAGGAGCTGGTGCAGAAAAATTATATCAGCAACCTAGCGACGCTTCTCGCGAGTAGCAAGTTGTAGCAGTCCCAACCGCTCATCATATGGAGGCAGAATAAGAGGGTCACTCCATGGAAGAGCACGAAGGGCCGATCTCAAAAATCTACGCTGAACGGATTCAATACGTTTAATGTGAGATCCGTAAAACGGAGACCAAACCAGACTAGCATACTTCAGCAGTGGTCTAACAAGGGATGTATGTATAAAGAAGAAGTCTTATGTGAGGGCAAGGATATTCTTTGGACCATCGGAGGATAAATCCCTGGCAACGATATTATTAATGTGGGGGATGAAGTTAAGTTGTCTATCCAAATACACTCCCAAGTCCTTCACTCCTTCCATCCGTTGAACACAATTATCTTCAAACTTGTACGGAAAAGTACGATAGTTGCGCTACCTCGAGAAGGTCATAACCTGACATTTCCCAATGTTTAATTTAAGATTATTATTGCCACACCAGCTATAAAATATGTGTAGGTCCGATTGCAAGATCTCACAATCAACAAAAGATTTGATTGGGAGAAAAATTTTGATATCGTCCGCATAAATAAGAATTTGACTTCTTTGAAGTAAATAAGTGATATCATCAATAGATAAGATGAATAACAAAGGACCAAGATGACTACCCTGTGGAACGCCAGAAGGAGTAACAAAAGCATCAAAGAGGACGCCATTAAAACGCACTCTACAAGTCCTATTGGATAAATACGACTTAATCCCTGAAATGAGTGGGGGCGGAAAACCCAACCTGGCCAATATGAAAATGAAAAAAGAGTGAGACAGCTTATGAAAGGCCTTACTAAAATCGGTATAAATGCAGTCAGTTTGGCAGCCATCCACCTACATTACTAGAAACAAACTCCAACAAGTTGGAAACCGTGGACCTACCCTGAAAAAACCCATGTTGCCGGCTAGAGATTAAACCCCTGCACCCCATGGACAATTGAGATATGATCATCTCTTCGAAGAGTTTGGGAAAGAGTTTGGTAAGATAACTTAGCAATTGGTCTGTAATTAGCAATCTAATGATGTCTTCCAGAGTGCAGGGAAACGGCAAAACGAGAAAGACCGCCGGAAGAGTAAACGTAAGGGACATAAGAAAACAGCAGGAACCCCGTCAGGGCCACAAGAAAAGTCATTCGGAAGATCTACAATATGCTTGGCCAAGATCTCCTCCGTGATATATGGAATAGCTACGGGGGATGTATTTTTATTATTACTGTGCGAAAAGTTGCTACTATCTGGACAAAAATCGGATGATTCAAATGCACACCTAAAATATTCAGCAAATAAATTGCAAATAATCTTAGAATCGTTACTGGAACTTAACCCGAGTTCCATAATCGATGGGTAATTATCCACCCTACTCTTCATATTGACAAAATGAAAAAATTTATGAGGGTCAGAGAATAAGCTGCCTCTCAGGTTCTGAAGGTATTCTTCATATAAAGAACGAGAAAGACTTATAAAATATTCGTGGCAGAGAATAAATTCACGCCTAGAGTCAGCACTGCCCACACGTAGGTACCTTTTCCAAAGCCTATTTTTCCTATTCCTGAGAGTTTTTAATTCTCAATTAAACAAGGGGGAGCGGATTATATAATTTTAACCCGGACATGGGAGACAAACCTCCCGAAAGCTTCGTAGAAACCAGATAGGTTCCTGTCGATATCGTCACTAGACAGACAGGTATGGAAGTCTAAATTACCAAGTCATTCATTCAGAGCCTCAAAATCGGCCATTCTAAAATTAAAACCATATTTTATTTATGTACAAGTAGCATAGAGACACTAAATGTTACTAGCAATTTATTGTACCTATTAAAAACTTAACTTCTTTTTACATTATACTCAGATTTTTCGAACCAATTCCCTACTGTATCTCTACATTTTCTCACTGACCCTGAATGTTTAACTTCCTCAGGTAATTCATTGTACATTTTTAATGCACTATAAGTTTTCTCGCCTTTACTGATTTGTGCTTTCTCTAAAGGAAATTAATTAACCTGTATTGTTGAGTATTGATGAGCATCCTTGTTTCCTTTCACCAAACTCTCTAAATATGTTGGTAGCATCTAATCTATAAGTAAAGATTGATACATCTTGTTTGACTTCTGTTTGAATGGATAGATATCCTAAATCTTTTAACATTTTCAATTTTCTTTGTAACTTTTCAGTTTGTAGCAGTTTGTACAACAAATTAACCTTTTTGGCCATTTTATTGTTAATATATTCAACATGCTCTTTGAATTTAAGATGATCATCAATAATCTCGCCAAGATATTTGTATTTACAGACCCATTCCACATTTAATCCCATTAGTACAACTGATTGCTTCTTCCCTAAATCCAGGTTTTCCGAAGCCCATACATTTTATTTTCTCTACATTAACACTCAAGAAATTCATTCTTAACCATTCACCAATTAAGGCTAATTCTATATTTATTCTATTTACCACAACTTCAACATTCATACCATAAAAATAAATTAAGGTATCATTTGCAAACATATGCAGTTTGCACTGTCCGTTCTAGGAGATCATTGATATACAAATATGAACAACAGTGGTCCCAATTTACTCCCTTGTGGAACTCCATGTATCACTTCTTCTTCGTAATAATGACATTTCTGGATAACTCGCGTAGGGAAGAACGAATCGTGTCAAATCATCTTAGTAATACCCTAAACATATGTTAATTAATATTATTAATTAATAAGCTGTGTGTCACATACTAATTATAATTATTGGAGTCACTAAGTGATCACATTTTCTTGGCTATTTAGCTAAATGATGATAAAATGACCTAGAATTCAGCCAATTTTGTAATTATCATTTCTTCAAAGGATCAACTGGGACATGTGTCACTCGACAGGAGAAGAACAAAAAAGGAGAAATACTTTTATTCTCTTCCCTCGTACACTCAACATATGTCTGTCAATGCAGAGAATACATATGCGTCAGCTGTCTTATCGGCTTAGGCCTCGACATCTTCAGCAATCAAACATGGACTGATCGTCATTGCTAAAGGCGCGATGAAATACTGTGCTATAGCACCATAGATCATCTCCTAAGCATAATCATAAAAATAAAGTAGAGGGGGACTGATCTAATAACCTAACTAGTTTACAACGTTATAAATCCATTTGATCCTGAGTGCAGGCTTAACTTTTAAGATCTCTGCATTCCTTTCAGTTGCGATTAATTTAAATTAGTCGATAAATTCGTTCATTTTACTCAATCACCCACATAAATTGGCAGTACGCTCCCCAATCCACTGCCTAATTTGGCTTCTCCATAATGAAAAATGGTGAAAGTGGCGACCGATTGAAAGGTCGATTTAATCGAATGGGCGGCCAACAGAAAGAAAAAAAATCAATTCGTGATCGATTTAGTTTTTTTGCGAAAATCTGCATCGTAGGTCGAACCGAAATATAAATCTTAGTGGGTCACCACCGAAATGAATTTCTTGATCGAACCGATCGCAGACAGATGAAAGTGAGAATGAGACATCATTAGTTGCTCCTCCAGGCGTTAAATGTGGGGCTGGAGCGCCAGACACCGAAAAAATCTGATACGTTTGAAACACTTCCAAGTGGTGAGCATGAAAGGGAAATTACGCTCGTGATGTGGCGAAACCGTGTCGAGTAACGCATGCATGTTATGGCTCATGCCTCATACCGGTGATTGCATAACGCCAACGGTTTAGAGTTGAAGAAAATGCCTAAGAAGCCAACAAAGACAACTTGACGCGATAATAAGACAGCGGGCATCGCCCAAATCAAGAACCGCGAAAATTAGTATTCAACGAAAAAATCACTTAAGGTTAGGTCGGCAATTATTCTGCGCGGGGAATACAAAATTCGATTGACACCGTAGATAAAGTGTCGGTGGAAATCGCGCAATATGCGCGAGGATAAGATCGTACGAGACCTTGGCAGAATTTGAAGAAAGTCAAGAAGACTGACTGAGCTGCTCGACTAAGTTGTCTGCATTTCATTGTTTCCAGCGGGTGCTGCGGATGGAGGCATCGATCAGGTTTAGATCTTGGACGGCGCATCCTGGCTAGAAATTTATCTTGCAAAGAATTGCAACACTCGTTTTCATGTCACGAACAGCCCATGTCGGGAAGGTAAATTGTTTCAAATTTCTAGTAACTGATTTGCCGAGTGATAGTTGTTAAAGAAACGGTCGAAGACCTGTCAAGTTTCGTTCATAAAAAAACGAAATGTTTCCTGACCTTAAGTGAAACATAGAGCGCGAGATGTAAATCACCTATCGCGATCTTACATAACGCAAGTCGCGAACAAAACAGAATTTAAAAGGTTAAAATACCGTTAATACGGGCGTGATGAATCACTTAAATTGGCAGCAGCCTATGACCCGCCCAACAATGTTTGGGAAATAAACGGCCGCGTGAAAACAAACCTTGCTCGGGGTCAGTTTTATCTATCGATCGGTCGGAGATCGAATCCAATCAAAACTTTCTCATTGATCAGGACCCGGCCTCAGGGTGTCTTGTGGTTATTAAGCAAAAGCGACCAGCTATGTTCGATGATTGCATTTCAATGGTTTCCATAGTTTCATAACAGATAATCGCTTCGAAACTAATTACACACCACCGGCAGAAACTCGAGATGGATTACTTGCAGACTATCTTGCTGGAGGATTTTTTTTCCTGCTCGAGTCATGATAGGTCTTGTGCAATATCAGCGAATCTGAATACTCTGTCAATATCGGTGAGGAGCTTCGTGCGCCTCCCAAGTACTTTGGGCCCGTCGAAATATCGTGGCCGGTCAACTTTTCACCATTCGTCTGTAGGGTCATGTAGAGACGAACAACACGTTCGAGTACAAGCAGGTGAAAAGTTAACGTACTCGATCCGAACGGCATGCATGAGTAACCTAATTACGAGCCTACTTCCTTTCGGGTTTAATGACAACCTGCAAGTCGATGTATCGATCGCAAACTGGTCCACCTTGCGGTGGGAATACCTTTTTGTTGGAAAGAATGTCGACTTTCACATGAATTTTTTTTTTTCTGGGCATTCATTTTGTTGCATTTTTAACCCTTTCAGAGCAATCAGTGGCACTGTCGCGCCTTAAAAATGATTGGAACTCCATAGCAATGATACTTTTTCGAGGAGGCGTATCTAGAGATTAATGCCACAAGTAAATTAATTCTCGCAGATTTGGGACACATTTCATATGACGCCCGAAGTTCTTATTGATTTCTCTGAAAAATGTTTTGGATTTTCCGGTTTCGTTAGAAACTTTTTTAATTTGATTAATTATCTTGTGCTCACCTGAATCCGCTAATGCTAATTTATATTTCGTTTTCGCCAGCTGTGAACATTTGGTTGTTATCTGCGATCGTCTAATTTACACTGATCAGAAAGGCGTCTCTATTTTGTGGAGCCACATAAATGAAGATCTACTAGCCTATGAGAAATTTATTGTGGTTTGTAATTTATGTGTTTTGTAGGCAGACCACCGTTTTCAAACATAGTCTTTGAATATACAGTAGGGACGGTGGAAAAGGCCTATTATCTCATTCTGTCGGCCAAGGTAGTAGACGATTTTACTGATGTAAATCCTACCTTTAATTAGCCCTCATTCTCAACATTTTTCACTTGAAAAATTTAAATCAGTCCCACGATTGGTTTTATTCCCTTTAAGTATCATACTAGCGACATATGCCACTGAATACCTATGGTGCCTGGCACATAATACAATTCTTAATATAATTAATCCTAGGAGGAATCAGTCCGTTTTTGCTCAAGGTCACATTATTAGTACAATTAATCCCTGAGTGGAACTGAAACTTGGTAAAAATCAGTGCAGATCAGCAGAGGATGTTGCAGTATTGCCATAAAAAACAAACAACTTGTGTGTGAATAAACAGGTAAAATTTCTTGATTTCACATTTAATGCCTGCCTACCTGAGCTGGTGCCGGAGCAAATATAAATAAGAAATCTTAAAATAAAGGGCAGTAATGCAAAAGATCGTATCACTTATATATGCAGCGTGCGGAGTACTGATCAGCAGACGCTATAATTTTGCGTTCACTGGAAATGGCCAAGAGGCGTTTACGATAGTTTTTGCTAGCACAATGTTCCCATATTCCTCAATAAAATTTGCTCAACAATGGCGAATAAAAATAATTCAAAAAATAAGAAAAAAATGAATTAAATAAAGATCGTCTATAAAGCGATCCGATATGGGTAGTGATCGCATTGGGTGGTAGATAAAGTGATCAAATATTTGCCTGTGGGACGTGGTATCTCCTTTACGTGCCCAGCAATGTTTATGAGTTTAAAAATAGGCGCACCAGAATTATACGATGGTCAATGGGCATGCATTCATAAGACCTCTATCGGAAAATCCTTTTATTTGCAAGATATTGAAAACAACTGCGGCCGCCATGAGGGTGTAATGCTCAAAACATCTTAAAGTCACAAATCAGACAAATCGAACTCATCGGTGTATCTATGAAGTACACGAACCTTGGCCAAGTGTTTTTGATCTTCGTCATGTTTTTGGTTATGTAGTACCGAGGAATTTTGAAAGACGTTCCACTAACCTTACGGTTTGGTATTATACGTACTGGTATAAATTATATTGAAAAATTGTTCGGGCAACGGTGTGAGACGAAGTGTTGTCGTGAAACAAAATGTTGTGATTTTGAATTTAATCAAAATTTGTATGTGTTATACCTTTGGTTATAAGCTTCTGCTGGTGAGTTTTATTAAACATAATAAAATTAAAAAGTATATTTTTGTGCTATTTCTGTACGACCAAATGAACACGTATACCCAGCCACGTATACCCACAAATCCAGTCAAAAAGGCCCACAAAGGAATGAGGGAACAAAAAAATAAGATAATATAATATGATAAGGCCCTACTGGGCAGCATACAGCGCGCGTATCCCACCCAAAGTCGATATGCAGTAGATTCTGGATAATATCTTTATTTATTTATTAACAGATTCGCCCAAGCTGGCTACTACAATAAAAATTACAAAATGTTAAGGCAACAACTAGAACTAAACATTATTTTAAAAAAAAAAACCTTAATTGGTATTTCAACTGCTGCCTAGAACAACCTAGTTCGATGCAGGCGAAGCATTCATTAAGGAGGCGTGATATCGACGCAATCGGCTCATGCATTGCATAAAATGTTCGGTGGAATAGAACATGGCAAAAGTCGGAGCTTCTCAAGGACCGGGCCAGGATGCAAATGCCAACTTCGAGATCAGTTCGAGCCTAGCATGATAGGGAGGAAGGGAAAAAGGATCGCGCCAGGGATAGCCCGAAGAGCGAACTTAAAGAATCGTCGCTGGATGGCCTCGATACGGTTGATATAGACAGCGGAGTAAGGGTCCCATACCATGCAAGCATATTCCAGGAGGGGTCTGACAAAGGTGCAGTAGAGTAGCCTAGTTAAGTAGAGGTAGTCGAGCTCCTTCGACCACCGTTTCACGAAGCCGAGTACGGAATTGGCCCTGCTCACTACGAAATCCACGTGGTTCTCGAATGATAGGCGGAAATTAAGAACTACCCCCAAATTCTTGACCTTAGCTGGCCTACCGTCCAAGTAGTAGAAGGAGGATGGGACATCTTCGGCGGGTAAAGGTCATTACGGTGCATTTGGTAGGATTAAGGGGGAGGCGGTTAAGAGGGCACAATCATCAGCACACGAGACGACACGGAAAATTTTTGCATCATCAGCGTAACACAATATTCTCAAGCCAGCCAGGAGTAATGAGACATCATTAATAAAGATGATAAAGAGTAGAGGGCCAAGAATGTTGCCCTTGGGCACCCCAGAAGAAACAAAAATTTCTTTGGATGGGGCACCGCGGAAACAGGGGCAAACAGTAATGTACGAATTCGAGCAAATAAGTGGGGATGGACTTACCCTTGATGAAGCCATACTGAAAAGAGCCAATAAGGAGTCTGGAGTGAAAGACTACTTGGACTCAAAGCTGAAATTTTTTCAAAATGTTCACACACAGTTTTTCAATCGATTAAGCGAAAAAAACAAAATCGATTTTTTTTCGATTAACTAGAGGTGACCCCCTTATGGATAGGAAAGTTTGAGAAGTTATTCAGAACGCTCCGTGATCTTGGATAAGGGCCAAGGAGAATCATGTATATATATGCGTTGTCAGGGGCGTTCAGACTTGACTGTTGTTCTATAAATGGGCAAAGAGAAATATTAGTTGCTTTCATCTCCTTGCAGTTTTGACGTCAGTTGATACTTGGGTGGCCATTTTCGGCCAGAAGAAGTATCGCCTTATTCAATCAAGACTCTCTACAATCCCGCCATGCGCAGCTGGAGGTGGATCATGAGCCTGCCTTATTACCTGCTCGGCTAGTCCCGAAGGAATCCATATCTCCCAGACTTTATCCTTCGAAACAAAGGCGCTCGTTAGTGGCAGTTTACGGATGTACACATACTGTCGTGCGCACATCGGAAAGTTTGAACTGATTAGTCAAAATGTGTTCCTTTAAATCTTTTTATTCTGACGATTCGAATTCCGGGGAATCGAGGTCTATTAGTTGAGGTACTTCTATCTCTGAAACATTGGGTTCGTGCATGCGGGAAAGCGCATCAGGCGCAGCATTCTGACTGTCCCCTGTGTGCTCGATCTCGAAATCGAAGGCTTGCAGCTTTAGGCTCCACCGGGCCAGTCGACCTGTTGGTCCTTCGACTCATGAGCCATCTCAAGCTCACATGGTCGGTCACTATCTTCAATGGCATCAGCTTGATGTATGGTCTAAATTTCTTAACACTTAGGACAACAGCTTGGCATTCCAATGCGGTCTCGCTGTAATTGCGCTAAACAAAGTTCAACTTTTGAGACATATCGGCGATGGTCAACTCTGAGCCTTTCTTGTCTGCCTGTTGGAGCAGTCTTTATTCGACTCCTTCTTGGCTAGCGTCGCACTGAATGATGAAGGGTTTGTGGAAATAAGGACTTATAAGCAATGGAGCTGATGTTAATTTATGCTTGAGGGATACGAATGAATCTTGGGCTTTAGCGGTTCACCTGAACCTCTCACTCTTTTTAAGGTATCCGTGATAACAACAAAACAACAAGTATTATTTTTTCATTTAAATGGGGACAATATTTATCATGCTGCATACCTCAAACGAAGTGTTAAGCTTCTACTATCGAGAACTTCAACATGTCGTGAATGGTGTAACATCAAACCTTTTCACGTCTTACGATTTATGAAAAGCATTAACTTTGTTAAGGTCACGACGTCGGCAGTATCATGTGCGTAACGGCGGTAACGATAGTGAATATCTGGCAATAAACATCATTAGTCGCCTTTACATGCTCCCTACTTTATTAACAGCCCTGCTTTCTGTCGACTAACGCAATGCTCCGCTGTGGCCGACTATTGTAACAAGATCCTGCTGCCTGGTTCCATAACGTTTTGAAGATAACACTTAATTTTAAATAGACTGATTTTTCTAAGCTCAATAATTTTTATGTTATACCTAGTCGGTCCAACATGTTCTGACGTGGGTGTGAATGGTTTCTAAAATCATCTGTTTGTTTCTCTGGCAGTGTGTCCCTTTTCTTATGTTAGCCACTTTTGTCCAGTCTTCTCTTTGTTTTATAAGTCGCCAAAATAACTTAAAAACAAAAAAAGTGAAGTTTTTCAAGAGCAGATCAGTTTATATTTACAAAATTAGAGTGATTTCGCGTAATGAGTTTAAACAGTCTTAGATGTTTGTGAATTAAAAACACTTCTTCTTCTTCTTTGGGGTAGGAGATAAGTGATATTCTTGCCGAACTCAGCGCCAGTATCTCAAACAAATTGCTCCTATATTTCAAAGTAGGAATTAAAACTTACATAACCGCCGCTGAATAACTTTTTCTCGTTGCTGATGATTATCATTCTCTGATGGGCGCGATGTCATAATTTAGAAAATAACGTCAACCCGAAAATGTGACTACTTTGTAGATTAACTTTTACTTTCGCTGATATACACGCTATTTCGCTCAAAGTCTTCGCAAAACGTTCACTATTAATTGGAACCATATATATGCAATTCACGAACAATTTTAAATGACTTCAAAAAAAAAAAAACTGTGCCTCGCGGAATTTTTTGCTTGTTAAAATTTTAGCATCAGATTTTGGCAATTTCTTGTGTCGGCCCCGATCCGTAGTAAACTGAAGAGGATTCACAAGAAGTCTTTAAAAAGAAGGAACCGATACCATCGAGATGGTCATAAATTTAGCCCATTAAGGTGCAACTCGTTAGATCCGAATCGATTCGGGTTGCCAGATAAACAGAGTGAGTTTGAAGATTTTTGATATAAAGCCACAAGGTGCGGTAAATGTCGTTGAGCTGCTGGAACTAATTTTCCAGGAATTTAATCAATAAAGTCCCTGCTGTCTCTATTGGGCTTTGAAATGATGGCTTTTGTGCTACCCAAGTACGCGCCAATCGTCAAAGGAATGATAGCGAAAAGGGTATCCATTAAAATTATGGCAATTCCTCTTAATTTGCCGCCGATTTGAAGCTAACACAGCAAGAAATAATCAATTCATCTCGATCTGGGATTTTTCCCGCCAGCATCCCAGTAGTAATGGTAACTTTATTGGAAATCAGAGGGTTTTTGCAGAGCATTATCATCATTGGGGCCCACAAAGTGCTTTTTCATTACCTTTGTCCACATGGTCGAGTTGTTTGTCGGCCGGGACTCCTTTGAAAAGGTACCAGAAGTCTTTTAGGAGCCAACTGAGAGAAACAATTTTCTCTGGTCTATGGCCACTGATGACGCTTTTATTGCCTCGAATCAGAATTTGATGTAATTATCATTGTGGTGAGCACCTTTGGGAGAAGAACAATTAAGCGAGGTGGTAGGAATAGCGCATAGTCAGACTATTGAGGTAATCGCATTGCTCCAATGAAGGCATAATTATCACTTCAGCATCTCTGGACAAGTCAGGAAAAGAAATATTTTTGCAGAAGTCCTATTCTAATTGAGAGTTTCCGAGCTTATTAAAGCTGAGTTAGTCTGAAACTATCTTGAAATCCGACGTAAATTTTATAGATACCATTTTCAGTTGTCTTCTAGTGATAACATGAAAAAATCGCTTGCCTTCCAGAAGCAGCACTGAAGCTATTAGCATGGCTAGTCATCCGCATCGATATTATTGAAATTGCCAAGTCCTTACCGCGATCATGTACGGAATATTAAAAACGTTTTGAAGAGCGTAGCGGAGCCAGTAACATTTCTTATAAACCAGCTCGAAGCCTCGTTATCACTTGGTTACAGAATCATCAAGAAAACGCGAGTCTCTAAGGCCTGGGATGATTGCAGCACTTACACTGCCGCCGATTACACGGTTATCAAAATCGATCGCCACAAAGTACATAAGCAGACAGGTGAGATACCTCTTTTTGATAATTCCGAACTCGCTAGGAAACCTATCAATCGGCGTTAATGCAGGCACATTCCTTTGTCTGAAATTGTTTTTCCATTTCGAAGCGAATTATTGCACGACGGGTGGCGGTCGAGTAAGATTGATGGCCACAAAAGTGTTCGACGGAAAACTCTTTAAGACGTCAAATTGAAAACTTTTCGGGACGGGAGATGTCAGTGGTACAACGATGAAAATCTCTTGGTGGCAGCAACACGTGTTCGAGACCTCTGCAATTAAGGGGGCGAGCGTGACCACAACAGAATATTGGAAGGTGCTTCGCTGTAATTCTCAAATAGCGTGGCGCGCATGCTTTGAGCCATATTTTCCACGGATGCGTCTTTTCCGTTTCGACACGTTATGCTCAAGGCCGCTTTGAATGGATCCAAAGCGGAGTCTTCTTGTTCTTACTGCTATCCATAATAGCGGGGAGTAATGGACGTTCAATTGCTTGAGTGGTTTCGGTGTTCCGTTAGAACTAATAGAAAAATCTCTGGATGATGTAGTCAGAATCAGCCTTGAATTCCCTCGAGATTTAAAGCTAATTGCTAGCTACAGACAGATTAAGTCATTATGGAGGACGGAGATTGCATTATAAGAGAACACCTCAACATTTCACGCTAATTTCGGAGACTGATGGAAACCAAATGATTGATGTCGTGATTGCCTTCTAGAAAACTTTCGAAAATAGACTCCAGACGGATCCTTTGTTCTAGCAATTTATGCTAATTTTCTCTTTTCATATTAAGAAGACTCTTGATGGGTTTGAGTGCTTTACTTAAAATTATGCTTTGTTCCTGATTACGGATTTAATCTACTTTATCCATTTTTCTAGCAAATTTAATTTAAATTTTCTTTTATTTTCAGGTAAGACTTGAAGTATGCTTGTTGGTTTTAAGACTGTTGAAGTTGTAAGTAGCACTCTTTCCTGATATTTTAGAAGAAAAACCAAACGCGACAAGGCCTTCCGAAATAGTTTAAGAGTTAAAACGCATGTGAATTAATATATTAATTTTTCTGCCAATGCATACATATACGCCTTATATTAGGAAGCACTTTTGCTATAACTTTTGGAAACAGCAATGTGATCGGAGGTCCTATTTGGAGAATCAGTGCGAGATGTTCCTTAGATAAAGCATTGTTTTACAATCCTTTATTGTTAATAGCTGCTACTTAAAGGATCTTAGCTGTCACAGAGGCTACATTTTATAGTGCCATATTACTATCCGAGTTAAAGTGTACTTTTTGACATACAGGCTCCTCTGCGATTAGTTAATTTTTTATTTTTATATCTTGGGAACAGCAAGAAAAACAAACCGGTAACATTACTGCCATTGCACCATGCTTTGCATTAAAAGTACGGTGTTAAAAGCCGTGAAGAAAGAGATTCTTAAGAATTCAGGTTGAGAACCAAATCATTGTTTTTGGCGGGTTTGCCTAATATGCATGCGAATTGGTCAAACAAACGAACAATAAAGGAGCCGTGTGATTAAATTCCTTAGTCCATCTTTTAATGAAACTCAAAGTCGAACTTGTTTTGTTCACAATCGTGTCTATATGTTGGTCGAAGGTCAATTGAATATTCAAACAGACTCTCAAATCCTTGGTTTTGTCAAAACTCGTAAGCACACAACCATTTATAACTACACTATAAGTTGAATTCTTTTACGAGAAAAATTCATAGTTGTACACTTACTAATATTAAGAGGAATGTAGTTGATCGAACTTCACTTACGAAAGAAGTCTAAGTCGAAATTTTAAACTTTACAATCACAATTGCAGGATACAGCACGGCGGCCAACTTATAAATCTAAATTGCATAATTAATGTTTTACTACAATCCAAAAAATTAAATTAAAACATCACGGGATCAAAGAATAGGGCAACTGGTAGAGAATGAGGATGAGACGTCTCAGAGAACAAAAAAGCCGGACATTTCGCACTGGGATCAGTCCACTGTGTCCAACCAGAAGAAGTAAGACTACACCGACAAAACAGGATAGATGAAGTGGTATGGACGAATAAGAAGGAGTTTATCCGTCATTCTCCTAAGACACCCAGTTGACAGTCGGCAGGTTAATATCACCAAAGAGTAACAATTCATAACATGGCCGCAAGGCATTAGATAGTTTGTCAATGCGGGAAGCAAGCAATTCAGAAGTACCATTGCACGATTTGTATATTCTGCAAGTTGTATTATCATGAGTAGCCCCGAGGTGAGGCGAGATGTAACGCAGCAGGTAATCTGCGATAGCGTCGGGGTGAACTCTGAAGATGAAAACGTTTCGAGGATCGCTGGTTTCAGAATAATTCAGTTCAGCAAAAAGAATGTGTTGGATCGCCAAAAGCAACATTCACAACATACGACAGCCGTGAGATCCATACAACAACATACGACAGTCAGAGGTCCATTGGGATGTTTAGTTCAGCGGCCAGAGGATCCGGGCTTTGGGAGCTCTCGGCAAAGGAAGAAGTCCGGTAGGGCGGAAGATCAGTACTAACTCTCTTCTCTGTTTTTGCGGCCAGTCGTAGCGATCTGCGTCGCCGTGCCTTCCTTACGCTCAAATTATTTTAGTATCATCACAATAACGTCAAGGAAATGAAAAAAACTCTTGATGAAAACAGCTTCACAGAAGATAATGTGCTCCACCGGATTGGATAAGTCAAAGGGCCACAAGGCAACGAAATTGAAAAGATAGGCAATAAAATCTTTCAAGTTAGGATTCTGTGGTTAATCCTATCGATGTTAGCTAGTCTTTGCAGATAAAGGTAAAATGGGTTGAAAATCTTATACATCTATAGCCAAATTTGACTTCAAGGGTTTATGTCTGAGAGCGGCTTGAAGTTCATCTAATACACGAAGAAAGAACTTGGCACAAGAGGGTTTTGATAAAACAGTAACAGCGATATAGGAATGGTAGAAATCGTACGTTACTTCAGTATTGAAAGAAATTGCTACATCACCAATAACCAGACAACAATTTCTAAAATTAAAAAATAAGCAATTCATTTGTTTTCTTCAATCGACAGCTGAGAAAGTCGGCCAGAGAAAACATATACTTTTTAAAAGAAATATGGAATATCCAAGAAAGCTCGATAGGCAGTTGACAGGTTAGAAGGATATTCAGTAAAGTCGTCAAAAATCGTTTAAATCGGCAGTAGATATATCGCAACAATAAAAGTATCACTGCATTTGCAGTCCTTAAATCGAGTGAGAAAACTGCTACATATTATAAAATCTCCAGAATGGTCTGGGGTTGGAACGAAAAAAGTAGATAAAAGGGAATTGTATGATATCTGCAGTTGAAAGAAGAACTGATGACAGAAGTTGAGGTAGGCACCGAACCTTTTCTATGCCATCGTTGCTAATGATCGAAAAGTTGGCCATTTTGAAAATGAAATACCAGTTCCCAGTTTGAGAGAGAAAAGACATTGATCCTATAGACTTGAAGTTGAAGCATAGATTTTGACATCAAAGGTCAGGCATTTATTACGCTATCTAGGTAAGTTAAAAAAAACAATTCCAGTAGTTGACAATATCGTTGCACTGCGTCAAGCCCACCAAGGCACAAATGCCGAAAACTATGCGAACCTGAGAGCCAGCGAACAACACAGCACCAGATCTTCAATCTTAAAGTAATGCTTCTAGCCGATCGTAGGAATAGGAAATGTGAAGTCACAGAAAGATAATCTCATCAGATCGCAGTAGGGCATGTAACAAAAGTTTATGAGGGAAACAGATCATATATCCCAGTAGATGAATCAAAA
Source organism: Leptarthrus brevirostris (assembly GCA_964036015.1). NCBI lineage: Eukaryota > Metazoa > Arthropoda > Insecta > Diptera > Asilidae > Leptarthrus > Leptarthrus brevirostris. The sequence goes on from OZ038374.1 coordinate 147,346,516, forward strand.
GTAATATGAACAAGCTTTTAAGCGGAAGTTACGTACAAGCAAGGAGCACATAATTCAGACGAAATTAGTACTATAGATCACGACATTCTCTTCTTCTCGTGTAGATATTTCGTATCGCGATTATGACGGCATTACCGTAAATATGTTATTCGAGGAGTGGGAGGCATTTTCTTGGGACTGCATGTCCTAATTGACTTTGCCTAACGACCATGTAATAATTCTCAACTCCTTGTGATCGTTCAATAAAAACCCAATGCATATTTAACAACGGTTGCCCACGGTTATCATCTGGCAGTAGAATCCTCGTTGTGTTATAGACGCCTTAGACCTCAAGAAGTTCTATCGCTATATGAGATCGCCGTAACAAAACCAACATTGCCATTCGACGTGTTAAGCGCTGTTTTGGTAATCGTAACTTCGATGCAGATCTTCGATGCAAAGTACTCTGGAGGAATCTGATGCAGTCTGGTGTATACGGAATGGTCAGAAGAAACGGCCCTGATAATCCACAACTATTGCAGCATTGTTAATGCGTGCTTTACCATATCCTGTTTTCCTGATGTATGGAAGGTTGCGATATTTCTGCCTATACCTAAGACGTTTTCTCCAGAACTCCAGACCCCATAGGCTTTTCCGCTTTTTATCAAAGGTTCTTGAAAAGCTTATGTATATAAAAATGCTTGAATTCAACGAAAATAGCAATCTTCTGAAATGTTTGCAATCTGGATTTTGCTCATCTCACAGCTACGAGTCGGTGGTTTTAAAAGTAACCACCGATATTTGGAGAGCAATGGACCAGGGCAATTTTAACGCCTTAGTGTTTTAAAATTTTTCAAACGTATTCGACAATGTTGATCACCACATTCTCTGTCAAAAACTTTCGACATCCTTTTCCTTTGATCAAAACTTTCTTGACGGGGCCATGTCAGCATGATAGGATGCTACATCGAATAATCTGATGATTTGCTGTGTGGGGTACCTCAGGGTACAATATTATGTCCACTTCTTTTTAGTCTTAATTTCAATAATTTTCCAAAAATGGTGCATGATGTGAAGATGCACCCTTATGCAGACGAAGTACATTTATAACCAGGCAAATCGGTCTTCTCAGGGATTTCGTAGCTCGTCTAAATCACGATTTCGACTAAATTTACACGTGGGCAGAAAACAATGGGCTATTATTAAACCCACATAAATCAGAATGTTAGACGTTCTATAGGTCCTTAAGTTAATGCTAACGCTAATATGAAAGTTGAAATCGGTTTTTTTATTTTGTTTTTAAGGCAAACAATTCCACTTAAAAGCACATGTAACGAAAAAGTTAGCGACGCGAAACCTATGCCCCTAAAAAGCAACTTTCTTATTCATCAGCAGCAGTGTACGCTAGAGAATAGATACGTATCTCCAGTGCCCATAACCCCGCGAGCAGAACAAAAAACTTCATCCAGTTGATTTGTAACAACCAATGATACTTAAGCGTAATCTGATGTTAATAAAAATCATCCAAGGGTTGTTGCAGTCAGCATTCGAACCTGCAACTCTCAGGATAAAAAGCAAGTACGTTACCCTTTAAACCAATGACGGCCGAGATCTGTAGCCAATATAAAATATTTTGAACCATACATTAATAGAGATAAGGAATGCAATTTGACTTTCTTAAACATTTTAAGTTGGAAATTGTAAAAACAATTCAAATTGCTTATTAGAAAATACTTCTGTCTTGCTTCGTCATCAAAATGGCACTACGATAAAAATAAAAATTGAAATAAATTCATAGACTGTTACAAATTCGTTCTTAATGATAATTCACTTTCAAGGGGAAACAAATCTGAAATGTCCAAAGAGGTAATATTTTGAAGAAATGGCAAAAACCTAAAGTTTATAAGTTAAAACCTCGATCAGCAAAACTCGTAATAACCGGACATTCCACTGCGAATAAGTCTTTAAACGTGCAACAAAATTACTTTCGGCTCACTCGAGTGACTAAACTATGCCTCAACATTGCCGTAACAATCTGGAAAACATTTCCAGTAACGGTTTCCATAGAGAAGAAAATGTTTCTTCAAATGCTCTTAGCTAAACCTGATGCTGCTTGGAGCCCTCTCGGAACACACATTTCCTCTCTCTGCAACAAACTACATCCAGTAAAGCCAGTTAGATGCCCACCGAACAAACGGGTATCTGGTTACCAAGTATCCAATCGCAGTACTCCTTCTGCAACAAGTCTTCGCGATCCTACTGTAAAGTCCACGAAAAGAAGTCTTCAAGAAAACAACATGCGCCAACGGCTCCATCGAGATCAGCTTTCCACTTTAGTTGGTTGAAAGCGTGCCACCTGACAAGATCGGAACGCGTCTTATGCACGACCGTGCCCGCAGCATAGCAAAGTGACCTTTCAAGTACTTCTTGGACTTAGCTAAATCTCAGAATCTACTCACCTGTCAGTGTTCAAATTTAAAAGGTCATCGTGATCTGTTCAATATTTGATCGTTGGAGTGATCTGTTCAAGAATTTGCCTACCTGTTCGGTTAGTGCTGAGGTTTTTTCTGCCAATCACCGGATGCTTAACATTTCTTCACCGACGCAGATGTGATCCGCAGTTAGTTCAACTTTGTTTATGGTTTCCCTTCTATGTAAGTGCGTACTACCGGCGCTAGACATCAAGCCGCGTTTCTGCCGATAAATCGCTTAGCGCAGTAACGAATTGATTCGCAGCAAGTGTCGTCCTTCGGTATATTTACCAATCAACCTTGTGCGCTATTTTTTTTGATTAAATCATCATTTTTGCACCTGCAGTGAACACCGAGGCGACTGTAATGCAACCAGTAGTGATCGCGTTTTTGATAACACTTGCAAATTTGACCACCTCGCACCTGTAGAGATTTATTTTGCGTAGCCTCAACTTTTTTAAGAGTTCTACCTTTTACCGCGTTGTGTTGGGATAGAGTGAATTTGGTGATGATCATTACGCACGATCAGTGATTATTAGAGAAAAGAAAAAGTGTTCGAAAAGTTGTTTTATTTCTGTTATTGTTGTGAAAAACTTGTAAAACCGCTGACTGGAGGTGTTCGATAAGAAATTCAAGCAACGAATTTAGAAAACGACGAGAAACTGTGATCACGTCCGATTTTATCCGCTAAGACCTTGACGAGATCGCCGAGAGAAAGGAGTATTTGCTGTGCAGTATATATCGCGGTAGTCATCGCTGTGAAACGGGTTCGGCGGACAGATTTATTAATGGATTAAAATTAATTGATTTTTCTGTAAGTACTTTATAATTGTATTTATGCTTGCAGTTCAATGCCTGCTTTCTGTCTAGTTTGGAATAGGCCAACAAGCGGTTTATTGATGAGATCTCGAGAATAAATCACTAAACCGTAAATTTAGGAGTTCTTTTGTTATCGACATATTTGTTTTTTGTTATGATAAATTGCTAGCTTTGCGAACTAGTGTTGAATAGGTCTCCACAAAAAAATTAATTTAAAAAAAGTGCTGGTCGACTGGAATCACAGTTTATTTTAACCTAATAATGCAGAAAAATATTGCACACAAGTTTGTGGCACTATTCTTATACGAATTGAACTCTTGTTTTCAGAAGTAGCCTTACTTTTAGAGATTGTTAATTTTTCTAAGGCTTTCTCACGCAATCTTTAAATTAACAAGCCTACGGAGTCCAATTGTTGCTTGGATCTTCTCTATTCAAATATAAAGTAAATAGTCAAATATAAAGTCATTTTATTCAAATATAAAGTAAATAGTAGTGGTCCTTGTAGTGACTCCTGAGGAACACCGAAAATTGAACTTAAAATGATTATTTTTTTGTTAAAATTAAATTTTACCAGATGATAAGATAATAACTGAAATTATTCAGAAGTATTTCCAATTTTATGCAAAATGTTAAGTCGAAATTTGTCTTTAAACTTATTGAAGCATTCACGTAACTTATAGCCCTAATATTTGTCTTAGTTCTTCGAGCGATAATAGCAAATATTCGCTATGAGGCTATAAAAGAAATAATTTTTGAAACAAAGTAGTTTTGAGTACATAAAAATAATATTTGTTGAAAAATTATCGCTCTTTGACGCTAATCTGCTATTACAGACTCATAAAATTGGCCCACTATTTCCCCGTAGAACCCGTTCAACTTAATTTATGTTGCTTGGTCGCAGTTTATTATTGTTGCAACACTCCTATCTAGCTTTTTGCTATACGAACAATTTACACTGCTAGCCAATTTTTATTTTCGGCGTATTTATGAATTTTATTACAACATAATTTAACTTTCATTGAGGATGTACATCAGCTATAGTATGGGGTAATATCGGCGTTTTATTTAGTATATGCCAATGTAGGCATATAAATAAAACGACGAGAGCTAATCGTCAGACAGTAGTGTTAAAACTTTTATTGGGATTTTGCGTGGGCCACCCAAATCACCTTTCCAACAAATCTCTTGACAAATCCTGATTAATGGACAATAATTGCTCTTGCACGTTGTAGGTGGGTAGTCAAATTCCTCTTCCTTATCTGCAGTCTTAAATTTAGCTTCCACAGGACAGCTTTTATACACTAGATTCTTATTTGAAGAATATAAATAATAATAAGTTGCCACTCCTAATTCCCAGCGGGGTCAGAAAAACAAATTTGACCCGATGGAAGGATTCCGAACCACCAAAATTGCTCTAAAACGCCCAAGGCCATTAATTTTTTTACGACAGAAAACGAACTATTGGTTACCGCTGATTGGATTCGAAGCCGAGACTTTCGTATTTACTAAACCTTTTTTTTTCAAAACCGGGAGATGTTTTACTACAGTCAAGCTTCAATATTCTAATAGGTCATGCACTGGTCTATCGCCAGGTTTAAAATTATCTGTAATGCTTCGGACACCCGTAATGTGTTTCGCATATTGACATAAAGCCACGTTTTTTAACATCTATCATCAAAAGCTTTTTGAATCTGTTGACTACCCTTTTTGCTGAAACTTCAAATCTGAACTGATGAGGTATGAAAACCTTTACTGCACATTGTTACTACATATATGTACTGAGTAGCTGTATAACATCTTTTCCGGTTTCTATAACAGCACAAAATATGCCTGATCATTATTTCAAACACGATCCTACTTGTCCGTTTCTAATAGTGAAGATACTGATAATACAACTCCTTTTCGCGATCTCTTTTGACGGTGATAGAATCGATTCGCAATAGTCTAAATTCTAAGGTCGGAATTTTATTCTAATAAAACAGATTTAAGGGTTTCTTTGTCAATTGGTAAAGTTAAATGGATCAACATCGGATTCCTATTATATGACTTTAGGGCGCCACAAGGATCAGTTATATCACCTACTCGTTTTCTTCTGATAATACAAACATTATATTTTATTATTTTATTTATTTTATTTTATAAAATAAGATAGCTTTGACTCTAAAAGGGAATTTAAGACTATCTTCGAACAGTTAAGCTCCAGATAGAGAGTGTCATATTCAACACATCAAAAACTCATTGCTGTCAACTTTGAAGGTTTCATAATCTTTAAGTTGCTGTCATCCACCCAGCAAGGCCAAATTGTATAAGTAGGTATATATGGGTGGCTTTCCAACGAAAGAACACACTTAGACTTCGATTGGGTCCATTGTGTTGCCACTGGAGTAAGATACAATTCGCCACTAAAATCAACTGAATCTATTGATGAACCTTTGGAGATCACTTACGAAATCGCAGAGACTATCGAAGAAATAGTTACCCAGAAAGATCTTCCGCATGCTTGTCTACCTGCATGCTTGATACAGATAATCGCTATTTGCTAATAATAATTGGTGGATACTTCTATAGTCCTTCTCTTCCTGAAAACGTGAACAATCGCCCGCTATTTCCGACTGACATGGTCTACATTCCGGCGATATCGGAATCTTCTATGTAACTAGTTTGTTGCGAGAGCTAGAAAAATCAACAAAAAGCTCAACATTTCCAGTATCAACTTGACTTTTATTTTGTTTTTCGACCAGACATTCAAAGCCGGCGTAGTTAAGACCAAGTTATGGTTGATTTATACACTATACTTTACGCTAAAAATCATTGTGGATTGGTGGTTGATGTCGACGGTTCGAAATAAGTATAAGTCTGTTTGCTTGATTGGTTAGCATTTAACGCGCCGTTTTGGTACCACGACCTGTAAGACCCGGATTGTCTCAGCCTATTAGAGATAACGAGGTAGAAGTCCTGACACGCCGATGAGGTGTGGGGGCTATGTTTAACCAACCCGCGGAGTTGAAGAATTGGAATAATTTGCCGATCTTGATCTGAGATTGATTGATGATATTACTTATTTGCTTCAAAGAAGTAAAATTCTTATTTATGCGGACGATATAAAGATTTTTCTCCCAATTAAATCTTTTGGCGATTGCGAGATCTTGCAGTCGGATCTACACATATTTTATAGATGGTGTGGCAATAATAATCTTAAATTAAACATTGAGAAATGTCAGGTTATGACCTTCTCGAGGTCCCGCAACTACTGTACTTTTGAGTACAAGTTTGATGGTACTTGTATTCAACGGGTGGAAGGGGTGAAGGACTTGGGCGTGTACCTTGATAGACAACTTAACTTCATCCCCCACATTAATAATATCGCTTCCAGGGCCAATTATATGCTGGGATTTATCCTTCGTTGGTCCAGGGAGTTTCCCGGCCCTCACATAAGACTCCATCTGTATTCATCCCTTGTTAGACCATTGCTCGAGTATGCTAGTCCGGTTTGGTCTCCATTTTACAGATCTCACATTAAACGTATTGAATCCGTTCAGCGTAGATTTGTGAGAGCGGCTCTTCGTGCTTTGCCCTGGAGTGACCCTCTTATTCTACCTCAATATGAAGAGCGATTAGAACTGCTACAACTTACTACTCTCGAGAAGCGCCGTTGGGTTGCTGATATAATTTTTCTACACCAGCTTCTTCAGGGGAAGATTGACAGTGAGGAACTTTCGTCCAAAATTATACCTAGAGAACTGTCCTATTCCCTTCGAAACCGTTCTAACTTGCGGATAGCTTATTCGCGCACTAGCTACGGTATGTTTGAGCCGATTAACCGCATGCGTAGGTTTGCTAATGATGTTGGTGATGTTTTCAGTACTAATGTGGACAAGGTTACATTAAAGAGTAGCCTCTACAACTTGTAGCCATCCTGTTGCACTCACTCGTTTTTGTACGGCTTTTTTGATTTTGTTTTTTTGTATTGGTTTGTGTAAGTGTTGCATTGGCTTGGCTCAAGGATCTCTATGCCTGTTTCACTCCTAATTTTGTGCTTCTCGGTACTAATATTAGTTTTTGCATGCTGGTGTGGGAGCCTCATTCACCTCAATATTTTGTTATATTCGGGTGGATAGGTTAATTTTCCGGGCTTCTGCCCGTGAAGTGCGCCTTCTGGGTTAGAAGGGTTAATTCTAGGTAAAAGATTGCTTGAACTGCTAGAACTCCTAGAACTGCTCACTTGCACAGAAGATGAGGTACGGGTTTTTTTCACTGCTATAGCCACAGCTGCGACAGTGCGTATTGAATGGAGCACCTAGTCTGACCGCATGCTTTTCTGTTAAACAGCGGCCTGTGCAGACCGCAACTATCTAAGCAACGAGATCCCTATAGAGCAGCTTCGATGCTATATTTTTGTTTAAGCTTGGCCTGGTTGCTCTAGAGATGACACAGGTTAAGGAAGCACTCCATTTAAGATAAGTTTTCACTAAGAAGTACTGGAAGAGTTCTCTTTTAAGGGAATTCAACAGTATGTAAACGGCTTCCACTCCGGAGCAGTGGAGGCCCGTTCCTGGCAAGTTTGTCAGCACTCTTCTTCTCTGGTATCTATGACCCACAGAAGAGTTATATTGTACCTAACTACCAAAGAATTTAGATTTTTTCTACATTCTCTCTCAGCGCCTGAATGGCAGCTTGACTGTCCGTAAAGATAAACGGTATCTATGACCCACAGAAGAGTTATATTGTACCTAACTACCAAAGAATTTAGATTTTTTCTACATTCTCTCTCAGCGCCTGAATGGCAGCTTGACTGTCCGTAAAGATGCCAATTTTCATCATTGGTGATTCACCGAGTCCCAGCACTATGACTCCGATATATACATATTGATTCAGGAGAAACACCCGCACCGGCAGCACAAAGCTATTAGTAAATAAAGTGGTATCGTAATAGTTAAGGAGTTCAATGTTTTTCCATTCACTCCTTTTTGGAATTTTTGCACTGAAGCTTCTAGTAAAATTGAGGTTGAGTATTGTGTAGTCAGACTCCGTAGCAGATAATCTTTTCGGTGCATGACTGAGGATATTGCTGTGTTTTAGGTTTTTCAGTCTGAATGCGCTACATGAAGCCTGGTGGGCGATATGGAGATCCACTAAAACATTAAGAGCATCGGTCGAGCGGTTATTTGCCCCTTGGTTGATTGGTTTGTTAGTCTTGCCATTTGATACCGAAGCACTAAGTCCACTCGGAGGACATGTAGGTCCATTGTGAATGCCCTTATAAGCAAATAAGACAGCATGGTCAGAACTTAAAACCATTCTCTGTAAGAATCTATTTAAATCCACCAGCTAAGTCTTCCAGATTTTCAAAAAACCTTGCTCCTAAACAGGCGAGTCGTCGTTCTTTTAGAGCTGGACAATCACAGAGTAAGTGCACTATGGATTCAGTTTCCTCCTCGTCTCTGCAACTTCTACAGAACTATTTCAATGGTACGCCAAGTCTCATGGCCGTAACTCCTATGGGGCAGTGCCCAGTGATGAATCCTATCCGTTATCATGTTTATAGTTGTATTTGAACCTTTCTTGGCCAGCTCGTCGGATTTTTCATTACAATCTATGCCTTAGAACCCAGCAGATTCTGACAGTCCTTGACACATTTTGATTTTATCAGGTGGGAGTTTAAAGCCTTGAGTGCTGCTTGACTGTCCACACAAATAGTAATCTCGACTGCTGACATCTGTTTTGCTTCGGCAGATAGTGAAGCTTTCATAATGTCGTAAATTTCCGTTTGGATGATGCTGCAGTCGTTCGTGAGTTTATAAGACTTACTTATTTGCAAGAATCTTACTCCAACCCCCCTCTCCGTCTGTGAACATCGGAATACCTGTAATGATATTTTCAGATTGCTTCTAATCTTCTCTATTAGGTATGACGAAGGAAAAGGGTGCACCTTACTTATTATATCCCTTCTCCATAGCTGGTCACTAGGGAGGCAGAGATGAGGATGGGACGTACCACTGCTATACCGCAGGCTCATTTTAGGCCACAAAAAGTGCGATTGCAAGCATAGAGAGCCAAATTCGCCTTACTGGGTTTTTCTTTTATGTTTTACTTTGAGTTAAATTTCGGGTCTAAAAGAACTCCCAAGTACTTGAGTCTGAACAATAATGAGAGTAGATGCCAATTTAATTTGGGCAAGACAAAGGCTGATACTTTAGTTTTAGTAGTAAGGAGCATCAGCTTGGTCTCTCCCGAGTCCACGGACAGTCCACACTCTTTGCGCCATCTGATGACCTTGCTTAGTGCATTCTCCAGAATGTCGCTTATTACGGCAAAGAACTGCCTCGATACCAGAATTGTCAAATTTTCGGCGACAGCCTTAAAAAAATTGTAGATCTGCTTGTAATCGTTGTCTCGAATCGGGTCAAACTCTTTTTCTGGTTCTTCCCTCACAAAGGATTTCTGGAGTTCATCTCTGTTTTGTATCTTTTTTATGCAATCAACATCTGGAATCAAAACCCTACTTCATTTTTTCGGGCTCCGTAGAAACTAGGAATCTTTATAGCTTTGGTCTGACCGTCCGTCCGTCCTCCTGGTGATGAATATTGGTATACGGACGTAAATTAAAGAACCAAAGACAGAAATGGTGAGATTAAAAAAAAATTATATTTCCCATACCCTTTGAGTTAAAAGTCTGTAGATAGATATCTTTAAAATGTAACAAACATGATTTAGGTCCTTCTGATTTGTAACCCATCAGTCGCAAAATATTTTTGCTTTCAAAGTCGTTATCAAAGCGTCCCCCTGCACTCCCCTAATTTCTGAAATAAATCCTCAATGTAGCCTTTAGTTAGAACTTTCAATAAGAATTGTAACGAACACTGTAGCGAAAATAGAATTAGAAATACCTCTACGGAACCGTATCATCTGCTGAGCACAATCTTAATCAATTTTTTTTTATTAACGATAGTATAAATTTTCAGAAGCACTAAGAAGCGCAAATCAGTCAGCATTTGTCGATTAACAAAAATTTCATTAAAATCATTAACATAACAAGTTTCGAGACCGTTCGAAGCCCTTAATCCCAGCAAAACAAGCAGATGAAGCATTATTAAACGGACGAGAATTACACTCTATAACTTAAGCTGGTTTCGAGGCTAATTAAACGCTTGGGCCGATTTGTTAACAGTGGAACTTAAACGTACAATTGATGTCATTATTAGTGGCTCGGAGTAAACCGCAGCCCGAGATGATTAATGCCGATCCATAAGCCCAATTAGCCCAGAGGTAGATGAACTGACATTGAATTTCACGGAGTAATTACCTGAGTGCTGTTTAAGCACACATAGGAAGTCATCATGAACTTGAGTTGACCACCAATCGGCCAAGGTGTTGTCCGGCAATGGATCGAGCTGAAATTGGGTGGAATTGCCGATGCTCTCAACATGTTTTGGCAATAATCGCTAAAACAGAAAATTCACAGCTTCTTCTGACGTTAATTCAAGGATAATTGCCCCACAAGCTCTTCGGGAGTAGACTCTTAAAATTTATGAGCTTCCATTTCACTATTTCGCCCGCGGCAGCACGAGCAGCAATAGTAAGTCAGAAGGCAAGCAAGCAGATTGCCGAGCTTTACAGGCTTTGCATATTGCGTCCAAGAACAAGACTCCGTTTGTCTCCGAAGGCCCGGCTGCGTGGCACTCCACAAGTACGTCGCCAACTTATAAACGACTTATTTCACTCCGTTATTAATCATATGACATAATCGTCGACTTTGACTGGCTTTTTGTTTGACTCTTCTGAGTAATGGGCCAAGTGCTCCGGAGCTAGTTGGAGTTGGAGAAGAGATTTTCGCTGCTGGAGATTTTGTCTGGAAAATGCTGACGACAACAACAACGCGAGTTAGTTGTTTTTTTTCCTGCATAGGGCAATACATTTTGGTCAGGGACGCAGTTAGTAAATTCTATCCCAATTTTGGGCACCGAATCGCTCCGGCAAAGTGTGGGAATTTTCGACTATAAGCAATTGCTCAATGCTAATTAATTAACTGCCCAAGGAAATGTTGTCGACTGCTTCCGAATTAACTTAGCCAACAGCCTTGGATGATGGTAATATGTCATGGTTCATGACTCCAACCTATAAGGAAACTGCAGGCAGACAAAAGAATTTTGTTTTCAGTCAGTCAAGCCGGCTATTCATAGTTGAAAGTGAAATCTTGCTGCAAATGGAAATGAAAGAAAAGAAGAAAAGGTGAGAAGGTGGATTTTTTTTTAATTTGAATTTCAAGTGATTTGTTAATTTGCTTTGGGTCCATAAATGGGAAAACGATTTCCAATATCTTTGTAATTGGTAGGAGAAAGTGTTTTTTTGTAGTGACGTGTCGTCGCTACTTTCAGGTCCTATTGATACCAAGAACGGTCGTAGATGTACGGCATCGCTACTTATATTCTATCCGCTAATGTAATTTATTCGTTAAGCCTCGAAAATAAAGAATTTGGATTGGAATCTCGTTTGAGTAAACATTGAGTTAACCTTGAAATGGTGTTTGGTTGACTCATGAAATTTTAGTTTTGTCTATTGCCATGGCAAAGATCAGAGTTACGCAATTGCTAGCTAAATCTCATGTTAATTCTGCTGAAAGCATTTCGTCGCTAATAAGGGCTTAATCAGTTCTACAGATTTAAACTGGATTACCTCCAATCTCTATCTCTCTCTGTCTCTCTCTCTCTCTCTCTGTGTAACCCCTTTTGGGGCTGTGTAGTGTAGAGGGAGATTTTCGATAACGAATAATTCAGGTGAACTTGCAATTAAAAGTTAATTCCGAACCACCGATTATTCTCTGCAGCATCCAATGACATTTTTAGCATTTTTATTGGCATCAGATGAAACGCATGTGTTACGACGAACTTGTGAGTCTCATATGGAAAGCAAACATAATTTTTACTTTTACACTAGCGGCGGATGAGCCTAGGTGGTACCAAGAAAAATATCGAGTTGAATTGGCCGAACAGTGGTTTCAAATATCAAAAACGTAATCTTGATGTGAAAACCAGTAAAAATTCATGAGAAAGTTGGTATTTAATTCAAAATGGCGGATCTAATATGGCGGATCAAGTATGGCGGACAAAATTAAAAAAAATGGAGGAAATAGACTAAGTCTATTATGCAGTTTTAAAATATAGTGAATTTTGGTGTTTTACCCTTCCTAATTACATACCAAACATGAAAAAATTTAATTCAAAATGGTGGAACCAAAATGGTGGACTCAAATGAAAATTTTTTTAACGAAACTGAAAGTTGATGTGTTTGTATTTTTGCGTTTCAAATTACAATGAAAATTTATTAATTTATTAAATCAAATTAATTGGCAGATTCAAGAAGAAAAATATCTTTATTTAAGGCAATTTACACTATTAGATGATATGTCTCCGCTGAAGTTGCTATAGTTTGTAGATTCCGCCATTTCAGTTGTCTAGATTGCACTCAGCAATAGTAATTTTAATTTCTTCTTTGGAAGCTTGAAACTAAAAGCTTTGATTGAGCCATCAATATCTTAACTAAAATATTCCCCCATTGTTATAGCACAGCTTTATTTTGCGTAAGAAATTCATTGGAATTTTTTGCAGGACCCTTGAGCTTCTTCAGACATTTTCCCAATGGGTAACATTGAAGAAGATATAATTTGGGGTCACGCCTTCGTAGCTCTTAAACTGAATTGAACCTATAATACTAAAAATACAGCTGTACAAATTTTTGAACTATTTCTAAGATATATTTTTTAAATTCATTTAAACTGATTTCATGTAGGTACACTGAAAATAACTCATATGAAATTGGTCGATCAAGTCTTGATAATTGAAATATATAAATAAATGCGTTTATTTTATTTAATTCAAAACCAACCGTACAGAAAATATTAATGTTTATGTATTTTTGCGACTTCATGAAAAATGTGCAACAGAAGCAGAGAAGGATCTAGTTTTCACTCAATTTCGGTACAGAATTCTGTAGAATTCATTACTATTTTCCTTAACAAAACAATTATTATAATTGTTTATTTACTGACAAATAATTAAATTTTAAATTTCTCTTTTTGGTTCCCTTATCCCATTATAGGGCATAGGGCATCTACTACACCAACTCTCCGCCTGGTCCGGTTCTGCACCAACGCCTATAACTGCTGCCACGATTTGTTGAAGTTCAAATGTACTTAGTTATGCCTTTGTCAACTACATACATCTTACAGAATCGGTTAATTCTCTGGAAAACAGTGCTCTTTCGTTTATGCGCGTTTTCGTTTATGTACAGGGAGAGTAAAGTTCAGGATTTTTTATACGAAAATTCCGGTTAAAATTATGATTCTTAACTGTAATCGTGTTGCAACTATCAGTTACTTTAATTTTTACGAAACATCAACGTGAAATTTCCTTAACTATGAGCCTCTAGTTCCTTTTCAAAGGGTATTCCGAGCATAGAATTAAAAAGGCTTAAAAATAATCAAATTAATTCACCTTTAGTAAAAAAAAAATATATACAGTCTGAGATTTGAGCTCCAGTCCTCAGCAGCACGCTCCAACGTCTTCACCACTAAGCCAATCTTCACTTTAAACAATTCGCTTCCAAAGCTGCCTACATTACTGTGGTTGGTTGGTTTAAGTGGTGAGTGTCGCCATCATGGTAATACTCAAATTTTGTTTTTTTTTGTTATACGATGTGGCCAAATCCTAGGGGACAACCCTTTGATGCGTTAGCATGGTTTTGGCCGGAAGGGAATTAGGGTAACGGAAGTGAGGAAACTTGACTCTTGTTTTTGCATTGCTGCAATTTTTTGCCACAACCAGTAAGACTCGGGTTTTTTGGACTCAGTTCACTCACAACCCTGATTCTTTTCTGGCAAACTCTTCTTCTTTTCAAAGTCGAATACATCTTTCGCCTTTTACCAAAAGATCCCCTAAGTTATTTGTGACCAAAGCCTAGGGGACAACCCTTTGATGCGTTAGCATGGTTTTGGTCCGAAGGGAATTAGGATAAGGGAAGTGAGGAAACTTGAGTCTTGATTTTTTTTGCATTGCTGCGAGCTAGACAACAGCCCAGATAAAGAGCAGATTATTTAATTTCTTAATAAAGGCTCACAGGGAGACCCGGTCTCGAACCCGGGGCCCATGGCATGGTGGTCATGTCGCTCAACGAATTCATTCAACTCCTTTTAAAAATATATGTCTTGACTAGAGTTCAAATATTGTTTAAAAATATATTAAGCCAATTTTGGTGCTGAGAAATAAACTTCGTCAAATTCTGCGTTTGATCCATTTTTTTTAACTGTCAAAACGTCAAAGGCAAACAGCTGATTGTCATATTTAAAGATGTTGCTGTGTGTCACCAGCTACCAAGTTATTAATTATAATTTAGCTAATTAATAATTAAGAAGAGCTGTGTGTCTAGGATGTAACCACCTAAAAGGAACTCTTGTAGTTCTTTACCTGTCAAAGAATTCCTCCATCTCCAGCCTTCTGTTTGTACATTTTTTATAGAAATTCCTCAAAATCCAATGATAAGACCCTTCCTGGGAATTGTCATGATCAGGCCCGAGTCCAGCCCATACCAGCCCAGAGTAGATAAATCCTTGGCAGGCTATCAAATGCAAAGACGTTGTTTGTTCACAAATGATTGATTGGTTTAAGATCCAAAAGGAGAAACTCCAAGAAACGCGAAGGCACCCTACATCTCGGGGCAAGTAGTTTCCTCTGGCAGTAATCGTTTTCATTGCAGATGACTCAGCGAAAAATTGTCAAGAAGATTTTTCCATTCAATTTCATGCATGTCCTCGATTTTTCTACGTTCAAAACTAGACCAGCAGGTTCGATGCGCTATCCGCAGCCAATTCCAGTTCCCACTGAAGATCTGCGGAGCGCAGCAAGCCGCCGCCGTCTAGCGTGCACAGATTATTCCAATTAATCACGCAAATTGTCAAAGAGTGGCAGTAGACCACGCAATGTCAGCAGTCAGAATCAACATCGCTCGATCCCATTGACTTGCATCCGTGAATGCAAAGGTAAATTGCTTCTAGGTGAAGACTGCATCGGAAAATGAATGTCATCGGATCAGGTCGTTGCGGAGTGGATTTCAGGTGACATGGGTACGACTGCTGTGCACAGTGCGCGCAGGTATTATTGGAAACGTCTTTTCACTTTTTCGCGATTTTTAGTCGCTTTTTTCCGCGATTTTGAGAGACATATCACGTCAGTTTACATAGGTTTGGCTGAAGGCGAGTGGGACGAGAACTTGTTATAGTGGAAATTGAAATAAGCAAACGCTGACAGAAGTTGTAAATTGAAAGGTGCAAGTGGGCTTTGGAAGACAGAAATATCGAAGCTGGTCAAAGCCTAGATGGGCTCAAACTGTTTGTCTATAGGCAAATCTTGTTTACTTACTAATGCACCGCAGCGAGCATAAGTAGGACATGGACTTTGATATTTCTCCACCTTCATAAAACAGCACTAGTATTATGTTAGATTTTAGGTCAAATAATGAAAGTAGCTGATTTAATAAACACCACTATTCGTTAAGAAAAGGACTCTTGTTACGAGTTGAAAAACCTCTTAAGGATCTGCGACTTTGTTTACTTTCAAAACAAAGATGTGCAACAGAAAGGTGTGAATCTACTAATTAACATACACCTGTAACGGCCGTGAAAATATCATCTGCTTATCTTACATTTCGCTCGACAGACATCGCACTTCCGAGTTGCTCAAGACTCGTTCGCCTTTTGTATGCAATTTGAACCGCTTAAGATTAACTTGACATTGTGCCTTCATCACACGGGCTGCTACATAAATTACATCTTTGCCAGCGAAAATGAATTAATTTTTTCCCATCTCTAATCGCATCACGCATCGCCGAGGCCAAGGTTCGCGACAAAAAAATTTGCTGTTTTTCCATGTGGACGCAATTGCTTGTCTTTTCGCTGAGATTTTATAAGTTATCAGATGGAGCTACTCAACCAGATTGTCCGGGAAATGCCAAAACCAGCTCACTTACAGTTATACAGTTCCCAGACCATATCAGCGCCATTCATTCGTAGAGCGCTATCGCTGTGCAAATGCTCAGATCTGCCAAATCGGCCGAGCATCTTAAAGTGATCATGACGCCAGACTTAAGTCCAAGACGTTGTACAAAATCTTACAACTTGTGGTAGGTAGTAGTAGCGTGGTAAGCAGATAGGAGTACATCCACGTAAGAATAAGTCGGAACTGAAATGTTTTCTCTGTTACGGTCTCAAATATCGTCAGACTCTGTAAATGATGATCGCGTGGTCTGACTACACGAAAATTATGCAATGAGCAAACCTCTGTTTATTCACCTCAACGGATGTCTTTTTGGGGTTAAATGTGACGAAGTAGAAGACTAACCTACAGGGGAAGAGATTTCCTATCTTCCAGCATCATGCGAACCAGGTCTTCTTGTTGGTCTTTCCTGGCTCTTGATCAAGAAGATTTTATAAAATATGAGGGGACAAGATCCAAGATGATGAAGTTCTCTGGTTCGGGTTTATGGGATTTTCGTTACATCACTTATGGGTTGCAGAAGAGCTACGTCTTGGTCTGTGAGTTTTGCACACTTTTCCGCGGTGATGGAATTTTTTTAAGATTTCGTTAATAACTGTGTGTTTCCTCAATCAATCACTAACCAGCTTGCCTTAGTCACCTTAAACGGGCAAGGAATTCAGCTCCTCACATTTTTACCGCAGGCGTCATACGAGCCCCATAATTATAAAAAGCTCATCACCATCGCCGAGATTAATGTCAGATATGTCCGAAGGCTACTGAATCTTAATAGACATGTATAAGGAGAAGGTGTGTAGAATCTGATGTGTGTAAGGCTCAGGTGTAATCACAACTTCTAATAATTTCTGTGAAAAGATTTAGCACGTCACTTCAACTCTTCGCAGCCTAAGGGCGAAAACGTATTATTTCATGAAGAGAACTTCAATCAAATTCGTTGAGTAATTACTGCAAAAACTGTTTAAAATTCACACGCAGATTTACTGCTATTATTAGTTTTTCTGAAAGGTATAGGTTTTATACGGTACTTTAGAAAATTTTTTGGGACGAAATCGGACTGCCTAAACTCCCGCGGAGTCCCTGCTTCACCGACGGTACCACATATCGACTTAGATGCGCTACATAAATTCATTTCAATGACTTATCCTTCTGGGCTAACGTGAAAGTCATTTATCTGAAAAAGAACCTACGCACAAAATATTAAGTCCGTCTTGGAAGTTTTGGTGCTGATTATATAGTAACGCTTAAGTGTAAACATCGACTACTATCGGACTGTGGGACGTTCGAATGCTGCGAAACGAGTGTCAATTTGTTTAGATCCTGTTATCTCTTCTATAGTTGGAGCAGGATTCATACAAAACTAACGCATAATTAAGCTAAACTAAATAGAATTTACATCTCCTACATCTACAAGTCATAGGTGATTCTGCGTAGGCCTTCCATTCCGGAGGTCCCAGGTTCGAGCCCCAGCGTGGTAAACCCATGGTTGCTTTCTACTGACAAAAAATTCCGATCAAAAGGCCATTGCGAGTTACAGAATTGCCGGATGTTCGGAATCCACGTTAAATTGTACATCCATTTGCCATCGTTGTCCTCAATCGGGTGAAGTTCTTCTTCTGCTCCATACCTCATAAGAGCTTACGGGAACTAGAGACAGTCGGATATCTGAAACTATACTTTTACTACCAGAATGATGGTGACGTTTTCATGGTTACTAAGCTGGCTGGACAATCTCTTCTGGACTGGTCCCCGGCCGAATTACTATCGCTAGTTTCTGCATCAGAGTATACAACATTTCCACCACTCAACCAACATCAGCCTCGAACGTATGGCAAAATGGAGAAATTTGAACCCAATAACAGAAACAAAATTTGTTTCAAAATTGGTTTCTTATCCGTGAATTTTAAGAGCATATCGCACAAGTAATGATGTCCGCGTGCTTTATCAGACAGACTCGATGGAACGCAAACATAGTAATGACAACTTTTACCAACTATTTAAGAAAGATTCTGCCAACTCTCAGGTCGTTAGTTATGGGGTGACCTCAATGTGTACAATGTGTGCGATCATCGACCACTGCTGAAGATCGTTCAAATCAATAATCAGCTTCTAGGCTGAAATCTCACAAACCGCCTCCAAAATGTTGATTCACTAACAGCTTTGTCTTCATAAACTACACATATTCTTTTACATCTTTCTTCCGCGTTTTCTTCCTTGCTACAATTTACAAAATAGCGTCACATGTCGGAAATGAAACTATCATAAAACAACAACAGAGCTTAACTATATGCGACCAAACTTTAGTAAGAAAGGTCACCTTGCAAGTGGTTACAATATATTATCGTACTTCTTTATGTCAGGGCACCCTTATAATACTAAGTTTAATGAAGCTTGTCATACCGAGACAGGGTTATTCATAGTACGATGTGCTTAGTGTTTTGTTAACTAGTTGAGACTTTATAAATTTCTGATGCTTGAAACCATGAAATTCTAATTCACAAGCTTTATGGTACCTTATTTTTTCTTATTTCACCGGACTATTTCTTATTTGATCGACAATCTTCCCAGTGTACCGCAAGGAAGCCATCTTTGGCCACTTCTTTTATCGTTTTCACTAACGATATATGTCGACGATGACAAAATTGTTCGTGTGGTTTCTAATGAAGTGAGGCATAATAAAAATTTACCTAATTTAACTTTTTGAGGTTTTGATTAACATATTTAGTATAAAAGTGTTAAGGAATACTGACAACCATTTTTAATTTTTTATCGTCATCGTGCGCCCACTGGTTCTTCTGGCCCTCTGGATGATGGACCATCTCATGGCTCATCGGCTGGGCTAAGATGTCCGCTTTGATCTGCGGCCTGCCAAGCAACCTAAATGGATTTTCCATTACCAGGGTACATCCCGATACCTCCGATCGGGACATCGTAGACCGTTGACAACCGCGTGGGTTGTCGTTTGTGATGGTGCGATTACGTGCAGAAGAATAAGCCCTGCGCGTGGTCCTGAGAATGTGCTTTCAAGGCCTCACTAAAAGCTTTTATTCCTGAGAATGTTTTTTTGATGGTGGTCTCCGCGTACATTTGGCCCTTGTGTTCCATCGCTCGCGGGCTTATTTCAAAGGACGTTCAGGTTCTACACCGCACTAAAAAAAAATTCGTAGCGAAATCGCCTTTTGCTGCACTAACGTTTCTTGGTCTCGCTCTTGGACCTCATAACAATTAAAAAAAAATTATAAAAGTGGCTCCATTCCCTATAGAGAAAAGTATCCTGAAGCTTTTAAAAAAAATTTATTAAAAACTATTCAAAACTATGTGAGTTATAATGCCATTGAGGCGACATTTTTTCAGCAGGATCTTCCGAAATGTCATTTAATTATCTTTTTTATTCTCTGGATGGTCCAACGAAAACTTGTGCCGATAAAATCAACTATGGCATTCTTATTCAGAAGCTGTCATTAATTGCGTTCCCTCCCCGTTTCATCGATTGATTGTTCTCTTATTTCTCTCAGGACACAGTGTATTCTGTTCCGGAAAGCTTTTTGCACGGAGATCTCTGTCTCTTCTGCGGAGTCACAAAGCATCATTCACAACCACCTTCCACTGTGCTATGACTTTCTCTCGCATTAAACGTCCTCCTCTTTTTCACTACTCTATAGACAGAAGCATTTTGAGTAGATTCGACAGGTCCAAAAATTTACCGGTTGTTCTCAACTCTCTCCCCTCCCCCTCATCCATCAAGGATCACATAGCCTAGTTAGCGGGCCTTTGTTTATATTATGCTTTGTGATGATCTTGATGACTGTTATTTTACAAGGTTTCAATATTGCAACATCGATAGACAAATTTTAGAGTTCGGTAGTCCCGTATGGACTCTTTATTTAACTGCATCGAGGCCGTGCTGCAAAGATAGAGTTCCACTCCGTGGCCTTTTGTTATCGTGATAGACTTTGTTTAATTTCTTTGGGAGCCTTGCTGATTCCAGGATTGCTGTGCGCATTTCCGTTCCTGGTCACCCACGACTTTCTTCAAAATGAAATAAACTTTTACACTATAAACGTTACTTCAGCGTAACGAGATCAGAACATAATGCCTCGACTTCTGACATCATAGAGGCTAATTAAGGTACTTTGTCATGGCAAAAGTATCATATTTTATGAGTCTTATTTTATTGCTAACAAACAATAGCTCTCTTAACCAAGTTAAGAATTTTTCTTTGAAATAAAAACTACCCTGAATGGCATTTCCAAAATCGAGGATAGGCTAATTAGGCAGTGACGTTTAAATTTCGACATTTTACGTGGAATGTTGTGCTCATGTTTATTGGTTAAAGCAAAATCAGTCGCCGAAATTAAATAGTTCGCCATTGTTTTACCCTTTTACCATCACCTGGGATTACAAGCGAAGGAAATCAGATTTAGAAAATTAACATGCAAAACAAGCGAACTACAAAATTTCTTGCAAAACGTTACAAGCCTCAACCTCAAGATCCCATTGTACAATTTTGCAAGCACTGCGAACTAATTTCGAACAACAATGGCTTGTTTAGCTAAGCGTGTACTCCGCACTGGACCCCGGAGGCCGAAGTTGGTCCTCGGTGTCTTATTTCCACGGTATTTTGGTGATTCTTTCGTTATGCAGTTCAGCTACAGTATGGAGTCGTTAATGTTAACATTTCTCCCGGTTGTGGACCCAAATGCGGCCTAATTGTCCATTTTGCATAGAAAGACAACCGAATCAGATAGAAATCAAAAATCTACTCGCGCGACAAGGCTTAGCCCAATTGCAGGTTTCCAAGGAGAATTGATTTCATTGAGACTTTCAAAATAAGACGTTTTCACTTGCCAGGGGTATCTTGGCGGCCTATGTAAGTACCCCGTACCTCCGCGGGCACGAATCATTTACCTTGCCGATATCTGTTTAATTCTAGACAGCTAATTTTCGGATCCCATAACATCCAACAATGTTGCAAGTCGCAACGCCAACACATTTGTTTTATTTCTGGTTATTTAAAGCAATTCAGAATCACCCTAGAGGCACGGTGACCAGTAATCCTGCGAAAAAGTGCCGTGTGCGGGAATTTGGGTTAACATGTAATTTACTATAGCCACCTTGCTTAATACCTGATAGTCGCGGCATATCAGTCAGAATTGCGTAAATTGTCTGAGTTTATGGGTTTTTATACGCGGCCTGCTATAGAAGCCGATGTGATAGAAAAATTAATGCACGTGCGCGCGTCCCCGCGCAGTCGCTGATGCAGTCTGGCCGATGTACTGTAGGCATTTATTGGCGAGTCATTAACTCCAACTGGATTAGGCTGATAGCAACCCTCTTAAGTGGCTTACCTGCCTCTAGCTAGTCGATCCAGAAGGATTTACTTCTGAACATTTCGCAAAACACCAATTTTTGAGCGAATCGATTAAATTGCTTTCAGGCGGCTCGTTGCCACTATCAGTGACTTTGGCTTCGGATACGGTCAGAGGATATTAACTAGTTTAAGCACTCCATCTTGGAAGCTAATAAGATTGTGGAAATTGTGTCACAATTACTCACTGGCGCGCTTTATTACTCCATCCGCGGCCGTTTAACGCTCGACAAAACATACGCAAACGTTTTGAAACCATTTTTCATCTCCGTGAAATGAACGCTGCGCTGCCTTGATTTGGCTGAGGCTGAACAAGTATCTAAATGGAAGGCTATCCAACGTCCGCTCTAGTGCTAGAAATTCTGGAGCCCAACAATTATGTAAATTGCTTCCTGCAGAAAAGAGTGAAGCATGCTATAATGGAAAATTGATCAATTTCGTAGTGCTGTGGTAAGCACCTTGGTTTTCACGTCTTATACCTCGTCCTCTCTTGTTCGATTTTAAACGTCACAAGAGCAGTAATAGCGTGTGCCTATTTGTTTTTGGTGGACAACGATGAATTATGATCAAGAATATCTTTATTCTGAATAGTTCTGGGCACGATTAGAATAGTCTTCCTCACTTTTATCAATAATTCTACAAAAGTACCTTATTACTAGGTGTCGAACCGATGCACTTTCATGCAGAGGAGGTAATTTATTTTCTGAAGTAAAATTTACCCTATAACTGTCCTTACTGTCATTTTACAACCTTGGCAGACTGATACCACTATAGTTTTATTTAGTCATTTTTCATTTAGTGTATGGAAGACCTCAGCCTATTTATCTAAAAGACGACTTTAAAATGTGCGAGTTTAAGCTGTTTGTGAAATATTCTTTTTATACCATGTGCCCAAAGCCTAGGGGACAACCCTTTGATGCGTTAGCATGACTTTTACCGGAAGGGAATTAGGGTAAGGGAAGTGAAGTAATTAGACGACAGCCCAGATTCGGAGTGGATTATGTTTAGTTCTTAATAAAAACTCACAGGGAGACCTAATCTCGAACCCGGGAACCATGGCATGGTGGTCGTGCCGCTCAACCAATTGATCCAACTCTCGTCAATAAGGCAAGTGGAAATAGTGAAAAAAATTCTTTTGTTCCTTAAATAGTCATCAAATGAAGCTTCACTTGTTTTAGTAAATCACTTAAAATAAATAGATAGCACTGTGTTTTTGCATTTCAAATAGAGCAAAATTTTAATAATATTTTTAAATGAAAATACCAAAATTGACTAGTGGTTTAATTGCAGCCTTGAGCATGATTGTCTTTCCTTCAGAAGTCTTTCGTTTTCTTCGCTTGAAATGCCTCTCTTTGATTTAGGAATGTAAAAATTTTTTTATTTAAATTTCTGACCATAAATACGGCATCAAGCACTTTACAACTCAAAGTTATACCCTATTTGGTAAAAATATCATAAAAAGTCAGCAAAACCATATCTTAAGCGATGACACGATTTTGATTACGTAAATTATATCGTTTTTAACGTTCCCAATGTTTATTCAAAGCTTATATGAAGTTTATTGGTTTGCAAGACTTCTTCTTGTGAAGGTCATTGCATATTTGATATTGTAGTGGTAGTACCACTGCGGTACATATATTGAGTTTTATTAATTTAGATTTCTCGAATCGGGTAAATATCTAGAACTTAGACTAGAAAGAGGGAGATTATTCAGTTCTAATGTCATTTCCATGTAACTGATTCAAAAATAATTCATGATGGTAAGGCGACTAAAGTTAGCAGAGAGTTCTTACACCGTGTGCGATTGATCCTTATTCATCTTACTCTATGTATACCCAGGAAGACTAAAATCTGTCTTAGTTCTCGCTGACATCGTTTGACTAGTACGGCATAGAATTAAGGTTTCTTTATGTACTTTTCAAAAATATATAAAATATCATGTGGGTTACAGAGGGAATATGACAAAACAAGTTTTTGTAAATTTCGGCAGAAAACTTAAAGTTAGAAGGATTTAAGCACTCAGGCACGCTCGCATCGCCTAATTCTTATCTGGAATCATGGTAGAAGGCGGTTGAGTTTATTATAGAAAGAGCTAAAGCCAACCAGAGGAATTTAATAATCTAACAAGTTCAGTAATTAAAGTTTTTAAAGAAATAATCCGCAATAGTCCTCTTTCTGATTCTGTCAAGAGTCGGGCATTTACAAAGAATAATGTTTTCTTTTCATTCACGTCATCGCAGCTGGGACAGTGGTCATTGTAAGGGGCGCCCAGCCTAACAACATGTTCGCCTATAAAACAGTGGCCTGTACAGACCGCAGTGATTTTCGCAATAACAGCTCCCGGTCTGTCGATTTCCTAATTTTAATATAACAGGACCATGTTGCCTTGAATATGCTACATGCTTTCGGGGCGCTCCATCTGGAGATACGAATATCGAATATGGCTTCGGTGCAGTGCAGCGCTCTGTTTCGAAGGTTTGTCGGCCGTCTCGTTCCCAGTAATGTTCCTATGTCCGGGAACCTAATGCAGGGTTACGGTAAGCCAACTACCTAAGGAGCTAAGTAGCTCCCGGCAGCCCTACACCACCCTAAAAGATAACTAAAAGAAGTACCTTAATGACAACCTGACTATTTATAAAGATGGCGATGTTTTGTTTCGGTGAGTAGATATACAGAAGCAGCGAACTCGACTTCATAATCGCAAGCACTTGCGCTTGGAAAACACTCGAAGATGTTCCATCTTGGAGTCATTTGTGAATAGTAGTATTATAGTTGTTGGCCGATTCCGTCATTCTAAACGTCCTTCTAGTTGGAACCTTAACTCTGAATACTTTTTCAAACTTTATAACAGGAATAATATAGTCAGTTGATGTATCGGCTAGTCCTCTAGGTGTTAAGCTAATGATATTTATGCGACCATAGGGCTTAGCAACACAGCAACCAGATTCTCTGAGCCTGACTGCACCACATGGTGCCTTGAATTTTATGAGTGGAGCGTAGAGCGCCGATAGTGACGGTACACGTGGCTCTCTTCAGTCTACTTAACTTATTTTGGTTATATGCCCAATAATAATAATCTCGCTGATAACAGAGGGACACATCCCTGATACTAGGATCACCACATTGTCCGTGTAGACCTTGACTCCCCCTGCTGAAGCCTCAACAGGACTTTGTTCAAGACCATCAGCCATAGCACGGAGACGTCCCTAACAACCCGACTGATTCCGAATTCATTCATTTTGAAATTTTTATAAATTGTACCTATAATTCGTCATCTAGAACAAGAATATGTTTAAACACATAAGGTGTGCTAAAATAAGTGGGGTAATAGATCTCACCTAGGCAAACAATTGTATGGTATGGGGAGCAGTCTTCGCGGTATGCACATCACTATTTGATTTTTATCTTTTGACCTATTCAACGCAGCGACATCAAACTAACGAAGAAAAACTATTATCCCAATAAACTTTCCAAAATAGTCGACAAAGTTGATCTAACTCATACCGTTGCAAGTAAAGTCACTTCCAAAAGTGAGGAAATTGGCAAATTTATATCTGGTGGCGTGAATAGAAAACGGAAAAGGATGAGGGAAATGTTACGAATGTCAATTTTCCCCGATTTCCTGAGATTTCTGTATACGCATCTCGCAGAAACTACTGGACGGACTTGAGATGTTGTTAGCTTATGTTCTGTTCTGTTCTGAGTTCCCGTGGGATAATCAAAAAACTATATATGTATGTATTAAAATGGATTTGGATAGATATGGTTATGTCTATGTTCCAGCGTAACTGTGGAAAACCTGGAGCAATATACTCCAAGTTGAATTACAATCTGGAAAAAATACTGTGAGAGTAAGACATCCTAGCATTCCTCGGACTGGTGTATGAAAACGTCTATAGTTTTCGGGTTCGCTAAGATGAATAATGACCCTCCCATTACCGGAAGATACTTTCGGAATATGATACCCCTGATGCCTGACATGTAAAAGTAATCAAAAAAAAATCCCGGTATTAGTGTCGAATTCATAGTTTTCAGGGTCGCTGAGGTTTGAGTAGTATCCAAACTAGACTATGCTCCAAAAGAGTATCCCCAAAATGTCTTTTTTTAATAATCCGAATATATGTCTTTGATTGATGTGTGCAAAGTTGCTGCAGTACTCCCCTACAGAGTCAAAAAAATATGCGGTGCTGTCATCGACGAAGCTATAAATGGTTATAAATTGAGATAAAATATCATTACTGAAAAGGAAAAACCACTACTACTATTATAAACGTACTGCATCCTTAAGTACGTCGAAATTTGTTTCGTAGGAATTAGATGAAACCGCATCTTTTAGTACAAGGATTGGACGCCCAAATAATCTTTTTAAGAAGGTGAGGATCTAAATCAAATGCTTGAATACTTGAATTTCAGACTCTTTCAAAGGCTCTGTAGAAACAAAAACAGCGACCAATCCGAAAACCATACTGATGAAGGCTGACAAGACGGCTGCTTCTAAAGATTTCGTAGATAGAACCGATATATCTCAAGAAACGGAAGATATTTTTCGCCAAGACTGCTACAGCAATATTGGGTTTTCTCTGGCATCATTATAAAAAGAAACCTTTCTTTCTTCTCTTCCGCAAAGTGATGAAGGGGGCTATGTAAAGGGATTAGTAAAGATAGAAATTATAATAAACATAAGTATTAAGCATTTTTACGACACGTTTGAATACAAATTCACCTTGATGCACTGGTGTTACCTACATCTTCTTGTCTTTCGGAGACAGCGAAAGCAATGAGCCCTTGACATTAGCAATCGTTTTTGCCGATTTTTTTTAAACTGCGTTTTTGGCTGATACCTGTGTTATTAGCTTTAAGGATTTTACCTATTTTACGAGGTTTCCACCGACTTCTCTTGAATCCAAAGACTTTTACTTGACGAAGCTACGATTTTGAAGAAAATGTCTACAGTGGCTTATAGTTTTTCAATTGGTCCTGGCGGTATCCCCACCTCACTCGTGAAAAGATGTTGTTCCGTTCTTGCTCCTATTCTGTGTTATTTATTTAATCTCTCAATTAGTTGTGGTGTTTTTCCGAAAGCTTGGAAAACCTCATTAATTATTCCTCTTCACAAAAGAGGTGATAAATGCGAAATTTCGAATTATAGACCAATTCCTAATCTTTGTTGTATATCCAAGATTTTTGAGGCACTTATTTGCGATCTTCTATACTTCCACTGCAAGCCGTTTCAACATGGCTTCATTAGGGGTAAATCAACTGCCACAAATTTATTGGAATTTTCAAACTTCTGTATTTCTGCAATTGAAGGTGGTAAGCAAGTTGACCGTATTTTTACTGACTTCAGCAAAGCTTTCGATAAAATAAATCATAGAATTCTTGTTCTCAAACTCTCCCTTCTCGGGTTTCCGCGAGTTTTTGTAAATTGGATTCATTGTCTGAACGCAATCAGCGGGTTTCTTTTCGTGGAGCTCTGTCTGATGTTATTTTCAACACTTTCGATGTACCGCAGGGCTCCTACCTCGAGCCATTGTTATTTATTATTTAGATCAATGATGTATCTACGATTCTGTTTCACTTAAATATTCTTTGTTATGCCGACGACGCTAAGATATTTCGCACTGTGTCAGACAATGCCGATTGCCTACTTTTGAATTCTGACTTGGATGGCTCTTTCAGAATTAGTGTTCCATTAACGACCTTCCCTAAATATCGGCAAGTGTACATCTATGTCTTTCTCACGAAAAAGATCTCCCTTTCAATTTCAAGTTGTCCTTTAACAAGAGTTACAAAGACTAAGGACCTAGGTGTCTGGATCAATTCCCAATTTTCTTTCAAGGATCATTTTAATGTCGTAGTCACCAAGGCTAATATGACTGGGTTTCGTGAAGAGGTGGTCAAAGATATTTGATTACCCTTACATTACAAAGCTTTTATATTGCACTTTTGTTACGCCTATTCTGGAATATGCCTCTCCTGTCTGGTCACCGCTCTATGCGACACATATCAATCGCATTGAAGCTGTTCAACGGAGGTTCGTTAGGTTCGCTCTTCTTTGAAATAACTCCCTTATATTACCATCTTATGTTGATAGACTTGAACTCCTGCACTTGGATACACTTGAAAAGAGACGCCATAACTCCAGGATCCTTTTTGCTTTCGACTGCTTGCGGGGGTCTATAGACTCTTCTGTTCACTTGGCTTGTTTTGGCATATATCGGTTCCGGCTCGCTCCCTGAGGAATCACGACTTTCTTCAGTTACCTTTTCATCGCACTATGAGCCGATCATATCGATGTCGCGATTTTTTAATTCCTCTTTATATTTTATAGGGTTGATGAAATATTGTTAATAAATTAATCATCGACGTTTTGATGCTAATCGTTTTTAATTTATCGTTAAATTGAATTGATACATCAATTTTTTGTAATAGATATATCTCAGTCATTAAAAGCTCGTTGCAAATAGTCAATCAATTAACTTCCTAACGAACGACTGCATCCTGAACGAGGGGAACTAATGTGATTTCAATATTTTCCAATTATTGATTTCAAAGTCTCTGCAGGGTATTTCTGGCAAATAAATGATACTCTAGTAAATATATGCCTACAAATGCACGTATATCTGTTTTATTTAAATTCCACAGAAAGTATAGAGCAAAAACATGTCTATTAGAAGTCCTGTTCGGTGCTCCATTAAAATGCGACGTATTTGCACACAAAACTGTCGAAACGCCGCAGAAATGTTCAAACATTGAATTGCAATTTCAATTTTGGCTGGTCCTTCTATACGCTAAATCGCCAACATTTTCGAATCGAATTAGTTAAGCGAAGCGACTAGCAGTACCTGTCGACCTGTTGATTAGTTTGAAATGTTGTAAATCCGCTTCGATTTTAATTGAATTATTATTGATTTGAAATCAACAGCAAATTGTACCAGATTACTGCTGACATAACCAAATATACATAAAACGGTCAAGTTTTATTTCACCATTAATTTTATCCTCTTTTAATTGAATTCCCCGAATGATTTTCCAAATTTAAAGCATCCAATAACAGCGGACGAATTGATTGATTGTTCTACACGAAGCTTTTCACCTGTGAACAGAACAACGTTTCGGAAACGTAAAATCGACGACCGTGACAAATGTGCAATCGATCAAAATCGGGCAATCTCGACGCCCAGCTCTTGTTCGCTCAATCTGTCCAAATTAATCAAATAATTGTGCAATAATCGAAGTTAACAGAATATTAAATTCCCCCCCCCCCCCCCCCCCCCCCCCCCAAACACCATTTAGGGGATCTGCTTTTTTGGCGTCATTAATTTTGTTTTCTCTCGTTTCTTTTCAGGTAAGTGCTGGCTGTAAATCTTGAGGAGTTCTAAAGCAGCAAAGCTCCCCGAGTTATTTCAGGTAACGAAACTTTTTACCACTTTTGGGTGTGTTTGTTTTCCTTCGATTATCGAATTATGGTCATGATCTCATCTGATAGCCAACGCGAGGTTGATGACAGCAGGTGACATTAATACACTTCGTCAGAGCTTTCTATTTTTACCTTGGAGGTGAGCCAGAGAAGTTTGTGACCTTTAGGCCGCTCTTGGCGAAGGTGGAGCTATTGTTGCCGGCTGCAGAT
Source organism: Leptarthrus brevirostris (assembly GCA_964036015.1). NCBI lineage: Eukaryota > Metazoa > Arthropoda > Insecta > Diptera > Asilidae > Leptarthrus > Leptarthrus brevirostris. The sequence continues at coordinate 147,375,823 of OZ038374.1, forward strand.
ATTTTGATTTTACCTTATCAAGCTGACTACCGGATACTGTCGCAATAAGTTTTATCACAACAAATTTTTCATTAAAAGCCTCCATAAATACTTGTGTTAGGCAATCTGTTTCTAATGGTATTTCGGACCCGAAACAACAAAATTAGTCCCCAGGCACTTGGTCCACTTCTAACAAGTCGAAGTGTGAAATTCTTGAGATTCGTTGCCAGGTAATTCGGTTAAACAATTTTTCTCACTTACCACCCATTGGCACCACTTAGGAGTTCTTTTATCGAAAAGTAAAGACCGTTAAAGCTGAGACATTCCCAGTACTGCCTAATTGTTCGGAATAACAACCTTAGAGTGTTGTCGAGATAATTGTAGGCTGTCCAGCAATAAACATCAGTCGAAACACCGAATTAGCCATTAAGAAGTTCCACAACTATAATTTTACCTGTTGCTTTTGTCCAGGTGCTGGTTGCAATGGCCTTCATTGGCGTGGCACACGGCGCGGCGCGACTTTCGGAATTTTGGCCAAATCGAGTTTGAAGTCGAGCGTTAGATCGATACCATCGAATAAGAAGCGGCGAGTTTTTGTTTTGCGGTTTTGGTTAGAATTTTTCGTCTTAATTCCCGTGGACTATTGGTACCTGTAAAGGTGATTCAACCTTAAGGTTACTCGAGGTTCTCGACTTTAATTTGTTAGATAAAATTTGAATGGCGATTAACGCGAGGAAAAGGTATGAATGAGTCGCGCTGATTAGTAATAATTTTTTAATGATTGTTTGCAACGTAATGTGACGCTAAGGTAGGCAAACGATTTAATGCGATTAGTAGCTTTTATAATTTCGGGCGAGAATTTGCCGATCTTTTGTTTGAAACGAAGATTTGTGACTTTTTTAGAAAATCGAATATTATGGAATTTCATGGGACATTTGGATTGGGTTACGAAATTTTATTTTTTTGTTTACTTTGTATCGATTTTGAGGTTCGCAGACATTAGTTATGTGTAAAACGACTCTCACATAGTAGAAAATAAATGGCGTTATGCGATGTAAAAATAACCTTTTGAACTTGTATACCATTGTCGCCTGTCCGTCTCGATAAAATATGTATAATATGTTTAGATGTTTTACTTGATTTATGCTTTCCGTGTACCTCAGGAGTCCGTTCTTACTGATCAGTGCGTAAGATACTTTAATCGAAGTCTTCAGGCTAAATTGTTCATTATGTTAACACCTTCTCTATACCTGAAGAGGGTTCAAGGTGGTATATTCCTAATGCTGGTAAACGAAACCAGTAGGTAGGCCCCGCATAGCGGTCCATAGCGATACCACATTCGAATTCCTTATCTCCTACAGATATTGTTCTTTGAACGTCGTAGAGCTACTCTATTCATACCAAAGGTTCCTCCGTTGCGAACTTCAGAATGCTTCTCATGCCAATAGATGTCGAGCTCCTGGCATAACACTGACGCTCCGCAGGTTCTTCTGTTCCAGTTTCCCAGAAATACCTCTCCGGTATTACTGCCTAGATTCTCCCCTAAGCTACTGTGGCCGCACCTCAGAGTGTTGAGGAATTTTGACTTTTTGGGGCACAACATTGCCTCAGCCTGGCGTTCTTTGCTGCATGGGGAAGGTAAACAATTGTAGCAAGTGCACGAGAGGGAGTGGATTTGAAAGCACCAGTAACTTCCAAACCCCCTATTCTTTGTGTTTGCTCCAATCTGGACAGGTAAGTTTTCCTGCCCACAGCTGGCCACAAACCTTAATGTTGTACAACATGATTGATCGCACTATCGTCGTATATATCCATTGCGTGATGTTGGGTGTCAGCCCCCACATTGCCCCGAAGAGTCTTTTGCAGGTGTAGAAAGCTTTATTTGCTTTCCCAATCTTTTCTTTTATATTATGTTTCCAAGTTAGCTTGCTGTCTAGAATGATTTCCAGATATTAATCCGGTTTTTGAGTTCCAGCAGCACATCGTCTAGTGAAGAGTACCATCTCGATTTTGTGTGGGTTTATGCCAAGCCTCCGGTTTTCGCCCAGAAACTTAGCTTCTTAAAATCTCTTTTCGTGATTTCGCAAACCGCTAATCCCTGTGGTGTACCCCGGTTCACTGGTTTACGGAGAGTTATCACTGTACTCCAAAGCAGCGTGGAGGTCCATCTGGCGATGTCTTTGTTCACCTTTGCGTTCTCTAGAGCACCCTACGATTTCCTCAGTGGTTACGTTATGGAAAGCCCCTTCTCTATGAGTAAAGTTTCTCACGGTGTACTCTTTATATTGCAAGGACTTCTCGATTTCGAACACCACCCCATGTAGGGCAGTGTCTACCGACTTGCCTTTCGTATAAGCATTTTGGGGCCTGGATAGTAGGTTCGGATCGAGATTTTCTCTTACATACAGATCCCGAATCCTTCCTAAGGATTTAAGTAAGAAAGTATGTAGACTGGATGGTCTGTAGTCACTGAGTTTGGCGTGATCGCATTTACTCTTTTTCGGGATGAGGACTACGCGTGACAGATGCCAGGACTCGCGTACATGGTTTAGCATTAAACAATCTCTGAAGGTCATCGTCAACCAGGGGTAACCAGCTTAAGTACCTTTTGCAACAAAACTGGCAGTAATAATAGCATTTTCTCTTAGCTGCTCTTCTTCTTGAACTTCTTTAGGGCCGTCCCATAGTTTTAATAGACTGAATGGGGCGCGAACTCTTCGACGGGTTTCAGTTAGACTCTTATCCTACCTTTTTCCGAGACCTGCTCACAAGGCAGGCTAGCTCGGAGGCTCCATTTAAGCATTCAGTAACGTGGCTCACTGTAGAGTACAGAAACTGGATGCTCCAGATTGCATCCCTGTTACCACTGCTTTAACCACAAAGCTTATATAGCTGTGATCCTATAGTGAAGGCCAGTACCTTCCGAAAGAGTTCATGCCGAACACTGAAATAAGGCTGTTTTAGTACGGTTAATATGCATTTGAAAGTAAGTAGACCACAAAGAACTAGACTGCTCTGACAAGCAAGCAATAGAGAAACATTGTAAAAAAAGGATTGTCGGTTTCCTTGAACCGCCTATAGTCTAACTTCGGAACGCGTGGACCGATTGGGATGATTCTTTTTCTGATGTATATACTGTGTTCCCTCATTGGTACTCCTACAAAATGTATAACGTGGAGTAGTGGTGAGGCAGTTGGCGGGACCTAACTTCTTAACGCGTAGACAGTTTTGAATGATTTTTGAAGACTGTGCAAATTAAACAAAAAAAGCAACTATCCAACCACACTCGAGGACACTATATAAGTTATAACATTTCAGCTCACAGGATCATAAGGAAGGATGATTAAATACTATTTTTTGCGATCTAAAAAGCCATTAAGTAAATCAACATTTCGGAACTCCACACTAAGGAGCGACTTACCGCGGTGACAGTGGAGATTTGTCGAAAATTTCGAAGAAATTGAAGGGAAAGACTCTTTTAAACTTAATATTCTTTAAGAAACGCCAACGCATCCCTACTTACCACTGTTGAACATCTAAGAACAAGTTGAGCCGCAAATAAACTGTAGAAGAAGTTTTTCGTGGTCAAACGGATTCAGGTGAAAGCTGTTGTAACTAGAAATGACCAAGAGAGCAAAAAACTGCAAACTAAAGAAATAGAAAACTTTAATAACTCTGACGAAACATCCTCTAAATGGAAACCTACTTTTACGCAGAAGAAAGAAAAACTGATTCTGATGTCAGGCAAAGGTTGATTGCAAATTGATTTTTCCAATAAACCCGCTTCCACTGCTCTTACTGGCTGACGACTTTCATTTTCCGCAGCACACTGACCTAAAAATTCCCTCACGAACGAGCCAGGATTTGGCTGTAATTCGAAAAAGTCTGCTTCAATTGACATTACTTTTCCTTTTCGTGATCTCACACTTTCATGGCATCCCCCCGATAAGACGAGAGTCTCATGCTCATCTCATGTTTATTTATCTTCGGGTCCAGCACGGCTTAGATCTGCACATCTTACCATCCCAGATAAGGTAGAGCAGGTTACCCATCACTAGCACCACCAATCCTCCCGGCATCACCACTACAACTCACCTGAGATATGAACGACGACACATCGTGGAAAATCATCGCTGCTTAGGCTAACTTGCAATTGCGACTTTATGCAAACGGCAAGGTAAGACAAGGTAAACCGACGAGCCATCAATAAGGAGGCGAAAGGTTATTTTACCTGTGTGCACGCGTTTATCTTCGACTTTCATAGCGTGCTCAGATAGATATTAAGGTTATGTGAACGAGGAAATAATTTTCCGCATTTGTTTTCTTGGAAATCAGCCGGAGAAAATTTTTCTTAACTGCACCATAGCGACTCAGGAGTTTTTCAGTTGAATAATGACGGAGCCGAGTTGGGTCTCTGCTTTTATGAGAGTTTATGGTCCCGACCAGTTAAACATCCATTTTCAATGAGATGAAGGTGATAAGCGCTGGTAAATAGTGTTCATGTCGGCAGGTAATTTGTTTGGTCATTAATCAGCGCATAATGAATGCACCACGAAAGGGGTTGAGAAAGTGCAACCACCGAGTTTATTTGGAGGATGTGCTTGCCGTAAGATTGTAGTCGTCCCATAAGGATAAAGACCATAATTGAAATTTGAGGAAATGGTGCTTTCAAGAATTTATGAAGCCATCGGAAATCACCAGTTTTAAGTTGTTAAACTAAACCGAGGAAGTCAACACACTTCGCTTTTCTCTCCCAAGAAAGTCCGAGAACGGATAAAATACTGAAAAACTGAAAGTTCAGATTGCGTTCTACTTTTTAGGAACGGCATGAGCATGTGTTAACACTTGAATTTTTTTTCAAATTCAACAAATTCCTTTCGGGTCAGTAAATTCCAGCAAATATAGTTCTTCTCATGTTGCTGTGATTCATCAATAAAAAATTTCCAGAAAAAAATCTGATCACGGTCGATAGATAGTTGCGATCTGAATTCCATAGTGTACACTGCCACGAAGTACTTTTTCCGGCGATCCAAAACGAAACCATTGAAGACTACCAAAACCTCTTCGTGAGAGTCTTCTGCTGACTTATGTTCTAACTTTAGAGAATTTTCTGTGTAAGTTATCCAACCATAGGAGACGTTCCTCCAGAATGGCATAGCGTAGCCCCGAAGAGGATGTGAGTTTATTCAAGTAAGTTGCTATGGAATTTTCGTTGTCTTACATGTCACGAATTGAAATTTTTATGAGGCACCAAGTGAATATAATTTCTGCAGCACATAGAAAACATACGAGGTGTCTCCCAAGATTGTAACGTGCACCTGAAGCTTCTTATATAGTTCTTTCCTGGGAGGTGTGTGCTGAAGTGACAATGAAATTCCGGCAGCTACGTGATATTGTACCTTGGCACGTAGAAATTCAGCTCGACTGAATTATTTGACAGAAACTGCAAAATATAATGGAATTATTCCTAGTGGCTAGTTGTCTTTTGTACGTTAAAGGGAACTGCGTTTGCTAATAAAAGACGAAAAACCATAATTCAGTCCAAACTGCAATTACCTCAAGGTGACTTGGTGCAACATTTTTAAATAATTTAGAATAATGAAAATGACGAATGCTGAAGACAGACTAGTAACATAATGGGGCGTTAAAAGTTCAATCTATTTTCATAGTTCGTCCTCTAAAATTGAGCAAACGGGTGAACTATTGCCTCGAAATTGCACGGTTCAAATTAATTTAACGGATCAAGTAGTGCTGGCCTATAATAGCTTACATTTGTTACAAATATGGAGCAGTAATACCGCAAAAGTTCCTTCTAGTCACCGTAACCTCTTGTAAGCCATGGGGTGGGAGAACAACTTTACTCGATCCGAGACAACGATAGACCTTCAATTTAAAGTAGATTCCGAATCACTGACATTTTCTCTGCAACCCCTTTGGCGTTTTAATCGCAATCTGTTGTCAGTAACCATGGGTCGCCGACGGTGGTATTCGAACCTAGGACCTACGGGTTGGTAAGTCGACACGTTATCACTTACTCCAGCGACGACCACATTGCCACATTGAGTTTATCTGATTTCAGGTTCTCTGATTCGACTTGTGCCGAATGTGCAGATTTTCAGCTTATTTTCAAACACACAACTACCTGTAACGCTAAATTGGACAGACTGACTGGAGAAGTCCAATTAGTATTCTGCTCGAGAACTGAGGGATTATCCTCCTTCTGATCCTCTCGCTAGGGTGTATCTCGATACTTCTCTGCTTTTCTTGACTATATTTCTGTATGGATTATCGCCCTCAATAGAATGGCTCCTCACTTTCTGGCTGTTTTTTTTCTCGGATATATGGTCTTTGTGCGCTAACTCAAAAAAATTGCAGTGGAATATCTGACATCGAACTCCTCACATTTTTCACATTTTGCATCCTTACCGTACTAGGATCTTTTTTTTTGCAAGAGATGAATATCTTCAATAAAACACCGAACAGCCCATGCCCTCCGATAGTGTGAGATTTCTTCTCAGTTAAAGTAACTCTCCGAGGGTTAGTCGAAGCGGACTATCTAAAAGCGGGTCCCTCTTCGTCCCCTTCCAGTCTTTCTCAGCGGGAACCATCTCCTGCTGTCGATTCACTGAATCAATGCTAACATCTTAGCCTGTCTGCAGGAATCCTTGTATCCCACCGCCTCCAGCTATTTTGGCCCCAACTTTAATCATGACCTACACCCCCTCTTTACCCATGACAGTAAAGGAGGGTTCCGGACCATGAAGATTTAACAGCCACCACATCATCCGACTTATACCAGACTGGTTCCCTCTGAGGTTTCGTCCCCATTGATCCCCATGATTTTTTTGGTGAAAAAAATTGTTTGTAACGAAACCGAATAAAAGTGGTACCATTGGAAGGAGCAGGTCGAAAACAATTGATTTGGAAGATTTCACTGAAAAGTATCTCAATTTCAAGTATCTGCAGCGCTTTTTGTATCTATTGGAAGCATACGTCCTGACGAATTATTTTGCATGAGATCGGCATCTGTTTGACTGGAAAACTGATGAAATAAATATTTTGGAATATTTCCTTTCCAATCGCACTGGAAATTTCACTTGCATTCAGCGATTCAATTAAATTTGACCGCCCTGAAAATTGACTGGAAATTGCTACATTCGAACGGTTTTTTGTCATTTTTTCCTTGTTTGCAGGGTCCAGCGAACGGGAAAAGTACCTAGCCCCCTATTTTTGGACGTGCTCTTTCGAATGGCATCAACATTTTTGATTAAAAATTTCCACTCAAAACCGAAAAATTTCACTGGCCTATAGTCCATGATTTTTTTGATGAAAAAAATTTTTTGTACTGTAACCGAATAAAAGTGGTATCAGGAATCCTTGTATCCCACCGCCTCCAGCTTTTTCTCTTCGGCCCCTGCTTTAATCATGACCTACACCCCTGCTATACCCACGAAAGTAAAGGAGGGTTCCGGTCCATGAAGATTTAATAGCCTCCATATCCTCCGACGGATACCAGATCGTCAGACTGGTTCCCTCTTTCTTTGAATCCGAGACACTCTCCGCTTATATGTGTCTTTGATACACTGATTTTGGTTTCGGGTTAACGCGAAACGTTACTGCGCGTTACAAGGGAAGGAGAGCGGGCAGAAATCTGAACAAAAACTGCGTTACGTAATACTTGAACGGTCCCTTAACTGTAGCTAATCATTCGGAGGCGCATCTTCTACTGGAACATGCACCGTGGAGATAGCCAACTCGTGAGAGTGTTCCATCTCTACCACCGCCGCACCTGAGAAAGTGCTAGCAATTACATTGCCAATGGCACCATCTTCAGGGTCTCCTACAGCACTTTCAGCCGGCACAAATCCAGCCTCCACAGCCACCTGAAGGCAATTTTTTAGATTTGTTTCGGGTACCGTGGAGATAGCCAACCTGTTAGGGTCTGCCGTCCCATCCACCTCCACTAATACAGATGTGCCTGGATTTCCTAGTTCGTTCTTTACCAAATTACCTACAAGTGTTCCCACGATTTGAGGGATAAATAAAAGAACCAAGTGGGCACAGATCCCTCATACCCACAATATATGACTATTATACAGCAGGAGATTGAGCTTCTCCTCAGAAGACTCCATTTGCGACTAAATTACCCCTGGATCCGCAGAGATTGGAGCACTGCAGATGCCCTCGGAATGGCCTACTATAATTTTGGAGTTAAAGTGGAATTCGAACTTGGGACCTTCGGATTGGTAGGCCGATCCGTTATCACTTACTCTACCAACAACTATGGCTGATAATGTCATATATTCACCATGTCAGAGGTCTGCCCATATTTTGATGAGGGAAATTAATAACCTTTAAGTTATACTGATATACGTTCGTGAGTTCACATTAATTTATGGTAATGCGCAGTGGCGGCAGGTTTTTTCACATAAAGCTCATTCGCGAAATCGTCAATCCTCATCTCTTCTGTCTTACAACACCAGACAATTAGTGGGGTTTCCCGGCCTCTACCAAAGCTATACTACCCCTTGACAAAAAAAAAACAATACTTTTGGTATTGCAAATTGCGAGACAAATTTTGAATACCTCCAAGACAATACTAATTTTAAGACCAATTCTATATACGTATCGTTCAACTAACTTTACAGGTTTAAGGTCTACTTCGATCATACGTTTACTATTTCAACATTCAGGAGGTAGTCTCTTAATTGCCGATTATTCCACCAGCTCAATATTTTGATTGGATTGGAGGCGACGAGATTTTATGTTCACCATACACTTAGTTGCCATTCGTGCCGTGCTATTCAATTTATTAAACTATTTTATCACTTAGTCGAATAAGCTAGCGACTCTTTGGCTCCATCCAGTCACAACAAAATGATTAGTTGCCATAAGGTTTATTATATATCCTCTCTAACCTATAATTTGCCAAAAGATTTGATGATGGCTACTAGCAATGAATTCAGTCGTTATTCTTTCCAACTATCATCCTTAAAAGCGAAAAACTGTAAGATATGGAGCCTGGAAATTTATGAGCACTAAAAATTATTTTTCGCTTTACGTCCGTAACAATCCTGCCCATGACTATTACTACTTGGTCCAAACAAGAAAAACCTTAGACCGCAAATTTGAAACCTTTTGCAAAAGATTGCAATTATGTTTGGTCGCTATCAATAGTTTGCAATGCCCTCTGTCCCCTCGACTGTAAAACAGTGTCCGGGCGCCGTTAATTACCTTCTTCAAACGATATAATCGCACAAATTACAAGAGCTAGCCACTAGCCATATAACCTTTGCCTGCTCGAATTACTCTGATTGACGGTCCAGACTCGGTGGATGGCAAAGAAACTCCACAGCCCAGACGATGCGTACCTTTTCAATTACAATAAATCATCGATTCTGAAAGGAAAGGGTTTGGTTTCCTATCGGCATAACCTGATGGATGGGACTAACATGAATCGAACGGCTACCAATTAAGGGGCATTTGAAAACGATTTGTTTGTTTATTTCTTTCCATGACCACACGTACAGCATCCCGGCAGTTTTGAGCCGCAGCCGTTAAACTACGTCTGCGTTTGCTTACTTTTTTGCCAAACCGAAATCAATTCCACGTCGAATTTTTGCTAATTAAATTCGGCCGGTAGACTGGACACTGGAGGGCCCGTTCACACGAACTCATTTGGATTTCTCAACAAATCGAGATAAATTTAGCATGCATGTCCAGCTGGAGCTATCATGCGAGTCACAGTTGCATAACTTGCTCTTGTAAATGATCTGTAACTCGTGTAACCAGATACACCGGACAGCCGAGCCCTGGTCAGCATGAGTTCCACGATCCACCGATGCCGGACAAGTATTGCACCTTTGCAAATATCGCGACCGTTGGCAGATATCTACCTTCGTGATATCAAATTTATTGTTACATGTGTTCTCTTATCGCGAACTGGTTGGTGTGTTTTGATGCCGACCGCCGATACTATCGGATCTGAAATTACCTGGAGATTTTGAGAGGCTGAGTGATACAGACAACTTTCCCGAGTTTTCTTGAGTGTTATGACACCCTCTCGGTTCAGTGATTTGACCGTTGCTGCGTGACAAGACGGGCATTTTGAAGTTTCCATTGCGTATCTTAATGAGGTAACAATTTTTCGGTTTTTGTTTTTGCGGTTTTTACGTTTTTAGAGAAATTTTTCGTGGGAACAATCGAAGTCTATAAGGTTTGCGGTCGTTTCGATTTGACTTTACCAAATATTAGATAATTTATTCTTAACGGTAGTTATTTTAAAGCTCTTGGTATGACAAACAAAAAAAAACGTCAATACTTTAGAATAACGTTACAGTTACGTAATACTAAATATTAGAAATTGAATTCCTTGATTGTTTTCCTCCATCCCAAGTTATTGCTTCCTCTTAACCTGTGTATAGTAAAATATCATTTGTGCCTTAGAAACTGTCCTAGTATGCTCGCTTTTGACGTTGTCTATTTGATATCATTCCACTGAAAAAGCTTAAACCATTCCGGAAAAAGACAGAAAATCCAAAATGATCGATAACGTGCTGGCCATCCGTAATGAAGATCCCAGATTCAAATGCCACCGACTACTCAGATTAAGCTGAAATACAATTTAATTTCGGTTGCGGAGCAATGTGGATAGGAATTCACCTTAAATTGTAGGTTCGCATGCGTCGAATTGTATGAAGTGCTTCTGTCGAACCAGTCTTGCAGAGTTTCTTAACCTCACAACAAGAAACCGAAACGAATAGTTATTTGATTATCAATAACAAATAATTGTTAAAAGTTCAAATAAAAAATAACTCTTTCGGGAATAATTCATCAAATAACGAATATTTATTTGATTCTCAAATGTATAATATAATACATCAGATGCGCGATAAATGGGATAAAACTTAGTTAATTTCCAAAATACTTATTGTATTGTAATCGATTTTCACCTGACGAAGTTCCAATTAAAAAATCGACAGAGCTACACGGAGAGAAACTTCAGAAATATTTATGGTGTATTGTGTGGGGGTGTTCCGTAAAAATTAAGGTACCTGACAGTTGCAACATGTTAACGTTGAGAACCGTAATTTTCGTATAAACCTTCCAGAACTTTTCTTTCTGTGTACAATTTTTTTGTTTAGGTTTCCTTTGTCAGACACACCGTGTTAAGAAATTTTAATATTTTTTATTTCGCCCGAAATTTGATCGATTGTACTGTTTTAGTACATGTTGTAAAAGATATAAAAACGTTGGCTCAATAGGTGTAATAAACAACTTGAAAAGTAAGGCTTGGAAGAGATTTTGTTCCTCAAGGAGCAATTCTGACTACTTGGTTTATTCCACTCTCTCTGATCAATTTCAGTCTTCTCTTGAGGCTTCTTATCTTGACTTCTTAGATTGAACTAAGCAAATCGTATGTGCTGAGCCTAAGAAATTCTAGAATGTTGTACATTGCAGGCGTAATTGCGATGGATACCCCTCTACGTTGTGCCTTGACGACCGTGAAAGCAATGATCCTCTTATGATTGCCAATTTCTTTGGTGACTTCTTTAAGACTGCGTTTTTTGATTACAATTGTGATACTAGTTTTAAGAATTTAACTCATTTGACGAGGCTTCCGCCGATTTCCCTTCAATCCAAAGACTTAGTATTTGAAGAAGATACCGTCTTGAAATATATCTCGAATTTGGTTAATAGTCTCTCGTGTGGTCCTGACGGCATTCATGCGTATTTCTTGAAAATGCTTCTGGTTCCTATTCTCTGTCATCTGTTTAATTTGTCAATTTCTACAGGCGTGTTTCCTAAAGCTTGGAAATTGTCTTTAATTGCCCCTCTTCATAAGAAAGGCGACAAATGCGATATCTCCAGTTATCGACCAATTGCCAGTTTATGTTGGATTGCCAAAGTTTTTGACGCTATAGCCTGCGTTGTCCTTTACTTCCATTGCAAACCGTTCTTGGGCCCGTTCCAGCATGGATTTATGAAGGTTAAATCTGCCACTACCAACTTGTTGGAGTTTTCCAACTTCTGTATTCCTGTCATTGAAGCTGGAAAGCAAGTTGATTGCATTTTCACTGACTTCAGTAAGGCCTTTCACAGAATTAATCATAAGATTCTTACTTACAATATTGCAGTTCTGGGCTTTCCTCCAGTTTTCGTCCAGTGGTTTTATTCTTATTTATCCGATCGCACTCAGCGGGTTTTATTTCGTTGTGTACTCTCTGACGAAATTAATAACTCGTCTGGGGTGCTTCAGGGTAGTCTTTTAGGACCTTTGCTTTTTATCATATACATCAATGATTTCATTCTAACTCATTCGTAAATCCTTTATTATGCTGACGACACCAAAATTTTCCGTATTGACTGTGTCCTTTTAAGCTCTGACTTAGAGGCCTTCCGTAATTGGTGCTCTATTATTTTCCTTCCTTTGAACTTTGACAAGTTCACTGTTATATCATTCTCTCGCAAAAGGAATCCATTATTTTGTAATTCCACTATGGGCGGTATCTTACTGAACAGACATGACAAAACCAACTATTTGGGGATTGTCCTTAACAATAAATTTTGATTTTAGGGTCATTTTGACGGTGTTATCAGTGAGGCTAATGTGACCCTGGGCTTTGTTAAACGATGGTCAAAAGAGTTTGATGACACGTTTGCTTCACCGGTTTGGTGTTTTTTCAACGCATCGAGGCTGTCCGACGATTTTCGAGATTCACCCCTCGAGGCCTTCCCTAGGCTGATTCTCTTCGTCTGCCTCTATATGTGAGCGACGTCTGCTCCCTTTTTTGGGTCTCTTGAGGCTAGACGTAATAGGTTTAGAATTATTTTTGATTTTTACTGTCTGCGAGGTGTGATTAATTCCCCCGAATTGTTGGGGGCTTAAGACTTTTTCCATATCCGTATGGTTTTCACTTGTCCAAGACACAGATCAGGCATCGGCAAGTGTAGAGTTAATTGTTTTTCTTTTCTTTTTGTATTCTTTTCTCTTTTTTCATCTCTCGATATTTTATTTTATTTTATTGTATTTACTCGTATTTTTTTTGTATTTCACACCCATCCCATCCTCTCATTTATATACCTATTAAGATGAAGTTTGGTATACGGACGTAGATTGCTAACCCAAAACCAGAAATCATAAGATTTTTGGAAAAATTATTTTTTTTCTTTATTTTTATAACAAATTATGTTGGCCTATTTTAATTAAGGTCAGGGATGAATTCTGTGCGACAATAAATACCGCAGCACTCCATGGGTACAGATAAAAGAAGTGAAGTACTGCTTATTCATCGCTAATCGATTTTATCGCTTTCTTAACCCTTTAAGGGCATAATTAGGTACTTTTATTCACAGCGTTTTCCCTGTTTAGCAAAAGGAACTTTTACTCGTTTGGATGATTCTCTAACCACAGAAAAAATCGCGACTTGGGTTTTCAACTGTACGCTGATAACTTAAGACTATTGAATTGAATTGCGTCTTTAATTAAACAGTCGCATTAGATCAATAATTTAAAATCATCTTCGAATGTCAACATTTTTCCTTTATTGTTTCTCTCAGTACCACACGTTCTCTCTCTCTCTCTCTTTCTCTGGTTCCTTTAACCCCTTGTGGGTATAGGGCTTCAAGACGTTTCGTGTGTATATATGTATAGTTTTTCAGGTAAGCGGGTTACAAGCCTACCTATCCTATCCCAGAAGGAGGGCTGCCCCATAAGCCGTCCTGGGAGTCACCGAGAGTGTATTTGTATAGCGCGTAGATACTCTGTAAGCCGAGGTGTTTTGGCTGGCGCGTGGGTTTCCCTCCTCCTTTCTCAACCGGGCTGTATCAAATTGTAAAAAGGAAGGAGAGTTTAATTTGGTGTTTCAGATACTTTTTTAGGCCTCGGTAAGTGGCAGTGATAGTATTGCAGTGCATTCCTTTAAAACTACGAGACCGCAGCTACTTTTGTGTGGTCCATTTCCTCCTATCTTAATGAGATCAAAATGCAAAGAGGAAACAAATGCAATTATACAAAAACCAAACAAAACTTTTCTACGGTTAATTGCACGCCCTTCACTTTTCTTCTAAGGAAACTCGAACTCATTAATCGAACAAAACCGCTACTAAATCGCAGTTATGAAACGTACTTAGCTGGAAATGGGAAAATGAGAAAAACGGAACGCGGCAACAGGTTCTTGAATCGCTTAAATAACACTCGATGAAAATGCGAAGCAATTGAGACACGTGCACTACCTTAAAGGTAGAAAGACATAAAACTCCTAAGCAACCGCCATATCACCTGGCGATCTCCCATTCAATGCACATCCCACACACTCCAGGTCCCAAACGAAGGAATTCCACTAGACTAGTGCCCCCTCGACAAACTTTGAGAATTTGCAACGAACGGTGCCGTAAGACGTTCGAAAATGATGAAAAATTGCATCTTAAAGAGCCGGCCCCGGCCCGGGCGAGATATATGCAAACAGTGCAGGCGAGTGCGCAATTATTTCCCTTTGTAGTTGCTATTGGCAGAAATGTCTTATCTCGCTGTGTTGGCTCGATAAATCTGGATTTGGGCACTACAGAAACTGGAAGCGGACCAACAACCAAAAAGACTGCCCAACGCTAAATGATCTATCGAGGCTGAAGTGAAGTAGATCACTCGCTGTGACACTTCGAGAACGCAAACGCAACAAATCTCAGCTGGGCGAAAAACGACTATTCCAGGCCAGGCAGTCTGCAGTGGCTTCTATAGGGAATCGGAGACCAATCGATTCGTGTAGGAGTCGACTGGTGGCCTTATTGCACCTCCTAAGCCTGTGACAATGCACCTTGGGCTTACAGGGACTAGGATAGAACATGACATCATGCAGAAGCTATTTATTAGCAAAATTATTCTGCGTAGGTTCCCGTCAACAGGTCTTTCAGGTTCACTTGACATATGGGCCGAACTAGAGTAGAAGATTAACCAAGAGGTCGTCTAACTCTTGCAAAATGTTCCAACTAACACTGTCAGTCAGTCACAGCCAGTACAGCACTCAAGTGCCAAGTTACACTGAATCCGCGCAATCCCTACCTGAGCTGCATCCGATTTAGCCAGTCTGCAATCGAAAGATATCGCATGACATAAATTTGACACCATTTTGGTACATTCTAAAAAATGATCAGAAAATATCGAGTTTCCGAGTTGAGCAAGAACAAGAATCTAAGCACCGTGGCTCTCACGATGTTGCGCAAATTTTAACGCGCGGGTTGATATGCGCGAATTTAACATTGTGCGCACAGATTCCTTCTGAGAACGAACAATCAAAAAGACAACTAAGTCAGGTAAATGTAGGCGGCAGAGATAATTAAAAGATGATAGCCATTTTGTTATGGTCGCTGTTGTCTTCTATTTTTTGTCGCTTTTGCACGAATTCCATGGTAGAGCGGCTCCAAGAAATATTTTAATCGCCGACGTCAAGGACATTTTGGCGAGAACTTATTGACTTAAAACGGGTTTCATCGTAAGATGAGCGGTGATACTGCGGCCGGATTTTTGCGTTCTTGTATGGAATTTCATCATAAATTGAGCTCGAAGCAACATTATGTGCCATTGCTCCGCACAATCTGCATGACTATACCCAATAATTTTCGAGATCTTAAGGGAGAGAGTTGGGGATAAATCAATTTTGAAACGTCTTATTATGCCATTATAAATAAAAATCCTGTACCTTTTCCGATCTCTGTTGCCCGCGAATGCCATATAAACTTTAAATCAGGGCCGAAGTACGCCAAAGACACAAGATTACACCTGCTCCAAGCAGATTCGTCGTTTTCTTGGAAAATAAAAAAATTCGACTACTTGTTAGGCCTCATCTTTAAGAAGCAATCATACTGTAACCAATGCACTTACTCTCCTCTATCTCAGCCAAACATATTTAAGGACAGTTTCAATGAGTCTTACCTTTGTCATTCGTAAATAAACTTTGCCAAGGATAAGGTGTCTCAGTTAATATATTTTCGCTCACGGGCAGCTTCATTTTAGGTTTCCGTACCAAAATGAAAGGAAAGGAACCTTTATGGTGTGAATTCTTCTGTCTGTCTGTCACAGCTGCTTATTTCAGCAACGACTTAAAATTTGGAACAGTTTTAAATAATGCTTACCAACCTTTACTGCCACTGAAAAAATTTAAAAATTTTTTTATTTTTATTGCATAAGATGCTAAAAGAGAGGGTCAACATTTCAAAGTGGGTATCAGAACCCTCCTCCCCCTCTCCCCGTCTTATCAATTTCGAAGCGAAAAATCTGAAATAATTTAAAGTTGTTAGACGTTTATGTAAATATTACAGGAAAAATAAAACTACCACAGTTTTTTAGAAATCAGCAACCTTCCAAGTTACCGAACCCTCGGTGCATGAGTCCGCCCCGCACTTGGAAAAAAAAATTTTATTTTTCAGCGTGCTCTTTCAAAAATTTTCACAAACAATTTTGCATTCAAAATAGCCCAAAATCTGTGGGCCCATAATTTTGTTGGAAGGTAACAAACTTTTCGTAACGAAATCGAAGAAAAATGGTGTCATTTGAAAGAGCATAATAAAATTAATAGCATTAAGCATTAATAAAATGTCCTAGGAGGTTGCGCTGGAAAGTATTTAAATTTTACTGAGCTAGAGCGCTTTTGGTAACTGTAATGGAAGGGATTAGGTAGGTATGTAGGTAGGTATGGGGGCCATCCATTGAAAGGACACAATTTGGTCCTTTTTGATACCACGGTAGTAAAAATATCCAAACTCTTTACTGAAACCATCTGAAACGCGGGAGATCTGTTATGTCCGACGTTTCGAGATCGTACATACTATCCAGCAAATACTCACTCAAAAAGGCCTTCCGCGTGCATATCAAGGCTAGTCTTCTCCTCCTTCTCGTCCCTGCAGTCACTTGAGAAGAGTCTCAATCTCTTCGCTTGCGTACCAATAAGGCAGTGACCAGTGATCACCCCTACGACTACACCTAGCTTGGTTCTGTCGAATGACGGTAGGCGCTTGGAGCGCTTAAAATCCAACTTAGGTTAGATCTGTCTGGTCGTATGACTCGTAGTGCCATTTGCCCATTTCTGGTTAGCTTGCTTGCTGCCCTCGCATTAAGCAACAACTTACAATTGGCTATAGACCACCTCATTTAGGTATGAGCGATAGCTGTTTACAGTTTTCGATGTCGATGAGACAAACTCTAAGGATGGCACCGGTACTTAACTGTAAGGATGCAAATATCCTTTTTAGGTGTGTTGTTTTCTTTCAGCTAAACTAGGGCTCCCTGAATTGCCATTACTTTCTCTTGAAACACGCTACAGTGGTCCGCAAGGCGAAAGGATAGGTCAATAGTCAGTTTTTTCGTGAAAACCCCTCACCCCACCTGGTTTACAGCCGTCGGTGTAGATCCGGATGGATACACCATAAGGCATTGTGTTACCCTCCCAATCCTGCCTGGTTGGTAACGTCGATCTAAATCGCTTAACAAAAGAATTGCTAGGTAAGTTATAATCAAGGTTTTCTAGAGGGAACAGTAAGGAGTTCAGATTGTAGTGTCCAACACGAACATTGGTCCATTTATGCTAAGTTGCCGATAGTCTGAGATAGCAGTGGTTGCTGCTAATATATGGGAAATAGAGAAAAAAATATGCCCAGAATAGCAGTGGGTGTCCGCCGTAATGCTCCACTAATACAGATGCAGGCTGATCATTGAACCTTCCCTTCGCGACCTTGTCCTGGAATACAACAACGTCATACAAAAAGATTGGCCTAATGACCGCCACATAAAGCCAGTGGGTTATCTTAGAGCAGAAATCCAATTTCCCACCAATGGCCCTCTTAGAAGAGTACAGAGCTACCGTTGCTTTCTTAATCCTACCCTGATCATTCGGTCTGTAACTTAGTTTCCTCTCCAGGCTAATTCCCAGACACTTTACTTCTGCTGTAAATGCCAGGGTCTATTCTATGTTTCCTAATGAAAATAACTAGCTCAATCTTTTTTAACGGTTAACCTCTAGCCCGCACTTAACCGCACAGAGAGCCGAGTGATAGCACTTTGTATGAAATCCCTGATCACAAATAAGTACTTTCCGTAGAGAGCTATAGCGATGCCGACCGCACAAGCAATCACCCACAGGGGATGCGATGTTATTATACTCACAGATTTAGTAGCATGACCCTCTTTCAGCCTTGTGCTGGTAGTCCGTCCGTGAAGCATCTGACTAATCAGCGACAACAGAAGTAAGATCTCCCGTGATAGCCCCCCAATTTGACGTTGCTAAAAGCTCGCTCAATATCAATGAAGGTTACTATATTATATTCCTTGCATTCAAAAGATTTTTCTACCCTGCGTACGCGTGTTGAGATGCCAATAGTAGATGCTATGGGATAGTACAGTGTAAATGAGTGTCAACTACTCTCTAACGTCTTGAGGAAAAAAGATGATAGACTTATCGGTGTGAGGTTTCAGTGATGGCATGTGAGCGGCAGTCCTTACACAAAGCCATCAACCAATATAGCAATAAATCTAGGTTGTGTTGAAGCTCGGCATAAATAATACCATCAGAATCTGGTGATTTGCCTACTGCCTATAGCTCAACAGAATTTGCTCTCCATTAACAGTTCAGCAAACTCCGGAGACAAGGAGAAGTTATTTCAGCAAAGTTCTTCTCACCCTCCCTAGGCTTCCTGGAAAATGGGTTTCCAAGAGAACAGCGATAGATAAAGTCCGCCTGAAACAGAAACCTCGTATATTTGGGTTCGTCGATATAGTCTTTCTGAGTCTGTACACCTCAAAACTTTCCGGTAATTCCTGTAGACTGGTGGTTTCGAGGGACGGGAGAAGGATTGTTCTTTGAAGACGTTCCAATTTTTAATAAGAAATCTGATAATATTCGAAGCAAGCATCAGATTTAAAAACCCCGCCTGTTTTTGATTACACAGGTAGGTTCAGTATCGTAATTACAAAGGAGCAGGTTAGTCCTTGAAAAGATATCAAACAGTAACTCACCTCAGTTGTTGATTTCGAAGCTGCCTTAAACTGTGATGGGCGTTGATGTCGCATCCTAGAATGAGCCCCACTTCTCGGCCTTCTGCCCCGGCAACTATCTTCTGCACACGATGAAGGCGACGGCGTTTCTGATGCCTTATTTTTCATATTATAGTCATTGTGTGGATCAATAATTTAAAATACTTTCTTCCCATAGGAACTGGAAGTTTTAAAAAAATATTAAATTTTGGATGGACATTCGTTCAGTCGAAAGTACATTTTCGAAAATTAATGGCTAAGTGGTTTTCTAGATCGCTGACATTGGTGGTAATAAGTCTTAGATACTTAGTAGGCCCTAGGTGTGCATTATTGGTACTTAATTTAGCAAATAGTTTTGTTGTTCTTTGAATTATTCGGTTTTAGCCCTACAATGCGACATACACAAAATCATTGCTCAGGTATTCTTTTGTCCTCTACTGCTTGAAGACGGCATCCTCCGTAAATCCATTCGGTGGCATGTCAGCATTTTATGCCGTCCATGTAATTCGGATTTAATTACGCGCACTATAAATATTTAATTAAAACAAATTTTATTGACTCGTTCTGCACTTAAAGTACCAGCTGTACTCGGTGGGCTTACCTTTTTAGTGTCACCGCAGTCGCTGGTTACCTGAATATCAAGTTAGCTCTGCCGAAGTACATTATCTGTAAATAATTCCGACAAGTTGTTTTATTTCACTCCATCTGGGATGCAAGTTTGTTGCTTACTAGTTAGTTGTAGTTCCTTGCACAGCTGGAGTAATGCCGGTCGCTTTCCTCTATTTCTGCTTTCATCGGCAAACTCTTCCATCACAGAAAGCTGGAACTGGACCTTCTTAAGTGGTCGCCACGAAGCACAGAGGGATACCACCGCAAAACATAGAGTCATTTCTAACATTCTCAAGGTCGATGCACCTTTGAGTACTCTTTTCCTGGCGCAATTTCTTATTGAAAAAGGTCACTTGCGGTGCGGATCTCCCTGGAGGTTCTTTCGTTACCTTCAATAAAATCAGTTGCAATCAGCTCTAATTTCTGCACCGAAGTATCCCGTGGCTTGTACTGGTTCATTAGGCCCGACGAGAACTGATGACGCTTCTAATGCTTTTATGTGCGGGCTCTTCCAGCACAGTGCAGATAAACTCTAGTAAAGCGTGGCTGATAACTAGAATTTCTCGTAATCTACGCTTCAAAGCCAAGAAACGTTCCCGGGGCCATTTTTACCTGGTGAATGTTCTTTTGCGGTCTCAACACCTGAGTGACTTCGTGCTTGTAATGAGTTAACTACTTCGCCGCAGTCAGCTGTCCTCGTCCGATAAGTTCCTTCCGATTAGGAATAGACGATGCCGCGCTGTCGTCGTAATTTTCTCACTTTGATGGAAACAAATTTGCCTTCATCTGTTCCTGTGGTCGGGGCCAATTACAAATTGTGGGAAACTTTCTTGGGGAATAATTAAAGTATCGACACCGCCAGCACCACAGGCAAATACCCGACCCCGGGCCCGGAGAACTATTTCCAAGTATGCGGAAAGCAATTTGTAAACAACTTGGAATTTCGGTTTATGACTTTTAATTATTCTCCGGAGGCAGGAAGAAGAAGAAGAACTTTATTTTATTGTCTTCGGCGAATGCTGTGAAGTGGAAACCGCTAAATGTGCGGCGATTAAGTTTTCGTTGGATTCCCATAAAAGTGCTGCTTTGGGAAGTAATTTCGTTTGTTTGGTGGCGTGCAAAAAAAGGGGTCATAAGCCAAGCAAAATTACCTGAAAATTGATACTTATTAGCTTTGAGGAAGGTATGTCTACATAACCTGTCGCATAAATCATAAAAGTTTTTCCTATAATTACTCCTTGAAAGCTCTCTGTTTTTGCAGCAGTCTTTAGTCCTTTTCAAGTCTATAATTTGGTTGTGCTTCCACTTATATTATCTCTTACGTCATTTGGGTCCTTCAATTATTAACTTTCTTTTAATGACCGTTTTATTACCATACGTGGTTGTTAGTTTTCAGTTAGCGGAAACCTAGTGATCAAAACAAATTTTTTACAACAATTTGCTTCTTACCAAATCTCCGCCACAGTCCAGTGTGCCTCTAGTATCGGAAGTCGCAACATTTCCTCTATATCGACGTAATGTTGTTCCTAAAAGTAATAAAAACCATCACCACCCAAATGGATATTGATGACTCGTAACTGATGGATTGCCTTGTGACGATATTAATGGATCTTCTGACCGATTCCACTGAAGCCGTCATCCCATTTTATCTATACAAAGCGCAATTTCGCCAAATCAATCGACAGAAAGAGAGGCGGCCCAATCTGCACGTGTGTGACTAATTTGATGAGGCGCCTAATTATGAGATCCACAAATTTATCTGCTGCAAGTCTTTCATAAACTCATAGGTACTCGTTCGTGGATTCATCATGGGATTATGGCAGGTACACGAACTCGAATGGATTTGTTTTATGACAGCCACCGACTGTGTAAAATAATTTCTTCGCCTTCGACGAAAGATTGTCTCTGTAGAATTGCTGCAGGGGGCAAAGTATCGAACCGTGCAAGGCAATTGTTTCTGGCGCTTCGCCCTAATGAAGGAAGTGCCTTGTGTCGAATATGTTTTCCACTTTCGAAGGTATGAGGAATGCGACGTGATGTCAGTGTTATTTTGTGGCTACTTTGAAGTTCGTTGTCCTCATAATGAAGTCTATCAGGTGGTGAGGTATGACACTGTCGTGACTTTGGAAGTATTGCATATTTGCCACGGGGAATTCATAGACCTTCGAATTATACAGGTATGTCGTTGCAAAGAAATTCGGTATGGAATTTGAAGTTTGTGACAAGTGAAAGTATAATTTTTGGTAAGACACCCAGTTTGTAGATAAGTTCACTTAGCATGAAAAATGTTAAGAATGTATCGAAGCTCTGTCTTGAAATTTTTGAAAATAAGCGTTGAAAAAAATGTTTTCTCAGGTTTAGAAAAGAAACTTTTTAAAACAAACCCAAGCGTGCAATTGGCTCTGCCAACCAAGAAATCTACGTGATCCTCAGGGAGAGACGAATTACCCCTAAGTCCTTGACAATATCGAGCCTGTCCAAAACGTAATCGTCGTGGAGTAGTTGAAGGAAATGGGACGATTCCTACGTGAAAAGTACATAATGGTGCATTTATTGGTATTCAGTGGAAGACGATTATTGGAGCACCAATCATGAAAAATCCGCATATCGGAGCTCAACAAAGTGCAGTTGCCGTCACTGGAGACGAAAGATTGGCACCATTTATTCTGAAGCTTGGCAGAAGCATTAATATAAATTATAAAGAGGAGCGGTCCCAGGATGCTACTCTGACGCACGCCAGTTAGTTAGATATGTATGCTTTGTCTCCCTTCCTGTGAAGGGGAATTATCACTGAATCCTTCCGGAGTTCCTGTAAAACGGCCATTGCAAAGAGAGAGATTAAAAAAATGACAGAGGATAGGAATGACCGCGGAGCAGCACCCTCTCAAAGTTGAGGCGGGGACACCATCGCGTATGCATGAAAACATATCAGGCAGATTCGGCAGGTAATAGGAGGTAGCTGCCTCGTCGAAAACCAAATCTTTGGATTCGAGGGATGCGAGCGGAAGCCTTGTCAAGTTGGTGAAGTCTGTAAAAGTGATATCACAGTAAGAAGCACAGAAAGCGGCACTAAAGAGGTCAGCGAACCATTTTGACCACCTCAAGAGGGTCGCGCCTCTCGGGATCACCCAGCCTCAGGGAGGAAGGATATCCGTCGCTGCGTTGCTTAAAATTAATGAACCTATAAAACTACCTAGGGTGGGTGTGAGAAATGAATCTCGAGTTCGACAGAAATCTGCTATATGATGCATGTCAATCGGAGGAGAACCGAAGGTGGAGCGCCTGGAGGAGCAAAACCTCTTTAAATTTTTAAGATGTCTGAAATAGCCATCCATCCAGTGCTGAGACGAACATGAGGAGAAAGAAAAGCAGATCAGTGCACAGTGCGTGAAACAGGTAGGTATAAAGGACGTTGTGAATCGAGTGGATAGAGAATAAGTTCTCAACAGCATCGAAGTACAGACGAACCTGTAGTGCAGAATAATGGATTCTGGAACCATCAGGGTTTGGCACCCACTCACGAACGAGCCACCTGGGTTGGTCAAGAAAACTAAGTCGAAAAGCCTGCCCAAGTCATTAGCGACGCCACTTCACTGTGTGAGGCCAGCGGAGGCACAAGACTGCAGGAAGAACAGCACATGCTGAGGAACACCAGAATTGGACGGCAAGAGCCTCTCAGTCTCGGGAGCCTGGATCCAATCGAGAGCTGGAAGGTTGACATCGCTCAGAACGACAGCCTTGTCGAAGGGTAAGAGGACGCTGCTCAAGTCATGGATCGATATGGACAGCTGGTCGAATACTGCAGAGGGTGAACCACGGGGAATGAAGGTGGTGAAAACGTACACAGTACTATAAAGGAACCTTATGGCGACGCAAAGGGGCTCCAAGGTGTCAGAGTGAGCAACCTGTACGATATAACAAGGGATGTCGGTACTGAAGATCTGGAACGCAGGTCCAAAGAGCTTGGCGTCGGATATACCACCAAAAATCCAGGTTTCAGTGAGACAGATAACGTCGAAATTAGAAACGTTCACAGCAGAGAATAGTTGCGGTGTCTTGGAGCGCAACCCGGTTACTAACGTAACCGGTAGTAGAAGAAAGCCCCGTTTTTTTAGGGCTGTGCCAAGCCGGGGCGTATTCACCAACAAATGAGCTGGCAGATCGACGGATGGTCGCTAAAAAATAGTCTTAAAGGAAACGAAAGGAACGAACCTTGAAAGAGGATATATAAGGATATACGCCCTGGATCTAGCCGATTAATAATTCTGTTATCTGTATATATTTAGAGCTAGTGATTGATGCACCCTTCAAATAATTTTTGAAAACAATTGCTTTACATCCATCAATAATATTGTTAGTGCCACTCTATGAATCGAGAAGTATAACTACTGTTTAAAAATTTGACATATTTGACATCCTTTATGCGTCTTGACAGTTCAATCTACAGAAGCCGTATCGTAGCGGGCGGATTATAATTCCTTGAGTAATTTTCAATTTGAATCGAAAAATTTTTCAATCAACTAAGTATTTCACAGAAAGAACCCTACTGCGTTCAGTTAAGTCCAAGATTGCGTAATCTACTGTAAAAGGGAACACAATTGAGTTTATTTTTCAACATATAAAGGCGTCAAATTCAATGTCCTCAGTATGAAACCATAAAATCTCTTGATAACAGAACCATTAAGAGATTTCTCCCCTTAAAATTGGGTCGGATTTACACCTGGGAGAATTCCAAGTCATAAACTCAAGGTGAACGAGGGTTGACATAAAAACTTTATGATCAAGCTTTTATGGGCACTGTGAATTGAAAATGAAACGTCCAAGACAAATGGTTCACCTGTTTCCCCAGTTTTTGTCATGAAAAGCCTCTTCAGCTACGGTTATATTTATAGGGTGTACGAAAAGTAAAAAGATATGTCGCTTTGACTACTGTGGTGATTACTATGGGGTAACAAGTAGCTATTTTGTTTTATAACGTTTATGAGTCATACCTAACGTGAGTAGAAATCTGATTTTCAGTGTTACGATCTTTTACACTTTAAACTCGTGCCTGCAAAATGGCTGAATAATTTTGGATTACTATGCTTAAAGTACTTATATGAATGCCGCCTCATAAGCATCCGAGATGTTTTCAAACAATTTAAAGAAACAACAAACCTCTTTCCCTCCAGGGATTTTCGTTTCTAAGAAATCTCGGTACGCCGTGAAAAGAGACTTTTCTCCCTAACTTGCTCCGTCAGCAACTTCAGCTTCATTTCCTGCGGTGGTAATACTGTCTTAAATCCGATTCCATCTGATAAGGAGTGAATTATCTGAAAATCCCACCCAATCTCAATCCTTTATGCGTGTGCGGTCTCCTCTGTGTTATACTGTGCAAATTGCCAGCCACAATCTCTGATAACATCGCCTCTGGAAGGAGTTCACTAGTGAAATAGTAATTACGCTTTAATCTTAAGGAAAAGAGCAATCCGTGAAATAGATACAAATTAAGAGCAACATTAGCACGGCATTAACACCTCAGGCTGCCAGGAGGGATAATGCTAAGGTGCTCCACTGTACGACTGGCAGCTGTGGAAACTCATTCAACGGTGCTTAGAGACCTCAATTATTTCAGCTATCTGGGTCTTGTTAGAGGTTATCAAATTTCTTGATAGAAGTATTTCTCTGCATTGGAAATTGTGAGTTTATCTTATTCATGTTGGGAAATTAATTGTCTTGTAGGCCTGGAAGGATTACTTATTTGACAAATTGTCGTTGTCAATGCAAAATCTCGTATAAGTATGAAAAATCATTTTGAATGCATCGAAAGAAAAACACGTTTAAAATTCAGGCTTTTATGAGAAATACATATCGTTAGCCTAATTTTAAAACCTTCTCTCTGGTTTCTTTAACAACCTGTAAGCATAGGGCATCTACTACACCGACTCTCCACCTGATTTGGTTCTGCGACTACGACTTCAACTGTGGCCACGATTTGAAAACCTTCCTTCTCTTCGGATCTTCTTCATGTCCAATCGTCCAATCCGGCGACTTCTATGAGGACCGGTCGAGTTTCAATCTAGAGCCCGATATGCAGTGTTGTTTGATTTTTTTCTTAGTATGTTCGCCTGCGAATGCTGGTATCTATAAGCCCGTCATGACTCTATTTGTTTAGTAGAAGACATACATCGTCGGCATATTCCACGTGCGTAAGGTGGTTTAAACGTTTCCATCTAATCTCCCGCGGTGGGTCACTGTCTAGAGCGCTGCACAGTACGTCATTAATAATGCCTGTCATAGATGACATTCGGCGCGGTGTCCGGCACATCAAGCACGACCTAGATTCATTCTCTACAGCCATTGGGAGAAACTTTGAACTCATTGGCTCAGTTGCCTCCGATATCAGGAGCTTAACTTCAAAATGCTCTTCTTGCTCTTCTTCTTCACATCTGTCTGACGCCATAGTTACTTCTGGCTTAGATGCTGCTTCTTCATGAACTACGTCTCCGAATAGGAACTGTCCCACTCTCCAGGATTCATCATCTGCAGCTCCACCTCGATCAACCGAGAAATTGGTTCCTACAAACCCGCATTCCTCCCAGGCGCAGTCTGCTCCAGATATTGATGCTACTGTTGGTCCGGTCGAGCCCGACATAGCGACGGGTGCTGGTGTTATAATCAATGTCTCTCCACCAGTGTCATCCCAGTCCACTTCCACCGCATCTACGGTTAAAAAATTTGGCAGTGTTGGTATTGTGTTGTAGCTTGTAATAGTAGTATGTATTATTATGTAATAGCTTGTATTTAGCTTAAATAAATAAATAAATAAAATAATGACGATCAGAAAAAGCAAAGGTGACAGTATACATCCTTGTACCACTTCGCTCAGCACTTGGAAGGGCCCCGACAGTTTGCCCATGTGTAGGACGTGACTTTGGGCTCCTCAGTAGGACTCCTTTATGATGATGATAATTTTGTCCGGGATGCCTCTCTTTCGTAAATCTGCCCATATATACTCGCGATCAACGCTGTCAAACGTCTCCTCAAAATCGACAAACATTAGATGTAAAGGAGGCCTCTATTCGGCGGATTGCTCGATGATAAATTGCATGGTGTTAATGTGATCGCTGCAAGAGAAACACTCACCAATGCCTGAATGTTCATCATTTAGAATGCGCTCAACAATTTTCTTGATTCGCATTAAGATGATTTTTGTCATCAATTTGGAGACTGCAGCTCAAAGACAGATACCGTGCCAAGTGCTACAACTCCTCATGTTGCTATTTTGGTAATCATCTTAATTACGCCTTTTTTCCATTCAGTGGGATAGGTCTCGGTTTCCCAATGGGAGCCACCTTGAGTAGTGCCACTGGTATTCCATCAATCCCTTAGGTCTTATCGAGATCCATCGACTTAATTGCGTCTGCCAATTCCAATCTTGTTGGAATTCTGATGTTAATGTTGGCCGCAGCCGGCAGGAATTACTACATAGGAGAAATGGAGTGGATGTGCTGTAAACATCTCAACGTGTTATGAACATTTCGAAATGAAATCGGAACTAAGTGGACATGAAAATCAAATCTAGGGAAAGAAAGGAACCGTTCCGATAGAAAACGTAGTTCCTGGAACTATACAAGACCGCTGCGGATGTTCGATATTTTAACCCTCTGCACATTCAGCCGTGGCATATTAGTTGCTGTGTAACGTGGGCGTACTGCTACCGTGCATAAGCTGTTACAAGATCGTGATCACTGCTAATATCAGCACCCCGCTTAGACCTTACGTCGAGAAAACACAATAATGTCAATCTCATTCTCAGATCTGTCATCTCGGGAAACCCAGGATGTTAAATGATATTTTTTTTGTATTTAAATAAGGATCCACCGATGAAAAGTTGCCGCGAGTTACAAAATTCAACAAACAACTCCCTATTTGCGTACCTGTTCTGAATGTAAACTTCCCATTACATGCTCCCGGCCGATATTGTTAGAGCCAATCTTAGCGTTGAGATCCCTCGTCGTCGACGGAGTAATGATAGAATGTCGCTCTTCCATCCCGGAGGTCTCAGGTTGAAATCCCACCGGCGATGACCCAGGGACGTAAACGGACCCAAATTAACATTAATTAATTAAGCTAATTCCAAAAACAATACAATTATCTGTTTATTAAAAAAATAATTTATTTATTTAATTTTTAGGTCGTTCAAGCTTTCGTAGTGTTCATTACGAAAATTATTTTTCTTTTATTAACTATTCGAAAGTCACACTGTTTTATTAAAATCGTGTTTTTGTTTCTTTCGACGCAGAAAATAATTTTTCTTGCACCAGATACTCTATTTACGAACATTAGACAAACATTTTTCATCTTCTAAAAAGAACCGTGTTAATTTCACTCATTTTAAATGTATCTTCTTTCCTTTTCAGGTAAGACAATCAGTATTCCTGATAAGGCATTACACGCAGCCAGAGTAAGTACAAATTCATTTTTAAGTGCGAACAAATCAGTCTAATCCGAAGTCTGTCTCAAATAAAATCATATAATCGCATATGGAGCACCTGAAGACATTTTACTTTCTAAGCCTCACGTAGCATTGCATAATCGTCCCCATACAAGACCACAAAACGCAGACATTTAAGTCTAGCAGAAATCAAAACCACCCGCCATATACCTTGAGATTACCTCACCTTTAACGTGCATTAGTTACGCTACCATAAAACTCACCTCACCTCGATTCCTCGAACCATTGATCAGGTTACGACTTCCTCAACACTTTTACGTACCGGAGAGAAATCACGGCACGGCAACTTGACATCAAACAATTCGAGGCAACGGAAAAAATACCGCGAAGCAAACGCGCAACAACAAACAATAACACCTGAGTACATCGCGGGGAGTTGGTTTTATTGGCTTGCCGCCGCCCAGTGCTCCAGATCATTTGCATCGTTTTAATCTATGCGGTTTCCCGGGTTTTTGCAAAAAATTTTCCTTTCGCGTTCATTGACTTACTGACCAAGAACTCACCTGTCCGTTCACCTGATACCAGTAGGTAATGTGATGAAATCCAAGTGCAACGCCATACCCACCAGCACACTGGACAATAGAATGGCGTGGAAGGGCTCATCAGCTCTGATGAATTCATCCGTGATCTCATTCTGACATTTTGACACCAAGAATTTTGCAAACTTAGTCGACGATTTCGATATCTGATGTTGCGATCGATAAGGCAGATTTAATCATTAATCACCGAGTTCTGCTGGAATATTTTCGATGGCATTGCTATTTTGCTTGTCATTGTTGATCTCTTCATCAAAGCCGGGGGAAATTTATTTACAATCAATAACTGGATAGACGCAAACGGCCTACAGCATAAAAGCATAACTAGGGATCTGATCCGACAGGTTGCCCAAGGGCATGCCGTGATGTTGGGTTCGAATGCCAAAGCATTTACTTCTCAATTGAAATATTCTTTTGTATCTTGCGAGAGCGAAAGTTATAGGTTTTGTGGTTTTTCGATATTTCATTTTTGAAAGCAAAATATTCTGAAATCCATGAGAACGCTTGCAAGTTATAGATTAGTTGGTTATTGCGCACCAAATGTGGTTCCAAGGACACAAATTTAAACTTAAACACAGCCTACTCTAGATAGAGTAGTAGCGTCATTATTTCATTTATTTTTGTATCACAGATTAACCAATCCTTGCACACATATAAAACTGCACACGAGCTTAACCAAAACTGAAGAGAAATGCTGATGTCATTGACGCATTCTAAGCTCAATACTTCAACAAAACATGAAAATTGTAATTGAGAAATTTTTTATCAACAAAACATTTGTAGGTTCCCATCAAGTAAATTCCAAGTTAAGGCTTTAAAAATATAAATACTACGAAAAAGTAGAATTCCCAAACCTATTCCTATTCTTTACTGTATCAAGTTTCTGTTTGTTCACACCACCAATGATCAGCTGTTCGTCTCAGCTTCCGGGCTTGTATTTAGAGTTGTTAAAATAATGTTAATCGCGTAGACTTCATTCTCGTAAAAAGTAATGTTTTACGTAACCCTTGCAAATGTATGCTATAATTTTCTTACGTTAGTATGTAGTCAGATACATTGTCGCGAAAATCGGTAAACGGTTTTCCTGTCAATGTCAGCGACAACTGCTGTTTGTATGGTTGAATTAATGTCTATGACTGTCTAGACTCGATACTCTGTAAATATACTCAAAAACATTTTTATTACTTGATATTTGAAGAAAGAATATAAAATAATATTTGACATTTGATATTGCACAGTATTATTATGTGTATTAAAACTATGTAATTCTATTATAAAATGGAGCGCCGCCTGTCAAGGACTTAAGATAATTAATTAGGTGTTTTTTAAGACAACATAAACGCGAAAAAAGCTATTGGATGTTGCAGAATCTCCCAGTGCTTCGGATTCAACATTAAATTGTAGGCCTACTTGAAGTCTTTATCATCGGACCGAGTGCAGCTCTTCTCTCGCCACATTTTTTTATGATAATTCCAAAACTTAGGGGATGCCCTATCATGTTAAAGCGCAGCCTTGGCAAGAAAGGAATTAAGGGTGAGGGAAATGGATTACTGCTCTTAAAAAAGAGTTAACTTTTGAAATCTAAATAGTACTGGAGGAGTACATATAACTTTTTTTTATACGATGTCGCCAAAGCCTACGGAACAACCCTTTGATGCGCTGGCATGATTTTTGGTCGGAACCCGGGAACCACGGCATGGTGGTCGTGCCGCTCAACCAATTGATCCAACTCCGTCTCCTTACGATATAATGTACGATATATCATCAAGTGATAGTAAAAGTGAAGTAAATTAAAAAAACTGCCATTAAGGACGCTCTTCGCTATATATTCTGTGTAAACGGAGTCGGATCAATTGGTTGAGTAGCACGATCACTACGCCATGGTTTGAGGGTTCGTACGTCGATCTCCACGTGTGTTTTCAATTAAAATTAAAAATCCACTCTGTCGCTGGGCTGTTATCCAGCTTGCAGAAATACAAAATCAAGACATTCAAGTTCCCTCATTCCCCATACCCCAATTCCCTTTCGACCGACGCCATACTAAAGCAATATAGAGCTGTCCCCTGGGCTTTAGCTTTATCATAAAACTTAAAAATTAAAAATAATGTATAGAAAAATTGCTAAAAAAGGAGTCTACAAAGATATCCGTGACTGCAAACATCTATCGGTATTGTCAGTGGGGGCAACGCCGGGATGGGCTGTTATTATGCATACTTCTGGTCAAAGGCCTGGAGGCTTTTCATCCAGACATATCGGGTCAGTAGAAGTTTTGGAATATGATTACACCGAAGCAAATTTTCTTGCCCGTCAAACTTCTAAGTTCTGAAACTGTCAACGAATTTTCTAAAACCCTTTTTCAGGCATATTCTTGAGGGTTTTCGGAATGCAAAAAACCCAAAATAAAAAAATCGATTTTTTCAACCGTCACTACGGAATATCTCTTTAGTTTTATTAGTATATTACTCAAAGAAAGGAAATATATAACAAGAACATTTGCTAGTTGCTTGTTTTATTTCCATTCCTACATGTACAACATAGGCTTCCGCATCTGGTCGAAAGTTATAAATGAATACCGAGCAAAATAAAAACCACTTAAAAAAAACTACACGAAAAAACTACTTGTGGGTTAAGGACGGGAGAAGAAGTTGACTCGATTCGATTACAAAGATTGAAGAAACTACGGTGGATTCTCTCTACAATGCCCAACGGGCTTTTATGCGATATCTGTTGTTTGCAAAAAATAACCAAAATTGTCGCCGGTGGACCTCAGATCTGCGACTCTCATATGAATTGAAAATAAGATGTGTTTCACAAAAAAAAACGGCCAAGTGCAAGCCGAACTCGCGCACCGAGGGTTCTGTAGCTTTGAAGGTTGCTGGGGGGGGGGGGGGTATACTACTATACCAAATCAAAGAATAAAGAGAGAATTCGAAATATAAATACAAAATAAAAAAATATTAAAGTACATAAAAAGTAAAAAGTAACTTCAACAAAGCAAATATTGGCTCCTCGCATGATTACGCGATATATGAAAATCAATGTGTCGTGATTCCTCAGGGAGCGAGCTGGAACCGATATGCTGCCAAAGCAAGCCAAGAGAACAGAAGAGTCTGTGGACCCCCGAATGCAGTCGAAATCAAAAAGGATCCTGGAGTTACGGCGTCTCTATTCAAGTGTATCCATGTGTCAAGTGCATCAATATTGACCATTCCTTTCGGACCCTTTTGCAATAAAGTAACAATATTCTTTTATTTTTTCATTTGCAATAAAATTTCGCACGCATTACGTATTTTAAACTATTCCCAATTTCAAGCTGTGACAAAAAAACAGGCAGACAGAAGAGGTCGCACCAAAGGTTCCCTTTTTGGTACGGAACTCCATAAAACCGAACTGGCATCTTAAAGTCGGTGCAAATTAAGGATACTAATATAAAAAATAAAGTTAAAAAACTAAAACCCAACTACAGTTTCAATTGCCCTTTTAAAAGTTGTAAACAAGATTTAGAATCTGGACCTCTATATTCTGTATATACATGTAATGAAATATTCGACTACGTAAGCACCCGAGTCACACGTAATTACAAATGTATCTTAATTGCGATAAAACCTGTGACTGCGTGGTTTGCTTAGCCGGATATTTCATTACATATATACAATAGAGGTCCAGCTTCTAAGTCTTGTTTACAACTATTAAAAGGGCAATTGAAGTCGTAGTTGGATTTTAGTTTTTTAACTAAATTTTTTTTATTTAAAACAATTTCGTTTTCTCAAATATCGTTTAAACTCGTATCCTAATAAAAGGGGCCCCTCGCCGCCAGCACTGAGCTACTCTCCATATACCCTATGTTGTGAACATTCATACAAATTCAATGACACCTCATATGCCCAAAGTTCAGGAGTTGTTCAGGAGCTACGAGGAAACAGACCGCAACCCCTCTAAGCTACCCCCCCCCCCCCCCCGCCACAAGTACGCTGCTCGCCATAAAGCTATGTTACGCGGAGCATTAATACAAATCCAATGACATCTAGGTTGTCTAAATTGTGATAAGCAATTTAGGAGCTACACACAAACATACAAACACAAATGCATAGCCTGTTAAACTGATTTATAACCATCCTTTTTTTGCTGTATTCGGGTAATAAAACTAACTACACATTTCAGGAGGAGGTATTATTAGGACGAGGAAATTATATATGTTTATACAATGTGTTTGGACAAAATTTTCTCCAAAATTCATTTAATTTTGTTTAGTTTTTATTTTTATTAGATTATTACCTTTCCAAAACGGTGCAACATATCAAGGTGGAGAAAGGATTAGAAAAACCACATCCTTAGAAATCCCTGACTGCCTAATGATTTTATTGCACTTTAAGTAGTAAATTGTTAAGACAAAGAGTCGAAAATGTTTGTTTAGGGTACACAGGTACTTAAGTTTAATTTTTGCTGCAACAGAGTAATAAAAATGTTAGTGAATTTTATTTTATTGCCGATATTAGTTTGTATTAGCTAGAGTTCACATCAAAATATCCTAGTGTTCTGTTACCTGATGACAATTTTATTATAAAAGAGGGTCACTCAGCAAGTGGGGCGGTCTGTGACTTCGCGGTAAGACAGTTGCGCTCGATCTGTAATTTGGGCAGCCAAAATACAAAACCTCAAAAGTCAAAGAATATTACTCATAGTTGAAAAACAAATCGATAACTACGGGTGTTCTTAAGGAAGGAGATCAACATTTTGAAAAGACTATTGTGGTAGGAGTTTTTTGGCATTTGTTTGATGTTGCTGCGTTGAGTAGTTCAAGAGTTAAAAATAAATTAATGATATACATATCATGAAAATTGCAAATTTGTGAATCACCCTGTAACTCCAAAAGGATTAAGCTTACCCCTCCCCAACACTGGTATTGGCCAATTTTCTAATTTAGTTCTTAGTACTGCAGATCTAGCAAGTAAAAGTGACGTAAATAGAACCATTCTGACGTTTTGTCATTGGTGTGATTTTTAAATTGTTTCGCGCAATATACAGTATCTGACATCCGCCGTACTCGTACTCACTATCATATAAAAAAATATTGAAAAAACTTTAAATAAAAATAATTAAATTTATAAAAAAAATTAAAAAAAAAAACCATTCAAAATTCGAGCGGAGCAAGAAATTTTAAAAGAATTTTACTTGACAAAGAAGCTAATTACACAGGTCTACAAGCTTCTGCTGTTGGGCAGCTTAGGGTAATTTCCGAAGTAATTTGCCGCGTAGAATCGCAATCCGAAATCAAAATTGGGCCATCACGTCAGGATTTTGAGATAATTGAGGTAATGTACTCAAAAAATGTGTTTTCTGCCTACTTTTGAGGTTATGTTCAGGATACACACAACTTTTTTGGTCGTTTTTTTCTAGTTGCATCCATTGATACTACTGTTACCCTCTAAAACAAGCTATTGAGCGGTCACTTACGAGTTTTTCTTGCAAAGTTACGACCATTTTAAATTATGAAGTACATATTTCGCATAAATAGATATATTATGTTTATAGGTGACCGCTCCATAGCTTATTTTGAAGGGTAAGAGTAGTATTAAATGATGCAACTAGAAAAAAACGATCAAAAATAGCCAAAAAAAACCCACTTTTTGAGTACATAACCTCAAATATCTTAAAATTCTGTCGTGGTGGCCCAATTCTGACATCAGATTCGGATTCTACGCAGAACACTACTTCGGAAGTAATCCCAGCTACCCAACAACAATCATTTTTTGGACACCTGTGTTATTTTTATTTATTGTTATTTCAATATTTATTTTTATAATAGGATCACTGAGATGTATTAAAATGGAGTGACTTATAAGCAATCTCATGTGCGTACAATTTTACTTTCAGTGGAGGAAAACCATTTTTAATTTCCAATGTGTGCTGAGAATTTACAGCTGTTGCGAGCAGAATAAAATAATCATTTATATACGAAATGACATATTTAATTTTAATCGTTAATATTATTGTAAGGAAAATATAAAAATCATTTGAATTACTGAAATAAAAATTACAAAAAAAGGTTGTTCTAATCTGTAAAATGTTGACCCAGAAAGAGATATAAAATGATTGCAAATATCGAAAAAAAAGATGCTTACACAGAAAGGGACAACTGGCGAAAACTGATCCCATTTTCTTTAAGTAATTTCAGAGCACCAGTCACTCCAGTATATATATCTCAGTGAGCATGATATTGAACGAATAAAGATGTCAGATACTGTAAAGCACCGATATTGTGTTCAAACTTCGACAACTATGTATATTTACACCTTAACTTCTTCAGAAAGTACTCTAAACAGAAGTAAATTTTTCCAGAAGAGAATAACCGTCAAACGAATCGATAATTTAGGCATAAGATCCGCGGTGGGTCACAGTTAAATTTAGTAGAGCTTTAGCTTGTAGTTCCCGTAAAGAATGCTCTTAAATTTCTCGTTTTCTATAAAACATTTAACATTTTACTAAAATAAGTTCTTCCTTGCATTTTTAATATTTCTTTTGAATTGGTTAAACTTAAACAGCAAATTACAACGCTTGTGACCGTACCTGCTGACGTTTGGACAGAAATCGCAATTAAATGTAATTTTCTAAAAGTTTCCGAACAACGGGCGCAATGGAACAAGAAAGACCGCAATTGTTCCGAGTTGCACCTGTAAAGTGCAGGTTTTGTGTTAGATTAAGAATTTCTGCAGAAATAAATCAACTTTAAACGACTTTTGCTAAGAACATGAAATCAGGTCCGTCCGGAGCAGCTAGATAAAGAACGACATCAGACAACCACTGTGTACTGGCTCTAACCCTGGCCATATAAGGAAAATTAGAAAATGCCTTTCCTGAGATTTAGATATAAATCGTAGCCCCCTTGAATCTGTCCACTGGGTTTTCGTGTTTTGAAGTGTTTACGGCTGCCGTGTTGCCGACCATTTGACTTAGGCTCGTTTTCCTGGACAACATTTCATGTTGGCACTTTTGCTTTGTCGCCTAAGTGTAATATTGCGTTTTAATTTTATTTATGCTAAATTAAAGTGAGAAGATAGAGATAAATTGAAACATGCAAGCTGGTCGGGTTGCTTTTCCAGGTGTTGCGATTTCGTTTCATAGGGCTTGTGGCTACTTGCACTTTGTTCATTGATACTATATCACCACTTAATGTCATGCAACTTACAATTTATTTCAGGTGTAACTCAGCGAATCGAATTAATTGCATCTGACCAATTTTTGAAGAGTTTACTTAAGCTGTTGTACACGGAAGGAATGGCTAGTAATGAAAACAAATCAAAATGTTTTGAGCGTTGTGTTAGCTGAGCAAAAATTTCGGAAAAACATGTCGGAAACAACCGCGTAATACTTATTTCTTGAATTTTGTCTTCGTGAGATGATAGTGAAAAAATAAAAAGAGAATAAATAAAAATACAATAATAAGGCCACTAAAGTAAGAATACGCGTAACAATAATTCTTTTTATTTCTACGGACAACCATGAGAGACTTAACGGATTTTCTTAAATAGTGGATTGAGATCAAATTCAGACTGATTAAGATTAAAATTCCCAGATGCGTTAATCCAAGATGCTAATGATTCCTAAGTAATGACTTCTTACAACGTTACTGTAATATAATTTCCTTTTTGTAGATGCGACTCTCTTTTAGTTCCAATCGACAAGGTTTAGGGGAAGAGTTATGCTAGCAACCGCTTTAATGCACTAAATTACATTGTACCTTAACTCCTTCTTATCTCCAACACTTCTACTTCCCATTTCTAACTTATGCTGCATTGCCAAAGTTTTTGAGTCATTAAATTACCATGTGCTTGATTTTCAATGCAAACCTTTTCTTGATACTTTCCAGCACATAGGTATTTATGAGGGGTAAGTCAACCACGACTAACCTTCTGGAATCTGAAATCAATGCTGGTAGATAGGTTGTTTGTATCTTTACAGATTTTCAGTAAGACATTTAACAGAATTAATTACCAAATTTTGATTCACACGTAGCTGCCCTCGGGTTTCCATCCCTGTTTATTTTTTTTGTATATGGTAATGCCAAAACTCAGGGGATGCCCAATGATAATAAAGCACCACCTCGGCAGGAAAGTAATTGAGGGTAAAGCGTAAAGGAAATGGGTTACGGTTTTGAGCGAAAGAGATGTCGATGTACGCCTCGCTTAAAAGTTTCGATCACATAAGACGAGGGAAAAACAGAAGAAGGTAAACTGCTCCACATTAGTGTTTTCCTGTTTAGAAAAGATTCTCGAAACTTGACGGTACGCCCAAATTTGGTCTGGAAATACAGGGGTGAGAAAGACTTAAAGCTCTCAGGCTAGTAATTTAGTTAGAACAATGGCCATCTCCACGGCCGAGTTCGAGTCAGTCGACATTCCGTCGATGCTCTCAGAGATTGAGGGAACAGTAATAAGTTTAATATCCTTACGTTGCACTTTGTCTAACGCGGACAATGCAGTGTATCCGGTCACTGCCCAAATGTGAGAATTATATTCGAGTTTAGTCCTGATGTGGGACTTGAAGATCAGCGCCAAGTCAGACGGGTTGAAGTATTTCTTACATCTCCGTACAAACCCCAAGCATTTCATCGATTTTTTTTTGACTGAGTTGACATGTCGAATTCCGCGTGTGGTGTTCCGTGGTTCGCTATCTAAGTATATTTACAATAATTTTGGTGTACCTTAAGGAAGCCATCTCGGCCCGATTTTATTTATTATATACATCAACGATTTATCTATGTTCTTGAGATATTCGAAAATTCTCTCTGTTACTAAAATCTTTCGTGTTTTGTACGTGACTGTATGATTAAATTTGGAGGGCCATCATCTTTTTTAATATATAAAAAAAAGCTAGGAAAAACAAAATGACGGCTATATGAAAAGCTGCCTAATATTTTTGCCTTTCTTTACAACTTTAGTGGCCTTAAAAAATAACAAACAAATTAAAGTGAATCGGTTAATCGGTTGAAACACTCGATTGCCCGGGGCGGCGTGTCGCGTGCCTGCTCCATATAAATTTTTCCACACACGATTCGGGCGATAATTACCGATACCTTTTTGGCATATTTGGCATTTGAAAATTGTTTTCGATTGTTACGCAAAATGACAATCTGTTTTTCGGCCGGCGCACGATTCCATAATCTACATATTTCATGCATGTAAAAATTATGAACAAAAACGACCAATATTTTGGACGCCCAAAGCCTGACCTTAATAAGCCTGAGAACTTAAGAGTCTGCCCTAAATAGCCGTTTCACCACGACCGTGATGCGATAGTTTGAAGTAAATTTACTTTGGATTTTATTTAAAGATAAGCAAAGGAATTTGACGACCCTAATATCACGCAGCTCCTTTTATTCACCTTTATTAGGCCAATTGTAGAGTGTGATTGCTGTGTTTTGTCATCATTTTACAAAACTACGGGCTGAGGCAGACCAGCGTCTCTTTTTCGCTTTGCACTTCGCGGGCTTTCTTGGAGTAACCCTCTAATTTTGTCTCCTTACTTGGATAGCCTTAAACTATTAAAAATAAACCCTCTCGGCTTAACAACTGTTTCCCTTTTCATTATCTTCAAGACAATATTGATTCTTCGGCCTTGCTGTCTTGCTCTAGTCGAATTTTAGGGTATCGCAAACCCCTTTTTCACTTTCGCAGAAAAAAGAATCGGATAGTAGTTATTCGGAGTCTACTTGATGTCGCTGCGTTGAATAGATCAAAAGATCAAAATAAAATAATGT
Source organism: Leptarthrus brevirostris (assembly GCA_964036015.1). Lineage (NCBI taxonomy): Eukaryota > Metazoa > Arthropoda > Insecta > Diptera > Asilidae > Leptarthrus > Leptarthrus brevirostris. The sequence goes on from OZ038374.1 coordinate 147,414,222, forward strand.
TGTGCATATCATGAAAATGTGAAATTTATGAATCACCCTGTAATTTACGAACAGTTGAGATTGGACTAACCCCCCCCCCCCCCACCACCTTCTATACAATGTATTCGTTAGTTAGGTTAGGTCTTTCACCCCACGTATTTTGACCACCCCAAATGCCAATCGATGTCATATCTTCAGATCGTTAAAGAGCGAAATTTTGTTGATACCCACTTGCGGCAGGGAAAATCGTGTCTTGTTTAATGCTTGCAAGACTCAATACTGTATATTATCTGTCTAACAGTCTGGAATGACCTTATCTTTTAATATTGAAATATGTGATGAAACTTCCAAAGGTGTAAGAAATATGTATATCATTCCATTTGACTAAGCGCTGATCTATAGATCTAAACAAGTCTCATGGGCTTAGCCTTGAGTTTTGGTACAACATCGTCCCAAAATGTAGTTCCTTGGTTAAAAACGCAGTTTTGAAAAAGTCAAATATTCTTGAATAGTCGTGTCGGGGGAAGAACTATAGATAGAGATGATTAAATAGAACTGCTTTAGTTTCACTTTGCTCCCCTTGCGACAAATGACCAGTACCAAATGGTTGCTACCCTCGTCTCTAGACCTTTGTCAATATTTTGTATATTTGTGGCCATTAGCGACAAAAACACGTGAACACGAATCATATCGATCTCATTTTTACTGAAGCTTTTTCATTTATTCCATATTTAGTTTCATACAGGATTCTAAGAAAGCAATCCTTGCAGCCATATATGTTAGAATATAGGTAATAAACTCAATTACGCAACGTGGCAAAAACGCCTAGATTAAAAGTGGAGCCCTGAGAAAGAACACTAACCAAACCACTAGATGCTTTCATCATCTTGCAATTATTTAGTGTCTTTCTTCAAAGACCAGTTATTGCGGTGAGATATTTCTTCAACTGAAAGATTCCTTTCAAGAAACGATGCACCCTCTAATCAAGTCGCCGATCAATTTGAAAATTTCTCTTTTTTCCTAAAAAGTCTCCATCATGGATGTTCCCTACATGGAGCAAAGTTCTTGGCGAGCAACCATCATCGGCTTATAGCAGTGATACAATCTGAAAACGAAGCCAAACAGGGCAAATGATTATGATAAAAACGTTCAGTTGAACTGGAACCTTAATGGGTAACTCTTCCGCATTTTCTGGTGCACTTGTGCATGTTCCCCTTGTCTTCATATTCATTTGAAAGGTTCTAAAGTTGCAATTTCGCGGAGAACGAAGAAAAAAGTGGACAACAACTGCCACTGAGGAGTGCCGGTCTTTGTTGTTTGCAGCTGCAGAAGCAAAGTAGAACAGAACAGAATGCTGCAAGGTAGCCCGAGCAGAACAACCCGACAAGAGCCAGAAAACTGATCCGAATCACATCAACCGCAAACGAAGGGAATTGAGAAATCTAGCCTGGACGAGTCGGACCTGCTCTAGCAATAATGAGACATTTTGTTCACCTAAAGCCATCGATTAGTGCCCACCGAATGGTTTGTACCTATCCAGTCGGGGTCGAAGTGAAGCGGGCGCAACAACTGGGGCTCGTTTAACCGAGAAAAGGCTAGCTCTAGGAAGAATATGTAAAAGTGAAGATCGGGACTCCGTTACTCGATCACGCGTCTTATATTAATATCATTATCATTACTTCCTTATTGGGTAATTGATTGCAGAAACTACGTGATCGCTTCGGTTTCCATTACGAGGATCAGGGGAGGGAATTTTATGCCAATTGCCATTCACTGCACGGCCCTTCTTTGCCAGAGGAGTTAGAAGCACCACATGTGTACCAATGTGGTCGGTGATTGAAGCTGGGAACTGGAACTGGCTGGCCGGGAAGTTTCTTAGGAATTTCTTTCTTAGCGTGCTCCTCCCGTGCTGAGCTGCACATCGAAGGTATTCACTTGCTAATGAGCACGATCTTGGGGTCATTTCTTGTTAGGTCAATCAATGTATTGTGCAAGTGTTCCACAATACAATTCAGATTGAACCACAAACAGGTGGCTTCAGTATCAGCAGTGATTGGAGAAGCCTACCCACTGCGGGTAATGGGGTACTGTGCCGATTTAATTAGCTTCGTTTATACCGTTGAACTACATAAATGCACCGTTGAACATGGGTACTTAATATATGTTGCAAATTGAAGAGTAAATAGCTGCAGTGAAAGGATTTCAAGAGAACTGAATTGTCTGTACTGCATTACTGCAGATTAATTGTACTCGAGAACCAGCCTCAATGACTTGGGCCCAGGACCGCTTGAATACTTTAAAGCCTCTGATTATTTAGCTCGAGTGCATACACATATTTTTACAGCATTCACTAGAAATCAATCACCAAGTTCAATTCCATTCTTTTACCTGATTTGGTTCCGCGTTAAATCAATCACCAACCGTACCTCCACATACGTTGAATTTTCCCTTATTAAATTCAGAAATTTTATGGCGATTCAATTATGAACGCACCAAACCTTCCCAATCGGCTCCCATGGCATACCAATGTCAATCCTCTAGCTCCGGGCACGGTAAGCCAAATTTATAGCCGAACTTACAGCACCGTACAGCTGAGGCGAAATAGCATGCTAAATGCCATGCACTGTAAGACCCGGTCGGTATATAGACAGAGCTTCAATGGGGCCACCACCACAAATCGTGTGAACTGAGATTAATTGCAATCGCACTTGATAGCCATTCCCCGCGCTGAATTATTTCCAGGTTCATGCCATGAATTTCAATGGCTTTCGTTAGGAATCTGCACCTCATGGATGTGAACAGACGGACACTTTTTAAGGGCGCACCGACGACGCCTGAATTATTGGCAGTTTTAGAAGGTTCGGTCGCCTCGGTGTGTATAAGTGAGACAATTTGTTTCTGGCAGAGCAGAGTCAGGAGGATTTATGGCCAAAAAATATGTCGCGAAAGCACCTTAAATTCAGCAGTCCTTAATTGCCTGCGGGACCTTATCAGCGATACATCGGACGCATCGGTTACAAAAAAGACGCCGAATTGCTCCAGCTCCAGGACGATGTGGCCAGCTCATCTTCTTTTTGATATACTAGTATCAACCGCGGCTAGTACTCAGCGCTGATTATTTATTGCAGCCATTCATGACGTATTCTGTTTGCAGTTAACCTTGCAACCTATGAAAGTACCTGAATGTGGAATATCTTCATGTGACCACCTATAAACGCAGCATATGCTTGCAGCTAATGATGCCAGTTTGTTACTCGAACGGAGTTCTCTGCACTCGACAGGCAGTTTACCTTTGATCTGGCAGAACAGTTCTTGTACCATGCACCGTGCAGCGGTGTTCTAATGTCAGCAGGATAGGCAAAGAAATCTCTCAGCCCCCGCTGAAGCCCCATACTAGCGGGCAAAGATTTACCTTGTCCTCCTTCAGGTAGATCAACGGAAACTGCACTTTAACGACTTTCGCGTCTTGTGGGGGTGGCGGAAGTCGGCCAGCACGGACTTGGCAGTTCCTTCATCCAGTGGATAACGGAAAGCGTAGTAATGTCATGCGGACGCGATGTTACTCTTGCAACATTTCCAGTGATTTATGATTATCTGCAAATTATTCAGATTTATGGATTCTCCGGCTGGGAGCTGCAGAGCGCTGCTATTGTGATTTTTATGGGGTGCTGTGATTAATGGCGTGAACCTCACTAATGACTTAAGCGGTCGTAATGGCCTAAGTGCAAACTACAAAAACTTGTAAGCATAGTAATTGGGTAATATCAGGAACAAGTTCGTCCTCTTTCTCGCGAAAATTTTGAACTAATTTTGCTGTTTTTATTATTTTATCCGCACAGTCCTAAGGACTTTTCTGAGCATTGGAAATGTTAATCCGTCTCTTCTCTTCAAATCCATTGAAAATTTATACTTCTTCGAGCTGGACTTCCTTTTTGCCATCAGAGATTCGCGAAATAATCGGATCTCGTGACATCTTGCATTTTTCAATCTCACAACGTTTGTCTCAGATAATCGCGATATTCGAAAAGTTTCTTTAACACCATTCCTGGAGCCTGGATAATCTGATGATCCGTGCATAATTGATATTGTGAAGTACAGTCGCGTTAAATAAGTTCACCCAACCGAACTTTTAAATCCATGACAAAGTACAGCTAACTGTAAAGTTTCCAGGAAACTCAAGCAGATTTGTAACGGTGGAAGCTTCGCTTAAAAACTTCTGCCGGGGCTTATCTTCCGGATGAGCTTTCTATTCACACAAAACAAGGGGCGAAAGCGAAACTTACCTGGAGCTATTTTCTTCAGTTTCTGTCATGCCCTATCCGGGAGCTAAATTCGGCTTATCTACACCTACTTTACCCCTTCCACACCTGATTCCTCGTGGAATGTTAACAATCTACACATAATATGCCGTTTCGTGAATTTTCTTGATTTTTATGGCTCCCAGAGCTGTGGGGACAGGTTAAATAGGTGGCAGACTAGAGCAGTATATCATTTCGCCGTGTGCAGACAAACGGCGAGAGTGATGTCAGGACAGATCCATAAATCGCCTTAGAGGATTCCTCATTTCCTTTTAAATACCTGGGAGCTTCTTTGGAATTTTAACGTATTAAAATAAATGGTAGTTGCCTTTGTTTTGATGCTGATAAAATCAATCAAAAACGAATTTCGTGTGGTTGAGACTTTCTCATGACATTTATGGTGAGTTATGCCTTTATAAGTTTCTGGAAATGCAACGAGCTTAGATTTCATGTTGAAATTCAAAATTATTTCACCAAAAGGAGAGCTCATTGGAAGCAAGGTATTGCTTGTTTTACGTGAACGTGGATGCAGGGATTGATACATGGTATTTTGTACTATCTTAAATTTGATGGCGTCTGGAATGTTATGAGCTGGTTTAAGAATTGGAGAAGGGTTCGTGTTCCATCACTGATCGTAACTAAACTCGAGTTTACCGAAGACACCTTCCACAAGTGTCGTGCCTACCCAAACAATAGCCGAAATATCAAGTGAAGTTTGCATTGACAAAATCACAACCATTTTCTGAGTAGTTTTTAAAGAGGTCACAACTTTTTTTTTAATTTTTTGACATTTTTCAAAGAAATGAGACATCAATAATTAGGTAAAAGCGAGGAAATTACAATGGCGTTTAATTTTAATGCCTTCGTGGGTGTCGATGGTTCGAGTCCCGCCAATGTCAACCCTTGTTTGTTTTCTGCTGTTAATATGTAAAGCTTGTCCATTGGTTACACTGTAATAACTACTCGCAATCACCTTAAGAAGTACGGGAACAAAGTGGCAATTCAGCCTTTTATGAACAGTACGACTTCTTCGAAGTAGTCTACGTTTCCGCCATTAAATTCGGAAAATCTTTTCTTGCAAACTTTACTACCCTAAAAACCGCAGAACACCGGCGACTGATACCATAGGTGGGCATTTTTTATTCGAATAATGTGATAACCTAAAATATCAAGAAAAATGGAATAATAATTTTTTTATTTACAAAATTAAGTTGTTATTTGGAGAATTATTTGCAATTTGGTGCTCCTTATTTTAATTTCAAATAATTAGTCGTTATTTAATGAATTATTAACAAATAATTATTTGTTATTCGATTAACAAATTCTTGACGGTTTAGTTTTGACATACATGTTTAGGAATTTTAGAAAAGTGATCACTTCTTACGGAGACGATCCTTATTGCATTTGTCTTGCGAAATCCATTAAAAAGAATTCCAATCTTAAGCAAGTTGATTCCAGAAGAGTGGAAATACAATTAACCTTTTATAATAGCTAGAACAACCGATAAAAAATGCATATTTTGGCAATAAAAAATAGGAAGGAGGAGATTACAAATTAAAATTATGTAGTACTTTATCGACCACTTCATAACTTTCGTTATTCCGAATTTAGAATTTAAATGTGTAAGACAAAAAGACAAATAATTATTTGGGAATAACTCATCAAAGGTGACGGAGTTGGATCAATTGGTTAACCACCATAACATGGTTCCCGGGTTCGAGGATAGGTCTCCCCGTTGGTTTCATAAAATTGAATTACACAAATTCACTAGCTCACAGCAATGCAAAAACAAGACACTTAAGTTTCCTCACTCCCTTTACCCTAATTCCCTTCCGGCCAAAGCCATGCTAACGCATCAGAGGATTGTTCCTTAGGCTTTGGAAAAATCGTAAAAAAAATGAATAATTATTTGATTATAAAATAACAAACGATCAATTAACAAATAACTATTTTAAATTCAAATAAGGAGCGCCAAATAACAAATAATTTTAAATAAATTTTAAATCAAATAAAAATTTATTCTAAAATTTTATTATTCGATTTTGTAAAAAAATTTACAAAATTTCATGTAATTCTTTTAGATATTTATTTAATTTGAAAGTAGTCACTTCGATGATCAGAACAAAACTGAAAGACAATACAAATTTTGTTCTGCTTAAATACTCGTACAAGTCTTTCTTAACTTACTCTACTTAGATGCGCAACAAGTAAGTCGAAATCAACAAAACTTAATTAAGGTAAAATAGATGTGACACAATAATAGTGCTGTCACCACAGACGAAAAATTATTAACTTTATCTCTCCTCTCTCTGCAACACCGTTATACATTAACAGCGTCGACCAAGAAGATATCTTTTAAAGTACCTATTAAATGACGAATATTTCCGCTAATACTGCGATCAGTCAAGCGTACGAGACATACTAACTTAGACAGTTTCTCCCTCTCCTTTGTTACTCACGCACACCTCCAAAGCGTAACAAAGATAGTCCCTTGCTTGTAAAATCGAAGATAGTACAAACATGCCAAAAAGCCTGGAGGAAATGTCCAGACATCAGAAGGTTACCATATGATGGATGCCTTGACTACGGAATATTTAAAACAGGGATGCCTACAGAAAGGCTTATTATTTATCGAGGTAATTGTAGCTTGCTTACAAAAGTAATATGCTACTTAGAAGACTACTGTAAGAAGTGTAAAAATCCAAAAGAGAATCGAATTAGTCTGCCATGTACCCTGTGTCCTGCCCTAGTGAACAGAAAGGTAGCACATAGGAGTAACTTCTTCTCGATGTTAGGGGAGCCTGAATCATTTATAAAATTCCATAACACAGCAGGAGAGATTCTCATAAGTCTATACGATGATGACAATCATTTAACAGCACTCTTCTTAATCTAACCAAAACCCGTTGTAGGAAAATATGATTGAAACTATCACCTTGACCAAATGTGTCTAAAATACATACTATGATTGACTAATAACCTTTTGAGGTTAAACACTTGATTTAGGTTGAACGTTTGTGTGTTTACCCAGAAAGAGACAGCTAGCGAAATGTATGGTCATTTTCGTTCCAAATTTTCAGTAAATCAAGCGCTGGACTCTATCTACACTCCCCTCCAAACTATAGTAGGAGTTGAAATTGGATTTTCAAATTTAAATTTTGTGAAAATAAAAATCAAATTTCGCACTTCAAACAGTAATATTTTGAAAATTTTCCTTATAATTTTTTTTTATTTCCGGGTTTAAAATAGTGGCCAATGTGTTTTTTTTTTAAAACAAATTTTTTAAACACACAAAAATCTTTTACCATTCTCAAGTTACATAACGTACAGCTCATACCTGTCCTTCTAAGAAAAAAATCTACCTGCCTCCTAAATTGATTCTATTTTTACTCTTTCTGGTAAAATTTGGGTGTCCTGTGAGACGCCCTATACTCAGAAGCAACGACATTTTCATGATTTAACTATTCCCGTGACTTTTTTTAACTTTTTTTCCTACGTTACTTAATTTGACCAATTCTGCACTCTGGACAAAACCAGTAAGAAGTCCTGCAATACTTGTAGTTGGCCCTTATTTTTATGAAGATCGGTCAGTCTGCGAAGCATTCTCTCATAAAGATTGTTAATGGAACATGAATACGTGGCAAGATCACCACGTCCACCACGATTGTTCTAGTGCTCGACCCTCGGTCTCCTCGTGAGTTTAAAAAAAATCAAAATCAAAAAAATCTAGGCTGCTGTCTAACTCGCCGTAATGCAAAAACAAGACATTCATGTTCCCTCATTTCCCTTGCCCAAATTCCCTTTCGGTCACCAGCTATGCTAATGCAATGTAGGTTGAAAATAATGAAAAAACAATTTATGGAGTTATTTAAACTGAAAGACTTCATCAGTTTAGCTCGTCAGTGCAGGTCGACGAACGAAGGCGCCTTAAACCTATCCTTAACATTCTCCCGGTTCATATCATTGTTAAGAAGGAGGAAACCGTCACTTCTATCAGATTTTATCTATGGAACACTTGATATAGTACTGTTGATCTCATCCAAAATTTCTCGAGCAACCTGCTACCTCATGGAAACCATAGCGGAGTCAAGCTTCATAGCATCTAACCGTACTAGAGCCGAATGGGTTGATGCTCTACACCAACAGTTTCAAATCAGTAGGTGACATAAGTGCAATGATTTTTTGCGAAAACTTAACTAGGTCTAGAAATGGCTTTACACTTCTAGGAACATAGCGCTGTTATTCAAGCTAAAACCGTAAGCCAACAATAGAAAAAAATTTTGGAATGCTGAGACCAGTAAGCCTCCTTTTCTAAAGAAATAGTTACGCCTTGTCTTCAAAATCACTGGCAGTAAAATGATAGAAGAATTGTCTTAGTTCGGGTCGGACTTAGTTGTAATCGCAATCATTGCCCACGTGGACAATAATAGACAATTCGTAAGGTAGAGGATGCGTAGGTGACATCGAGACGCTGCGCTGGAGCACTTTAGTCTTTGCCCTTCACTCACATCTAAAAACAGAAGACTTTAGATTCTTCTTCTTTGCCGTACTATATAAAGTTTGTATGGAGGGGTGAAAAGCTATTCTAAAAGTCAAAAGACTGGCGAGCCTTCTGTAGTGGAGGGGGCCGCGCTCTTACTCATCTGTCAATCAATCAATCAATCGAATATAAGTAAATATCAAGAAAAAGCGACTGCATTTGCTCTTTTGAATTAAAATTTGGTTAGCAACACTTTTTTACTATTCGAACTTCGCTTATATTATAGTTTCATATTGTCTTCAATGAATCGATTACTTTCTCAATTTAAATTCTCCCAAACGAGTACCCGTGTCCGAATAATAGTGTCAATAGTATAGATATGTACGCATATGCTCAAATATACAAAAAATATCGATTGCGAAAAAATAGTTTCACCAATTTACGAAAAACTCTGCAAAATAAATTTTGGATATGTTCTGGTAACGAGTACTCCATCGCAATCTCTACGTAGACCTCGTTTAATGCTAAAATAAATTTGCTTCTTAAAATGTTCCATAAAATTTAATTCCAGACTAGCACTAGTCGCAAAGCTGAACCGAACTCGTAGCTTTAGTGTCCATTTTTGGGATGACTTTAATCTCCCCGCCAGGTAGCTCTAAATGGCAGGTGGCGATTCTGAAAAGAAATTATGTCACAAAAGATTTTCGTGAAGTGATAAATTCAGCAGAAAATTCTCTTTGGCATTTTTTCGAATTGCTTGTAGGCTGTCTCCAACTGTCTGCGCCGAGGATGATTTTATCAAAGTTTCATATCTTCTGGGGCGTACCAAGAGGTGATGAAGGTGTCGAATGACGTTAACCTTTGGTCATCTCAAGCCAACATCTAAATTGCCTCGGCAGAAATAAGATTTATTCGCAAAGTTTTGCAGTTTATTTTTGAAAATTTAATTGAGATTTCGTAAACCAAGAGTCAGTTCCAAACGGTTTAATGTCAAGAGGAGGTTCAGGGTTAACGTTGCCCAATCAACATGCTCTTCTTATTTGTGGAGTGGAATATTGTCGCGTATTTTCCCTCAATAAAAACGCTCTATGTGAGCTCAACTCCTTGGGACATTTTAATATTCCATCAAAGTTTCCTAATAATTCTTCGATTTGATTTGTTTGACAGTGAGAAAAAGGCAAAAAAAATTACGCGATGAAATAAAGTTCTAAGAAGTTCAAGATCAGCTTCTTGAGAATTTTGTCGAAGTTTTCTCCCATACCTGGGGCTTCGATTCTTATGCAAATCACGCTCCTATCGCGGAAGAACTTCATGAAAAATCATCACCTCTACGTTTACATCGAATCTCAATTTGAAAGAAGGGGTTAGACGGTTTCACTTTGAATGAGATGTTTTAGGCTTGGCTTATGATATTTCGACGCTTCGAGGAATCCTCCTTTCGCACGTCTACCGTTGCATGGAAATTACTCAATGGATATTACCCTGAACACGATTCCGTCAATTACGTGAAAGGAATTTAGATACCATCTAGTGTGGAGAAAATATCTTATTTGTTGAATCGGTATCTGGGTGCCGAGAGTTTATATATATCTTGGAGATATTCAACAGTGGAAAAGGAAACATCCCAGTTGAATCTGTTTAGAGAAAAATTGCTTTATTCATGCAAATCGTTTACCTGGACAAGTTGGAATTGGAGTTCTGCAAATCACTTACCTATTCCAAAACAATAAGATTTTCATGTAGCAGCCATTCAAACGTCAATCAAAACTGCATTAATCCCAACATAATGACCAGAACACAGAAAGGCAGACTCTTCAATGGAGTTGTTTAACTTTTAGCTCCCCCTCGGCTTTAGATCTGAACTCCTGCGTCCATAAACAATTCATCATTAGCACTTATGCAAGCAAATCTGAAAATTTGCTTCCGTAAGTCTGTCTGAACGGGGCTATTCATTTATTCTTCATTCAAATGGAACTCCTTCCTCGTCTTAACCACATATACCCAGATAAATCCGCCAGAATAATCGGCATCTTGGACATCGCCATGACGTACTGGACAAGACCAGTAAACGAGTCATGCCCAGGTATCGAATATAAAGGAATAGGTGAAAGCCAAGGAGGAATTTGATCAGAAACCAAATCGAAATGCAAAATTTTCGCGCACAATTAAAATGACCGTACCGTGGCTCTTTACATCACCTAGCAGCAAACCATGTAGATGCAAAATGTATCTATGCTCGTCCGATGCCCGCTGCCCCTCACTTAATTTGTCCATTGTACCCCAGTAGAAGCATCTTCCTCTTTGCATAATTTCACAACGAAATTTCTCGCATGAATAAAATTGAACAGATCTCGAGGAATCTCTACATTTGCATACTCTGTGCAGTTAAGATAGAAAAATCTTTTGGAGTGTCTGAGCGGGGGACTAAAAATAAGTTGTGACTCAAGAACCAGCGAACTTAGCGCGTTTATATGTTACAATTTTGCAGTTATCCTAATCGGACTACGGAAACTTATCAATGGAAGACTTACATAGACACTTTTCTGTTCTATTTTCAGGCGTATGTAAATGCAGTCAATAGTGGCGTCGAAAATCTGGAAGAGGTCTTGTATTCGCCAGAACACCAGAAGCAGCTAGTTCCCTTGGGCCCTAGGATCGTTCATCAGTCAACTAAAGCTCATAAAACTGTTGACACCGAGGACGTTGAGCAGAAGTGTCTGGCAAAGCCGGATGGCACCCTTGTAACCGAGAAAAAGAAGACTACCGAACACGAGGAACTGTTTGATGAAGATCTGCCCGATAAGGACGACAACTCTACTGGTAGCCAGGAAAAAATCAACAAAACTGTGAGTAGTAGTCTTTCAGGTCATTTTAAATTTGTTTGAAACGTTTTTCGTTGGTAGGAGTCATCGCAACGATATTACAAACAACGTGACGAACGGAATGTAGAATATGTTGCCGATGGTAAAGTGATAGCCAAAGAAATGAGATACGCAGCTGAAACTGAACAAATGGAACGGGATGGACCCCCTGAGAGTCCTGGTGATTGGGACAGTCTATCTGATCGTATTCGAAAAGCCAGGCGAACGCAGAAATCGTTGCTTCAACAACAAAAAGGTAAGAACTTCTGAATGATATTCGTATGTTAAATTATATTACTGCAAAAATATTAAGGCTTTTATTAGTTTCCTTTCTGTTTCATTACTGTAAACAGGCACTCGGTACTCGAAGAGCAGTTTAATAAGTCAGTGACTTTAAATGCCACCGGAACTAATATTTATCTCCTTCTAATTTCAGAAGCAGCGATATTGGCCGATCGTAAAGATGCCTTAACAAAACGACCTCTAGATTTTGACCGCGAAGAAGAAACTCGAAAAGGAGAAACAATAAAATGGTTAGAATCCCATTTCGGCAGCGAATCGACATCATCGTCACGTGATGGATCTGGAGATGTTGGCCATAATGTTGAAATCGAACCAACGAAAAAAACTTATTTCAATGTCACTATAAAATCGAATCAAACGAATATTTCACCCACAACATCACCAATAACACATTCGGGAATTAAGACTGTTCCAAATGGCAGGACTGTAAATGGAAACTTAAGCTCTCCAGCGAAAGTGGTGGTGCCGGATCGTGAATTAGGAGCAACAAAAACAAAATATTTTCAAGGAATTTCTAACTGGTCTGAACGTAAAGAGTCCACGCCCAAACATTTTGCGACAAAAGCTTTCCGAGACGAATTACAAGGTACTCTAGAGAGGAATCGTCTGAGGCAGGTAGCTTCACGTGATGACACCAGATTCGCTCCAAAGGCAAGCAAAGATGATTACGTTCGAAAAGAAGATATAATTCAACAAAAACATGCCAAGCACTATAACAATTTAGGATCACGAGGCGATCTTCGATACAGAAAAGATTCTAAAGAGGACAGCGATGATTCGCGAAACATAAAGGTACAAAAAGAAGACCTCGGCTATCTAAGTGGGTCCCGTACAGACCTGCGTTATCGCAGAGATTCAACGGATGAACCGGATCGTAGTCTACCGAACCGAAAATCAAATGGTTATTTGAAACGCGAAGATTCTGGGTATGTGAAAGATTCCAGAGAGGACATTCGTTCATCGCTAATCCGTGATGTGGATGAGGAGCGTGAAAAGTACCGATCTTCTTTAATTCAACGGGATGACTCAGCCTATGTGTCATCGTCGACATATTTTACTGAAACCCGATTACCAAAGACCCCTTTGCGCACGCCAGATAGTGGCATACGATCACCATCGCCTGATATTTATGACCCAGATATCGCTCCACGACCATCAGTGCCTCAACGAAAGCGGGCAATCGAGAAAAAAATCAGGCAACAAAACAGTTACTCACCACCTTCTCCAGTTCTGATGCACCGAGAACATGAAGAACCACCTCCGGACTATTCACCGCCACCTCGTAGTCGCTCCGTCTCACCGACCCACGTTGCAACAAACACTAGTAGCCATATCGTTGCCATTCCAAATGGAATCGCCCGGAAGCAGAATCAACGTACCCGCTTTGCCTCCGAATCGTCATCGGCTAGCCACAACAACCACCACAGTCATCGTCCAACCGTCGCAACTCAAACCACCCAAACGCAAACTTCACCACCGCCAAAACAAACAACAAAAGTCGGCCAGGCTATTGGAAATTCGCTTCGAAAGCTCGTCGGAAAAATTCGATCAGCCAGCGCAGAGCGAAAGCTCAAAATGAAAGCAAAAAGCAAAAGCCGCGATCGTTCGCCCTCGCCGCCTCTGAAGCCAACGACGCCACCCGGTAATGGCTCAACCTATCAGCAGTACAATGTAATTGACAGCCACATCGGTGGACAGCCGATCGTGCCACAACACCACCTTCAGAATTCTGCGGCGATCAATCGTGAGTCAAGTGTCGTTAGTAGTTCCACAACTGCGGGACTGCGTGAACGTGATCGTGATCGTCGCGGCTCATCAGACATAGACATGATTGCCAGCCCCAAGCAGCGCTACTATTTAGGCGAAGATCCCTACGGCGGCAGTATATTTGGCAGAGAAAATAAATACGACGGCGCTAGACCCTCGCAGCCCCAACAGCCAGCGCACCGGTCCAGGAGACAAAACGGCGAAGAACGCGAATTTGTACAAAGGTAAGTGCTGTCATTTATTTTAAATTTTGTGTACCTGTAATTAACGCTTTTTACTCGTTAAACCTAACCTTGAGCACCTGAACAATAGCACCGTTTGCCAAAACAATTTCGTGACAAGTTGTCTTCGCACGCCTCGGGCGACCAATCATGCGCGATTTGTTTTAATTTTCCGTGACAAATTTTGTAAATAGCTCGGAAAAACTTGTAAATAGTTCCGTAATGCAGTGCAACGCAAAGTTTACTTAATGCCGCAATTATTTGCAAATAGACTTGCGATAATTTACATACAATCGCGATAGGCTCGAGAAGAGCCGAGCTCTACCCATTCTGGTTCGATACATCCGTCGATTTACGTTCTTTGATCAGCGGATCTTGTCTTGATCTGGTGACGAGATTCTGCGATCTCGAATTCAAAGCACCTTTGACCATGGGCCAACGTGTAGCAAGCAAACATTACATCACTTGATTCTGGAAACTATTGACACTTGCCGCGTGCTTTACGTCTCGTTTTCGTTAACTAGTGTGACTTGGATATTGAAAAAAAGCAGCCTTGGGGCAGAGCATTAACACCCTGGACAGGTCTTACTTTTGTATTTATTCATACTGTGTTTCGCGCCTTATGCATTATTTATCAATCTTAGCCTCTTTTGCTAACAATTTAACCTGTGGAAGTGCAGGCAGTCCTTTGTGCTTTATTTTAGACGGTCACACCCTGTCCCAGTTACATCAAGTGATATTTTCTCCTTTTAAGACAACAAGTCGGCAATTGAACGATTTAAACTGAATTTAAAATTAGAAATTGTTATACTCGGTAACTGTTATATGCTGTGGGTAAATTCAATAAATCTTGGGTGAGTATTTCGGAGTGTTTCCTCATTCATACATCCTAGGGCATCCCCTGGGCTTTGCTAACATCGGTAAAAATTCAAAATTACAGCGGGTGGATCCAAAAAATTGGACTGTGTGTCATAACGTAATCCATAACCACATGACATTAAGTTGCAATTTGTCGGCAGGTTTTGTGAATCGATGATTGTTTTGTTGAATAGTCTTCACGATTAATAGTTTCAACCCACTAAAGCAACAAATCGACGAATTATCCCATAAATGTATCAGTTTCATAATATATTTACATGAGCTGAAAAAATATAACCCCCCTCCCCAACTTTATCGGAAAGCTCCAGTGCATTGCGGATATGCTTTGACAAAGCGGTGGAACAGTACTCGGTATCAAGAACGTAAGCGCAAGCATTGAATAACATGAGCAATGTCTGCGCTGTATATTGGCGCAGTATCTTGCTAAAGAAAATAGTATGTTGCAACCATACGCCTTAGTTCAGAAACAATAATGGCTTTGAATAAATTTAAGAAGATATTACATTTTGTTGGACTCTGGAAGTAGAAAAACTTCCCCCATCCTTAAGATTAAGCTTATTTCATTTGTCCGATAGATATTCTTACGCAGCTCTCCACTCATGCCCGTTACAATTGCTGAGTGAGTTAAGTAAGTTTTGTGTTTTTCCATTAGTTATCTTTTATCGATCTGGTCGTTTATGTTTTTTAAGTCAAATATCTCAGAACATTCAAGTCTAGGCCTAATGTAAGACTTGTAAGTTAACGCTGGCGCCAATTCAAAAAAATATCTAGGATTAGCCCAGTCGCAAGTGAGGATCGAAGAATTGTCATTATTAATTGCCCTGTTGATTTTTGATTGAGTTTTCATGCGAATTCACTACATAATCAAAAAAGTGTTTGAATTCAATGTCTGTACCCTCCATGGAGTTAATATCTCTATCTTTGTGAAGTTAAACGGATAAATAACAATCCTTAAAAGAAAAAACAAAGTTGATGAAAAAACTGAACCTTGTGGTACATCGACATTTCTTTTGTAAGGATAAGAGGAAGCCTAATTTATAGTTAAAGGGCTACTTATCTCTGCTTTTTTAGGTTAGTTGGTTGTTGGTCTCGGCCTATTATAGACAACGAGGGAGAAATACTGAGACGCCGACGAGACTTAAGAACTGTGTTACAATTAACCCGAGGAGCTGAGGAATTGGGCTAACTCCCTAATCTTTACTACTGAGATTACTTGACGGTTCTCCAAGAAGTAATCTCCCAGTGATTTTTTCCAAATACCCGCCAGATCTGGGCACATGCTGCATCTGCGACAGTGCCCAACCTGGCCAAATACTCACCTATTAGACAGTGTACAGACCTCGACTATCTTTTGTTAAAGCTTGGTCGGGTCACTCTAGAGATGTTGCAGGTTGAGGAAGCACTCCATTTCAGGTTAAGACTTAGCAAGTGAGGTGATAATCGTTAAAATGGTCATATTATAGAATTTCGAAAAGGATGATCTTCATATCGAAGAGCGAGCTTCTAGTTAGCTTGCAAAGCCACAAAGTTGCCTGACATTGTTGTATTTGCAAATAGAATATTTTAAGCTCACCAGGATGACTATGCACAGTTGCGAACTGCAACTATAGCCTTATCCGGTTTCAGCAAATCCCCATTAATAGAACCTCGGCAATCCTACCAGAATTCAACAGCTCATTTAAGTGCACGTTAGCCTTTTAAAGGATAGAAGATGAGCTACTTCGAATTACCTTGGCCCTGATCCGCACTGTATTATTGTAGACGGTCGGCTCTTCGTCACGGGTATCCATGCGACCCAAGAAATGCGTACACTGTGAGTAGGCAACGGAAATTCGGTCTGTGCGATTTTGTTCGCCTATCCCTATGGACGTATAGCTAACGTCTAACTTCTCCCTAATCTCCCTAGCGGTCAATAAATATTCGTTATCAGCAAAACTTCGCCATCGAAGTCCTTATACGAGATTCATCTTGGAAAAAATATGCCTGCCCTCAACAAAATGGAAATAAAAAAACAGGTACAAGGGAGAAAGGCCGCTCCAAAACTGCAATATGTTTCGAGTTTGTTTGAAAGAATCCTGTGCCTGTTAGACATCCGATTGATCTAATGAAGAACTAAGAGTACGTTATTGCGTAAACTCTAAGGATAGTGATTAATTGGCGATTTCCTCTGAAATTTTTTTGGAATCCGTACTTAATAGGTAAAGGAACCCTCTGTATGTCACGGCCGTTCTGTGAGTAACTACTATTGCGATCGACATGAAATTGGGAACAGTTGTAGAAGTCATTCGCCCGCATCTACAGTGACAGAATTTCAGAGATATATTGTTTTCTAATTAAATAAGAGGTGGAAGAGGAGGGGAGAGAACCAGAAAAATATTACAGTATATAGTGTGTAGGATCATTTGAAAGGGTTTTCTTCAGAGATTCAAAAAATATTAATTTTAATTTTAAATCGCATTAGTTTTTGCTTAACCTCCTTATCTTCGAAGTTTACATACCAAAAAACTACTAAAATAATTCATACTAACAAAAGGTCATTTTAAGTCGTCAATGGAGTAAGTGATAACGTGTCGGCCTATCAATTCGGAAGTCCCAGGTTCGAATCCTACCGACGGTGGCCCATGGTTGTTTTCTGCTGACAACAGATTAAGACTGCGGAGAAAATGTCATTAGTTCGGAATCCACTTTAAATTGTAGGTCCGGTTGTAATCGTTGCCTCGAATCGGTTGAAGCTGTTCTCCCGCCCATGCCCCACAAGGGATTACGGGAACTAGAAAAAGGGAGATAAGAGGTCTGATAATAAATTTAAATTAAATAAATCTGTTATTGTTTTTAATACTCGTATTCTGCATGTGTTATTCAGACGAGCTAGGAAAACAGGTCAAGTAGAAAAACATTTTTATGGCGCTAGGCACAGTTTTAGTAGAAATGCTTTGAAGTGCTATGTTCAGTGATTTAGATCAGCTTTTTGTTAAATCAGATTGTTGGAAAAGTAAAATATAGACTATGTTAGAAATGGTAGTACAGAGATGCCGTTAGGGAAGACTATGGTAGATTTATGCGTAACTTTTGCATGATGTCAATTGCTTTAAGGAAACAGAAATTTCAAAGACAAATATAAGTATTGTTAGAAATTTTTATACTGTCGTGTCACTAGAGAGCCTTGCGGTAGATCTAGATATGACTTTTATGTGGCGCAATGAATTTTGGACAATTTTGTTCAGGTGAAAAGGAAAAATGTGTTCATGTCAAAATGAGAAACTGCAGCGCCGCGCGTGAGTATCTATTATCTATTAAAGTAATAGAAAGGGCTCAAGGTATTGACCCACATCTTTGATCACTGCCTTATAAAGTCTACATTTCCCACCATATTGAAGCAAGTGGTTGTAAGTCATACCTATTCCAAAAAAATTTTCTCCCTCTGCCCCATGTTATTACCGTCCAATTAGTATACTTAATTTTTTATCCAAGCAATTTGAAAAAATTATATATGTCGGAATGGGAGAAAAATTAGCAACTTGATAAATCAAATCCCTAACCAAGAACCATAGCGCATGATACTCCATCACCCTAACCACTGGGCTACAAGCGCTGTTGCTGATTCTTCGTTTCAAAGTTCCTTTCATGGAGCCTCGATCCCACATATAAGTATATGCAGACTATGAATTACGTTGACAAAAACTGGCTGCATAGATTTAGCCCGAATACTGCTATTCCTAAAGTTACTTTAGGCATTCATGAAGCATTTCTAACATTGCTTGATTTCAGCAAGGCGTTTGGGTCTGTTGATCATTGTAAGCTATTAAACTAAATTATTTCTTCTTCTTTTTCCTAATCTGAAATTAATCTTTTTAAAAGCTTTCTGGCAGGTGGTAGTCAGGTTGGGAGGATTCAGGACATATTCTCAGACAAATCAATTATTTCTCGTGATGTGCCTCAGGGGTCCATACTTGAAACCCTGCTATTCAGTCTTTACATAAATGATCTTACTGACCTTATATCGTGACGTGCAAATGTACCTCAGCAGGCAAATAGACTTGACGAAGGGCTATATAATTCGGATGAACGAAGACCTCCAAAATGTTTATGATTGTTTTAAGCCAAACAATATATGACTAAGTCCTGAAAATTCAATTGCTTGATTATTTATAGAAATGGCACAGATCACAACAACTTACCACCAATATTTATAAACAAAACCAGATACGAGAGCCAAACAATGAGCTGAAATTGATATTATGCAAAAAATTTGCAAAATAATATTTTTTTCAAAAGACGTATTTACCAATAGGACTAGTTAGTTCACTTATTTGATCGTCCTCTTAATAAACCTTTACCTACCGTCTATTAACACTATGCTCATCAACATTGGATCGATGTGCGACTTGATATTTGCAAACAACAGCAAAAATTAGCGATTGCACCATTTTTTCAAAAGATTTCATATAATATTATTTACAACATGATGCAATGAAGATTGTGGGAGAAGTTCTGATCTTTGAGGTACCAAGTAATAATGAATTCAAGAAGTAGCTCACTTAAGAGTACCTACCTCCAAAAAATCGGTTTTCGGTTTTTTCGCTTTTTCTCTGGTCTTTCCTGATTACAAAAATTTATTATATTAAGCGAAATCCTCAACAGTTTTATTTAGAACGAATATAGTGCAGGCGCGCACCTCTTTAAAGTGACTTCTTTAAACTTTAAAGTAGATTTGCGCAATGTTTCTTGGAAACCATTTGACTTACAGAGTTCTTATTTGGAGCAATTATTTTTCAAAGTGTTTTCTTCAAATTGTCATAGGGGATTTTCAAAATTTTAAGCCTGGCTAAAGTTTTTTTCTATGATTCTTTTAACTAAAGTTACTTATTTAAAAAAATAAAAAAAAATCCTATGACAATTTGTAGCTTTTAAATAGACCTTTCCAATGAAGTTTGTTTTATGTTTTTATGTTGATGGGTTCATGAGAAATCATGCGTGCAAGCTTCTTACCCCTAAATTCACCCTCTTACTTTACACCCCCCTTAAAATCGGTCGGGCAATTATACGAGAACTTGGATTACGAATTTCGTTGTTGAATCGATGGATGAGTGACACGATCACCACATCATGGTTCAAGGTTTCGAGCATTTAATTTAAACAAATTCAAAATCTTTGTACTGTTCTCTAGACCTCGAAGGAACACAAAAATAAGAGATTCATGTTCCCTCATTCTCTTAATCCTAATTCCCTTCCGATTAAATGGTTATCCCCTGGGCTTTGGCTACCTCATAAAAAATGATCTCCAAAGTTTTACTAAAATCTTTCCAAGTTTGGATAGATAGGCTTCCAAGTCATCCACTTAATTTCATGAAACTGACTGCATGCTGCAAAAATTCGCTTGGTCATCTGCAAATTAATTCATGATGCTGACAAAGCGCACACCTAATTTTAAAGAATTCTTACGTAAACTTTCCTGAGAGTGTAGTCTCTTTCATTTACTTTCCATGAGACAACGTCAATATGCAAAAATTGTATAACTTGAGTTTCCCATTCCCGCCATAAAAGATACATTTCCATTTTGCCACTGTTGAACTAATCGACGAAGAAGAAAACTCTCAGCCTTGCCCAGACCTTAAAAGGAGTGGCAATGAGTTTCCCTAGTATGGATAACAATAAAAGACCATGCCCAGGCATTAAACAAAGACAGCAATCAGAACGTGCTATAGACTCCACTGGAGCACTGGTTAATAGATCTGTAGCAATCGTAGATCAGTTCACCTAGTGATCAGGAGAATTGTTACAACTAGTTGAACTCCAAGTGCCTACTGGACTACGGCAAACATGAGATCACAGGTGATCGGTGCATGTAAACTGAGTTTAGACAAAGCGGAAAATTGTTTTGATTATATCACCTCCAGAGGCAGCAACATAAAGCTGTTGTCGTGTTCGTTTTTGCTTTTCATTTAGAGAGGAAATAATGCGTTAAAGCTATCTGGATTGGAGCAATCTTGTCACCTGGACTTTGATGAATCACTTGCCCTCACATGGTTTGACAAGCTCGGAATGGTCAAGTTTATCAGCAGTGACGTTTCAATGTCAGCAGAACTTTTGCAATTCATGGACATATATTATATGAGCTGGGTTTATATCGTAGGCAATTATCATTTTGTTTTCCGTGCTACAGTTTGAGCCCGGAACTAAATTATAATTTGGGTCCCATACGAAATCAAACGTAATTCTCTTTATTTACTGTATGAAAATTGCAATATACAAAATCCTCATAAAATCCATAGAACTATTGCCTAATGAAGGATAGTAGCTGCAATTAGTTCTTTTTAAATTTACATATCGCTTGTCAGCAGAATACTAAACTAATTCCACAAACAAATGTAAACGAAGGTATAATTCAGTTGCCGGTTAATTTAAACAACCACCGCTTTTGAGATTTGCTGGGTCAGATTAGCAGATAGTCGTGGCAGCAATCAGGCATCACTAGGTCCGTATCACTATTACAGTTGGCATCCTCGTCCTAGGGGGATCATGTAACGATCGTCAAAAGCTTAGCTCGAAAAGAGCTGTCTCTGTTTTAATTGTTTGAATGCTTCTCATGCTGATGTTCGAAGCTTCTTCTAGATCCTTAAAAATATATTAGATCGTGTAATACGAGTTTGTCTAAAATTGATCGCTCTTATTTAGAATTTGATTATTATTACTTCCCCTATGTTGCATAATATCTTGTTATACCATCCTGAATACCGGATTTACTTATACCAAAGTGACTTATGTAACGTCTTAAGAATGTTGTCTTAATTATTTAGTTAGACTGCGAGACGATAAGACCAAGTTCCTGCCCAAGTATTTGGTATTGCGACTGACGAGTATTACCAGGCACAGAAAATCGTAATATCACATCAATCGTTCTAAAGAAAATCAACGTAAACATTAAAAAAAAAATAGAACTCTAACGAACCTTAAAATCGCTTCGAATTATCAAATTAACGCGGCCGTTGTAAAATTCTTCCATTAATTCTGCATAGTTATTATCAATTTATAGTTATTATTAGCAGAATCACCTTGAAAGTGAGTATGCAAATCTTCAGGTATTTAACATTTTAGAAAAAAAATTTACATATAAACACGGCGCAGTAGCCTGCTAATGGAAGTGGCTCACCAAAGTGATCTTGTCAAGCAATAATATTCCCTTAACAGCTGAGCCAGAGCGGCTTCCGATGATTGCGATGGCGCATTTTCTTATTTCACGCTAAATTTGTCTTGTGCCTCATAATTGCAGCTTTTCATGTCGGCGTCTAATTAACATGTTTACGGTAAGTGCGGAAAATTACACTTTTAGCACGTCTTCTTACACGTGTTTAAATTGATTCCCAGATTCCTGAGAAATGCCATTAAAAAGTCTTAAGGCTCCCAGGGTTCCTCTTTCTGTCTATCAGCAGAAACGTTATGGGAAAAAAATCAGAAAAGAACGACAGAAGTAAGTGCCCAGCAAGTTTGATGAACTCATTGGGATCTTGTTTGGAAAACCAAAGAAATCGTAAACTTTGCTGATAATGCTGCACTTGTCCGGGAAGAATATTTACACAAATAGCATAGCAGAGGAGTTTTTATCTAAATTACTTAAAATCCTCTATAGAATAGGGCGCAGGACAACTAAAATGGATTGCAATTGGTATATTTTGCTAAGCCACAAATAGGCAGAAGATTTCAATTTGGAATCTCTGCTTAAACGGGACTACATTTAAAAGGTTCATATCTTTCCTTGCATTGGTGCTATTAATATCATCATCAGATTTAAGTATCATAAGTAAAGTAGGATTCTGTCCTCTCCTTCTCATTTCTAAAAAAGTTACATGCTGCCGTTTAGCAGTTCTTTAAGGTTGGGGGGATAGCTCTTTAAATAGAATTCGTAATAGTTTGGTAATTCCCATATTTTAACACTCTTCTAAAGCCATTAGTTTGAACGTTATACTACCCACCCAAGCAATTGGTCCAAGGACTGGGGACTGGCTGTGAATTTATGTAAAACTGAGCTTATGCTCTCTACCTAAGCTAAACGGACAGCTATACTAGAGCGCCAAGTAATTGGGTTTAATTTTGAATCCCAAACTGAACTACAAGCTAAACATAGAGGTGCGGGTAAAAAAGATAAAGGAAAAACATGAGGACCGATCAGTAAAGTACAATAACCAAATCAAGCTGAGTAGAGTGCATTCCAACAGAAGCTCTTAACGTGCTTCACCAATTTCTTTACCCAGATCTACAGATCGCAGGCGTTATGTAGTCGTAGTAGTTGGTATGCTAAGTCAAATTGGGCATTCTCAGCTTGACATCTAAAGGAACAACTGAAACCTCGTCTGACTACATTATACCCGTTTTAAATTTTAAGCCAGGATAGTACCAAGATTCCGTCCAGACGGGAGTGGAGAATGATCGAACCGATTAACAACTTTGATACCGTACTGACGGTGGTAAAATGGAACACGATGTTGTTTCTGGAGTGTTCTGAAAATATCGAAGTCATATTCATTGTGGTCACTGCTTCAACACAGACGAACAACAAAGCAAAACATCCCCATCTTTACGACGAAGTTGGATCAATTGGTTGAGCGGCACAACCACCATACCATGATTCCACTCCGTCTCTGGGCTGTTGTCTAGCTAGCAGCAATGCAAAAACAAGACATTCACGTGTCCTCGCTCTTCTTACCCTAATTCCCTTCCAGCCAAAGCCAGTTCCGGGGTGTCTCCTTCTGCGGCAGTTTCTCCCACTCTACTTGATAGTCTCTCCCCGTGCATTTTTTGAGTATGTCAACTCGAAGAGAATGGTTGATCACTACCGATCGACTATAAAATTCGGGGAGATCTGCAGCAATGATTCTAATATAATTAGATTTGCTGAATTTTTTAGGGGCGCATTTAAATCATCTGATTTTTATCCAGATACCAGGAACTTTTCGCACATAAATTATTGAATTTCACCTCTTATTAAATCGTATTGCTAATCTTCCAACTGACCTTCCTAGGAGTTCCTGCTGCAGTCATAACGGAATATTCTTCAGTGTTATTATGCCTCTTTCTATTACTCCTCCAAAAGTTTCTCGCAGGATCATTTCCCATTTCTCTGGAGAACACCCTTTTTAATCCCTATTTTCAAGAGTGGGAATAGGAGAGAGATTTTCAATTACAGACCAATTGCTAAATTATCTTGTATAATCAAACTCTTTGAACTAATGATTCACTCCCAATTTTCCCAAGGGCGTAAAGGTTGTTTCTAACTTGCTTGAGTTTGTTTCATGCACCGTGGGTAGATTCTTGGATGGTTCCCAAACTGACTGCATTAATACTGATTTTAGTAAAGCCTTTGATAAGCTGTCCCTGATTTTAGTAAAGTCTTTGATAAGATGTCTATTTATCTAAGAGGACTTATAGAGCACGTTTTTGTGGCGCACTCTCTAATGCTTTTGTGACTCTTTCTGGCGTTCCCCAGGGTAGTTATCTGGGTCCTTTGTTAATCGTCTTATATATATTGCTGATATTACTTATTTGCTTCAAAGATTGTAAAATGCTTATACATATGTATATGCAAACGATATTAGGAGTTTTCTTCCGATCAAATCTAATGCCGATTGTGATATCTTGCAATCGGAACGGCAAATGTGGCTATGATTGGTGCTGCAACATTAATCTTAAACTGAATATCGGCAAATGTCAGGTTGTGCCGTTCTCAAGGTCTCCCGTACTTTACAGTACATGGTCGTATTAAACGGGTGGAACGAGTGAAGAACTAGAGAGTTTATTTTGATATAAAATTAAACTTCATCTCCCACGTTAATAACGTCGTTACTAGGGCCAACTCTATGCTGGGATTTATTTTTCGTTGGTCCAAGGAATTTCCTAGCTCTAACATAAGGTTCCATCTTTATACGTTTTTGGTCAGACCCCTGCTGGAGTATGCTAGTCAGGTTTGGTCTCCGTTTTACGGATATCATATTAGACGTGTCGATTCCATCGAGTGTAGATTTGTGAAATCGGTCTCATTCCAACACTTCATTGTCGGAATAGGTAAATAGTTTCTTGACATCAATCAAGTAATAATACGAAGTATTTGTGAGCATAAAACAGTATTTTCGAATTTGTCAGAAAAGTACATACAGCATTGATGTAAATAGCAGCCGTTCCAAATAACACCCCATCAGAAAACTAAGAAGATACCAACTTTACGAAAAGAGGAAGTGAGTAAAGTAAATCTTTTCAATAAGAATTTTGTGATTGATTCGGTCAAAAGCTTTACTTAAATCAGAGAAAATGCAGTATAAGAGATAAATAGTAGGCAAACTTCCAACGAAACGGCACATAATTCAATTTTCCATCTACTAAATGGTAATGCCGCTGAAAGAAAATTTTCCGCAATGGGAAATCAACCAACTTGTATTCGTTAAAAAGAAACTGTCAATTACCTAATCAACGCCTATACGAATTACTCGACCACAAGAATTCTCTTTTGAGAGCTAAGTAATGAATTCTTGCTCACTCAATTTTAACAGATAGAATTTATTAGGTCTGTTCCCTTGCACGCGCACTGAAAGCGGGGTAACGTTATGTCAAATCAACTTTCCCTCAAGCACTTTTTGCCACTAAAAAGCAGTCTACGTTACGGAGGAATATATGCGGTCGAAATGTACACAGTTTTACTAGGCAGTCCACTTTAAACTCTAGTTCCACTTGCAACCGTTGTTTCGAATCGGGTGAAGTTCTTCTCTTGCGCCCTGCCCCACAAGAAGTTGAGGAAAGTAGAGACTTCTTTCCAAGAGATATTCCAACCTACTGGGTTATATATAACTTTTATAAGACACGCAATTGCTTTCCTCCGTTCGCCAATCCGTAAATGTGCGTTCATAAGAAGCTTCAGTAATTCCACAAAGAATATCGTACAGGAGCCATCCAATGTTTAGAAAATACTGGTTACTATTCTTCCCTTACCAACCCTAGAGGCATCCTTGGTTCTCTCAAAAGAATACAGGACAGGAATACTCCACTCAAGCATACTTTTTGACTTCTTTGATGGCCTTATAGTGGGTCTTTAGGCAGTCCTTCTAGAGCAGCCGAAATATATAGTTGTAATAGATGTTGAATATGTCTCTCGTGTATATTACTCAACCAGTATAGAAGTCCCCTCTTCCTTACGAAAAACTATACATATACTATAATTGTGGCCCAATAGTCCGCAATATAACCATAGTATAAATATAAATAGTGCTTTGAAAAGAAAACATGGAAAAAAATTGCCTATCCCCTGAGAGAAAATTGTCCAAATGAGAAATACTTACTGAGCGTACGAACATAGAATAGATACTAAATAGAGGAACAGCTCCCTTTTCCCTGGTCAAACGTGAACGAAATAGTCAGGCAATGTTCTAGCAATTTTTGCCAAATAGTAAATACAATCTGTGGAAAATCAGTGAGCGAGCGTCAATTTTGTAACTCTCAGAAGAGAAATTTCCCTTATTGTCGATTAATTCGTATAAGCGAACATATCTGTTGGCTAAGTAATTGACAGATCTAAAAATTCTTTGCTGTCGTATGAAATTAGTCCGTAAATTTTCAATTATTTCATTAAGTGTTTACATACAAGATTACTGAAAGATTTCTCATTGAATAATTTCCTCTCAGCGACATTAGCATTTAAATAAAAAATGGGATTAAGTGCCGGGAAATTTTTCAGTTGTGTTCGAAACTGGTCTTCTCTCTGTATTTATACTATGGTACAGAGTTGTAAGTGTCATTTCGTCCAAGTCAAAAGAACTGTGAATTATTTAACCAACACATATGTCCGCTTATACGAATTACTCGGCCAAAAGGTAAATAGGTCTTCTGAAAGCTAGAAAATGGATACTAGCTCACGAAATTTTCGCAAGAAAAAAATTATTATTTGACAACTGGAAATTATTTCTCAGTACAAATTTCCTATAGCATTGCCAGACTATGCTTTTCACGATTAAACAGGAAAATTTATGGATATGTTCTTCTTCTTCTAGAATGCTGTCTTCTCCATTTGATCCACTCTACTTAAAGATGTAGAACAGTGTATTTTTCAAGCAATAAACCAGTTAAAGGTGCTTTCGGCGAATATGAACGCAAAGTGACCAAGCGTCACTTGTCAGTCGTGTGC
The DNA here is from genome assembly GCA_964036015.1 of Leptarthrus brevirostris. NCBI lineage: Eukaryota > Metazoa > Arthropoda > Insecta > Diptera > Asilidae > Leptarthrus > Leptarthrus brevirostris. The sequence goes on from OZ038374.1 coordinate 147,441,173, forward strand.
ACTGGGGCTTAGGAGCGAGATTGTAAAATTTAGAAAGAAATACCAATAAGTTTTTTTGTCTACCTGACTAAGTAATACAAACGGATACCATGAGTAAATATTTTTATTCAAAAATAATCCGTCATTTTAACTACTACACTTCTATGTAAACAAGGACATAATTTTCCGTGGCTTCATTTTGTCTACTTTTTTAGTGGCTCTTTTATTTCAGTTTTAGACCACATAAAAAAACCTAAAAACAAATTTACTTAAAGTCATTTTTAATTGCTTTTTGTTAGTTAAACATTTCGCTTAAATTCACGACAAGTTCTAAAGGTTTCTCGTTCCGAACTAAGATAATGCCGAGGCCATCGCTTTTGAGTCCTCTCACGTTAATTAACTTTGTTTTAATGAAGAAATCTCAACAAACCCAGCCGGCTGGTATCGATTAGCTCGTATTAAGTACACCTCAATGCATAATGTACCTGAAGCAATTAATCAAAATCCGATTTAATCTGCCACAGGAACTGTTCTCAATTCCCACGATACTCAATTACGAGAACTTCACTGTGGTCATCACCTATCAAGAGAATTTCAATGGGCAATTACCAGGTAGATAACATCGAATTTGAGAAAAAATGTCCAAGCGTTTTGGATCGAACTCCAGGTGTACAGCTGTTAGAGATGGGCAGGAGTGGGCAGGCTAACTTAATATGGCCGGTGATTGTCTGGCTATATTGAACGTAATTGTTTACCTCCTTCCCACCTTGGACTGTTTATAATTGCTCTACAGACTCCGTGCATAGATGAACTCTGCCAACGGACACTGGACCTGAATGTCCGTGTCTAGGCACTTAATCGAGAAACAATCTTCGAGGATCGGAGAAATCAATGTATTCTGCTTACCAGGTGTGGCTGGGTTGAGTAATTAAAGAAATTACTCGAAGAGGATAATTTCTAATTGTTTCAACTCAAGTGATTAAATTGCGGGTCCGGAGGGGAATGAAATGAAGTTCAAGTGCCATTTGGTGCTGCAGTGTTTGGGTGGTTGAAGGTTTTTCGCCTCTACCATAGCAATTAGGTCGTACAACAGCTGTTTTACCTGTGGGACTTTAATTTGTATAAGAACATCGCTTGGTTGCTGGACTTAAAGGCCAATGCCGCTTATGGCCATTTGCGCTCTAGTGAACCTTTTCAGATTAATGCTTCAATCTCAGGCTTTTTTTATGAAACCATTATAATGGAAGCACCGCCGAGGCACAACAACGGTAGGAAGAGAAATTTCAATTAGAATCATTAGGGCATGTTCAGATTCGCAAGTGGTCATGCCGAGAAAGGTTCTTCAGGATGCGGCGATTGAGTTACGATTTCAATTCCCGTCAAGTGGCAGCATATGCTAAATTCAATTGCCGTTGCAACTTGTCAATTTGCAGTTGGCTGTGGTCATTCTCGACGGGAGCAGATATGTATATCGGCGGCCCTCTCCAGGCATGTATCCCGCGTTGTTTATTGCTACGATTACCTGCATCTGGTAATAATTGATTTTAATTAAGCCCACCTGAACAGATTTCTACATGCTCGGCTACTTCAATTCTAGTACTGTCGCAATCGCAAAAGAAGTGCTCTTAACTCGCCCACGCATGTGCTTACGCTTTTGTCGGAAGAGCCATGTACGTGAAACTGAGCGCGGTTGGTCAACTAATTGAATCGATTTCAGTTCCAATTTGGATTCTTTTCTAAGTAGGTTTATGCAGAAGACGTCCTCCCAGGTCGAGATTGTCAGTGCTGAGATTTAATTAGCTCCCGTTGTACTCCCGGGATTTGTTTATCAGCTCCCGCGGTAATCATGTAAGGTAAGGGTTTATGCTAATGCACTTTTCCTGCCGGTAGACATCTGTGAATGGCAGTAAATTGTGCACAAACACGGAAGTCTCCGCTAGATAGAAGGAGCACAATCAATTCTCTATGGGCGTGGATGTTAATGATTTGCGAAATCCTATTGCATCCGAGGCTGCGGTACATCTGTAAATGGATTTCAGTGACTTGCCTGAAAAGTCATTAATGACGGCATGGCGGGAGTCAGCATGAATTGAAATTACGTTTGCTTTCTTCTTACGTTGTCACAATGTTAAATTGCGCGACTTCTAATTGTCCCGCCTTTTAAAGCTCTTCGTATTTGACAATTTGTGAAACATATTCGATGTGAATGCCTGTTAGGAACATTAAGAACAGCAAGTCTCTTCATGTTAACTTCCGGGGGAGTCTGCTTATTTAAAAGTGTTTTTGGCTTGTCATTATATAGTCTGCTTTTCTGTTTTACACTCTTATCGCATATAAGTAATATCATAATTTTTTAATTTCAGAAATGTAACCTCGAGCACTCTGGGACGATATAACAAAAGTAACAATCGCTTAGGGTCTACACCTAATCTGGATCACGACTACAGGAGTGCCCAAACATTGCCTAGAAAATTAGACCACCGGCCCAATCACCATTCGTCCACTATTAACGTTTCGATTGTCAACACTGTCAAACCCACTCAAAATACAGGGCCAGCGAAACCTGCACGTACCTATAAGTCACTTAATCGCAGCAAGAGTTTCAACGTTCATGGCATGAATGGTACCAATGATCCTAGTCCGATTTACATTGAAAAGCTTACAAAAAACAACTATTCCAACAATATGCATAAATCCAATCCACATCTCCATGAGACCGGACCCCAACTCAAAAGTCCTTCAATAGTTAACCTGATTAGTCGGAGCCAAAAGGATCTAACGAGAATAGACGAAGACCGGAAGTACCCTAATTACTTGTGCGAGCGTAGATATTCAACGAACAACTACTCAAACGGAACTAGTGACAAAAAAAGTCTTTTCCTTAAAGGTCTTCAAGATCAGGCTCCAGAATTGTACAAAACTCTTCACGGCGATGAAGAGCCATCACCAGTACGAAACGGATTCAGCCATCACAAATATCCGAATATTATAAATCGAGACAGAGAGTCATCTTCACTGGGATCCAGGTCGCCTATTGAAGTCAACAAAGACACCGCCAGCATTATACGACGTGGAAGCTCGAGCACTGAGGACTATTCGGAAACATACCGGATAACGACTAAATCGGAAGATCCTAAACGTCCGTGCGTTACCAACACAGTTCAAAGCTTCTCAAAGAAACCACTTCCATCAAAAGATGGCCGTGGATTCGAGACAATCCAATCGAGTGAACGAAAGAGTGTCACCACAAGTCGATATCGTGGCGAACCAATGACCAATATTAAGTACATGGAGGAACAGAAAAGACGGGGCTCAGGTGGTGGTCCTGTAGTCATAGAGGTCCGGGGCAATAATAGAAAGTGAATCTAGAAAACCCGGTTCAGGCTTTGGTTTCATTTGACGTCGCTGCAAATAAAAAGAAAAGCCATCTGCCATTCCGAACAGAGCAAGGAGAATTTATACGCTTCTGGGAGAAACAAAAAATTCCATTCAGATCGCATCCGTCCACTTGGAGTATTGGAACGTTCAATACTAACAAAGTCCATTCCTCTAACTACACACTCACGCAGGAAGCCCTGATTTGTTCATAACCTTCATACTTAATTAATTGAAGAGTGAAAAATTGATTGCCATTTATTAATTTTATTAAAAATGAACATAAATGCAACGTGTCCTAATTTTAATTGTTAATTTAAAACTGTAAACCAAACAAGCGTTTTACTGTACGAGTAAAGTAAAAGTTAGTCATATGTCTACCCTTGATGGGGCCCAACTACACTTAACTGCGCAATTAAACCCCGACGTCTAAATGACGACGTTAATCGTTAATTACTAAGTTAAACTGCAATAAAACTGTACTTTAGTGGTTAATTCTAATTCAATCGTTAATCGTTAGGTAGTGTTACTTTATTAACTTTCGTTTTATTTTTATAAACAAATCTACAGAGATAAACAACAATTCTATTGACATCCGAAAAATACTGAGAATAAATTTCAAGTGCCAAATTTTCATGTGTTTTTTATTTTCGCTGGTGATAGGCTCCTTTTTCTTAGCTTAAATAAATTAGAATTTACTAAGTTTACTTTAGGTAAAGCGACGAAGGAATTCATTTTATACACACATAACTTTCTTCTAATATTTGTCTACAACCTATTAAAAGTCAGAATTCCTAGAGGCCTTTGTAACGATTCTAAACCAATTTTACTTTTGAAGTTTTCAACTAATCAGCGGCAGGCAAAATATTAATTAATTTGCGACGTGTGGCTATTTAATAACATAAAAAAAAGTAGTTAAGGGTGGGGAAATGGGTTAAAAGGTTGAGTGAAGAAAGTGTCCCGTTTGAAAGTTTCGGGCTCATAAGGCGAGGGAAATACAAAAGAAACTGTTCTACATTCGTGTCGTTCGGCTTAGAAAAGATTCACGAAATTTGACGGTTCGTCCAAATTTGACCGGGAGAGTACAGAGGTGGGAGCGACTTGAAGCTGTTCTATCGCACGTTGTCAAGTGTCTACAAGTAATCAGGCTAGTGATTTCGTGGAAATAGAGAGATAAGCGTAAGAGACAACCGACATTCCGTAGATGCTCCGGGGAGTCAATGCTCTCAGAGATTGATAAGTTTAATAGCCTTTCTTGAGAATCAGAAGAGTACGCGGAATCAAGGTTGGTATCGTCGGCGAAACTATAAACAAAATGGTGAGTGAAAGATAAGGGATCATTGATAAAAAGACGAAGGTTGGCGAAAGAACTGAACCCTGATGGATACCGGCATTTATTTGGTTTGGATTTTAAATAGAACTATGTATCTCGTTTTGAGCACTAATACTAATAATATAATAAACGATTTAACAAGAATCCGATTCGAGTTAATTTTGGTAGTTCATCGCTTTCGAGTTATCATTAGTTAGTTATAAATGGAACGTGGAAAGTCCGTATGAGCTGCCCTGAATTCAAGTAAGAAGGCTATATAAATAAAGACACCTTATTATATTTTGCAAATCATTTGCTTGATGAGCAAACTTTGGTCGCTCCCAGATTTTCTGACAGCTCGAAATCGGCATCGGATCATTGCACGGATTCAACGGTCTGACAAAAAACGTTCTGTCCATTTAGAAAGTTGAGAATGAAAAGGGCATGCTTGAAGTTTGACTAGAAGGGAGCATGCCAGACTCTATCAAAGACCTTTGAAATATCAAGAGCGACGATTTCCGACTCTCTAAAATTATGGAGACAATGATTCCAACGCTCCTCCGGTTCAGCGGCAAGTGCGGAAACCGTACTGGCAATCGTTGATGAGATAATTATTTTCTAGATGTTTCATCAACTGATAGTGAGTGAGTGATTCAGAAATTAGATAAAACTAAAACTGAGTGCAATTGTTCTGTACTGAGAGGGCTCGCCTGCCTCTTCCTTTTTTTGTATTGACTGAACATGAGCAAGTTTCCATGCAGACGGAAACACTCCTGTTTATTATGTCAGATAAAAGAGTTTGCGCAGAGGTTTAGCCAAAGCAGAGGTGCAGAATTTTAAAACCAGGGGCGAGAAACCATAAGGTCCAGGAGCTTTGGACACGTCGAGTTTAGAGAGTATGATATTCCCGAGTGCGAAAGTGTAGCGTCTTTTGCCTGTTAGTGCACTGCGATGGAGAAGGAAGTGGCTACGATGTACGTGGCAGGTGAAAATTTGGACAAACAGGTATATAAGAACAGGTGAAATTGGTCTTTACGGATTTGACTAGATACCAGAAGCCTTTACTCAATCGAAGTTGAATTCAGATACGTCTCAATTCCTCTGAAGAGCACAATTTGTATGCCTAAAAGGCTACTTCCTTGTTTTTAATGGCTGTGCAACAGTCATTGTTGAACCAATTGGTGTAAGTTGATGTTTTTGAAGCTATAATAAGTGAATATAGCGATGCATCCCAAACCATAAGATGTTAGGTGCTATGGTTAACGTCTCTTATGAAAAAGCAATTAGATCCGTCGAACTCTCTGAAATATTTACTAAGTCTAGCCCAATCAGCATCTTTAGAATTCTACACTAAATCTTTTGGTGCAATTTTAATTAGTAGTAATTAGAAAGGAGGTGAAAAATTGGGCGGAAATTAAACAATGGTCTGAACTGCCAAGTGGAGCCGTGACCGAAACCGAGTATTTGTCTAGATGCGATGTCTGAAAAAGATCCAAAAGATGCACGTTGTGCCCCAAAGTAGTAGGAATACGTGTCGGACACTCAGTCAGTTGCTGCAGATTGAAGATTCGCTAAATAACTCGACATGTCTTCCAGACCAGTGTCTGTCTTCCAGTGAAAGAATGTTTGAGCCACTATGTGTTGTGGACGTTAAAATCGCCAGCAGGAACTGTTTCAAAAACGGAACATACTATATTTCTAGAATCTTATCAATATCTGAAGAAAGTTTATCAAAGGAACACACAGTATCGGCGTCAGACATATTTGGACTGCGGCATAAAAAGCAGAAATAAATGATGTGTTGATGTAGTTTAAATTTAACTCAGACATAATTAAATTCAGGAGGCTTATTAAGGAACACGAAACGAATTTTTAGTCTAGACGCGTTTTTAAGGCATCTGGAATAGTATAAGTGAATTGAAGGAGCTGGGAAAAAGGCACATCATTCCTAATGTAAATTGTGATCCCCATCATGAGGAGAGAAGAGCGGCACTAAGTGGTAACCACAATTCAATACTGATTAATATCAGAATCAGAAACAACCTTGGCCTCGCTTTGTGCAAAAATAGACGGCTTAGCAGAAGTTAAGTTGCAGCAAACCGAAAAATGGTTACTTTTCAAGCCACGAATGTTACAAAAATCAACATATCATTTTTGAATACTCCCGTAATTTGCAGAAAACAAAACAAAACGAAAAGTACACCGACACAAGGACTGAATCCACAAATTCGACGCAAATTTGCCTCTGTGAGATCAAGGCCAGCAGCAGTGTTAAGCCTTCTGTGTTGAACTTTGATCTCAACGAATACAGCCACATACTCAGCAGTGAAAACCCGTTAAACGCATTTAACGAACCACGAGTATACTACCTTAAATGTTGGATGGCAAACCAAATAAAAAGGAACAGCCTCATCAGACTGTAATTTTTAATAGAGCATAAAAGCCCTTCCCTTTGGCGAAAATGGCACTAGAATTTTTTAACAATACTTTCCAATTACTCGCAATCGAGTTCAAATTTATTTGGGATGCAAGTCCGGCGGCACGTCCGACCCCGTCAACAGTCAATAATTCAACTTGACTAAAGTCTAAAACATAACAACGAAATTAGAAGAATCTAATGGACCGATTTACATGATGTAAACGACTATAACCAGATAAAGAGTTAAACTGGGTCGCAAAGGTACTCGATTTTTGAAAAAAGGAGCTGGAATATCCATTTTTATGATTTGTTTGGAAAATGTTTTTCGATTTTATATTGTTGACTAATATGATGGTAATTTTTTGCCATCAGAGCCCTAATTTTTTGTGGGTGGAACCTCAAAATTTCAACTTTCTCGGGTTCTAGCGAGTGAACGGGGATCGCGTAAACAGGTTTAAGATATCTATGGAAAAAGAAGAATGTGAGCTAAGGATTTCAATTGAAAGAAAGCGCAGCTATTAAGGCGCAGATTTTTTGTAGGTTGTACGCCCGAAACGGTCAAACGGAATACGGTTTTTTCTAGGATGGCCTAGACTTGTGATCTGCGCTGGGCTGTTTTTATTTAAAGAGGCGTAGTTTTGAAGTTATCCAATATGGCGCTGGAGCCTTTGGTAGTATTGATTAAAGTCGTCGGTGGAGTAAGTGATAACGTGCCGGCCTAACAATCCGGAGGTTCCAGTTTCGAATCCCACTGCTGACAACAGATTACGATAAAAAGGCCATGAGGGTTGCAGAGAAAATGCCAGTGGTTCGAAATCCACTTTAAATTGTAGGTCCACATACAATCGTTTTCTCGAATCGGGTGGGTTTTTCTCCCGCCCCTTGCCCCGAAAGGGGCTACGGAAACTAGAGAAATAGAGTATTGGTTTGAATCCTAACAAGAGAGTAGGGGAAGTCAGGTGATGTGGGAAGTGAGATACTCTCTATGTAGTTGTATGTTTTAAATTTAAAGTAAATAAACCGGCGCCGAATTTTTATTTTGACCTATAACCAAGTTTTATTCCATAAAAACGCACCTACACCAGTTGCTTGCTGTTCTCAGAGACAAACGGTTAAAATTTAGTTCTCAAAGTTTTATCGGACATTTAGTTTCAGTGGGTTTTTCGGAAGAATTCCACTTTTTTATTTAAATACACTCATAATCATTACACAGTATTTTAACAATAAAATGCACAGAAGTTCTGTAATAATCTCACAGGATTTCAATGGTCCCACAGGATTCCTGTGGACCATTCAAGTTGAGCATCATCTCGATGCAATCCGCTATCCAGATGATCTGATTCTTATCAGTTTTACAGCTTCAAATCAATCCGCTAGATGATCACAGTTCAGTTCGTCTTCAGAACAACAAATCACAACACAGTGTAATACTTTCAACAAATTTTATATAATTTATACAGAGTTTTAGTAAAGTAAAGTATTTTAAGTACATTTGTATTAATTAAATTGATTGCATAAATTGAACTAAACGTGTAATAAAATCATAAAACGCATTATATGGGATTATACTAAGGAAATGGATTTTAAATCATTACACCTACATGTGCCCCAATCTCATCTATATTTAAGAACAGCGCATCATACATCAATCCAACATGAAACTTGGCTGGTGAGGTGGGAAATCGCTTATCGGGTAAAGTGGGAAATGCCATTATGACTCAGAATCGCTCCTCGAAAGTCAAAAAGAGTGTGCCTTTATTTTAATGTTTTTTTCAGCTGACCTCTTTTTTCCGTTCTGTGTTAATTAGAAAGCTATTATTCATTGCTGGCTATTTTTCACGTGGCTGGCTGCGATTTTACGTGGAATTATTGCGATTCCGAATATTCAGAAAACGACGAGTAATCGGTTCTTACATATTTTTTTGATCATCCAATTTCAGAAGTTGCAGAGGTAGTGCACACTAAAGAATGGAAACAGAGTTATCCAAATCCGGCAACATATTACGAAATTAATCACGGTCACCATAACACCTTACAATAAAAGAATCATCCAAATCGGTTCACGAACTTCGAAGATAGGTTTCACCTCCACCCTTATTTTTTTGGAGAGTTCTAATAAATTATGTGATCAATACAAAACAACTTTAAATATCAATATTGTATTAAAAGAATATTTATTAATAAATATATTCCTTTGCTTCCTTTAACCCCTTGTGGGACAGGGCGTCTATAGCCAAAGGCCGTCATCACAAAATCAGCCCGAGGTATTTGAGGCGTACTAGACGTTATCTATCCTACCTCAGAATGGCTGATCCTTAAAGCTTTCTGGAAGTCACCGAGTGTGAATTTGTATTCTCTAAGTCGAAGTGTTCTAGCTGGCTCGTGGGTTTCCCTCCTCCTTTGTCAACGTCTTCAATACAAACAGATCTATGTTAACCAAATGAAAGTCGGTTAGTGATTTGGTGAAAATTTTAAAACAATTTTTCGAATTCCTGCTTTTTCAGCCGTGTGAAATTCAAATCAATTGTAGTAATTTGATAAAACTTTTCATTTTTCTTGTCGGCAAACTTCAGGGTCATAATTTTTCAGATAAGTAAGCAACATAATTATGATTACTAAGCATCGTTTTGACGACAGTGCGAAACCTAACCAGTTTTCACCTTGACCAAGGTTTTTTTCGATGCCCAAATTACGAAAATGTTTTCCAACAGTACAAATAAAACGCAAAAACATACAATTAAATATATATTTATTTCTAATTATAAAATAAAGTTTTCCAGGGTTATCAAGAAAGCGTATTTATTCTCTTAATTAAAATAAAGAAGTTTAAAATAAGATGGTATGTATTCTTAAGAGTATAAAGAAATTAGAAATTAATCACTTTCGAGGTCTTTTCAAGTGCAATAAATTCGAGCGCTGCAAGCAAACTTAAGCACGTAAAATTCTGATAAATTGTACTTAGTTCCCCTATGCTTTCGTTACAGGTCTTTAAAATATTAATTTTCATTATGAAGAAATGTTTTCGAACCAAACTTTTAGAGAAACGGTGTATTTATTCGCTTTTTTCAGTATTTTTTATTGTTACTTATTACATTAAAAAAACTAAATATGTATGTCTAATTTAATTATTGATAAGTTTATTTTAAAAGTAAGAGTACCGCTTGTTCCGGCGCTTTGTTGTTTGCTTTCCGACTCAATGCTTTCTACACGAAGATCGTCATCTTCCACCAATCAGTTCAAAAAATTTTAGCAGCCGAAAAATTATTAATTTTCCTGTGCCGCCATTGCTCTTGCTTGTGCCCGCACTCGTTTTTCGTATTCCAATCGATTTTGACTGTAAAAACAAATATAACATTTATCTGCTAAAGAATTCGGATAATTGAGACAAGATGAATTTGGAAAATTAATGATAAGGTTAAGCGGCATGCTGTGCAATCATACATATTTAAAGCGGTTTTATTAGGGAATTGGATTAGGATAACTTTGTACTAAAAGAGTTCACTACAGCTCTAAATCTAAATAAAAAAAACGAAACGAAACAAATTTACTTCAGGCAGTGCTAGGTTGTGTATTGAAAAATCATATGGGGATATTAGTATCGAAGAAGTGAATAGTGTGTTAAATACAATAGACATGAGTACATTTATTGAAAGATGGTAATCAGTAAGTAAAAAAGGACTTCAATTATATGAATGCGAAGATGATTCACACAATATTCATACACTTGGAGATGGTTTATTGAATATAATCACCAACTCACTTACTAAAGGAATATTCCCGGATACATGGAAGGAATCGTTAATAGTATCAACTGAGAAGGTGAAAAATACCAAACAATGCGAACATTTTACACCTATCAATATGATATAAATCTATGAAAATATACTCGAGAAAGGGTTGCAAAGCAAACTGAAGAAATATTAAGAATACAACAAAGTACTTATAGAAAAATAGTTTTTTCCAAAAAATTTGAACCGACTTCACAAAATGCGCTAAAAAGCATAAACTAATTTTCAATTTTATATCTATTACGACATTTTGAAGTCGGTGCAAATCAAACGAACCAAACAACTACAACAAAAGTACTTAATCGTCCTTTCTTATGATCCCGTGAGCTGAAACGTTCAGGTAGTATTATGTACTGTCTTCAATTGTGGTACTGTAGTTGCTTTATTTGTTTAATTTGCACCGTCGTAATAGATATAAAATTGAAAATTATTTTATGCTTTTTAGCGCTTTTTGTGAAGTCGGTTCAAATTTTTCTTTAAAATCTATTTTATTTTTCACTTTTTAGTGTCTTCTACTCTATACCACGAAAAAAGAACCATCCAAATCGGTCCACCCGTTAAAAAGTTAGGTTCAACCCCCTACCCCTCCCACTACTTTTTTTTTCTCTTGGTAACAATCAAGGACCATACTCTACCCAACAGAAAAGGAATCATCGAAATCGGTACACGCGTTTCGAAGTAACCACCACCAACATTTCTTTTTCTCGTGGTATCAACCAGGGAACATACTCTACCCGACTGAAAAAGAATTATCCAAATCGGTGCACGCGTTACGAAGTTAGTCTACCCCTCTCCCCACCCTTGGCCAAATTTGTTTCTCCTATTAGCAATGGGGGATCATACAATATACAACAAACAAAGAACCAGCCAAATCGGTCCACGCGCTACAAAGTTAGGTTTCACCCCCACCCTCACCCCACTAAAATTTTTTTGACATGGTACCAATCGGTGAACATACTGTACCCAACAAAAAAAAGAGTTATCAAAAGCGGTCGACTTATGCCCGGCCAGAAAAAAAAATCGCACTTATAACCTCTTTGTTTTTGGGAAGTCGGTTAAAAAGGACGTTCATGCGAAACGACGTTAAATTGCTGCGTCCTCAAATGGAAAAAAGGAAGCGTATAGCGGGAAAATGGTTCTGGCCCGTTTTTTTGACTTTTAAAGGGCATTTGAGATGATGACAGGCATATTATTCAAGAAGATATCGAAATATTATATTGCTGGCGCATTATTAGAGACTGCCGTAGGCGTAGCGCAAGGCTCAATTTTGGGACCATTACTGTTCGTAACATATATAAATGACATTGCAACAATACTAAAGCACACACAAAGGTAGCATTGTTCGCTGATGACACGCTTCTATATCTACTTTAGATCTATTAGAAATGATAAGTAATTTGAAGGTTAAACATGAATAAACTGAAGTTGAACTTGAACGAAAAAAATTTAAATAAAATGCCAACATTATGTAGATTTAGACATTGATGGAGACAAAATTGAAAGTTTGGACAAAGTGAAATACTAGGAGTTATATTGGCTCCGGAATTAAATTTAAACTAGCATTTGAACTATACATATATCGATGGTTAAGTGCACAAAAGCTGTATCTCCAACAATCTTAGTTTTAAGTTAAAAGCTTTTGAAAGATGACGTAATGTAAACGAAAGTAGAATTTCATGAAAATTGCTATAATAGCCTTTGAATCAATGGGATGCCAACTTAGATAAAGTAATAAACAGGATAGGCCATTACGTGTATGAACCGTGTACGTGAGACCAGCCACTTTGCTCGATGAAAAGGTGAAGACAGGGAAGTTGGCGAAGTTCACTAAGTTGAGCTGCACAACTTTTAATTTTGGTGATTTCTGTTAAAGCGTTTTTTTGAATTTATAAACAATTTGTAAGTGAATTATTAGATTTGTGTGACTAAATAGACAAAGAACAATATAAATAGTGTTTTAAAAAAATCTGTGAGAAGTTAAAGTGTTCTAATTAAGTTAATTTCGCAATGAATTGTGCTATTTTGTGCTGAGAATAATCGCTGCAATTCGCGAGGATTATAATTTTTCAGGAAAGTTTTAGTGAATAAGTAACTTCTTATGAGTGTTTATTATCTATATTTACTTACAAGTAAATACTGGAAAGGAAATGATAATTTTATGAAGTTTTTATTACCATTTCAAGTTTGTTTACGTTCGGAAATTTTCATTTGTCAACCGTTCAATGGCGGTCTTTTTAATTTAAATTTGTTTCAAACGCCTCCACAGAAATTCTACAATTTTACTATTTCCATGATGCACTTACACATGAAAAGGCCTTTCCACTACTTAAATAGATATGCCGAAGTTTTCGCAGCTTATGGCACTTAATTCTTAATTATATATTCTAAGGATGCCAACTAATCACTTATTGAAAGTTTGTCCTTGTGCATTGATTATTTGACAAAAAGTATACCACATTTTATTAAAAATGGGAATATTGATAGGTTTGGGTGTAAAATACCTGTAATGTCTGTATGAGTGGAGTGGGAGATATTAAAAATTGAAATGATTGCGCGAGAGTTTTTGAACACAAGATGAAAGCTTTGATGGGAAAGTTCGTAGAACGGAAACCTGTACCGGATAACAGTAACAATTGGTTTACCGATGAGTTAAAAAAAAACTAAAATGTGAGAAAATAAAGACATATCAGATAGCTAGCTTATCACAAAACAAGAATGATTGGGAAAAGTATAAGATGGCCAGAAATATTTACAGACATAAAATAGTAACTGAGAAGCGAAATAATATAAATCAGCGGATCGTTAGTGCTAACAGTCAAAAGGAAATGTGGAGAAATTTAAAGAAATTTGTACTAAAAGAAAATATTCCTGAAATTAAGGAAATATACTTTGAGGAAGGAATGTTAAGGGATAAAGCGCAAATTGCGGAGAAATTTAACGAGTACTTTGTGGATAGTGTGAAAGAAATTAATTGCAACAAGTTGAGCACAAATTTGTATTCAAAGAGATAAGTATTAATGAATTAAAAAAGATATGTTTGGGGATGAAAAATAAAAGAGATACAAATAAGATAGATGTTCGTATGATGCTGGATTGTTGGGGACAGGTTGGTCCTGTGATATTAAAAATTATAAATCAATCAATGCGTCATTTTTCAGAAGTGTGGAAGGAAACTGTAATTATTCCAGTCGAAAAAGTGAAAAATACAAGGAAATGTGAGGAATTCAGACCAATAACACGCTTGCAACCTATGAAAAAAATTTGGAGAAAGTTGTTCAGTTGCAGTTGGAGGAATATTTAGAAGGAAATCGACTAATATTGAGTGAGACGGCCCTAAATTTGTTCCTGTTAAAATGGAAGGAAGCAATGCAAAGAAAACAAAAAGTATTGGCGGTCTTCTTGAACCTTAAGCGAGCTTTCGAAACGGTAGATCGAAATATTTTAATGAGAAAAAGGAAAAAGTATGGAGTAGATAGAAAGGAATGGGCATTGTTAGATAGCTAATGTCAGGAAGAATGCAGCGAACAAACGTAGACAAGGCGACGTCTCAGAGAAGGGAAATAAATGCGGGAGTGCCACAAAGTTCTGTGCTGGGTATCCTACTAATTCTTGTTTACATTAATGATATAGAGTGTATTGTCCAAATGTTATATTATTTGCTGATGACGCATTATTGTATTATGTGGGAGATTAGATTGGTGAGTGTGTGAATGCAATGGAAAATAGAGCGAGAACTTAGTTGATAACAAATTGAAGTTCAAAGAACACGTGGACTATATATGTGGGGAAATAGGTAAAAATATTGGTTTTTAAAAAGAATACGAAAGTCTCTTTCAATGCTTACGGCAACAAAAATCTATAATGTAATAATAACACCGCATTTTGAATACTGCTCGTCTGTGTTATTTTTACTTGGCAGTGGAATAATTACAGAAACTTCAGAATAAGGAAATGAGAGCGTATAGCTTAAGAAGAGTAAATGAGTTTAGGTTAGTAAATTTTACCACAGTAAGGACACAAAATTCTTTGATTTATAAGGGCCTTAAAATGTACAATAGGTTAAGATATGATAGCAGTGATATGAATGTAGGTAGATTTAAGAGATATTAGGTCTGTTTGTTTCGCTTCATGAAAATTGCAGAAGTCGTGTAGAGTGTAATCGATCTGACCGTCAGAAGTGTAGGAATTTGCCCTACACTAACGTCAGCGAAACAAAGATTTTAAGTATAATTTTCTGTCAATAATATTTAACGGAACGTGTTGTGGTTAATACAATTATTTAAGGGGGTCTTCTACTCTCGCGGTTTCAAAAAATCGATTTTCTTGTTTTTTAAAATTTCAATCTATATGTATTTGAGAATACGCCACAGAAAGGATTTCGTGCAAATCACATTCCTTTGCCTGTTTCTGGGAACAGAAAGGTACCCGTCTCCGGCCGTTTCCGAGAAACTAAGCGTGGCGCGCCACGACGGCGCTTGTCCAGTTAAAAATCATTGTCTAAAGAATTTACCGGTCCGCTCTTGAGAAGAATGTGGACAACCAAGAACATCAACGTGATGAGGAAGGAGAACACTACGGCCCCGGAATAGCAGATTAACTCGTAAGTTACTACACAACCATGTTATACACCGTAATTTATCATTAAACGCATTTTCCCGAAAGAAGTGTTTTTTAGCTGCCGAGTAAGACTTCTCATAAAAGTATTGGTCCGATTTCAATAATTTTTTTTCAATTGTTCAGAAAACATACCGCTGTTTTCCCGAGTATGATTTGCAACATTTTATTTTGTTCCATTTTTATAGCCTCTAATAGGTCAAAAAATTACGTAAAAATTGGAAATTTTTCAAATTGTTGCATAACTTTTACAAATTGCAAAATAAAAAAAATCTGTCTCGAGAAAACATAGCCAACGTAACTATAATTATAAAGAATATCAATTTTCAGATTACAGATTACCCAATTGGCCACAACTTTGCTTAAGCGGGACCCATGCAGTTTCAACATCAATGTCATCAATGACGTTTCAAGGTCGCGAGAGTTATTTTTTTTCATCTTCAAAAGTAAAATTGAAAAGTCAAAACATGTATCTTCGAAATAAAAAAAATATTTAAAATGTATTCAGTAGATCCTTCGCAGTTTAATCCCCAAAAAACCGCTCAATTTCAGGCCTCGAGAGTAGAGGACCCCCTTAATATCACAAAAAAAACCGAAAATAATATATTACCGACTTTAATGCAAGAAATTATGTGTGACTCGTCTGATAATTAATTAAAATCACTTCAATTAAGACCGGCTTTGTTTGACAATTGCCACTTTTTTGTAGCGAAACAAACGTTGTGCAGTTGTATTAAGTTTACACCGAGAGCGAAACAAACGCCGTTTGACGTTAATTTTGCACAAAGTGCAGGCAGTGCAGAAGTGGACTGAAACAAACAGACCTATTGTATAGAATTTATAAAGAGTAAGTGGAATGTATTGGTTTGTGGTTAAAAATTGTTTGAGGTAATGTTTTTTAAGGAATGAATGAATGAATTATATGTTGTTGTAAAAGAGCATTAATTTTTTGCTAATAAATGAAATGAATAATATCGAAATAACATTACAATGTCAGCAGCGATGAATATATACAACTCTGTAATAAAACCGAATTTTGAGTGCTGTTCATCAGTATTCGTACTTTCAACGACTCCAAAAACTCCAGAAGGCAATGAGGACAATTCTCATGTTAAATACATTTATGGTCATTGATGTTGCAGTGTTTAAAGTGGTTAAATGTAAAGCAAAGAGTCGTATTGAATGTAATGTCGTTTGTGTTTAATATGAAATATATGTCACCAAGGTACATGACGAGAAACTAGCCATACAACCTAAGGAGTGGTAGTAATTTTAGATTCAATAGTTATAAACGTTCTCAATATTTTCCAAGGGACTTGATATATTCAATAACTTCCCAAATAATACAAAATATGAAAGATATATGGACCAGCTTAAATACTGATTATATAAAACTAAACTTTTTAAAAGTGAATTATAAGAATCTGTATACATGGCTGAAATGCTAATAAAATATTATTATAACATAACAGTGATCACCTCACACCGCGTCAACCTTAAAGAACCTGAACGAAATTGCTTTGCCATTTTGTTTAAGGTTTTGAACTACTCAGTCACGTGGACTTCCGTCAGCATTTTAGAAGGTACGAAATGACAAACACCGAGCCAGGCTAGTCTAAATACTCTAAATTTCGTAATCTATGCACCAACAAATAACGATGAAAACTCGACTGAATTAAATACTTCTTGCAAGAAATAATTTTTTTAATTATAATCGCCGCTTTGCAAGGTATCACAAGTATTTTTGGCGAGATTTTAGTTTCCGTGGCACGCCGATTTGACGATGAATTTCGATAAAGCACCCGAAAATAAAACGAAAATAATAAATAATTTTTTTGATATCTGGCTTAGTTTTGGAGTTATTCGATCTTAAAATATTAAAAGCACATCACTTCAAGACTTGTCAAAAGAGGTGTATTAATTAGGCTTTTAGGTGTTTTATTAACTAACCAATGAAGTACATGCCTCTGCAGGGTGGGGGAGAGTTAATAAAAGAACTAAAAGATTATTTATACACCTCTTCCTCCCAGAAAGTTTAATAAAAAAGTTCGCGCTATCTTTGAGTTCGGCCATTTTGACAAGTGATGTGTTCCTAAAATTTCAAGATCGAATACCTTGAAATCTAAACCAGATAACAAAAAAAACTTATTTATTATTTTCGTTTTATTTTGGGGTGTTTTATCGAAATTCATCGTCCAATCGACGTGACACGGAAACTAAAATCGTGCCGTATTTTTAATTGGTATCATAATAGGTACATGAAACAAAAACAATTAATTGAACCCAACAGCATTTACATTTCGCGACAGAATTATTGCAGCCATTACTATCAAAAATTTTTCATAACAAATGCCGTAAATATAAAATTTAGAAAGTAGAACCGCTTACAAACCTTGACCTGCCATTGAAGGGAATATTTATAAAAAACTAAAAAAGCAAAAGCAAAAAATTTAAACTACACTAAAACATGCTACTTGAGATACGAGTTCGTACTCACCAGTAAATGGTATAAGCTTCAGCTTGTGCGGGATCTTTAATATTAGGCTCATTTAATAAATCCTGAATGCCAAGAAGAATTTGTTTTATTGTAATTGCTGGACGCCAATCTTTTTCCTCATCCAGTAAGGATAGACAAACTGTGCCCGACGGATAAACATTCGGGTGGAATAATGGTGGCTCAAATTTACACTTTGGTGGACTTGTTGGGTAGTCATCCTTGAAAATCATTCTTAATTTGTACAGACCACCTTCCCAAGGAGTCTGAAATGCACAATATTCAAATCGATTTTCCAATGTCTTAAAATTGCAAAAAAATTTACCCCTTTCTTGCCAGGTATGGCACATTCCCAAATCATAAGATTAAGTGTTCCATCGGCATTTTTCGTAGGTCTAGCAACAAATCCCTAAATAAAACAACATTTTCCTAAATTCATTATGCTCTTAGTAGTACCGTTATTTAAACTTACGAATGGATGATCTTTACGCCATGCTTTTCGTTCTTCTCCAAGACGCGCTACAGCTATTCCCGACATTTTGTAATTGTCTTTTGTTGTATTCTATCAAAATTAATATTACTTCAGATACTCAGTTCGAAATTCTTGTTTTTGCGGTTAGTAGATTAATTATGGATTATCGAGTTAGTAATATATTCCCTAATTATCTTTTGCACGAAAAAACAAAAAGTTCCGACCCGAGTACATCTGTCAAATATGGCGTCGGAATGAAAGAATATGGCGGGGAAGCGCAATGAATTTTTTATTCGAAATAAGGAACGTCTTTTAGCGACATTAGCGCTAAGTTGCCAAAGTAAGAATTACAATTATTTTTCGATTATAATATTTGAAATTTTAATTATTCTGGGAAAATTCATCGTAGTTTTTAAAACGAAAAAAATACGAATTAATGATAAATAAATAATTTATATGATTGCAATATTTATTTTGATTTTTCAAAGGTACTAACCAAAACACTATACTGCACCATGGCAGCCCTAATTCGAAAATGCAGCTTTTGCTTAAACCTGAAACGTCAAATAAGTTTTTGTTATTCTTGCGAAATAGCTAGAGCTGAGTTTTGTTTTGTCGATTTAATCATTTATTTTATTTGATTGTGCAAACTAAGGTATTTTATAAGCTTCATGCTGTTATTTGGATATGAAAAAGATTAAAGTTATTGATGTAAAGTGATAAATAAGGCAATTTTTATGAATTTGTTTTAGGTTATGGTGACCGCAGAAGACACAACAATGGAAAAATCGACGGAGAAAGCAGATTCTACGGAAAATTCGGATGATACAGAAATAAAAACAGGGGAAGTGTACTTTATTAAAAGAGCAGATGGAAATTTGCACCCAGCACAGATAATACAGTCGCGCTGTAATGAATTTAATTTCTTCGAATTTTATGTCCACTATATGGGGCTTAACCGGCGTTTGGATGAATGGGTGTCGCGGGAGCGAATAACAATTGCAACACATTCGGAAAACGGTGATCAAGAGGACCCTTCCACTAACAGTACAAAGACATTAAAGCAGCTGAGTAAGGAGCAGATTGCATCTTTGGAAAATCCAAATCCTGTGGAAAATTCTGATCGAAAACTAACAAGAAATCAAAAGAGAAGGCATGACGAAATCAACCACGTACAAAAAACCTATGCCGAAATGGATCCGACGACAGCTGCCCTGGAAAAGGAGCATGAAGCAATCACAAAAGTGAAATATATCGACAAATTGCGTATTGGCCGATTTGAGATAGACACCTGGTATTTTTCCCCCTATCCGGACGAGTACGGAAAAGTTGGAACGCTCTATGTATGCGAATACTGTTTGAAGTATATGAAATTTGCAAAAACATACCGTTACCATGCCACAGAATGTACACAACGACAGCCGCCTGGAAATGAAATTTACAGAAAGGGGACAATTTCAATATTCGAGATTGACGGCAAAGATCACAAAATATATTGCCAGACGCTGTGCTTAATGGCCAAGCTTTTTCTAGACCACAAAACACTGTATTATGATGTGGAGCCGTTTTATTTTTACGTCCTTTGCGAAATTGATAAAAAGGGAGCGCACATAGTTGGCTACTTTTCAAAAGAAAAGGAATCTCCCGACAATAATAACGTGGCATGTATTTTAATTTTGCCACCGTACCAAAGAAAGGGATATGGAAAGCTGCTGATTGCCTTTAGTTATGAACTCTCTCGCAGAGAAGGAATAATTGGAAGCCCAGAAAAACCTCTATCAGACCTAGGCAGGCTAAGCTACAGGAGTTATTGGGCTTATACTTTGCTGGAACTAATGAAGGAGTGCAGAACTACTACTCAATCTATTAAAGAACTTAGCGAGCTCAGCGGAATAACTCAGGATGACATAATTTACACATTGCAGTCCATGAAAATGGTCAAGTACTGGAAGGGACAACATGTGATCTGCGTTACTCCGAAAACAGTTCTCGAACACCTACAGTTGCCGCAGTTCAAAAAACCAAAGCTTACCGTCGATTCCACTTGCTTAAGGTGGATGCCACCAAAACGATCGGGAAATTCCAAATTTAAGAAAAACAATTGAAACTTAATTTCCTCTTTAATGTATTTTTAAGAGCCCATTTTAAAGTTAAGATATTTTTACTATTCAATAGAATAAAAGTGATCTTGAGTTGAAACTTGTTTTAATTTCACGGCCGAGGTGTTGACCTCGTTGGTTTTGTAGCACAGAATTTCCTTAGAAGGTACATAAAAGGACGAAATAAGCTTACGAATCGTGCACGTAATAGTAGAATAATGTTTAATATTAGTTTGGAATTATAATTTAAGCAACAACGGTGAATATAAGCTAATTGCGGCCGAGGTCATTTGTCTAGTTTTCTTCTCGAACGATAGCAGTCGTGGTAAATTTCTATTCGATCTTCTGAAACTCTGTATTGATGTACTTTTCCTAGGCAATACAAGCAATTTTTGTAATATGTGGAATGGTTCCTTTCACTGTAGTGCTCAATTATATCCAAATTGGAATTTGCTGTGAAAGTCTGTCGGCAGCTGAGGCAAGTAACCCTTACATCTGGATAACTTTCTCTGAATCGTAGGTGCGTAGCGTCGCTTTCCGTGCGTCCGCTATCGCGAAAATTATGCACATTACCATTTGCAGTCATATTTACTAGTTAAATTTGCAAACAAATCGAAAAACATAAACACTGCGAAATAAAAATTTGTTTACGAATTTGTTGACACTTGTTATCTTCACAGCGGTTAAGTTACATGCCGTGTTTTACTCACAGCGGATATTACGTGGTGAGAAGATCTCTGATCTACTGCTTACCTTTTTATATGATAAATTTCGATTCCACATTTACTTTTAGCCAATAAAAAAATTATATCACTTTTTAATACACAAATAAACTACAAAATGATATTTTATAAGTCATCTTATATGGCAGTCCATTATGTTGAATACATGAAGGGCAACCAACTTCATTGTAAAGTATTTTGGCGGCATTTCATGGAGACTTTTGACAGTAAATTCGTCAGGATTGAAATTTGCTTATTTTAATATATGATTTATAAAATATTTCCAAAATTTCTTCACTGAAAAAATGGCCAGCATCCCCGCAAAAGTGTTTATTAAAATCGAGTCAGCTGCGGAGCAACAGGTACATTAAACTCAGGACAAACGTGTTTTTCTGTTTGCAGGCTTGAAACTAATTTACATTTAATCACTAACCAAAACTAATAACCTTTATTTGTTCAGGAAACATTAAATAAAGGTAGAAAGACCTTAAAAGTTCTGCAAAAGGCTGCTGTTGATAAAGAAAATTTGGCTGGACGACCGCTGATAGGAAGAAGCTTCACCAAGGCGAAATCGTAAGTGACGCTTGTTTTGCTTTGGTATTATGAAACTAACTTTTGTTGATATAAAATCTGATTTCGCTTGATTGGCAATTTTTGTGAACTTGCATTTTAAGCAAAAAATATTTTCAAGGCGTTATGTGTATGGAATTTGTTTTGATTTTTATACAGTGACGATTTAGGTTCATCTGAGGTTAGCAAGCGGAAAAAAGTTGAGAACAAAACGACACAAACAGAAGCCCACGAAGTCTCCCCTCACAAAGCAATCACAGAAAAAGATTTGACGACAGATGAAAATCCTGGGGAACACTACTGGGAAATTTTAGCGGAAAAGCGACGAGTTGCCCTTGACGAAACGCTCGGGGAAAACAAGAGATTATACGAAAGAATTGAAGGCTTAGAGGAAGAACTTAACACATCACGACGAATGCTGGAAGAGACAAAACATCTCGTAGAAGTTTTAACAGAAATTTTAAACGAAAAAGAAAATGAAGTTGAAACGGGTGTTTTGGATAAAACAGATGTCTCTGAAGATAATGAAGTTGAGGAGAATGATCCAGTGACGGACGAAAAGGAGTAATTTCACTTTTACATTTTTTTATTGTTATTTTTAAGTAAATATTGTTTGTGTTCCATATGAGTTAATATAATTCTTTTATAAATAAAAATAAAGGCAGTGTGTCGGTATGAATAAACTTATTTTCTTCATTTGTCGAAGTTAAGATAGCCCAATTTAAGTCTTCTCTTACTTAGTAGAGCCAAACTGATCCTGCCTAAAGTTCACGATTTAATTAATTGTTTTAATTCCATACTGTTCCGAAGAAAGGTCCCTTAACAGAATAAAACGCCACCTACTTACCTTACTGCAATGTACAGTTATTTATTTGGCGTTCTTTGTAATAGTTAGTAATTTTTTTCTAAGATAAACTGAAAATCATGAGCAATTTAAAAGACAAAAATGTGCTTAATTTAGGAAGTTTTGCCAAGGTACATGAAGCCCGCCTGGAAAATAAGGTAAACTTGAGGCGCATTGAAGAAATCCGTATCCTTTCTAAGAAATTACATTTTTGTTTTGGTTTACTATAATTTAAATTATAAAATATTATTAAACCGAAAACGCATTTTGAAGTAGAAATTTAGGTGCAATAGTATATTATTAACTATTTTCTAACCGTGCAGTTTTTTCAGGTTTAATAAATCAGAAAACAATGAGTAAAAATTTACGCTTAACGACCTTTTTACAATATGTTTGTTTATTATTTCAATAACTTCTTGTGAAATGCACTCAATCGTCGTCTCGGTAATTTCCTATAAGTATAAAACTGATATGTAATTCATAAAATTGTTGAGCTCCCTAGAGGTCGAAAGTGATAAATAAATTGCCATCTTACTCCATGTTCACTTGATATATCTTACTGTGACTATTTGCAGAGAATTAAATCGACTTTGCGTGTTAAGCCTAAACAGTTCTGGGGGTTTGTAAATTCTAAGCGTAATTGTGATGGCTACCCTTCTGTGTTCAGTTTTGGTAACGTTGAGATTGACGATTCCCTAACGACTGCCAACCTATTTAGCGAATTTTTTAGCACCGCATTTTTGACTACAGACTATGATACTAAAGATAGGATTTTACTACGGCTTGCGCCGACTACCCTTGAAACCAAAAACCTAGTGCTTGACTAGGATACTGTCCTAAAGCATATTTCTGGTTTGGCTGATAGTTTCCCATGTGGTCCTGATGGTTTCTATATTTTGTCACTTATTTAACTTATCTATTTGTTGTGTTTTTCCAAAATCCTAAAAAGTATCTGTCAACGTTCCACTATATAAGAAGGGAAGAGAATGTGACATCACATTATCGCCCCATTGTCAATTTATGTTGTATTGGTAACATTTTCGAAGCTCTGATGTGCAATGTTCATAACTTCCACTTCAAACCATTGCTTTTTATCATTTACATCAATGATGTATGTCCTTAATTCTACCTCATTCGAGAATTCTATGTTACGCTAATGACGCCAAAATTTTTCGCATTATTTCAAGTGTGAATGACTGTGCAGTATTCAACTTTGACATGACGCCTTCGTTCACTTTAACTACACCTTAGACTCTGAACAGACTTGACAAAACCAAAGATTTAGGAGTCGTGCTAAATACAGCCTTTTCATTTGACGATCATATCAACACTATTGTAAAAAAAGCTAATTTTTTCAAACGATGTCTAAGGAGTTTGATGACCCATATATAGCTAAACTCCTTTATTTTACGTTCGTAAGACCTGTCTTGGAGTATGCTAGTCCAGTGTGGTCTCCTTTTTATGCGACTCATACTAATCTTCGGCTGCTTCCCTACGCTGACCGATTAAAGCTTATTTAATTGGAGTCCCTTGAAAGTAGACGCGATAACTTTAGAATTGATTTTGTCTTCGATTGCTTGCAAGGCGCGGTTGATTCCCCCGAACTACTGGGGGCTCTGTATTTATCGATTCCTACTCGCCCCTTGAAGAACCAAAGCTTTCTCCAAATCCCCCACCACCGCACTAATTATGATATGCATGAGCCTATTACATCTATGTCTCGTCTCTTTAAAAATCATTTTGAGTTTATTGATTTTTACTTGTCGAGATCTCAACTGAAGAATCAGCTTTGTTACGGTTATTTTTTCTTATGTAATTATATTGTTATTTTTGATGTAGTAATTAGTATTTGATGAATCTTAATAAATAAATAAAATCTTATTTTTAGTAAAAAAAATTAAATGTCAATTTTTTATTTCATTAAATTTATGGTTTGGCGATAAAAAATCCGAAACTAGCCCGGATCTTCATGATTTTTTTTAAATGTTCGCTTTTACGGCGGATTTACGTTAAAAATCTCAGAAATTTAAAAAAATTTATGTTTTGTAAGCAGCGTCTTTCGCATCGCGGAGCATACGGAGTACACGGATCCGTATACTCAACACGGTTCGTCAAATTTTTATTACACTTTCTGGGAGGAAGAGGTGTATTAATCAGGCTTTTAGTTGTTTTATTAACTCCCCCCCCCCCTCCCCGCCAGGTTTGAATGCTTTAAAAGATCTAATTTTTACAAAAAATCGTTAAAAGAAATTTTTTTTCGCTTAATTTAGTCGTTTCGTCGATTAGATTGCGAAAAAATAAATAAAAAGTTGATGAGATCTCATAAAAGAAAATTATACAGAGTTATTTGTAAAAAGTAGTTTTTTTAACATTTAAAGCTCTGAAACTATTAGAAATATTGAATTGAGATCATTTTCGTATTTTTTATAGTAAATCCGCCGTAACAGCAAACATTACAAAAAAATCACCAAATATTTTAATTTTAAAATATATCTAATCTCATTTATAGGTCATAATTGAATTTATAAAATAAAATTCACTACTGGGGCAAAATTAACGCGATGTTTTTTATATGATGAGTTAAAGCTGTCGTTAAAATATTTACGTACAAAAGAACTCAATAAAGATTAGCTCAACTATTAATATAACCTGTTTCTATGCATTACGCAAGACATTCATGTAAGCTTCCAAAAGTATGTATTTTAAATAATGTACTGTATTAGTTGATTGATTAATCTGTTAGGAAAAGCGCGCGCCGATAGTTCAGGTATTATGAGTATTTTCTCACTAAGCGAAATTATTGTTGCACACAACCATTGTGTTTTATTCACTTGAGTTAGCGGAACTGACTGCTGGTATAATTGTTCTTGGAATACGTTTGCTACTGGTTGGTTTTAAAAAATTAAAAAATTATAATAATTTATTAGCAATTTAGAAATGCTTTAACAACGCAGGCATACTTTTAAGACTTAAGTTACACAGAGCTCAAAAATTCATTCTTAATCACTAATGAGTGCATTTCACTTATTTTTTATAAACTTCATACAAAACTTCTTAAAGTTATTTATATTTCCTACATTTGCATTATATTTAAACCTATTATACATTTTCAAACCTTTGTAAATTAACGAATTGTGTGTCCTTGCTGTAGTAAAGTTCACTAACCTAAATTCATTCAGTCATCTCAAGTTATATGGCTGCACCTCACTTGTATAAACTAAATAATCACTGAAATATTCAGGGCAGTAATCCATTTTTCCTTTTAAAAATCAATAGTAACACATTAAGCACAATTCTTTCCCGCACACTCATCCCCATCAACGACTCCAGCATACACTTAACGGCTTAACAGAGACACCTATTACATTGAAGAATCGCTCTCATTCCTTTATTTTGATTCTTCTGAAGCCTGTCCATTATTCCACTGGATACTAGGAACAACACTGACGAACAATACTCAAAATGTGGATTCACGTGGAATTTTATTGATAAAGGGAAGCCCAATTAAGATGAGTTTTCTTCATTGTTTTAGTCAAAAGTGGCTTCTTCGCGGGTCTACTTGCCAGTAAACTTATCTCGTTGAGACGATTTTGAATCGTTCTCACACTTACTGTAATACCAGTAGCTCGTATCAGTTCAGATCTCAATTGTGGTGCGGTTTTAAATCTGTTTTTTAAACTAAGCCTCTCCGGTCTTCTCGAGCTGTGATTGACCTCTACAGTCCAGTGCCAATCTTTCTGTCCAGAGTGTGATCCTGGCGGTATTTCTTAAGAAACTTCCTTACAGAACTTTCGTTGAACTTAATCTGCCGCGTCTATACGTGAAAAACACAGTACGAATTAAGCCGGGAAAATATAAAAAAACCACGTGCGGCTTCTTTTGTTGCGCGGGGTGTATTATAAATTTTGACAACTATTTTAAATCTCTAAATTTTAATTCATTGTCCACTATCACCCCTAGATATTTAATCTTCTCCACTTGGTCAATAAAAGAATCTGCAATCTTCATATTCACCATTGATTGTCATAAATTTCGTTTTACTAGTGTTTAATCTCAATTTATTCATTTGTAACCACACGTTCAATTCTTGTAAATTTTGTTCCATTACATATGCACTCTCATTTACATCATTACCAGCAAAGTATAATAATACATCATCAGCAAATAGCGTTTTATTTATGTTGTCCAATACACTCCTTATACCACTAATGTATATAAGGAACAGTAGAGTCCCAGGCACAGATCCTTGTGGCACACCCAAGCTTACAGTAATTGTCTGAGATATCGCTCCGTTAAGTTTTGTCCGCTGCTTCATCATTCATTGACAACTCGATAACCACCACTAAACATCCAAACACACACACACATTCAGACACTATCTTATACCTCCACATAGCTCGCAAATATAGTATAACACCACCAGTCCTTTTAGAAGCAGAATCACACCTCATAGTTTTGTATTCTTTCATACCAATTTCATCATCATTCACATCTTCCATTATGTGCGTCTCAATAAGCGCAATTACATCTGTTGATTCTTCTTTAACAAGCACCTGCAGTTCTTCAAAATTGTTAAATAACCCTTGTATATTGAGATATATCGTCCTTGCCTTCGATAATTGCTAATATTCAACAAATTTTCTTTTCTTTTTCAAATAAACTACAGTAAAACCTCCCTTTACGGACACCTCCGAAAAGCGGACACCTCTTAAAAACGGACACTTTTTCCAGTCCCAAGCATCGATTTGCCTCAAACTTCCACCTCTGAAAAGCGGGCGCACACCTCTTAATAGCGGACATTTTTAGCAACTATAGAGAGGCTTCACTGTAGTAAATTCCCTATTTAATGTAATGCATTTAACACCCAGATTCAATTTCAACTTTTCATTCATTCGAATGCAATTTACACACTTATTCTCAACAATTGTATCACATTCTTTAAAATTATGGTTCCCCATAGTTACACCTTGAACATGCCATGTCGTTTTTACACTCACTTGCTTTATGATTAAATCTTTGACATCTAAAACATCTTTTAACATTAATCGCCTCATAGACCTTACATCTCTCCCACCCAACATTTACTTTACCGCATCTAATTGCCTTGTGAAAACTATTAGAGTCTAATTGAACTATCACGTATTAACTTCTTTAATGGCAGCAGTTGTAAAACTTTTGGTTGTATGTTTCATCATTTGTTGTTCCATCATTAGATTCCTTTGATCTTCTAACTAAAACCATTTGCTTAATTTCGTAAGTCTTAGTCTTGGCACGTTTGCCTTCATAGTATATTTTTCTGGAAACGTTTCTTCTAGATTTTGAACATTATCATCACTTACCTTAGTGCTAGGATAAGAGTGATTCACAGTCTAGAGAGAAACCAAAAAGAAATTTATACTGAGCCCTTTTCACTGACTGACTAATTGTAGCATTTAAGGCTCATTATATGGATGGATACTTTTATCCTATTTCATCTCGTCTTAATGAGATACCGCCAATGAACTTAAAATTGTTCTGTTATGCTTTTCTGCTTGTTCGTTTCCACTAGATTTTTCTGCAGTAGTTAATTTTCTCTTTATTCCATATAATACTTTTTAATGATAAAACGATTTTGCATGGGACGTGATGTTATGATGAAGGGAGGGGGGTGAAAATTGTTTGGCCTGATAAAGACAAACTACTTTTTTTGTCAAATTAATACATTTTTCATAACGGTGCTCTAATGCAGTGATACCATTTTTATAGTTCGATTCGCCAAGTCCCTCAAAATACTTATTTACAGCATCGATGACTTCCTCGTTGCTCTCAAAATGTTTACCTCCGAGTCATTTTTTAAGGTTAGAAAACAGATGATAGTCGCTGGGGCTTAATCTGGTGAATGGGAACAATTCGAACTTCAGTTCGTTGATTTTAGCCATCGCAACGACCGACGAATGGGCAGGTGCGTTGTCATGGTGAAACAAGATTTTTTTCTTCGCTAAGTGAGGTCGTTTATTTTTCACTTCGTCCTTTAAACATTGTAATACCTTTGCGTAGTATTGACCAGTGATGGTCTTACCCCTTTCCAGGTATTCAATCGAAATAATTTCTTTCGCATCCCAAAAAACAGTCGCCATAACCTGATTCGCGGATAAAATTGTTTTTGCCTTCTTTGTGGTTGGTTCACCTGGTCCAATCCATTGTTTCGACTGTTGTTTAGTTTCAAGAGTATAGTGTTGAATCCAAGTTTCATCCACAGCTATAAATTAACGCAGAAATTCGCTGGAGTATCGCTTGTAAAGCGCTAAATTTTCGATTGAAATAGTTTTGCGGGTCAATTTTTGATCGAGCGTTAGCAAACGCGGCTCCCACCTAGCAGAGAGCTTCTTCATGCCCAAATATTCATGCAAAATATTGCGTACACCTTCAGTTGACATCCTAGTAGTCTCAGCTATCTCACTTACTGTTAATCTGCGGTCCTCCATCACCAATTTATGAATTTTTTCAATCATTTCGGGAGTTGTAACCTAAACGGGGTGTTCTGAACGTGGTTCATCAGAAGTGCAAGGACATTTCTTTAATTCAGAAAACCACTGTTTAACCGTGGAATATGATGGAGAAGAGTCTTTCAGTGTAGAATCCAGTACAGAAATTGGCTGCAGTTCCTCTTTAATTTAAAGTGGTGTTAGGCTTTTTATATAGAAGTTTTTGATGACCGCACGCTTCTCTGATTTTTCCATTTTCACGTAAGCAATCGAAGCGTCTTGTTCAGTCGCTCTCAAATATATACTAACAGAGCAATCGACCTGAAAATTTATATACAAACTAGTGAGGTATAGTTCTATAGAATACAAGGCAAAAATTAGATCTGCTGGCGCCATCTCTAGGTCAGGCCGGAAACTTCTCACCTCACCCTTGTATATCAGTAAATGCTTTAATTACTACATTTACTAATGAATGGGTGTTTTGTTGTGAACCTTTTATAAACGGACTCAGATGGACAACCTAAATAATGTTGAATGGAACTGATTTCGTTTTGAAAGTTATTTTAGCTCTCCTAGTTTCATACCTGCTTATCTCTTGGAACCTTGTGCAGAGATGATAAATAGCCTTGTGCAGCCAAATAATTACGCATTGAGGCAAATCCTTTTTTTCTTTTGATTAATTAGATTAATTGGAGACGAAGTTGGATCAATTCGTTGAGCGGCACGACTATCATGCCGTGGGTCCCGGGTTCGAGACCAGATGACCCCGTGAGTTTTTATTAAGAAATTAAAATAATCCACTCCGTCTCTGGGCTGTTGTCTAGCTCGCAGCAATGCAAAAACAAGATTTTCGAGTTTCCTCACTTCCCTTACCCAAATTTCCTTCCGGCCCAAACCATGCTAACGCATCAAAGAGTTGTCCCCTAAGCTGTTCAAGGACCTGGTAAGAGTTGTTCATAATCTTGGTAAGAGCTGTTCATAGACCTGGTAAGAGCTGTGTTGGCGTTGGTGTCGGCCACGCAACCATTCCCTTATCTCCAGCAATTTCCTTATGTCTCCAAAAATGGTTATGGGGTTTCTGACTCAAATGAGAAATGTGCAAAAATGTGACGTCAGACCTCGATTTCCCTCACATTGTGATCATTTTTAAGGTTCACATTTCACATTTGAGGAAGAAACCCCATATCCCCACTACTAAATAAGTTTTTTTTAAGTAAATTCCATTTTGTTCCGTTCTTTAAAAAAAAAACTAAATTTCCTCGGAGCTACTGAGAATTTATGTAAATATGATTCCTTCTTCAAAAACTGTCGCCTATAGAAAGTTGAAAAGTATTCTTAGAAGTTTGTAAAAGAGAATAGTTTTTTGAACTTTAAAAATATCTTACTTTTAGGCAATTTATGAGTTGACTAAATATTCCTAAATTCAGATTATTAGCTTCAAAATATCGCCATTTTTTTGGTAACTACCCTCAATTTAATAGTGTGCAATCTAAAGTATTTGACGATGTTTTTCACACCACTAAATCAATCATTGTGAGTGCACCAACAGGATCCGGAAAAACGGTTATATTTGAACTAGCAATGATTCAGTTGTTAATGGCGACGGAGACAAACGTTAAAATTGTGTACGTAGCTCCCATAAAGGCCCTATGCAGTGAAAAATATTGTGAATGGTCGAAAAAGTTCCATCCTCTTGGAATATCATGTCGTGAAGTAACTGGAGACAGCGATATTACAGATTTCAATGAATTGAGTTTTATAAATCTGATCATAACTACTCCCGAAAAATGGGATTCGTTGACTCGTAAATGGAAGGATAATGAAGATTTTGTTAGCACCATTCGACTATTTCTGATAGATGAAGTGCATTTATTAAACGAAGACAGACGGGGTCCAATCTTAGAGACAATTGTTTCAAGAATGAAAACAATTCAGTTTTCGTTAAAAGTGAGGAAAAAGAATGAGATTAATTTAAGATTTATCGCAGCTTCTGCTACAATTCCAAATATTGAAGACTTAGCACTTTGGATTGGAGGGAAGGAAGATAGAATATCTTACTTTCGGTAGTATAACTCAAATTTATTTTGGAACTATGAAGATGAAACAGATACTTTTAGATTTTCTGAAGATCAACGTCCGGTTAAGCTCGAAAAATATATTCTTGGGTTTAATTTAAACGCATCCGGATTTAAGTTCGATATGAGTCTCAACTACAAATTATTAGGAATTATACGTAAATACTCTGCAGGAAAACCTACTTTAGTAATGCTTGCAGAATATTTAATTGGTTAAACCTAATGTTAATGTTTTCAGATATTTTGTAGTAGTAGAAAATCTGTGGAAATGGCCTCAGCCGTTCTGCTTCAAAACTCTCCAGTTACACCTTTAAGTGACAATCATAAAGCAGCGTTAGTGAACCTTTCGAGAAAGTACGTTTGGATATATTTAAAAAAAAGATGAATTGTTTCAGTAATTGTGATTTTTTAGATTGCAAAATAGTAAACTTCAATCCTTGGCTCTAAAAGCAATAGCATTTCATCATGCCGGCTTGAGTCACGATGACAGGAATTTAATTGAAGATGCCTTTAGACGCTCGTTAGTACTTATTCTAGTCTGCACGAATACTCTCGCAATGGGCGTAAATTTACCGGCTCATTTAGTTATTATCAAATCAACAGAGGTAAACATTTAATTTTTAATTATACGATAATAGATAATTTTTTTTCTGTAGACATTTGTTCGGGGTACTGTTATAGAATATTCTCAAAGTTCTATTTTGCAAATGATCGGTCGAGCCGGTCGCCCTCAGTATGATATAAAGGGAGTTGCTGTTATCATGACTCAACAGAAAAATGTGGTAAGTCCTTATTAAATATATTTATAACGTTAATATAATTCTTATATGAAATGAGGATGATTGAAATGTCTTTTAAATTTCTCAACGTTTTTTAGGGACCTTAAAGTCCTTTTAAAGTAAGCCCGATAATGTTTTGTATTTTTATGTAATAGTCCTTATCAATATTGTAACTTTAAACCCTAATTCCGCTTAACAATTAAAGTTTTCCGTAATGCTTTTTTGAAATCCTGACAGTGAAGCCAAATATTTTTTGTCTGTCATAAAGCGACTGGAATTCATAATCTGTGATCGTAACCATACAAAGCAATAATGGCAACACTATTAAACTAACTAAATTTAGATTAAACTATTAAAACACTAAACTTAATTCCTGAGCAGGATAAAT
Organism: Leptarthrus brevirostris; assembly: GCA_964036015.1. Lineage (NCBI taxonomy): Eukaryota > Metazoa > Arthropoda > Insecta > Diptera > Asilidae > Leptarthrus > Leptarthrus brevirostris. The sequence continues at coordinate 147,473,567 of OZ038374.1, forward strand.
ATGAGTTTTATTGTAAAAATCTCATCGTGAATGTAACACAACTATGTCCATCCGATTCGCCTTATTTATTGACTATATTAAATGTAAATTTATGCAATATTAAGAAGTATATGAAATTTTAGCACTCTAGCAGTTGTTGGAATCATTTTTTTTAAGAACGGGTAATCTGCTCTAAATGTGTATTTACCCAAGTTTGTGCGGCATAATTGAATAATATAATAGTCTCATTCTTATTTTTTATTACTTTAAAATGTAGGCATGAGGAAGTTTATGATATGATCTACGAGGGTGATCAACGAATTAGAAATGCATGAACATTTTTACTTTTTAGCTTTTTATTGGTAGTTTTTAGAAAAAAATCAGAGCAAAAATCAAAATTTTTATGTACACATATATTTTCGGAACAGATAGATTCGAAATTAATATTAACTTAATTAAAATCTTGTGATTCCTCCTCGATTTTTTATTACCTCCTTAATTCGGTTGGGCATACTTTCTACACAATTAATAATTATTTCTCGCATTTGGTCGTCATTTGTCCAAACATTCTTAATATTTTGCTTCAGTTCTGCAATATTTTGGTTCTGCAGACTGTAAACTTTCGCTTTTAGTAAGACCCAGCAATTTTCAATTGGATTCAGAACCGGAGAATTGCTGGGCCATGGAAGTACCTCAATTTCCTCCTTCATTTAAAAGTGCTTGACCGATTTCGCTGTATGGCAAGGAGCTTTGTCCTGCATGAAGGTGTAGCAGAAAGGGTGATAATTGAGTGAATTCCTATGTGGAATAAAAACATCCTGGAGGACTTTCTTATACTGATCCTGTCTCATTGTTCCGTCAACAAAGTATACAGAGCCAGGACCTTCTCCAGAAATACAGCTCCATACCATTATTGACGGTGGGTGTTTGACCGTTCTTTGTATACAATCTTCTCTGTATCTCTCTCTAAAGATGATCTAAAGTTTAAAAAAAATCATTAGTTTTAATACATTTTATACTATGACCAGAAATTTAATAAAAATAAGCAACATTATCAGCTTACTTTTTTCCAGTCATTAATCGTAAGGTGTTCATGTTGTCTAGCCCACTCAAGCCGGGATTTTTTAATTTTTTGGGTCAACCTTGGCTTTTTAGCTGCTTGCCTCCCTTTCAAATCGCTTTCTTATAACCGCCTCCGTAAGGTAACTTGAGATATTTGAACTCCTTCCTCATCCAGACTCTGTTTAAGAACCTTAGTAGGAGCTCTACGTTGTTTTATCGCCATAAGGATTATTCTTCGGTCTGTCCTAGGCGTACTTTTCCTGATTCCTTGGCACTTAAGTGTCCTATTGTATGTTGCAGGTTTTAACAATTTTGAGATTCTACTCACTGTCGCACACGAAACATTCACTTGACTCGCAATCTCACGATTTCTTAGCTTTTTTGATTTCAATAGTTCACCAATAGCATATTTTTTTCATTTGTTATATCCTTTTTACGACCCATGTTCTCAATATAGTGTTGAATATCAAATTTCACACTAAATCTTTAATTTACACAAAAATATCATTCAAACGTTTATAGTATCACTCAGAAATCTTGCAACTGCATCCTTCAAATAAAACTAATTCCATTTTTATGTAAAAACAGAATGTTTGTAATTATCTAGCATCGGTCATAAATGTGGAAATAGTCATTTGTCCTGGGTTTACCCATTTCTTAATTGGATGAAAGAAAGGACATGTAATAAAATAAACATTAACAGATACATCTTTGATCTCAGGTATTCCACTTACAAAAAGATATTGTTTTAGTGTAAAAAAACTTGATGAGCAATATAAAAATCAATAAATTTTAGACGCTTCTAATTCGTTGATTAAACTCTGTATATTCAAACCGGCACAACAGTTCACCTACCATTCCATTCTGAGCATATTTAATTATACCTTATGATAAAAGAACGTAATGCCATATTTACCATCCAAAATAACACAGTGGAAAAAATGCATTTTTTTTTCGTTACAGAAATTGATTGGTTAAGAATATCCCTGTAGATTGCTTTTTTTAATTTTCGACGTCTTTCTTCCTTTTTTCGACGTTTTTGTACAATGTCATGCGTCCGCCGGCCGTCACGACGACAGGAACAGCGTGCAAGTCTCGAAGCAAAACAGGTGAGATTAGCTCGAAAATCAGATGCTTCACATCTCAAGACTTCCTTGAGGAAACTGAAGGGCTGAAATGTGGTCCAGGAATAGCTGATTAGCTGAAAATAAGGTGAATTCTTGGTTATATACGCTACAATCTCCAGTTTTCATGTTTTTCCCCGGACCGAAACTTTCTCGGTCGTTTTCTGGAAACAACGTCTTTCCACCTCTTGAGCAGGATATCTCGAGAACTAACTATCCGATTCCATTGAAATTTGGCACAGCTATAGCTTATACTTATGAACCTAATTTCTTCCAAAATTATTTATAACAAAAAGTTTTGTTATTAACAAATTTACTGAAAAAAACAACGAAATTTTTATCTTTTTGATGTCGCATTCTTAATTTTAGGCCGATTTTACGACAACTGGGTTAACATCGAAGGGGGGGGGGTTTTGACACAAAAAAGTATAATGCTTTGTTCTTTGTTTGTTTTAGACTTGTAACTGAAATTGTTTTTATTATTTTCAATTCAACGGCATTTGATTTATACATGTATTTATTATATATTATTACATATTTAATATGTTTATTATTTCTATATATACATAATTATATAATACACAAATTGATTTCAAACCGGACAATGCGAAATTTTGTTTCAATTTGAAATTTGGCTATTCTCTTCCGAACCCCCACCCCAGTATTATACCATCAGTGGTAAAAATGTGCTTTTTATCATGAGTAACAAAACGTACACAAATATAGAGGAAGAAGCAATAAATCATAATTAACAATTACAAATAATATAATAATAAATAATACTCGTAATCATTTTAAAACATAAAGGAAAAAGTCAAATTATAATTTTAGTGCGGAAATATTTCCTTGTTTTAAAAGTCTTCCTTAAATATTTTGTGATGAGAACATTTTTGAAAATAATGAAGAAAGTTAAACTTATTTTTTCGAATCCTTCTTGTTGGTTTCGCCGGAAATCATTTTAAGTACTTTCATTTTACATTAAATAGAAGCTCTGTACAAAATTACAGATAAATGAGCAGCATTTTCAAATCACGTACATGATTTTACCGAAAGGTTTAATAGTCCTCAAGAAAGTGCCTCGTTGCTTCTGGATTAATCCACCCTGACAACTACTGAGTTTTTGTAGTCGAGTACTCCAGCAGATCCCGTACAATGTATAAAAAGGATACTTTTTTAATAAGTTTAAAAATATCTGACAAATCAAAGCTTGGCTTTTGGTTGCCGTTGAAAGATTACACAGGCCTGCAAATTTAAACTTTTAATTTCACCTTTTAATAATTATGTTTTTTATGTAATAAAATGTGCTGATTTCAAAATAAGTGTTGGGTTTTCTCTATCGCATCAGATTTTGTTTTTTTAAATCTTTATTTTAGAAGATATGGATTTTCCTAAAATTTTAACATTCTACATCTATAGGCACTTTCATAGATTTTTTCATATAGAATTCGAATTCGTTAATATTAGATTTTAAAGTTATTTTAATATAAAAATGACAAAAGTCAACATTTTTGCACTTCGAGGTTAGAATATCTAAAAATCGTGACGGGCTAGGCAAATTTTACGGTCAGATTCCGATTTAGCGGCCAAAATTACATATCGATTCACTAGTATTTCTAAAGGAGGGAAAACCTTGTAGGTTAAAAACTTAGTTACGCTATCTTTTAAATGCTTATTAAATAAATTTATTTTGCAATTTAACACATTTTATGTTATTACTTACCCACAAAAGTAGTCATTACTAGTTTTTTTGCAATTATTTTTAGTTTAGTTAAGTTTTTTAAATTACGAATTGAAGATAATTTTTATTTTCAATTACAAGTAATTGTAATTAAAAAATAAATAAATGCAATTATTTGTTTGCGCCTTATTAGAATTATTTGTAATTATATTTGAAATATATATATATATATAAATAAAAATATATATATATATATTTAGATATATATATATATATATATATATATATATATATATATATATATATATATATATATATATATATATCTAAAATAAAATTGATAACGCCTGAATATACTTTTAAATTTGAAGTTTTTTATGATGAACGACGAACGACACGTTTTGGGGAGAGGGACGAAATTCCCAGAAGTGGGAAAAATTTGCAGATAGACAAAGTAGACAAAGAAAGGTTGCAATTCCCCAAAGACAAAATCGTCTGAGACAAATTCTACAAAGAGAGAAATATTATAAGTGTGTGGTGACAGCACGGTGGCAGGATCCTGACTTGTTGAAGTAATGTAACTGTTCTCGACAAGACTATATTTTGTACCAAATCAAATCATACACAGTCACGTAATGAAAAGTTTTGGATCGTAGAGAACTCTGTGAAAGAAAACTTTCCTCGCACTCAAACTTATGTGAAGGGATGTTTTCGCCGCATGAAGGCCATTGTAGGTTGGAAAAGTTTAGGCTGATATGAAACTATAGAACATTCTAAGGAAATTATAGTAACTAAGCCAACTATCCTGTCAGGTGCATGTGACACACACGCTACAAAAGTAAAAATCTTAAGAAAGCAGAAATACATCAAAATACCAGTTAAAAACAGATCTAATAAGCCTGCAACAAAATTTTTAAAATGCATTGCATATAATATGTCTTTAAATTAATTTTAGCAATAAATTCGTAATAGCTTATTAAACGTTCTCATTAAAACTGAAAAACCTCACATTAAAAAAATTTTATGAGCAACGAATTAAGTGATAAAAATCGCCGGGACTTGTTTTGAAATTTTTTTTGGAGGATTTTGGATTAGGAGATTTTAGTTTTGAGGATTTTTAATTTTGGTTGGAGGTATTTTTTGCCTTGATATGAACATCGAAATATTTTAGTTTTATGTAATATGACTTTGTAGCAAAAAGGACAATTTAATTTATTTAAATTAATTTTTATTTATGTAATGTACAAAGTGGAGATAAAAGCATTAACATATAAACTAAATTATATAAAAATTTAGAAATCTGGCTGCTCTTATCCTAGAGGATTGGCATTATCCTGGAATGAAATTTTCGGCACAAATCCACTTTCTCCGTCAATAGAGTAATCGACGGTCATAAGGCGTCCATCAGGCAGCCAAACAGAATATCTTCCCGTAACCTAATTGAAATTAGACAAGACATTATTTCGTACTTACAATCCATTTTACCAGGTATTATATACCTTTCCACCAGCATCCCCAACCTCATTTTTATCAAAAAAGAGATCCTTCTCTGGGTCTTTCACTTCAAACTGATATTCGTACTGTAAAATGAGAGAAGAAAAAATAAAATAAGTTTCACGTTCAGTGTCATCTGAAAAAAGCGTAATTAACTATTCCCCGCGGATGACATGAATAATTCCATTTTCCGGTAGAATTCTCTACTCAAACACAATTTTTCTATTTGCCACCTGGGGATTTACATAACTCGGATAATTGTACATTAATAAGGTGTTTGCATTCCGCTTGCTATTTTTCATTTCTTAATTATTTCATGTGAATGAGTAATTAATTTGATCTTTCACAAGTTGAAAAATTGCCATTTTGGTGCAATGTGTTTTGCGAACAATGAGATAATTGAAAACAATGAGCTTGAAAATATTTGCACTGCAAGGAGAACAGATTTTTTTACAAACTGTGAAGCTTTACATGCAATTGGTAGCTACATTAAATTAACAAACCGATTTTGCTAGTAAAGGACTATATGAGTATAATAAGTTTTAAGGTAATGAATTTAATGGTGCACCTTTTATTCAAATTAATTAATTTTCATTTTAATGAGGGCTGCACATAATGGTTTTATGCGTTTGGTACAACATATTTCACTCATTCCGGTGAGGCAGGGTTATTTAGCAAAATATATTCTATACCATGCTGTTACTTATGTTTGCTATGAGGTTTATGTATAAATGTAATACAAATTTCAAGTAGATTTAAATACACAAAAAAATGCATTCATGGTTAGCCACATACACTGTTTCAGAAAATTAATTGATCACATGAATACAGCTTTTAATAAATTTTCTATAATATTACTTTAATAAGCTACCTACAGACTAGCATTCAATTGGCAGCCAATTATTGCATATGAGGATAGTTAAAAATATGTTTGTTATAAACGAATTAATTGTTTGGAATTTGTTTAAATATTTTATTACATTGGAACTTAATAGATATAGTAATGTAGACTTGTGAATTAAATCAAAAGTTTATTTAGAAATACAAAAGTCTTCTGGGATTTAAGTGGGTGGATTTGGCGGATGAGGAGGGGTAGAGAGATGGTAATTACAAAAATAACTGTTTCCTATCAGAATAACAGGGGGAATCTGTTAATTTTTACAGATAAAAGATGTTGATATAAAAATGTGCTAAAGAATTAAATTGTTCTAAATTGGCTCTTTCTAGGAAATTACTTGCGAATCACCTAAAAGAATGTCATTGTTCCAAATTATTTGAACCACCGAGCAGAAAATGACTACGCCAACAATATGCTTGGGTGAGAGAAAGGCAACCTATTTTCATACATGTAACTCCTTTATAGGTGTAAGTATTTTAGCAAACTTTTGCTACAAATTATTTCTCATTTGGAATTGTCCCTTTCGTTTAAAACTTGCAAAACTTTCGGAGTGTTTTTCGTCACCAAATCCTCATATTCAATTGCACAAATTTTGCTGTAAAATTTGAAAATGTGGCAAATTTTTATTTATCTCCTAAACTTTATTGCTGCAACATTCGTTTTTACTAGGGCCTACTTCGAATCTACGAAGCTTCGAAGATTTTGAAGGTTCGAAGGTAACTTTGGAACTTCGAAGATTTCTGAGCCGAAGCTTTGAAGGCCAATCTTCGAAAGATATAAACTTCGAAGACTTTAATCTTCGAAGCTTCGAAGGTTGCGTGGTATAAAAATAAAATGTTGCAGTGCATAAAAGGCAAATGCATAATACATAAAAACCGTTGTCCCCACTAATATTTTTGCTATTATTGTGCGTCTATTTTCGTGGTTATATCTTATAGTTTGAATAGTTGGACGAACTATTGACAAAGATGCAGCGAATAGCACTATTGTTGTCACTTCGAGTGGTTTTAAGAGAGGTGTGATATTTTCAAGTACAAACCATTAATTTTTATTCATTTCTAATGATCTGGCTTGGTTAGGAAGTGTTACAGACCTATTGCGAACGTAGTAAAAAGTAGTTTTGCTCGAGCTTAATTATATCGCAGCATTAAAAATGTTAATATCTTACAGATTTCATCTAGGGTATAAACATTAATCACTTCGAAGCTTCGATGTTTTTGACTTCTGAAGGGTTTAAGCGAAGCTTCGTGCCTTCGAGGCCTGGAAATTCGAAGTTTTTTTGATATTCGAAGGCTTGCAACGAAGCTTCAAAACTTCGAAGCTTTAAAACTTCAGAATTCAAATCTTCGAAGTAAAGGGATAGGCCTAATATTTACCACGTACTTCTAAACTGTTGAAAACACTTGTAAGTAAGTTGGAGGACTTATGAAGACCCGATCGATAAAAACTTTTTCAATACGAATCGCAGTTGTTTTTTTTTCAGCTGTTCAGCTGTTTTATTATATTTTACCTACTAAGATTTTTATAAGTCAGGCCTAACAGGATTTACGTTTTCTTTGTCATAGGAAGCTAGATTTTGATTACATAAAAGGTACATAAAATGTACATAAAATATACTCAGATAGCTAATACGGATAAGGTTGTAAAGACCATAAAATGAATTCTTTAAAAGGAAACGACCAACAGTTGAAATATTTAGCAAATTAATCTTTGTATAGTTTATCCGATTGGCCCAATATCTCTATCGTTAACCTAAAACTGAGTAAGTCGAATAAGATACTAGACATTAGAGGAACTGTCAGGACACAGTATAGGGCAGATTTATTTAGTTGGGATGGAAAAATTATCGTAGTACTCTTAGCAACAGCAAAAGAGGATTTTATAAGGCATTAACGATAACACCATATATTAGTTTTGCACGCAAACAATGCACTTTCACTTTAAATATCTCAATCAGACAATTGGAAATTTTTAAGGAAACTTTGCTGTAAAGAAATACCATCCTTGTGAATTTTAAAGAGGTTTAACCGAAATCTACTGCAACCATAATTTCACTAAAGCAAAAAATATTCACTGAGCACTGTAAAATTATTTAAATTAGAAATAATAACATCATTATACACAAACACTTGTATAATAAAAATTAATCCCAAAAATTTAAGAAAAGAGTTTATCCTTTACCGGCTCTGGTCTTTCATCCGGCGGTGCTTGCGGCATTGATGACACGAAGTACACCAAAGAGATCACTATGAAAACAGTCTTCCACATTTTAACGAAAATTTAATATAAATCTAATTTTCCGGAAACTTAATCAAAAACGCCAATTAATTCAGAAATCAACGTTGAAGGCAATTAAAAACTGTGCACCGATCTGATCATTCAGCAGCGTTGTCTCAGAATATCGAACGGATCTAGCAGTAACACCTTTTTATTCTACTACGGTGCTAATAAATCTAAGACTAGTTTATATATACTCCCAGCATAGGTCAAAGGTAGGCCCCTTTTTTGCAAGCTTTTCAAGCCCGTGATAGATTACCCATTGCCTGGTATGCCTTTGCCATCAAGTGCTTGCTGATGCTCCACGGTAGGATAGTCCCCACCTGGGTGATAAATTTCATATGCTTCTTGTCTCCGCGACCAAGTTCCGCTGATAGAGGGGGCTGGATGCTCCCTGTTAAAGCATAACAAGAATTCTCTTTGGTTATTTGTTTTGCTTTTTATTACATGAAAGATCACTCCTTAGTTCAGCTGAGTCGTGGGTCTTCTTCGATGCACGCTAATAGGAAAATCTATCGAAAAAAATTCGGCTTCTCAGTAAACTTTCCTAACTCATAAGCACGTAACCTTCAAAATCGTGCTTAGGTGAGGCTCATCTTGAAGACAATTTCATGAAAATTCTTCTCTTTTGGGCAACGAATTGTTCCTTTTGGCTCTGCCGTTGCATAATCCAAGTTTTTAAAACGATACTATGAGAAATGAAGTTTTTATATGGAATGGAGGTTTGCTATTTCGCTTTAATGCGTCGTTTTCCTTTGCCAGTGAAGTAATTATAATGAGGGACCTATTTATTGTGAAAATGTTGGCAACCGAAATTGGTTTTTTTGGCATTAATTTATTGGGTTTTGTTTTTAAACTGTTTTTAAAAAATGTTTAAATCATGATTCAAAACAGCTCTATATACCAGACTCTTCTCTTTATGTCCTAATTTTAATGTTATATAATTAATCGAATGAGAAAAGAAGCACATAGGTATACATAGTAGTGAGTGAAATTTACTATAAAATTTAACTTTTTTCCTCACTATTATAATTAAGCTTATCCTTTCTTCCTGTGAAGGAAAATGATGTTTTTCCCATGTTGTATCCAAGGAACTTGAGCTGTAATATAGGTGTCTGCACAATAAGATAATTTCGAAGATTTAGTTTAGTTATTAAAGCTTTTAGTTTATATTGTCGCATGTATAGCTGATTATATTAATTTGCGATAGGACCATTTTTAGTTAACTCCTACCAAAGTTTCTCACATGCGCAGAAGGCTATACCGAACCCCTTAATCTAATTTTTGCTGTTTAATTGCCATCTACATTTTCGGCCAAGTAGTCTCACCACTTATTTGTGTCAAGTATTAGCACCATGCATTAGGTTATTGTCAATAAGAATGGTGCTTATCTTTCCAGGATCTGACGCACGCAGTATTCTCTCCGTGGTGTTTTTCACAAATTATCTTAAGCTAAGGTTAATGGCGTTTGTCACAAATTAGGTTAAGTTAAGGTTAAGGATAACGTTTGCCGAGTTTAGGGATAAATACCATCTCATTGCGTTTTCATAATATATTAGGAAGCAGCCTTAATAAAAAATAATAAACTAAATGCAAACAATTAATCACAAATAATAAACTAAATGCAAACAATATAATCTCATAATTATTTTATTGGAATGTGGCCTAGGGGACAACCCTTTGATGCGTTAGCATGGCTTTGGTCGGAAGGGAATTAAAGTAAGAGGAGTGAGGGAAATTGAATGTCTTGTTATCTTGCATTGCTGCGAGCTAGACAATAGCCCAGAGACGACGTGGATATTTTTTTTAAATTCTGTTATAAAAACCCACGGGGAGTCGTGCCGCTCAACCAATTGATCCAACTCCGTCTCCAAATTGAATGAAAATCACATTACATAAGGGAGTAAATCCACAAAAAAAAGAAAAGATATTAGCTTGGATCATGGATCTACAAAATATTCTGTTGAATATTCTATTTGTGATGCATGTCACTTAGTAATCATGCACCGGACGATCAAAAGGTTCTTATGTCTAGTCGATGGCTACCTAAGATTAATAAGCTTCTGAAGAAATTTCAGGATACGAAGTATAAACATGTATCTCAATTGCATCCGAGAAGAAAGTTAGAATACATTGATATGTGACTATTGCGAGACAATTTGTAGACACATCTAACAAATCTAAATGTAACAATAATTCTCCGGCATACTGAATCAAGAACCTGGAAAATTAACTATGCTGGCATATGTAAAATGGGCAATAAATAATGATTTAGCTAGACAGCGATGTACACTAACAGATGGGATGCTCTGACTAAGCTAGAGTTGCAGCAAACATCGAAAACTTTTCTTATTATGCCTTAAATGTGGTTGCAATATGAGATACTTGAATTGATTTTGGAACCCAGATTCCCAACAGAATCCTTATAAGAGAATACTATCCCGCTTAATAATATTATGGGCTTTAAATTAGAGTGAAGTCCATTTCTGTAAAGAGTTAGTTAAATTTTCTTGGGTTAAGTACTAAGCTATTTAATATTGATCACTAATAAATTCGCTGAAGATCATCATTGGGAGAGAGACACCCTCCTATTGACGTGCTGAGATATATCTGAACGTCAGGCGGATCATTAATATACAAGCAGAAGAGCAGATGCCATAAAATAAATGGATCCCTGAGGTACGCCACACTTGACCCGTGATCCGAACAAATTGACTTCGTTCATACAAAAAGCTTTTAAACAACTTGATAGCAGTCGAAGACAATAAAAAACGGCTGGAAACTTTTGATAACAAATTAAGGTGATTAATAGAATCAAAATAAAGCAAAGCAAGGATTATTAGCCAATCCTCATCGACTCATCTATATCAGATGGTACTTTCAATAAAGTAGTCTCACAATTATGAGCACGACGGAATCCTGACTGTAAGGCTGATAACATGGAATTTCTGCTAACGTATTCCAAGATGTGCATGAACGTTTTCTTTTCAAAACTTTTGCCTATAAAACAAAGTATACGAAAATCACTCACATGCCCTTAGTCAGAGAATTATTCTCTTGCAACTTCTGAAGCATAATGGATAGTATGCCATTAGAGTCAGGTGATTTCTAGTGAGAGCAGTTTCTAATTGTTCTCCGCTGCTAGCAGTAACATACGCTCTATACCTCCATGCAGCTAACTAACTCTACATATTGGACAATAGGCGCTAAGTTGTCCCGTCTAGTCTTTTCACAAAGGTAGATTTTTTTCATAATCTAGCTAAGCCCAGGGAACAACCCTATGTTACAACCCTATGGCCGGAAGGATATTGAGGAAGGGGAATGAGGAAATTTAATATCTTATTTTTTTGCATTGTTGCGAGCTAGACAATAGCCTAGAGACAGGCCGAGGCTCGAACCCGCATAAATGGCGCAGTGATCACACCACTCATTCATTGATCCAACTCCGTCTCCCTGAAATGATTCCTGGAAGGAATCTTACTGAGCCGTGCTCAGTTCCTTATGTTTTTAATGGATTGACAGTACTTCGTTCAAGCTTATTTCTTGGCTACTTTGTTGGGATATCTCTTCTTACAAATCTAAATGTTAGAGTCAGTAATGAAATCATATAAGTGTATTTTTAAAAAAAAACTTTGTGCTTGAAGATCTCTTTTGTTGTTCATTGTGCAGCCTTATAGTGTGTGCCTGGCGTTAGCGTCGCAATTCCCTTGCAAAATGGCCTTCTATAATGATATGGTGGTGCTGGCTGATGCATGAACCGTATATCGGAAGGATTTAAAGAAATCTCACATACCGGCAACGTCCAATGTAACAACTCTTAAACCAGCAGAGCTATGTTAATCTTAGCTAATTTGCAAGTTATCTTGGTTATGCAGTTTTGAAAAGGAGGTTGTATTGGAGTCACTTACAGGTAGAGTACATAGTCTGGCCCGATCAGTCATAGTAAGGGCGATATCCACTCTTTAGGAAAACTAACAGATTATTCAGTGCATCTTAGCAAGTGCAAGTAGCTTCATTTGTACGACCTTCAGAATTACCAGATTCTTTGCGTCCTCCTCAATTCGCATGTCAACTAGCAACAACTCGTTGGCTTCATTCGTCGACTCGGTTTTATTCATTGATTGGATGTTCAAAATTTGTTGGGCAAAAACAAAATTAATTAAACACTTAAGTAACAGAAAACTGTATTATACTAACACTTGGGAGAAACTGTTCAACAGCTCTCAGCAGCATTCAGCGCCTGCATCAAATATAAGCTGATGTCTACCTCTTTGCAGCCTATGAGTTGTTGAGCGTTTTGTTCAAAGTTTTAGTATAATACAGTTATCTACAGCGGTGTTTAATAAATTTATGTTTAATTACCGTTTCGCTTTCGATTTTCTATGAAGAAAGCTATACTACTGCCGCATTACGGACTTGTATCATTTTCCGTTTTAAAATCTTTTTGTGCCTATAGCAATGGTGAAGTTCTATGCGGGTGTACCAATAAATAGCTTCTCAAAAGTTTGTTGCATCTTGTAGGTTTTATTACTGTCGCTCTAACTTATTTATTTTAAAATTGTTCCTTAATCCCTCAGGTTCTTAAGGCTGTATCAGAGACTTTTATGTTCAGGCTCGAGCTTTTGAGATTGAATCTTTGCTGCCGACAGGGATTCTGAAAAGCCTTAGAATATAGTCAATTTTTGCTTAAAAGTTCAATAGAGAACTGTTTTTCGTATTTTGCTTTGCTTACTTTAAGGGGTACGGACACTCTAGTGGCTGAAAAAATGATCAATTTTTAAAATTAATTTACAAATAACGCGTTTGAAGTTTTAGATCGCATTATTTTATGGAATGATTTGCATCCCTACCGGTCAGATGAGACTTGACTAATATGTGTTAAATATAATTTTAGCAAAAAAGGCAATTTGCGAATTTTTCAAAATTTTTGAGTCACATTAACCCTTATTATTATAGGTAAACCAGGCATAAGTATTTCGGAATTCAGTCTATGTATCATTTCCTACCTACAATAAATTTTTCAGATAAATATTTGAGAAGTAACTGAGGTCGTACTAAAATCGCACAAACCAATAACAATACGCATTAGTAACCAATCCCACAGAATAGAATCATAAAAGTAACTAAAGAATGCACATGATTTCCTTATTTGCTTCGACTGACCTAATTCCGATGAGAATACTCCAATCATGGCAACAAGAATAGAGTTAATACCTCTGAAGAATTTTATTGCACTTTAAACTTAAATGAAAATAATGCAAAGGAGATGATTGTAAGCGCATCTAATGGATTTTTAGTGCAAGGTATTCACTTGACATTTACTCAATCACGTTTGCTACTCGAAGAAGAATTACGGTTGGCTTGAAAGAAGAGGTGAAGACTTAGCAAGTATAACACATGCACAACTGTGTATGTAATTAGAGTCAACTTAATCGAATATAAAAGTCATTTAATAGGATAATTTGTGTCCTCGTTATCGGAGAGGCGCCACAGCGAAAATGTTTAGAGGAACATGAATAATTTAAACTAAGAGCCACTTTTTCCACCTTTACTGTTCCACTATTAGTATGGAGAGTTACATTTTTGGGCAACAACTTTTTGGCACAATTAAATTAAAAGAAAATTAATCAAAAGAATTCCACTCATGTCCGCTATTTGTCATGTTTTTTCTATAAGGCTAAGTGGTAATTAAAACGGCCGATAACGTGTTATTACCCAATTAGGCACCTGAGTATCATCGACCATACGCAAAGAGATCTTAAATGATAGCTTTTTAGCGCGGATGACTTGCTTTAAGAGCCAGAGTCTGTTGACAGTTCAATGTAGTGAAGATATGTAGTACTTCAGATTTCTCTTACAACAAGAAACCATTTGATTTGCAATTCATTAACATTAATATATAACGCGCTCGTACAATAGGCATGAGTTCAGGTATCGTGAAGTGTGCAAATATGATAAGTTCGACTAAACGGAATTAGAAATGTTAATATACTTGTTGCACTCATTATCTAAGATGTTATGGTTACCTGAAAAGATTAATTGACATGACAGAAGATAGGATAAGGAAGATCCTCATCAGTGGAGATGTTCCCGGATTCAGTATAATATCAAACGTCTGATTAGTTTAAACGTAACAAATATTCAGACAAGTATAAAACCTGTTCCGTACAGATAAAAAAAAATTCAGTTTGCTAGAGATTTACAATAATTCAAAGTAGCATTCATGTCACTAAGCAAATTAAATCAATTATTTTTCCAGTTTTATATTTTTAAAGGAAAATTAGATTTGAATTAAGCAAATTAAATTGGAAAAATTAAAAAAAAATTTTAAGTAGAATAAAAGGCTCCCGCACTTACTTATTTCGCGTAGTTCAAAGGATTCCTGAAGTTTTCTGTTTTTGGATGCGACTGCAGGACAGAGGCAAAGATTGTTCTACCGCGTTGTTGTTTACGTCGTTTGCATTCCGGGTTCTCGATCAGGTCCATATTGAAACATTGACCCCTTAGGGCTGAGTGTCCAGTTATAACAGACACCAAGTTTATAGTGCTGTTTTGCTTAAGATTACCAAATTTCTGGTGGACCTGGCTCCTCTAAACACTATGTTGGCGGTCAGTCAATTATGTGATAAATGAGTTTATACATCCTGTTGACACCCATGAGAGTGTCAAGGATTCGTTTGCAACACATTCGCTTACATTACCTGGCAAGTAAGTTAATTAGCTTTGTTATTGTTAGTAATATTGCGGCGGTTTACTATGTTTTTGTACTCCGTAACTATTTGAGAAGTTACGGACAGTATACGACTTACTGGGATTCAGCGCGGCTTCACTATCCGAAGGGATCGCTATCCAAAGGAATCGCTATCGAGAGTTTTAAAAGAAATTACCGGCTTTCGGATAGAACGTGATCTAAGCTATTTCCATCAGAACTTCGTGCGTTTCGTATTGGGTTGATTAAAAGGTTCTTAAAGTCTAAGCGAAATGAAACACAAATTTTAATGCTGAAAATAAAACTTAATAAACGGCAATGACCCTTTGCCACTTCTTCGGAAAATTTACGATTCTACTAGTAGGAGTGAGACGAACAAGGTGGGTGGTGTGTGGCATAATTTCGCAATTATAGTGTATCAGTTTTCTCCGGGCTTGCAATGTTGTATGTAGCTTCAGTGGCGTATTGAAAATTACACCGATTTTGTTTTATAGTTATGCCAAAGCTCAGGGAAACCCTAAGATGCATCCTTTACTTAAGTACTCTTTTTAATTTCGGTAGCAAGTTGCCCTCGAAAAGAAGCATTTAGCATTAAAACGTCTTTAAAGTTCCACCCTATGGAGAACACCATCTTCTTCGGATTCAGCCCGGCCTTTTGTTGTATTCAGTAACTTATTGCTAAGCTATTATGACCTCTTTCGCTCTGCGGGCTCATATATGACCCATATTTTTATTGCTTGCTTTTCTTTAACTCAATGTAATTTTCCAGAATGTTTGTCTTCAAATCTTCCATCCTCTGTTTAACACACTTTTTGGCATAACTAATTGGCGAAAGTTTGCATAGTTATTAAGGATGGAAGACCATATAATATTCCATCTTAACTTTTGCTAATATTTCCACGTTGGGTGGGGGGGGGGGGGCGATGGCAGCCGCACTTTGGCTGCCTGTCATTATCCCCAGAAATGGGAATACTGAGCCGGAAATCGAAACTAATCGTGAAGAGATAAATTTTTAAAGAGCACTCTATAGTTGATTGATTGTTCCCATTGTTCTGTTAACAACGTCGAGAAATGTGATTTTGTCGGGTAGTGCTCTGTAAGCTCTTTTAATTTGAAATTGTATTTCAATAATCAAATAGTTCAATCATTGATTACTCTGTATCATAAATGTTTGAATAAAAATTTGTTGCATAATTTACAAATATAATGAAATTTACATATGGGGCATTCCACGTAAAGCGGACAGGTAAACAATTTCGATGTTTCCGATTTTAGTAATATTTGATTATGTTATACCTACATATCTCCTCGATCCAGATACAAAATGTTTTTACAGTATAAAGTCTGGTTAACGAGCTAGAGGGCTTTAAAAATTTGACTAATCGGCAGATATGCGCTACTTCGAATCCCATTACCCAGTTTTAATAAGTTACAATAAAATAAATAAAGTAGTCAAATTTATACTTCATTTAATGAGCTTTTGGAAAAAAAAATATTGAAATTTTTGAAAATTGAATTTCACAAAGTTCGACCATTTAATTTTTTTTTAAATTTTTTTCTAAAAATAGCTAATAGTGTATATTATATAGTGTGGGGCGCCGGCCGCTAGGCTTCGAAACTGTAACTGGTCTAGCTCCTAAGCGACTTCTACGCCTATTATGAAACTTGGCATGGATTATCTATACACTATTAGCTATTTTTAGAAAAAAATTTAAAAAAAATTAAATGGTCGAACTTTGTGAAATTAAATTTTCAAAAATTTCAATATTTTTTTTTCCAAAAGCTCATTAAATGAAGTATAAATTTGACTACTTTATTTATTTTATTGTAACTTTTTAAAACTGGGTAATGGGATTCGAAGTAGCGCATATCTGCCGATTAGTCAAATTTTTAAAGCCCTCTAGCTCGTTAACCAGACTTTATATTGTAAAAACATTTTGTATCTGGATCGAGGACATATATAGGAAAACATCGAAATTTTTTACCTGTCTGCTTTACGCGGAATGCCCCATATATAATATTATGTTTAAAAATCCAAATAACCCTGCTTATTTAAACTTAGGCAACGTATAATAATTACTCTATTAAAGTATGACTAAAAAGTAAAAAATAAGATTTTTTTTCAATTAAAAAAAAATAAACCAAAAAAGTGAAATATAAATAATAATTTCTTCGCCAAATAATTACAAATTGCCACTACAGCTCGAAGGGCTGAGTATGCTTAAACCCTCACATCACGGCATTGTATATAATCCATGAATTGCGAAAAACCAAATGTTATGCGAATTTAACAAAATAATTGAGTTTTAAGTCTGATGACACGTTTCACGTTAGCTAGGGTAGTTTAAGGTAGAAACATATTAACAATGAAATTAAAACTGCAGGAGATTTCACAATAATAGGGTATTATAAAAATCAGAGTTATTCCTTTGGCGTTTCTGTGAGACCTGTTCCTATTAAAATAGTGAAATGAGCCGGAACTATCTTTTAGAAGGATAACGTTTGCCAGGAATGACTATTTTTTCAAATTCAGCACTGACAAAATTGCAAGAAAAAGCACTGATAGTAGCAGAAAACAATGTTTCAAAGTATTCAATTTAAGGATATAATACACATCCAAGTATTTTATTAAAAATCATCTTAGTTCACTACAATGTCACAAATCATGAAAGATATTTAAAGGCGCAAAGCTTAGAGACATTCTAACTAACACGAAGCTATTCCATAACGTAAAGGAAGACCTGGGGGTTGACATCGCACCATTTAGCAATTTCCAAATATTTAGTATCACTTTATGAATTTGTAAAAATTACAAAGACTTTAAGACTGCCCTACAAGAAGAAATATTACTTGAAGGCTGAGCAGTAACGAAAATGTCATCTAGTGGCTTTCGAAATTAAACAATAATCGTCTAGAATCAAGCTCTTTTTATCTGATCCCCATTAGTATTTATCGTTCACCTTTAGGCAATCGGTTTCTCCGAGATAAAATCTTTCTATCAGTTCGCCCGAATAAAATGGCAATTCATTCCGAACAATGCGATGCCATCAATCTTCAATCAATACCGTCTAGCGTCCATATCGGATTTTATCATCACTTTGTAAAGTTTATTGGAAACCCATCGTGCCATTCCAAAAAAGTTAAGAGAAAACTCAAGAAGTTGTCATGAAGTTATTTGCTTGTGCCGAATAAAGAAACAAATGCGAAAAACATATTTGCATATCGCATTTACTGCATCAATGGGGCCAAATGAAGAATTTATTGAATTTTACTTGCTGCAAATAATTTCATAAAATAAAAATCGCAATGAATATTACCGGCGAGTTGACACGTTCGAAAAGCTTGTGATTAAGATACCAGCTGGTGGTAATCTTACATTTCTATCAGTTTGAAATAATCTGGAAAGACAATAAGAATTGTAGTTCCACTGCTTTCTTTTCATTTTGGGAAAGTAGCGATTAAAATCTTTGCACCTTAAAGGTGTTACTGCGATCAATTAGTAAATTGGCAGATTATTTGTGTGAATTTTTCACTGACCTTCAAAACTGAAATCGACCCTTTGTCTTGCTTATGTCAATCATTGCTTAGGAACTTAATGCTTATGTCAATCAATTTTATTGAATGCAAATTTCTTTCTACCTTCGTAGGAAGACGATGATATTCGTTTTATTTGCACGTGTAGGATTTTACAATTATATCGGCCAGACCTATAAATTGGATCGAAATATTAATGATCATAAATCGCTTTCTCCTGTAAACTAAAGAGAGTCGCATGAGTGAGGAAGATCAAAACTAACAATTAGAAGGTGATTATTATTAAAAAGAAGTCAAGCAATATATTTTCAAGATAACGTAAGGTTCCACAGCGTTATTATATCTTAAGAAATTAACAACAATGTTGAGTTTCCCACGTAAAGTTACACCATAACAATTCTGTTATGCTCGCAGTGTATCAACATTTGAATTCATAGACTATAAATATTTTATTTACTAAAATGACCCGCACCTCTATATAGGCCATGCGGGTGAGCTTTTATAACTGAATTCAAATTGATTTATTCAAATTCAGGAACAATTGAAAATAGAATTTAGAAACCAAGGATCTTCCACAATGTGTATGTAAACCAGCTTATTAGTTTTTATAAAGATATTGCAATCAAACAATATCTCAGAACTATTTGACGTTCTCTAAAAAAAGGTGTCCAAAGAAGTGCTAGGTGTAATAAACTCAATCGCATTAACGCTCTAGCAAAAAAAGACGAAGAATAGGGTGCCACGACGACACGTTTCGAAGTGATGGCAAAAATAATCTTAATACAGATCAAAAAAGCAATCGAGCGCACTCTCAACAGTGAATAAGGCTGGATTTCATGAGGGCTTCTGTTCCAGCGACCGCATGAATACTGTTCGACTTATTATCGGGAAATCCGGCGAATAGAAGTTCTTATCCTCTGTTTGGAGATTTTGAAATGTTGGACCACTTTCAAGTAGTGAATATAGTAAGACATATTCATTCTGTTACCTTTGCTAGAGCAGGGCTTTAGATCAGTGCTAAGTCATAGAGCAGGCTCAACAATCAATTTCGAAATTTATCTTAAAGTGCAGAGAAGTGTTAAATTTTGTATCTCGGAAGCAAAAGTAGTCAAACTGATATACTGATATACATAATATATACTGATATACAGGCTTAGATAACGCGCTATAACAATATCAACACAAATATGAACCTGCTAAGGGGGATTAAACATCGGTGTTTCAAGGTGAAAGTGGCAATGATGAGGTGAAATATTCAGAAAAGAGCCAATTAACGTGGCTTAAGAGGCACTAAATTGAAACCCGCATTGGAGCTAAGAAAGACGCCTGATTGTGCGACCGCGTAATATATGTAGAAGATCCGTAAAAAGGTATGTGGACAGATGTTCTAATTCTAGTCGTGGCACGAATTAAAGGCGGTAATGCAAAACCAGTCCGAAGATTATTCTTTATTACCAAATTAAACTGCTTTCCATTCGAAAATGTAATTCAAAACTAAAATGTTTTCGTATTTTTTATTACATTTTTGTGAAGTCTTTATTAGCATCTATTTAAATGAATCCCTGTATGCAAGGCCTAATTCTTCACAATCTTTGTAAAAATTAAACGTCGACATAATAATAATAAAATTTAAAATGTATGCCCTGCTCGATAACAAACATACTTTCGAGTAAAAATTTCGCAATTTAGTGTACTTTCGAATCAGTTCTCTAAAAGTGAATACAATTTTGACAGTTGTAACGAAATGGTCAATATTGTAATCGAGAATTGAGCCAGAGTGAAGGATCAGTGTAGTAACCCCACAAGGTTTTAAAGAAAATAGAAAAGATGATTTATAAGTTTTAATGCAATCAATCATCTCTCCAGTTCCCAATCCCCTTATGGATTATGGGGCGGGAGAAGAGCTTCACCCGATTCGAGACAACAATTACAAGTTGACCTACAATTTAACGTGGGTTCCGAACAACCAACATTACTCTGCAAACCCAATGGCCTTTTTATCGTAATCTGTTGTCAATAGAAAACAACCATGGGTCAATCCTTTCGGGTTGGAAGACCGACGTTATCGCTTACTCCACCGACGACAATCATCAGCAATCATATCAGTTTATAACTAAATTTTGGAATTATGTACTCCCACGAATGTCGAATTTGGACATATCTTGTTTTAAATTATATTAAAAATTACATACCTACATATTGTCGACAACAAATATATAAGCTAGAAACTATTCATCTTATGGTTTTTGTAATACACAAAATAATATAAATTTTATGTGGAACAAATACTTATTTTATATTTAACTCAAAAGAAAACTACTCAACACTCTATATAAATTTAAATTGCCGATCCTTATAAGCAACCTGGCCAGTCTTGTACAGCTCTTCGCGACCACTTCTTTCCGAGTGTATGGCCCAAGCAAAAAGAACAATGGGGATCACTACGGAAAGCGCACCGACTTTAACTGTTTTTTTATTCGCCTTAAAAAAGTCATACGAGTTAGCCCTCATTGCGATGAATCTCTGTATGCCTGAATCAAATATTGCCCCTCCTTCTCCAGTTTTGTGGCGGTGTGGATTCGTAATCTGTTTTATATACTCCTGCCGCAACTTTAAAACTCTTGCACGCTTCCTCTTCATCAATGTCAATTCTTCATCATTACAATCCATTTTTTCCAAAACTATTGATCAAAACTACTGAAACGAATAATCTACCTAATGGTCAAACACTTGTACTTGCAGAGTACGAATAAAAACCTTCTTGAAGAATTGATGGCAGGAAAAGGTTGACAAGCGTGTCATGGCCTTCTTTATCAATGTATCCTTCGGCAGAAAAGACAGGATGTGATAAGTGAATTTTAAAATAATTTATGATTTTACGTTCAGCCCTAAAATATTCTAGTCACAATCCGCTTTTGAAATGGTTCTATTATCACTAAATATTATAAAACAACATGAAAACAAAAAATTAAAAACTACGTTTCAAAATTTTATTAATAAATGGTACTGTCCAACCGCTCTTTTTTTTGTTTTATATATGTATGTTGCCAAAGCTCAGGAAATGCCCCATGATGCTAAAACACAGCCTTGGCAGGATAGCAAGCAAGGGTGAGTGTGATGGGTTAAGAGGTTGAGTGAAGGAGGTCTCGATGTACGCCTCGTTTGAGAGTTTCGTGCTCATAAGATGAGGGAAAAACAGAAGATGGTAAACTGTTCCACATTCGTGTTGTTCCACTTAGAAAAGATTCCCGAAATTTGACAGTACGTCCAAAGTTTACCTGGAGAGTATAGGGGTGGGAGCGACTTGTATCGCGCGTTGTCATGTGTCTTAAGAGGATTCAGGCTAGAAATTTCGTTCGACCAATGGCCGCGGAAATAGCGATAGAAGAGTGAGAGACAATCGATATTCCGTCGATGCTCCAGAGAGTCAATGCAAATTAAAGTTTCGCCAATAAATGTAATAGCCTTACGCTGGACTTTACCTAACACGAACAATGCGGTGTGACGACAATGCTCAAATTTATTATTTTATTTATTTTTAAAAAATTCAACGAAATTCACTGAGTTCAGCGTTAAGCTTGCACTTAGTACATTCCTCATAAGCCCATCATTCAATGCCTCTACATTAATTTACCTAAATTGTATAGGAAAATATTTGTAATAGTTAAATGTAACTATTACGCATTTGAAAAACAAATTTATGGTACGCAAAAAGGTTTAGACAAAATAGAGTCCAGCCTAATAACTTAAAGACTCCTATTCTAAGTAAACGAAACCACTTTCAAGAATTGTCAATATGACATGAAACATTCAAGTGCCAAAATGTTACTATTCAACACGGGGAAAAGAAAAATTTCTCCGAAATTCATTAAGAGGTCATCTTGTATATGTTTTTATATATATTTTATCACGTAGCCAAAACAAGGGGACAACCCTATGATGCGTTTAGCATGGATATGGCCGGAAGGGAATTAAGGTAAGGGGAATGAGGAAAATCGAATGTCTTGTTTTTGTATTTTTGCGGGCTAGACAATAGCCCCCAAGCAGAGTGGATTTTTTTTTATGAAAAACTCACAGGCAGGCCGGGGTTTGAACCTGCGTCCATGATGTGATGTAAGACAAAAATATTTTAGTAATAAATCGTAATAGTTTGTAGGACTAGCTAATCATGTGACTTTCGCAACATTCTCCTTCATACTGAAACATATTTCAGACAGTACAAATTCATTCTATTTCATTTCCATAATATCAATTATCAAAAATTCATGATAATTTAAAAATTATGTCGTTTTAATATAAAGCATATCGTGCCTACAAATTGTGTGTGCGTTTTTTTTATATATGATGTTGCCCAAGCTCAGGGGATGCCCTATGATGCTAAAGCACAGCCTTGGCAGGAAAGGAATTAAGGAGGAGGGAAATGCGTTAGGAGGTTGAGTGAAGGAGGTGTTGATGTACGCCCCGTTTGAAAGTTTCTGGATCATATGACGCGGAAAAAACAGAAGATGGTAAACTGTTCCACATTCGTGTTGTTCTGCTAAGAAAAGATTCCCGATATTTGACGGTACGTCCAAATTCGACCTGGACAGTATAAGGGGTGGGAGCGACTTGTAGCTCTTGTATCGCGCGTTGTCATATGTGTACAAGGAATCAGGATAGCAATCTCGTTAAAGCAATGGCTATGGAAATAGTGATAGAAGAGTGAGAGACAACCGACATTCCGTCGATGCTCTAGAGAGTCAAGGTTGAGAAATCGCCAATAAGTTTAACAGCCTTACGCTGGACTTTGTCTAACGCGGACATTGCGGTGTGTCCGGCCCCTGCCCAAATATGGGAATTATATTCAAGTCTTGTAGATCAGCGCTAAGTCAGATGGGGTGAAATATTTCTTACATCTCTGTAGAAAACGCAAGCATTTCATCGCACTTTTTGCGATTGCATATATATGATCAATCCAGCTAAGATTGCTGGATATCTGAATACCCAAGATGTTTAGGGAGGGCGAATTGGGTATATTCAATCCATCGACTGAAATGGGTTGGGGGTGAACTGAGCGGGTTTTTAGGGACATTAAACAGCATTGAGTTTTTGATGCATTAAACGAAACACGATTTGCTCTGCCCCAAGCGAGTACCATAGAAATTTCATTGTTTACTGACCTAAACATGCGTTCTCGATTGACTTCTGTAGAATTTCCACGTGAATTTATTACAAAATCAAATGAGTACGCGAAATCAAGGATGCTGTCGTCGGCGAAACAATGGATAGGATTGAGAGTAAGAGATAAAAGATCATTAATAAAAAGAAGAAATAAAGTTAGTGAAAGAACTCAGCCCTGAGGTACACCGGCATTTATTTTGTAGGAATCAGATGTTACTTCGTCACTTATTACACGAATTAAACGGTCTGACAAGAAACTGTCTATTCATTTAACGAGGGTAGTGTGCAGACCAAATGTTTCAAGTTTGGCTAAAAGGGCAGCATGCCAGACTTTTTCAAAAGCCTTTGAAATATCAAGAGCGACGATTTCAGACACTCCAAAATTATGGAGACAATGATTCCAACTCTCCGTTAGAGCCGTTAGTAAATCTCCTGTTAAGCGGCCAGCGCGGAAACCGTACTGACTATAGTTCATAATATGTTAAAAATGCCGGCATTTGGCAGATGGTGGTGCAAATAGTGCCGGCCGAATATGTGCTACCTTAACTCCCTATGATTTGAGTAATAAAATATTATCAGAAATAAATTCAGCGACTCCGTCATCATAAAAGTTATCAAGTCTGTAACCAAATAAATATCGTCAAAATTTTTAACTACCTCCCTCAATTTTTTTAGTTTGACATTGAAAATAACCTCTAAAATTAGAACCTAAAGAAAAACCATGATTGTACCACGAACAAGCTATTGTCCGGCTAGAATTACATTCTATTCCACTGCGAAGCGTGTGCTACAATGGACATATATGTATTAATAAAAATTTGTGTGGTACCTGTTTGATAGTAATACATAAGTAGGTTAATAATATTGAATTCGCCCAGGCGGAATTCCAATTCCGTAGAAAACTTTTTAAATGTCCGAAAATAACTAAGTTAACTAGGTTTAAAAAAAAATAATAATAATAATAAGCAGCGACAAGAATTTGTTGATGATTTAATTGAAAACTCTGGCGGAAAAAACATGTGTTTATTTTTTTACTTGGTATAATTGTACAATACGGGTTTTTCCAGGAATACGATTTTCGACCGAATTCTCCGAAAACCGTAAGAGTCGTTTTATAGAAAACCGAAATTTTCGATTTCGAAGAGCGAAGTCGAAAAAAAACAGCTGGATATAGGGGGACCCTAAATATTAAATTTGTGCGCCGGTTCATTCGCTACGACGCTAGCCTAAGCGACGATGACACATAATTGTTGGCAAAACTTTTTTTTAAATATTTGGAAGGGATATAAATAGAATTGAAATCTATCAAACACCCAAAGTCAAACTTAATTATCACAAATTTTTGCTACTCTTTTGCTTGAGTTTTTGGACTTCATGTGACCACCGAGAGTTTAACTATTTTTGAAGTGTTCAACAATCAATTATCAAAACAGAATGGAAACATATTTGTCAATGCACTTAATTCGATAGCTGCTCATGGATCATTCCGACTTTTCAAATGGCAGCTCTTATCCTCTAAATCCCTCGGAAATGAATATTCATGCGCATTTCGTTCAATTGCAGTTCTTATGAGAAGTAGTTATCACTCTCTGGTAATTTTCATATTGCACCACATTAATCTTCGACTGTGACATGCCAATTAATTAAATGCTTTCCTTAAGAGCAAACTTCATCTCATTAGCCATAAATCTACAATCCCGATAGATCTGATTTGTCTCCTTCCCACGATTCTGAGCGAAAATTTGGCAAGAAGACAACAAAAATTTTCCCTTCAGAAATTCGACTAAGGTGTGAGTAAAGAGCGCATAATTTACATAAATTACAGGAGTCGCAGCCGCAGTTTCCATTATACTCTATTCTGTCTACTCGCGAGCAACTGGTTTCGTTGATCTTGAGCAAGACTTCACCTGAACAATGCACTCGGGTGCTCTATTGCATCGTTATTCTGCAATTAAACAAAAACGCTCGGTTTTGGTTCTGTCGAGAGATCTGTCAGAGTTAAGCTCAGGCTGATAATCTTATTAATTCCACCTTGCAGAAGGTGATGTGAGACGAGAAATAGAATCCACCGCGAAGAGTTCTTAATGCGGTGTGTAGTACTCACGCGGTGCGATCATCTAGTCTCTCAAGACATTTTGATTTATCGGTGTGATATTTGCACGATTATGCTCTGTCAGTTGTCTCTGAAATGCCAAATAGGAATCCACTTGCAAAATTGAGGATGGCTCTTGCAGCACAATATATAATAATGAAATTGATACCATCTTTGTTGATTCATGACTCTTTTTTCTTTCAGAAAAAGTATGAGAATCTTATGAATGGTTGCACTCCAGTCGAATCACATCTTCATAAACATCTTGCGGAACATTTGAACTCCGAAATTGTACTACAGACAATCACTGATTTGGAAGTAGCGATGGAGTGGATACGATCAACGTTTCTTTACGTTAGAGCTATAAAGTGCCCAGTGAGTTATGGATTTTCACTTGGACTTACGAGAGAAAAAGTCGAGAAGAAACTTGAAGGTAAGGATCTGATAAGAATTTTAATATCTACCCGATTTCAAAACTCCCTTAACCTACCAAAACTCTAATAGTTCTGCTATTTATAGTAAGACTTTCGACGTTATTTCTACAATTTATTAAAGGGTTAAAAATCTACAGGGCCTTTGAACCAAACATTAAAATGACCACAGATTTTCTGAAGTGATAGAGAGGAGTTGTAGACACCTTCGGCTTAGATTACACTTTCGCAAATATCAATTTAAATTTTTTTTTGGACTCTAGACCCTTTAGATTTTGAACTCTTCAATTATCAAATCGACTAATGGTAAGTTTGTACAAAAAGTTAATTACTTTTCATGCGGTTTGTTGCTCTATTTTTTAAGTATTAATGTCACTTATCATTCACTTGGCCATTTAGTTGCATAACTTTAATTGCGGGCTAAAATATTGTCTTGCGCCGGACTTATATTTTTCTTCTTGTGTAAGCCGAAATAATGATATCCCCTTAGGCAGATACTCCTTGTTGGCATCACATTAGCAGATGTTCCAGTGTGTATAGAAAACCAGTTAATGGACGAGTACATAAATGTTTGCTTCGTAAATGACCCTGACCTCTACCATTTTTCTTCTTGTATAAATAGTTGATATGTAGATACCATGCACACTCGCGGCTACTTGCTTGTTGCATAAACTCTCTCGTCTCTCTTGACCTAAAATAAACTTGATTCCTTTATTGGCTGACGATCGGTTAGTGATACCTGGCGAGTATTCTACTAAATACCTATGGTGATGGAAATTCACATAAAATCAAGATTTTTGTAAAAAGCTTTAATTTATAAAAGAAAAAATGTTATATCAAGTCATAATTACCTTTTTTACACGATTAGGTTATTATTAGCATTATTTTCTTATGTAGATAATGTTGTCTTCCTTTTTCAGAGTATGACTTAATGGTTTTTTATTTACTGGGACCAAAGCACATTTCAACCGGGTATGCAGTTTATGTTTGTTGTCTCTTTAGTCCTCCCTCTTCAGCATTCTACATATCACTGATCTTCTTTACTGCGGTCAGATAACCAATAATACCATAGCATAACCTAGATGGCTTCTTCATTTTATGCCGCGTGAGATGTAGAGTTAAAATACAGATTAGTCAAACTTTTATTTATTTATCCATATTTGGATGGTTAAGAGTCAAAGTGAATTTCTTACCAGTTAAAACGGAGAAATGAAGTGCTTAACCGGCCCGGACAGTGGGTCCTTTTACTAAATACTACCATGATGCATTCGGCGCACTATATTTTCAATACAATAGTAATACGCGACAATTATTACATTACATAGCTCATGTTTTGAACGTCTTCCTAACGACCTCTCAATTCCCTAAATCTTGAAAAAGTGCAACTGTCCAAAAATAAAAACGCCGGAGGACTATCGTCCGATTAGTATGTTGTTTTCTAACAAAAGCGTTCTAATGTTCAATCAAATGCAAGATGGACAACAATTGATCGCTTGGCAACCGCGTTTTCGGAGTACAGCACAACTTCTCTGCTGCTCTGAGTCTGCTTACTAACTTATGCCGACGCACAGAAACAGTAAGGGTTGGTCATGAGTATTCTTTCGAGTTAACTGCGGCATCTGGTGTTCCGCAGAGATCGATGTTACAACCACTTCTTTGTGTAGTCGGAATATTGAACGAACTGTTTGTGTTAAAGTACACATGCGCGAAGACGATGTACAGCTTTACTTGAGTTGCAGAGTAAAAAGAATAATCGAAGATCTACATACATTCGTGATGCACTAATATCTTACTAGTTATTAGTTTCTCGGGAAGTACTCGATTACTGAGGCATATCTCCCATTGTACTGAATGATACACCACTGAACACTGTCGAAAAAGCTAGGGACTTGCGGGTGGCAATTAATCCGAGAATGACTTGTTGCTTTGATCCGGTGTTTGTGAATACGCGTCTCAAACTCATTAAATTACTGATAGAGTCGACGCCAAAAAATGTGATATTTTAAATTGTTGGTTTAACTTGTGCAGTCTATCTCTATCGCGGCTAGTCGGAAAAACTTGAGAAGAGAGTATACACTGTTAAAATATAGGAACAAAATATCATAAAATGGTGGAAAAATACATTTTCTGTTTAGTTTAAGCTTTCCAATAGAAAGAAAAAATCATCCAATCCAGTGCCATGCCACTCACGTCGTTATTGGATGCTATGGGGAGCTACGGTAAAAAAATAGCTATGCGGCGAAAAAAAGTATCTCTTTTGTACGGGGCTCTTGTTTGCGCATCGAAGGATGCCTATTGTTCTCGCCGATTTGAGATTGCATCCAATGAGTGTACGCGATATATTTTTGGATTCCGACGTCATGATCATATATCGGTTCACCGCAATACTGTATTAGGTTTCCACTAGGTGATCTATCTTAACTGTAGGGCACTATGTTTTTTACATATTTATATACAATAAAAAACAGACTATCTTGTTGAGTACTCGCATTTCCTACGAACAGACATCTTCAATTTTTACTGCTTAGATTCAACACACACATTGCTGAGCATTCCTACTTTGTTCACGCGAATCGTGTAAGGAGTTCGCTACTTTCTTGAGGTTCAACTTACGTCAAACTCCGTAGCGTTCAGAAGATCTCTTAAGGTTAAATTTTCTTCATACTTATACCAAAGATTACTACTAGATAACCGGCTCCCTAAATTACCCAGCTAGTCTTGAAAAGTAACACTGGCACCACAGGAAAGCGAAATATATCCAGCTTTTAAAGTTATAATAATATCCATGCAATCATTTACTCCTGTCCAAATTATTTGAGAGAATCACTTACTCCTGTCAAAATTATATTCTCATCCGGAAGGAATCACAGACTTCTGTCAAAAAAGCACCGCCAAATTTTGTCGAAGAGTAAAAATGTACGACCAATAAAAAGAATTAAATGACTGAGCTAGTTACTTGAGTGCCTGTCAAACCGTCAATGTATTCTGATATTTTAATGAGTGAAGTACATTTGACATCTGTAAATGCACATAAGGAAAGTATACGTGTCTCTTATCCACAAACTCTCCCGGAAAACAAACTTTTAGTTCTTAGTCTGACTTCAAATGTCAATAAATTATTATAATTATTAACTATCTGATCGTTTCTACTGATATTAAAGCAAAAATAATGTTAGGTTCCTTTTGTGCCAGTATGTCTCTCGGTAAAGTCTCTAGGGGACAACCCTTGATGCGTTAGCATGGTTTTGGCCGGAAGGGAATTAGGGTAGGGAAGCGAGGTAATTTGAGTCTTGTTGTTGTGCATTGCTGTGAGCTAGACAACAGCCCAGAGACGGAGTGGATTATTTTAATTTCGTAATAAAATTTCACGGGGAGACCTGGTCTCGAACCTGGGACCCATGGCATGGTGGTCGTGCCACTCAACGAATTGATCCAACTTTGTCTCCAGAATCGTTGGAGATAGCCATAGAGGGAATTTGGTGGTTGCATCCATGCAGTTCTACCCGTACGGTTTCTATGTATACCTCTAGCGTATTTATGTTCGACTCCTTGCTGTGCTACTCTCTGATTCGCAGGTACATATATGCAGTTCCGAATTTGAGATTATGACTTGTGCTTCGTCACCTTATATTTTAATGATAGACTCGCCACTTAATCGCATCTAAGCGGTCTACCTTCAGCGTCTTCAAGACTATCGTTAGTATCGACGAATTCTCTCATTCGGGAAGCTTCAGAGCCATATCTCGCGGCATTACGCGAACTGTAAGCACTTTTGCTTGTAACATCTCGCCACGATCGTACACCTCACCATTGACATCTTAGCTAGAGGGTCGCCTGTTCATAGAACCATATGTGCCACCTTTCATTCTGCGATTTGGTTCTTATGGCTTGATCAACGTTTTTTGCGGAGGTTAGCTGGCATTACACTGATATCTTCAATTGACCTCTACTTTCTTTTTACCACCCACGAACGTTCTATTTTAATTTCGAAGTTCAGATTCCTAGCCACGAAAGCCTTCCTACGTTCGAAAAAATCTCTGCTTTTGGCCTGAGCTTGAGAGTCATTGAGCATTGTTCTAGCTATATACTGAGAGGAGAGGGTACTTTGCGACACTCTGGCTTCGAACGGGATCTAGCGTTAAAATTCCTTCTGGCATCCTTCCCTTGGCTGGCAATCTTTAAAGCTTCTCCGTGTTCAGTGTACTACAAATTTTTAACGCTTTTCCGATCAAAGTCCGCTTCGAATTCCGTAACTGGATCCAACTAAATTAAAATGCTAGAGGCAGCCGTCGAGCATAAAAGCTTGTTATTATTGTTTTAAGTGCCACTGGCGGCACGCAGAAAAGACAAGCCTTCACCGTGCCCGCCATCAACGTAGCAGTGAATCTTGCCGAAGTTCGGGTAGGTATTTCTACCCGAATTGCATTGTTTTTGGACATTCCCAATTAAAGAACATCTCGCATCTCTGGATTGACATGCTTGGTATTGATGGCTCTACCAATATTCTAGTTATCGCCCACATAGCCCGATGAATTTCTTTTTAAATTTTGGGGTTCATAACGCCACGTATAAATTAACCTTTTGACAATAATTAACTAACTCAAAGATCCTTCATCGATTGCTAAAGCGTTCCTAAGAGAGATACCACAAATTCTTTTGAATCTTAAGCTGTTTACATAAACTGTGTTTTCGCTAATTTAAATTAAATTACACTGGACATTTGTCAACATGTCATATAAGAGGCCGGATATATTCTCAAGTGTAGACCAGAGCGTAAAACTTCATGCAAGGCCATTGATAAATTTTACATTTTTCTTGTTTACTTTTTCGAAAATAAGTGAACTAAAAAATTAGTAATTAGGCAAGGAAGCTTGTCTGAAAACATTCATCACTTTAAGGTCATGCGATATTTTAAGCGTAAAACAGATATTTAAAATTCAGTTTTTTCCGTGCGAATTATTCCCGACGACAATGGATCTGATGAGCTTCTTTAATTAGAGGTCAAGAGTGATTGATATAAGGTAGCAATTAACTGCTTTGATTCATTTTCTTAAGCCAAGACTTTGAGAGCCAATTAAAGACATGTTTTCTGCATTGAAAAGTTCAATGCAAGGAGATTGGGAAATATGTCGCGTCTCAATTAAAAGTGTAATTTGTGGTGCTTGAGCATAGCGCCTCGTGTAACATGCAGAGTTATGCAATCTTCCCGTCGCAGTGGGCCGTGCATCAAAAGACAGCTGAACTTCTCAAAACGACAACCTGAAAGAGGCAGCGATCTAAGCGATGCATCTTCACCTTAATACTTTAAAGATTCATTCAAATAGCTGCCCGGGGCGCGAACTTTAAAGTCTGTGTGCATCTCAAGATGCAGTTGCGGCTGGCGCTGAGAGCATTGAATAGAGCTCGAGCAGTTTAATAATGGACAGATTCTCCTCGTTATCCATTTTAATGCATGTAAACATGTTACACGATTGTAAATGAAGTCACGTAAGAAAATCTCTGGTTATAAAACTGGTCTGAGTCTGGATAAATAATCGCGAACAATGGGATAAGTGGATACTTGGGGAATCTTACTTACTTACTGAAGAACCTACTTCGCGGCAGATCTCGTCTTGACGGCTGCAACTGATACAGCACCAGCAGTTTGGAGAAAAAGCAATGAAAAGAGTTTTCATTATATTCAATTGCGACCTTTTGACACTGCAAGAAGTCTACTATTGCACAACTCAGATTTTCGTTGTTTTCATGTGATAAGCAGTTTTGACTTGATTATGATTAAAGTTTGATTTCTTTGCAGAAATGTGTCTTATTCAAATCAACTCATTGGAGACACATGGTCTCATCACTAAAGACCAAGCCTTCGGATTATCAGTGGCTGCTACTCAATACGGACGACTGATGGCGAGGTATTACATTTCTTTCGATACCATGAAGACTTTCAGGAAGGTAAGAATTACGACAGTATGGAGTGGTATAAAAGTAACGTAATAGTTTTATGGTTTCCCATAGATATTTGCTTTGTTTTAAAAGCATCTGTGGCGATTCCATTTCTATATTTATGTTTAGAACGCTATGTTTGTTCTGTTTATTTATGAAAGATTTTGAAAGTTACTCTAGAGAATAAGCTTGAGGAGAGGTTACCGTTCATGACGTTCAAAAAATAGATTTTCTTTTTTTTTACATAATTTTAATCCGTATAGTGTCTAGTAAATGTAGTTAAAACGATTTTGTAAAATCTACTGTAGTTTAGAAGTTACAGCGCATTGAGCGGAACCGCGCGCCGGCTGGAAAACAGGTAGCCAAGGCGCTAAGAGTGCGCCTTGCGAGACGACCTTTCTCCGCTACCTTAAATACAGGCATACATTCCAATGAATCCTTAACGCATAGTTGACCTCCCCTTGGCTATAGATGGCGTTGGTCAGTTTAGCTGACTAGAAGTAAGTTGTTAAAAACAAACATTAAAAACGATTTTTTATAACTTAAAACTGCTGTTTCTCGAAACAGCATTTTTGAGCGCGCGGGGCGCTCTACAGTTTTAACGGATAAACCGATTAACTTGCAATTTGTTCAACCGTAAAGGAAATTTAATTTCGGGGGCCTTATCGGGGCGATTTTTTTTTTGACTTAAACTTTTTTTTGCGTCCATTGAAGCTAAAAAAATACAGTGAAAATATGACTTTTTTTTCAAACGGCCGCCATATTGATATCCGGGGGTTTTCAGAAAATTTTAAAACGATAAGGCCCCCCAAATTTCATGTAGATTAAAAATTGTTTACCCGTTTTTGTTTCGGATTAACTGACAAAGGGGTGGAACGCCCCGCGCAGACATGGCTTCAGTTTATAGGACCTAAAGCCGCCATTTTGGATTTTTTTTTATGAAAAAATTTTAAAGTATTCTGTGGGGAAATAAATTATATTAAATGCCGCTTCAATAAATATTCATTATATACCTGAAAAAAAAATCTCAAAGTTGACGCATTTTTCATCCTATGAAGGGTAACCTCCCCTTAAGCCTAAATTCATGTGATGACTGACTTAAATAGTTGTTTCAGGGTAGGCTGCGAAACGGAAATTTACCAAATTTGCACTGAACCGCGAAGACCAAATAGTCTACCAAAATTTCAGGAATAAATCTTTCCGATAAACGCATAATTAAATTCGTACTACTATTGCTTAATGATGTCGAGAAATGTATAACCGTAACTATAATGTGATCAAAATCAAGTGGAGCGGTCGCGGTGGGAGGAAGCTATCGTAAATGGTATAAAGAGTTGCAAGAGTTTACATCAAATTAATAAGGTAACTTTCTGTTCACTCAATATTATGAAATAATAGTATTTAAAGGATCACGCAGTCAACTTGATTCGAAATACTGTGAACATTTTTGGTATAGTCTATATAACAAAGTATCTTAGCGTCTGTCAAAATTGTGAATTGTGGTCCAAAGATTTCTAGTAGGTGAACCGAAGTTGTACTTATTCCATTAAAAATATGATTATAACAAATCTCTTTTTTGAGTGATACAAAACGTACGTAAAACTGTAGCTTGCAGTTCATTTATTTATTTGATATTATTTATCAAACACTGATTACTTACAAATGTTAATTACAAATTTAAAAGAAACTTAAAATAATAAAAACTGGGGAAGAGCGTACACATGATAGAGTTCCGTAGAGTTATTTCTAAATTATTCATAAAGTATTTTTCTACGGTGTTCGTTACTTTTTATTTAGTTTAGAAAATAGAGGAGGGTGGGGGGGGGGGACGTTAAGTAAGGTTAAGAAAGCCCGGCTCCTAAGGAAAACATCGGGAAGAAAATGCTCAGTGAGTACAGAAGATTTGTATCTAGTAGACCTTATTCAAGCAAGTCCTCGTAATCAATTGAATCGAAATAAGGCGATATGACAACAGAGTAACACCAGTGAGGGTGAAACAAAAGATTGACGATGAAGTGCTCCAATAATTCAATGTGAACACAGTAATAAACGGCACATATTGACCTGACCTATTCAAAATGGGCCAAACCAACATACATTAAAGAATTTTAGTGATGTAAGGATCAATGAGTTCACGCCTACCTAGAATTTTCTAGCAGTGAAGACATATCCTCCACGTCCGCTGAATGATCCATTCCACGGTGGGAACATTGAAGTTTCCAAGGTAGTCATCGCAAGACCCTGTGCCCGCGACTGCCCGCTGGGGTAGATAAGCTTAACAAAGTTGGAGATCACTTCGAACAACCTGGAATTCTCAGCACAAGGAACAATACCAAGAGTCTTTACTGGTAGGCTTCTACTTTGGCTGTTTTTGTTTTATTGGATCTGGCTTAAGACTGGAAGAAATGCTCGGAAATTATAAATTTCACCAAACATCTTTTTTGTTAACTGCTGGGCTAAGCTATTAAACGCTTTCCTTTGATCGTAGATTTTGGACGATTTTATCTGGTGTTCTAAAGCTCATGCGTTGTATTGCTTGGTAAGAAAAACAATGTGATATTGTGCCTTGCAGCAGCTTCAACAATTGTCAATGTGGCACTTTCCTTTCTCAAAATTAACAAGCTTTTACCTGGTGACTTGTACTTCGCAAAATGTTGGATCCATTTAGCAAAGGTTTCCTTTTTAATGTCATTTCCAGTATAGAGCAATTTGGCATATTATCTTTCCGTTCGGGTTTTAAACGTTAACATTTTCTGCATTCTCCGGTGCAACTAAATGCTCTCTTTTTATACCTTTTGTAGCCAACACCTTTAGGGCTTTATAAAGTTTCATTGGCAGATATTATATGACAGTGGCCATATTAACTGACTGGTCATATTAGTCTTCCGTACCTTACATTAAATTATATAATTAAACATATTTTGTTTTACTTTTATATGTCCAACTTAATTATAAAATATTAACAAACAGAAAATTCCATATTAAAAAAGAGTGCTTTGTTTATAATTATGTTTATCTATTGAAGAAATAAAAATATTATGAGGCCCTTTCCTGTCTCTTCATCTCTGTCAGGTTCTAGAAAAAAACAATCTACCCAAAGTTCTACAAAAGGATTCACACAGACTCGGAAACATGGACACATAGATCCGGTCACATGACCTGGACACACAGTCCTTAGATAAATAGATATGCATAGTTTGAGTCACCAAGCCCCCTTACTGCATCTTATATGGATCGCCGTCTACTCTCCATTTCAATAGTAGTTTGCGGACTTAGGAGACTTTATTTTTCTTAACCTTCCTTTTCATTTTATTTTTTAATGTACTTTCGTCATCAAACCTTCATAATCTACATAGTTCTAAATTTCCCCTAAGCAAATATTTTTTGGATCTAATGGCCTGCAGCTTAACTTGAATAAATTTGAGGATGCGTCATTATCTAGGAACCATAATCAGCTCGTCTTTGATTATACCTTTGCGGAAACTAATATCTGTCGAGTGCAGTCCGTTACTGACCTTGGTCTAAAGCTTGACCGTAAACTTGATTTTACTCTGCACATTAACTACATTCTTTCTAAAAGTAATTCAGTTCCGAGTGGTCAAGGGAATTTTCTCAGGTTTGGTCTCCCTGCTATGCTGTTCATTCTAGATGCCTTGGGTCGGTGCAGCGGAACTTTGTCAGGTTCGAACTAAGAGACCTTCCGTGGAATGATCGATTCCTCCTTATGTGGATCGCCTCCGGTTGCTTAATGTGCACTCGTGGAGGAACGACGTAGGTTTGCTGACCTAGTCTTTATTCACCAGCTTTTGAACTCGAACATAGATTCTTGCAGTCTCGCAGGTATGGTTTTTTGTAGGCATACCCTGTATAGCTTAAGGAGATTGCCTTTACTGCATCTTGTTCACTCTCGGTCTAACTATGGTATGCATGAGCCTATAAATCGCATGTGTAGAGCCGTTAATATGTGTCCTGTTTTTGACCTGACTTTTACTAAGGATTTGCTGAAGCGTTCTATATTGCCCCTGCACCCCTAATTGTTATGTGTGGGCGTGTTTTAGTTTTTGTTTACTAATGTTTTTTGCATGTTAGTGTGGTCATCTGAGGCAGGAGCCTGACCAGAATATAACAATATAATATTCTGGTGAGGCTCCTGCCTGAGAAGTGCGCCTTCTGAGTTAGAAGAGTTAATTCTATTAATATCAATTGCCTTAATAACGTAACAATATATTTTTTATTATTTTGAAATAGTTTCGTGGAGACGAGTCCCTCTGTGACATCTTTAACTTGGTTATTTCATCTAAAGAATTTTCGGAGTTCACAATTAGAGTAAACGACAAAAAGACACTAAACGCTTTGAATACGCAATCCATTAGATTTCCAATAAAGGGAAAAGTAAAGAGTGTAGAAAACAAGGTTTCTTGGTAAATTCTGTTTTATTATTTTTAAAATCTAAATACCTTTGATGTGTCTTAAACGTAGCTTAATTCAAGCTGTTCTTGGAAATGTTACTATTCAAGAGCCTTCTTTGGTTCAGGACTCTTTTAAAATGACCAGACAAGGAGAAAGAATCGCAAAATGTATAAAAATACTTCGGAAAAAAAATTTTAATAAAACATAAATTTACTCAGGTCTTGTAGAATATATTCGCTTATCCGAAAATCGGCTCAACAGAAGCATTTTCAAAGCTCTACTTAATGCTGTGATTTTATCTAAATGTCTGAAAGCAAATTTATGGGAAGACTCAGAATACGTTTGCAAACAACTGAAAAAAATCGGTGCTGTATATTCAAATTTACTCGTGAGTGCTGGAAAAACATCTCTCCAATCACTAATAGAAACAGATGCAAGAACCTTGGAAATGGTAAGAAAATATTTGTTTGATAAATAAATTTTTATTGTATTTGGCAAAATATAGATCTTAAATAAGCCGCCACCTTTTGGAAATGAAATTCATGAAGGTTTGATTGCTTTCCCTGAGTATATTTTGCAGATGAGACTTACGGCTCCGGGCCTTGGAACGGTTGTTGTAAAGCAAACTAAGGAAACCTACCAATATGATGGGAAAAACAGTACTCTTATCATTGGTGACACGAATAATAATTTAATTTTGTTAAACGATAAAGTGTAAGTTGTTTTTGTTATCTCAGCTGGTAATAATTTCTACAAAAACACACTCTAGTGATTTCATTATCAATGCAAATGGCAATTTTGAGAGAGATTTTAAAATACCTGACTGTCTTGCACAAAGCATACTTGCCCATCTTGTACATGAATGCTTAGGTAAACATATTAATTATTGTTATATCAATAACACTTAACAAGCTAACTTTATTAAGTTGGTGTGGATAGACAAACCTCCCTAACTCTCAACCCATTGGATGACTTTGAATGCACGAAGAAACCCAAGAGAAAAGTACAAACCAAATTAAAGGCTCCGCGATCAGTAAATAAATTGAGAAAAATTTCGGCATCAGAGAAAAAGTCAACAAGTACTTCAAACCCCGCAAGCGACAGCTATGTAGCGCTTCTCGAAGACGATGAATATTTTCGTGATCTCGAAATGTCAAATGAAATCATCCACAGCAAAGGTGATGAGCAAATGGACAAGATTGAAAGGAAGGGAAAAATTAGTCAAAAACTTCAGATTGTTAATGAAACCATTAAAAGGAAATTGAACAATTTTGAGTATGCCGAGAAACCGAAAATGAATAAATGCCCTATCGAAGAAGAGAGTTTAGTGAATATTTTCGATGACGATTTTGAGGATTCCATAAAAGAATTTGAATTCTTTGAAGAAGTTAACAAAATTCGATCTGAA
This sequence comes from Leptarthrus brevirostris, assembly GCA_964036015.1. Taxonomy (NCBI): domain Eukaryota; kingdom Metazoa; phylum Arthropoda; class Insecta; order Diptera; family Asilidae; genus Leptarthrus; species Leptarthrus brevirostris. Next base: position 147,511,760 of record OZ038374.1, read on the forward strand.
ATTCCAAATTCAGATAACTGCTCATCGGATGTAGTCCACGTCGATTTCGTGTTAAAGGGAATATATATGCAAAATTCTAAAAAAGACAGTAATCCATCTAATTCCGCTGTTGAAGAAGAAGTATCCTGTAAAATTCCGAAATTAAAAAATAGGACTATAACTGACTACCTCATTAAGAAGCCGATTACAAGGGATTTTAATTTGAAGAAGTCGCGATCTGATGCATTGGACGACATTTCTGACCATTTCAAGCGATCACATAATAATACCATAGAGGATATAGACAGAGATCAGTGCTACCAGGAGTGTCAATCGTTACAAAAGAAAGTTACAAGTCTTCCGCAAAATTCATCGAATTTTCCTGGTTCCAAAATAGGTAAGAAATATAAATATGTATTGCTTTAGTTTTTGTAAGAGTATTTTAAAAATTTGTGTTTTTTGTTGCAATTGATTAATGATGCAAAATGCAAACTATCGAATGTGGGGGGGGGGCGGACACAACCCTGAGCAATGGAAAATTTTAATGAATTTTTTGACACTAGGAATGAAATAAATATATGAGGCTTTTTGTATGGTGTAGAGCTATATTAGTATTATTATTATTACGAATTTTTTTTGTATGCTGACGTCATGGGAATTTCTTACGTACCAAAGTGCAGAAAAAAACGCATCAGAGAAAAAATTGGTCAAGGTTTTCTAAGTAGACAAAATGGCAGCAAATTGAAAAACAAAATTCACTTTAAATCCAAAAAATTATCAGGAAAATCGAAAAATGAAAATATTGGAAAGATTTTACGCTACAAATTACATTTAATATAATTCAAATTTTATATTTCTGACTCCCGTGATCTTGAGCTCTTGTGCATAGTCTTCAGATTTTCTGCCGGAATAAAATTGAAAATTTTATTGTTTCTATTCCCCCTTATTCACCCTCTACAGTGTACGAATTAATCGCTGCGTCTATTCCTATTGACAGTTTGTTTGACACCCTACTTCCTACAGACCACATTGTTTTTTTCGGTGATTTCAATCTTCCTATCTTATCCTGATGCTAATGGTCTGATACCCTCAGGCATATCTGCTCCCCAACACTCTCTGCCCTTTTGAGACTCTTAAGCCTCTTCCGGGTTGATCCGGTGCTGTGATACTGCTTATGACTCAACTAGATTTTTGGACCTCGTGTCGTCGTCCGACCAAGACTAAACGATGGTGAAGAGCCTGAACTCCTGGTTGTCATACGTTTCGACACCGCCGACGCATTTCCTTCTCTACATGGCGACTTCTTCTTTAACTTTAAATAGGCTGGCTTCTCGTTCATCAATGACTAGATATCTTTTTGTGATGGGCGAGTCTTTTGTTTCGTCTCTAGCTCGACACTGCCTCGCGACATTTAAGGAACTTGAGCGGTAAAGCTTGGAAGAGTTTCTGTTCCGATGACTACCTAGCGGACTCAGATCTCTGTCACCGGTTTTACGCTCGGCTGCAGGATTCCTATGCCCAGTTCCTGTCTTACATGAGATCCACGTTGCCTAGTGATCCCAAACAATTCTGGAGGTTTATTAACTAAGCGCAATTGTGACTCTTAACCTTCCACTTTGAGGTATCGTGATTGCGAGAGCAACGATTCTCTTATAATTGCCAATTTCTTCGCGTTATTCTTCCAAACTTCCATCTGTGATATCTCCACTTCTGACTTTACCCACTTGACGCGGCTGTCGCTTACCCCTCTTGAGTCCAAATACTTAGTATTTGACGATGTACTTGTTGCTGAACACTTATCTAATCTGGCAGACGGCTAATGACACAGCAATGCCACAAGTTGTTATCGCAAAATCAGTCTGAGGTAACCGAAATTTCAAATGAGTTGTAACCCGCTTACCTATCCTACCTATCCTATCCTAGAAGGAGGCCTGCTAATTGAGATGTTTTGGTAATTACAGAGAGTGTATTTTGTATATTGCATACCTACTTTCGAAGCCAAAATGTTCTGGCTGGCTTCCTCAACCGGGCTTGGGTCAGGCTACGTCGGAATATGCATCTATTGAACTCGAAATTACATGAGACCAGCAACGGATAAAAAAATGGCAACATGGTGCTTCGTCTTGTCGACATTTCGCTTGCCCCTTACCTTTTTCTGCTTTAGTAAATGATACACGTTTTGCAGGGAAAATAAATTTGAAATTAGTTTAAAAAAATTAAAATACATATTAAATTAAATTTGTCAGGGGTATGAAACGTGTTTTGTGCGTCAGCTTTATTAATCTATTTTAATTAATTCATTTTTTAACGTTTTAATTTTTAGAAAGCTGTGGCAATGAAAGAACGAAGAACCAAGCAAAACCAACCGTCTTTTTGGACACCTGCAGTTTTCAGACAACTGTAGAAGATAATTTAAAGAAATATAATATTCAGTCAAGTAGTAAAGAAATTGAAAAATGTCTTAGCAATTTTCAAGAAAAAATGACTGAACCGCTTCAACTAGGTCAGTACGACAAAATTCAAGTGGTCAACAATTCTGGAGGCGATATAAAACTTGTTCCTAAAAAATCACAAACCCTGAGCCTACAAAAATTCATCTCGAATCCTTTTGTAATTGACAATGTACAACCAAATTCAATAACACAACCCTCTGAATTTATACTTAATAATCGTATTGAAGAGAGAATAGCAACAACATTAAATGCGGATCTTTGCAGAAATCACTCACCGCAAATTACAGATTTAAAAAGTATTAAAGAAACTGAAGCTCGGTACGTACCTTCTTATGTCCTAAAATGTAGAACTGATCCGGAAGAATCCAAATTGAACCATAACCTGACTTTAGCTAACGAACCCTTAAACCTGTGTTGTAAAGACAATGAAATTCTTGATTTATCGAAAAAAAATGAAATCGGCAGTTATCATTTAATTGCACCTCTTAATGGTGACTGTGCAAAGTCTTCTTTTAATAACAATACCAATATAGTACAAAGTGAACACCAACCTCTAGCACTTGTAAAGAAAACGGATAACCAAGAGAAGAGTAACATGAGTATTATTACGAGAACTCAAACTGATCGAACAAGTGCCGATGGAATTAGCAATTGTGCAGAAAGAAAAGAAATCGAGATGACGTACCTTACAACTACGAGCTCGGATCAATTAAAAATTATTGAGAGGTGTTCAATTTCTGCAGCTATAAGCGAACCTGTTAAGATTCAAGGCCAATATCATCTCCAATCCCACCAAATGACAGCAGACAGTAAAGAATTTTTATTTAATGTACGAGAATGTAATAAAAGTCCCCAATCCGATTATGGTAAATTACAAGAATTAAGTTCTTTAGAAGAATATTCGGATTATTTTGACGATGATTTTAATTACGAAGTTCCCATGAAGAAGGTTTTGAAAGTTGAAGAAAAAGAAAAAGAAAATTTAAGTAAACATCATATCACGGAGAAAAGATGTAGAAAAAATGTTAGTGAATACAAAAATCAGATGGGCTTCAATGATTGTGATTACCTGAAATCAGTCGAGAATATATCCTGTGATAAAGGCTTCTATTCTAAAATACAAACTCGTACTTATTTAAACAAAGATCAGAACAAATATGACTGTTTCAATCACAGCTCAAACTTTCTCAATAAATCCTATGCTCGTAGAAAACCTGATACTAATGACGACTCCATATTTTGGGAAGTTGGTTCTGATAGTGCAAAAGAAAATAATCAGACACCAGCAAAAAATATTCAATTCAGAGCTCCAAAACAAATAAGTGATAGTTCCTCAAATCTGGACAAATGGGAATATGGTGCGTCTTCAAACAGGATCACTAATAATTTTTTACCATTGCAAAGTAATAAATGTAAAAAACAACGAGAAATATTATTGGAATTGGAAAACGACAGCAATCATTCTTTTAACAAGTTTTTTCAAGATGGTCTACCAATGAAACCTAATAATATTTTCACTCCGCTCAAAAAGGGTAGCTTTTATGAGCCTTTCTTTACTAAAAGTGTGACTGATGTAGTAAGGGGTAATGTCCAAAAGGCTCAAACTGGCTTAGAATTGAAAAAAATTTATGAAAGCGGTTTAATTTTTAATTCAAATGATAGTCGACCTAAGGATAATTCAGATATAGTTAAGCTAAATCCTGAAAAAGACGAGAGAAATAACACCAGATCTGAACTTAACTCTGTCATGAAGGACTTAAGTAAAGATGGTGAAGTTACAAAGAGGTAAGTAATTCAATTAAAATTTTTGACAATGTGCATTTATGAAGCGTATAAACCCAAAAATTGTTTTAAGCCCGTGTCGTGTTAAAGACACAATTTTTCACCAGACTTACTTCGAATATTGTATTCCTTTTGAAATCACATCCATTAAATCACGAACTTATTTTATCTTTTTTTCATTTGATTAATATTATATGTTGCCTAAATGCACAGCTGCTCCTAAGTACTGATTAACTACAGGGTGTTTCGCATAAAGTGGGGTGAAGGATCTCACCTAGAAAACAGTGCATGGAAGGGAGAGGGATTGGAAAAAAGGGGGGGGGGGTTGCAATCTTAACAGTTCAAGAGTTACAGGGTGATTCATAAATTTCATATTTTCATGTTATGCACATCATTATTTTATTTTTGTCTTTTGATCTACTCACTGCAACGACATTATGCAAAGAACTACTACCTCAATGTCCTTTCCAATAATGCCAAAAATGTTGATCTAACTTGTACCATTGCAAGTAGGGTACAGTTACTATTCTTTGCCAGCACTTTTAACTAATACAAAAAGGAAAAACAAATAAAGTAAGAGCACGCACGTAATTTTGTTGGCCAATTAGTGACTAAAGTCACATATTAATACAACGACTGCATTGTATCCAGTACATATTTAGTCGGTGGACATGAATTTCCAAATCTTTCACTCGGTGTTTAATATCCTGTACTTTCCGTTGTTGTTTTATTTTTATTTTTCTGGTAGTAATTTATCCTTTTTACTGTTTCAACGTCCACATTTGCTTTATATGATGAACTAGTTAGTACTTAAGATTTCATTTTCTTAGGCCTTTTGCCCCGCTCTGTTTTCGGAATCCACGTTGCACGCTGCGATAAATGCTTTTTTAAGAGGTACAAAAAATTCTACCCATTGGCTACTGTGTGGTAGTAGGCTTAAAAGCATAATTCCATTTTCCCGACACAGATCTTTGGCGTCTAAAGCGATGATCTGTATTCAATTTAGTATGTAAACTAAAACGACGGAGCCATTCCTAGAATATATTTAAATTCGAGGGAAAATATTTTTCTGCGGCATTCAGACATACATACATGTAATGTACTTAGTGCAGGACTTCACATGGTTAATCGTAGCGAGCCAACCCATTTCTCAGGAGAGACTGCAACTCTTATTGATGTTTTCCTCACGACTAATCTTGAAAAAGTGTTATTCTACAAATTATCCGTACCTGGCGTTTCGGGGCATGACTACTTATTTTTCTTACCTACGAACTCCAACCCTCAGAGTAACACCTCATTCAGTTATAGGGATTATAACCGCGTCAATGCCGAGAAACTTATAAGAGAAGTAGTCGGTCTTCCTTGGTATTTAGTTTTTTCAATGCCTGATACTGTGGATCAGGTTGAGTTTTTCAACGCAAATGTTAATTACCTTTTTAAAAAATACGTCCCTTTTTCGCACAAGATCGGATAAAAGAAGTCCTCCCTGGTTTAATAATCGAGTTTTGAGGCTTATCTCTGAGCGCGATCACCTATATTATGTCTGGAAGCGTAATAGGACGGTTGAGAGCAAAAAGCGATTCCGCAGATTACGGAATTTAACTACAGCAACTATTCGCGCTTCCAAAAAAAGCAATAGTATCAATTAAAACTTGACACTTAACTTTCTCCTAAGCAAATTTGGAAGAACTTACGAGAGATTAGAGTTGGAAAATCTAGAAACGTCGAGTGCGACCTTGATCCAAGTGAATTAACCTCACATTTCATTGTCAGTCCCAACTCTCGATTACCTTCAACAGCCATTGGTTCTTCGGCTGCCGCTTATCGCTCTGATGCTGATGGCAGAGAGTTTAACTTCCGTGGTGTTACAGATGGTGAGGTTTTCGATACTGCTTTTGCCATACAATCTAATGCTATTGGTACGGACGGCATTTCTCCGTGTTTCCTTAAACTGATTCTTCCTTATGTTGTTCCGGTCGTACCCACATCTTTAATACCTGCATTTCCTCTTCTAGCTTCCTTACTCAATGGAAAACTGCAATTGTTATTCCCATCCCTAAATCTAAGCAAGGTTCATCTCCAGAACAATTCCGGCTGATCAGTATTCTCCCATACCTCTCAAAATTTTTCGAAAAACTCCTCAACCGTCAGATGGTCGCGGTTGAAAATCTTCTTATTCCTTGGCAATCAGGCTTTCGTCCCGACCACAGCTGTACAAGTGCCCTTATTGGTCTCACTGACGATATAAGGGTTGGAATAGATCTAGACATGGTTTCTATTTTGGTGCTACTCGATTTTACGAAAGCTTTTGATTTAGTACCTCATGTGCCGAAAGCTTGAAGATAACTTTTCCTTTTCCAACTTGGATATCAAACTCATAGATTTCTTTTGCAACTTCATCAAGGACAAGATCGCTAATTCTACCTACGGTCTTCCAGTCGAATAGATCATTCTTTGTTCATACGAACAGACTTTGGAACTCTCTGATCTCGGATTTGAGACGCACAGCTGCAATGACTACTTTCAAAAGTAAAGCCCTAGAGCACTTCAAAACCAACTAAATTATTCTGAAACTAAAATACTCCTTTGTTTTCCGCGGTTTTAAATTTTGTTTTCTTTGTCAATGGCAGTTTTGAAGGAGAAATTTAATTTATTTCAACAGAATGGTTCTTCAGTTAGCATTTTTGTAACATATTTATTTTTCTTACATGTTTTGTAAAGTTAATGGATTTTTGAATTTAATTCTTTGTGCATATTAATTATAAATTTTTTCAACTTAAATGACTCAAACATACCATATTTAGTGCGATGATAAGGAACTTGGAAGAAACTGTGAATAGGTAGATAGCGTGCCGGAACAGAGATGTTAAGAGATCCCAGCAGCTCCGGAAACCGTCAAACAGTCAAAAGGAAGAATAATTTTTGATCTGAGGATTATTCCAAGGAAGACCCCTAAAAGCACATTTTAAAAATAAATCTACGCTGGACGGCTTCGATACGGTTAATATGAGCCGCATAAAAGGGAGACCAAACAGGACTAAAGTATTCTAGGATAGGCCTAATGAAGGTACAATGGAGAAGTCTTGTTATGTAAGGGTCGTCGAACTCTTTTGACCAACGTTTAATAAAATCAAAGGACGTGTTAGGTTTGTTTACAAAAGAATCTATGTGGCCCTCAAATGAAAAGTGGGTATCCAGTATGACTCCTAAATCCCTGGTCTTGTCAAGTCGGGTTAATAAGCTACCATCAATAACAAAGTTGAAGTGCACAGGAGTCCTTTTCCGTGCAAAGGACATAGTGGTACATTTGAGGTTGTTCAAAGGGAGGTAGTTAATAGAACACCATTTATGAAAGGCGCCTAAGTCAGAATTTAAAAGTGAACAATCTTGTTCATTAGCAACAATACGAAATATTTTGGCGTCTGCATCGTAGCAAAGAATTCTCGAGTGATGGAGGATCGTTGATACATCATTGATGTAAATGATAAAAAGCAACGGTCCAAGATGGGTGCCCTGTGTCACCCCTGAGGTATAAGGTAATTCATTAGAAAGCGGGGGTATAAGGTAATTCTAATCTACCAAAACCGAAAGAAACATGCAACTTATGGATGAGAATTTTTTGTGTTGATTACTGAAATCAGTAAAGACTTGCTTACCGGACTCAATGGTGGAAACGCAGTACATGGAGAATTCTAATAAGTTAGTCGTGGTGGATTTGCCCTTCGTTAAACCATGTTGAAACGAGCCTATAAAAGGTTTACAGTGAAATTGAAACACATCGCAAGCAAAAGACCCAAAAACCTTCGCAATGTAACATAAATTAGCGATGGGTCGATAATTCACTATATCACACTTTTTACCCTTTTTATGAAGGGGAATAAACAGAATTCTTCCAGGGTCTCGAAAAGACACCACAACGAATAGATAAGTTAAATAAATAACAAATAACAGAAACAAGGGACGGGCTACAAGCTTACAGAACAGAGGCTGAGATGGCATCTGGGCCGCTCGAGAAGCTATTGTCCAAATTCGAGTTCCTTCAGTTGAAGAGAAGTCGGTGGAAACATCGTCAAAGCGACCGAAGAGATTGAAAATAACAGTCTCACAGTTCTCCTGGGCCCACTGCGCAAAGTTGACTGAATTCTATCCAAGTAGATACTGTATGAGGACTCTAAACAAACTTTAAATTGATTTCGCAAATTAGAATAAGATAAGTAATCAGCATCACTCCGAGAGAAACAAAACCTCCTTCAAGCCTTATTTTTTAAGTTCTTGATGTGCTTAACAGAGCTATTCAGCCATGGTTGAAAAATATGTTGAGTTTTAGATTTAGAAGAAGGAACACATTGAACAAAGCAAACTGCCAATTGTCGCTTTATCGATGTCGCGTTCCTCAACAACATTTGTCCAGTCTAAGGCAAAAAGGTGTTCATTAAGTATCGCAAAATCAGCCTTTTTAAAGTTATAACAGTAATCCACAGGATCAAAGTGACTGTACCTGCATACTATGAAAATCTGAAATTTATGAATTGTAACTTGTTACCTCCCTCCCCCTCCTTCCACTCACAAACAATTTTTGTTTAACTAGGTGAGATCCTCGCACTATTTATATTGGCACACCTTATGGGAAACATCTTTTATAAGTTTCCTTAATTTTTGCACTACTAATGTTTATTATTAAAAAATTTACAGAACAGAAGGGAATTTGTATCCGATCGACGAAACCGGCCAATTCAAATTTGGGATGTTCTCTGATACTATAAGCGTTTCCGAAATTGCTTCCGCATTTAGGAAAAAGCCGCAATCGGAGAAAATATCAGACATATTGAGATTACTTTGCGACAAGAAACTATCAAAAGAACTTGCAGAATTTAAAATTCCAGACAACATGTACCAATTTGTGATTGACGACTATTCAACCGACACAAGTATATTAACGTCAACAGCTAAGGATTTTCTGGCTGAAAATAAAGTAGATAAAAAATTTGTGTATTGTAAAAATTATACACTTGACGGTAAACCTACAGCAGGTCAAATTGCTCGACTTCCTGACATAAATATTCCTAGTCAACATTCATCAAAGGAGTTCTCCAATATATTGTTGAACAATTCAATGGCTGCCCCAAGCTTATTTATAGATGAAAAAAGACGAAATCCATATAGGCTTATAATACCACGTAGGCAGAAATCATTCTTAATCCGAAAACTTGAATTCCAAAATGGAGCAACAATGAATGAAAACGTTAGGGCGAATACCCTTTCGAAATCACTCAATCGAAAATTCAAGAGTAATTCAACTTGCGATGAAGAAAGCTTTTCAAAGGAGCACACCCCACTTACACGGGCCGATAAGAAAAGAAGCATTTGTTCTGAGAACTATTATAAGGACGATGACGTACACCTGGATGCCTTAAGTAATTGGAGTCCTAGAACGGAGAAACCTACTTTTGGAGTTGCTTATTCTGACCCAGTTCTAAAGGATCATTCCCTTGATTACTGCACTCCAATTAAATGCAGTCCTCAGATCGATGATTCTTTCGATTTTGCCAGCGTTTTATCTCAGAACCTGTCTGAAGTAGACAGTATTTTTAGCAACAAAAGAAGCGACCCGGAAATGTACTCTGATTGGGAAATTTAATGTTACAGCGAGTATTGGATATTTAAAAAAATTATGAAGTATTAAGTTGCCTTAGTTAAGAATATTACAATTAAGTTTTTCTTTCAATTTTACAAAGGGAATGGAAGTGTCCCAATTCTTAAATCAACATGATCTTTTTCCTCCTTGAACTTCTTCTCTTACATGTATTAACTTATTTATAAAGATTCAATATTTTAAATTAGCTGTCAAATACAGGACTAGGACTAGTACGTGTGTTAAATTTATTAAAAAAAAGTTAAATGTCAGTAAAACAAAGTTAACATATTTTTTAAAATTGGTCCATTTTTATTGGTTGGTAAAAAAGGCTATACTATATAATAAATTACTCTTCAAAAGATTCCGTAGAATAACTTCCCTTAATAATTACTGATTGTGATTCGCTTAATTTCTAGTCGTAAAATTTGCTATGGCACACATCTTTCTGCAAATTAGTATAACATTACGTTTACGATTTTAAAATTAATGTGAAATTTACCTTAGATCCAGATCTTCTGGTCAGCTCTTTCGTCAATTCTTGTTGAAAACAGGCACTTTTAGGTAAAACCAAGAGTTTTTTCTTACTAGCATTATCGTCTAGACACAACGAAGTACGAGTCTTCTTAAGACGTGAGAGGCTGCCGAATATCTGCTTCTCTCCCCGACGATATTTGTCTATTTCATTAAAAACAAACGAGGCCATTGGCTTCTCAAAGTTTCCACATGAAGATTTAATACTATTCTCTGAAGTTCCGGAAGTAGAACCAGTAGCCCCCTGGCTATCGAGTTCGTCGTCGCTGAATGCATTTCTCTCCTTAATCCCAACAATTGAATCCTTTGTGTAGAATTTCTTCATTCGATTTTTTATAGACTTTCTATGGTTTCCAAGTTTTTTTCTGATATCCGAGAACGGAGACGGTGGTTCTACCTTCGGGTCTTTTCTCCTACTTCGCGTCATTTCAATTAAAGCTTCGATATTGATTCTAGGGAAGTATTTCCACATGGCGTGCCTATGGTGTGAGCTATCTGGAATGTTTATCTGAAATAGAATCACTCTATATGACTTCCCCGTAGGAACGGCCTGTAACTGCTTACTACTTACCGGTTCGTAGATGTTCTCATTTTCATCGTCATCCTTATCCAGGAACTCGTGTGAGAAGTTTAAAACCTGCAAAAAACCAAGGAATTAGTTGGGGGACGGCATAAATGTGTCTCATAAATATTTAACCTCTTCATAATCACTTGTAACGACGTGAACGCTCTTGGGTCTTTCCCGTTCCATTTGCTCCTCCAGCTCTCGGATCCGTGCACGGCGAGCGTACTTGTTCTTAAGGTCAACAACTGCATAAATCGGCTCAACTTTATTTAGGTTGTCAGAAGACGCTGATAATCTCGGATGACTGAGATACAATTTTGCTTCGTGTGGAACATCAGACTGGCAATCATCCCTTTTGCATTCGTTTGTTTCAGCCCCGAAGCCCTTGGGTACACCGTTCCGTACTGCATCCGGTCCACTTGAATCCTTGAGAGTAAGTCGTTGTACTTCTGCCTCAAGAGCAGAACTGTGAATTAAAGGAAAATTGGAGCTTAAAAAGGCATTGAACTGATTTTTTATTCAATTTGCTTTTCGAAATTTCATGAACGTTTTTTTACCAATTTGTAGTTTCACGTCTAGGCAACGAATTACCTTCTACAATCGCATGAACTTTACCTTCGTTGCTATATAATTTTTCATAAAAATGTAAGATTTCTATAGCTTTCTCAGAACATTATATTTTATAAGTTTTCTTTTTAGGAAATGAAAGAAGCACAAATAAAAAGTTACTAATATTTGGAGTGCTGTCCTGTGGTTATTTACCATAGAAGATTAAAGAAGCGTTTTTGGTTAGTATGTATGAAATAGTGCTTTGAAAATAAGTTTAATATTTATTTAAATTTCAGATTGACTAAGGACGCAGTGCTGAAAAATTAAAAGAACTTAAATGAGCCCGTTGGGAAGAGCGATGCTAATTGCATGGATAACGTGAGTACTGACTTCCGTATAGTATATTATTACGATTTTCAATTCGAAGTGGATAGAATTGCACGAATGAAATTAATGATGTTGCTTAGGGGAGACGTAGGTTTCGAAAAGTGGCTAGATGAAAAGATATTTTTAATAATTTAATGACATTTTAAAGATGTTAAATTTTAGGATTTTTATTAGAATTCTTGAGAACGTTTCACTTCTTTCACCTTAGCAGTTTTTATGTACCGTAAAATGGGGTGTTAAGCGCCAACACTTTCTATTCAAATTTAAATTGCGCGAAAACTATGCGACGCAACTGCTATCTGAAAACTAGAAATGTTTAGATTAATGTTTGACAGTTTTTGTGGTAAAAAATCATTTCAAAAGAATAGACACACTTTTCTTACGAATTTTTCAAACTTCCAGAAGATTCAGTTACCAAGGCAAGTGCCGATTTTTTTAAAAATAAGTGAGTGAGTGTGCGTGATTGTGTAATCCTTTGTGATAAAATAACAGGCTTGAGATTAAATTTATTCCTTCAAATTTCCAAGATATTGTAATTTAAGTGGAAAAAGTCATTGCACGACAAAGAAAGAAACTACTGTCTACTGCACCTAGAGAAAGCAGTCGTCTAACCTCTACCTTACGACTCCTTTTTTGATAATGTTTTTCGAGGATGAGTCGTATGTACACCAATAATGCGATTGAAATGCGGTTTTTTGGGTTCTAATACTTTTGAAAACTACTTTGAAAATGAATTTTTTGAAATTTTTATTGTTTCTGGTTTGACCTTTGTTTGATCTTGAAGTACCCCTTACGAAAAGTTCAGTTGACACGGTTCAGCTCCTAAAAGTCGTCTAAAACAAAAAATCGAAAAAGATTTAGTTTTACTATTTCCTTGGCTATCGTTTGACGAACGGAATTTTCAAAATTTATAAAAAATCTCAAAATAGTCGAAATTTAAAAAAATTTGTTTTTCCATGTTTTTAGGGTAAAAAAACAGCTGTAAAAATTGCTAAAATGAAAAATTTTCAAAAAGCCTTCGTCAAACGATAGCGACATGTTTTTCAAAGATTTTGATGAATGAATTGAGTTAATCGATCAATTATTTTTCGAGATATCATGTCAACCGGTTGCAAAAACACAACGTTTGGCAAATCTCATTTGAAAATGTTCAAGAATGAACGTTGGACGAAAATTTACTTACGGTCAATCTGCAATACCAGGTCCGTAGAGTTCATCTTCTTGTTGGAGAAGACACTCCCGTTGTGCTACTTCCTGTTCTAGTTGTACTATCCGAGCCTTTTTTGCAGTGTCGGATGTCCTTGGTAAAACGTATAAAACAAGTTTCCGGTCTGCCGCGACGGAGCGTTACAAAAACGGCACACGGAGCTGTGTTTGACAGTCTCTGACATCCCGAAATAATAAGAATTCCATTATATTATTTCAAGGGTATGTTGCTGACACGTTCGAGATTAGCAAAAATGTAAAACAAATATATCGATTTTTTGAAACCAACAAGGTAGAAGAACCCCTTAAGCGGAAGAATTGCGTTAAGACCCAGTTTCAGGCCTGTCTAACGCTGCTTCTGGCCCTTCAAATGAATCACAAATGTTCCACGAAAATGAGTACCGACGAAAGGCCAACAACCAACACTCGGCGTTCCTTAGAGAGCGAACCGTTTCCTGCTTCCGATTCCGACTAAAATCGTTTATTATTGTTGGAAAAGCGAATTCGTGCTGAAGAATATTTTTTATTGACCATTTTCTATGAGCGGTGCTTAACAACTCATTTCGACTTTTCTCAAAAATCACGGTTTAAAAAAAAAAATATTTCCACAATCGAAACCTCTAATTTTGCTACCGATTTTTAAAATTGGAATATGTACGCTTTCCGTTTGAATTTTCATGAATATGTTCTAGATATTCAAATTTTCATTTTTTGTGGCGCTTAACACGCCATTTTGCGGTACAGTAGTACAAATTAGGTCTGTCTGTTGACTTCATTTGGTGGAGGGGATGAAAATGAGAAAGTTAACAGACACTTTTTGGGTAAATTAATGGCAACTGCAGAGCTGATCAAAAGTGCCGCGACACTGATCGTTTATAAGAAATCGTAAAAATAAATTAAAATGAATATCAATTTACTGAAAAAGTTAATAGTTCCCCGTGTTTATTTAAATTTTTTGTTTATAATCTGTAACTTGCCAAACATCAATCAGCTGTGAGTTGTCAACCATAAAAAAAGGAGAAGAATTCTGCCGAAATTTTCTCCACACTCATCAGCGTGTGTAAAATTTTGGTGAAAGGGTAAATTACTCGGCTGTCAAAAATCTTTAAGTCCAAAAGTAAACAGAGGCAGTGCGGACGAAAACTTTCTGTTTCGGTTTTCGGTGCAAACAGACAGACCTATTTATAAATTTCTCTCTTGTTATTTTTGCGTAAGATTAGTTTTTTTTATATATATGTTTCCAAAGCTCAGGGGATGCCCTATGCTACTAAAGCACAGCCTTGGCAGGAAAGAAATTAAGGATGAGGGAAATGAGTTAGAACGTTGAGTGAAGGAGGTGTCGATGAACGCCCCGTTTGCCTTCCGGTATTTTCTTTATTATTATTATTTTTTCACTGGCACAAAGCCTTAAGATATGCCACTCGAAAATTCAGTTTGTGTGAGCAAAGTAATTGCAACAGTTGCAGACACAGTGTACTCTATACAATAAGTGAAGTAATTTGCAAAACGGTTCCAGGTCAGTATTCGAAGAGCAAGGGAGGTGTTTTAGTCGGTAAATTGCGCCACAAGAGTCCGACATTGTTGGAAAGGAGCACCAAGCGTGCATAAAACATTTCACCGCGCCTACAAAAGAAAAAGTGTATTCTATACAAAGGAAAAAAAGTCATCTAAATCCGACCACACATTTTAAACTTAGTCGCCGCCCACATTCTATACCCCACTCTTAGTACAACATTTTGCGATGTGCTAGTCCGGCAACGTACTCTCCGTGTAGCAAAAAAAATCATTGACATCGGGGCACACATTTCGAAGTAATTCGTGTGTTCCCTTCTCTAATCGTCCGTATTCCAGGTACAAATTTTTTAATATAGTATCATTTGGAAAATGTAGTCTGTTAAAGAGAATCAATCTCATCCAAATCGGTCGACGCGTTACAAAGTTAGACTCCACCCGTCCCACCCGTGCCAGTTTTTCTCATAGTAACAATTGGAAAATATACTCTATACAAGAAGAAAAGAATCAACCCCCCCCCCTCCCCCTCCTCACATGTTTCCTGCACCTTTCCCCACCTCCATCCCACCCAAAACTTTTTTGAAACAGTACCGTGGAATATACTCTATCCAATAAAAAAAGAATATTCCAAATCGACTACCCCTCCCCTACACCCACTCTCGTCCTAACATTTTTCTCATAGTAGCAATGGGGGAACATGCTCTCAATAAAAAGAATAATCTAAATCGGTTCACGCGTTACAAAGATAGATCCCATTAAGTATCTATCAAAGTGTTTCTTAGGTGTCAAATGCCCGAACAGAAACAGCACGTTGAACATCTACTGACAAATAGGTCTAATTACGAATAGCCTGCGTTGCGCTGCGAATAGTAGCGCTGCCCAATATGGCTACGAAATCTGGGCGACAAACTATTTCTACGTCGATTAGAGCGTTGGACCTGTATAAAAAATTATACAGAAATTTTAGGCGTTTGCGCGGAAGATAAGCTTGTAATAAACATTCTACAAAGGAATCAGTAGAAGCAAAAGTATGAGGGCAAGCAATGATTGAAAAGGGCAGTAATCATTAAATGCTACAGATAGCGTTTTTTGACAGACAGACTTAAGCTTGGGGAAAATTAGGTTGCCAAAAATAAAGTGAGGTAGTACAAGCCTTCTCAATTAAGTTTTATGGCTGCAAAATGTGAATGTGGAATTAAGCTCTATTCCTAGACGTTTGATTGGCTTAGTTTATAGCTTTACAATATCGTTAATTAAGATGGATAAGTCAATTTTTTTGGAATACAGGCCAAGTTATTGTGATTGAGTATTAGACAATTATTTTGACACCACTTCCATATTCTATATAAATCATGATTTAAACGAACAATACAACCTTCAATTAATCCTATCTGTCTATCCAAGTAAATTTTAACGTAGTTCCAATAAGGCTGAACTGATGCATCAGTCAAGACCGAGGAAAAATCATTAAAATATAAACAAGAGGGAGCCCCAATAGGGAACCTTGAGATACACCCCAGTCTACAGCAAATGATAACACTAGTTTACAAAATTTTGAAAATGTTGTGCCCCTGGACTATGAGTAGTTGTTTCCGAGGTAATTTTTCCCGCTGGAACTGAATCCGGGCTCAGAATTGCTCTACTGCGCCAGGTTTTTGAGATATTCTAATCTAAAAGTGCAACAACACTGTCTTTTGACATATTTGAGGTTATGTAGGACCCATAGTTTTTCAAAGAACTATGGTGGAATCTTATAGTGCCAGTCTTTCTTTTTTGCCGAGATATCGCATTTTGAAATTTTCATGTGCATGAATTTCTCGGTATACGAAAACTTTATGGTCACTTTTCAATACAATAAAATTAAATAAATAATAAAATTCCAAAATGTGATATTTCAGCGAAAAAAAAGATATTTGAGCAAACTCAACGGAATTCGAAAGAGGAAGACCCCACAACTATTCATTATCCAGGCGCATAATAAAGATAATTTAAAATTCCTATGAAGCTTGAGAGGGAACAACACTGTCTCAGGTCAAAAAATCGATTTTGTTTTGTTACATATTTTGAAAAAGCACATATATTCAAGATTTTCATTCAACTTGTAGAAATAACGATTCATTCCGTCAGCCATTTAAGAATCAATATCGGCCGGCAAATGCAGGCACGTGAAACAAGAGAACAACGGCGGTACAGGGATTTCGTCGTCCGCCGGCCGTGCGATCAACATCATTAGATATGGAAACTTACAAAAGAATTCGACCATCGGAAGGCGGAGTTGGATTAATTGGTTGAGGGGCACGACCACCATGCCATTGTTTCCGGGTTCGAGACCAGGTCTCCTCTTGAGTTTTTATCAAGAAATTAAAAGAATAACCCACTCCTTCTCTGGGCTGTTGTCTAGCTCGCAGCAATGCAAAAACAAGACAAGACGGCCAAAGCCATGCTTACACATCAAAGGGTTGTCCCCTAGGCTTCGGCCACATCGTAAAAAAAAATCCACTAGTAGTGGAGACATTTACTATGGGTCCAGGCATTGATAACATGTCGTAAGTTTTGCAATTACTCCCCTTTTTATAAAAACAAATATTCCTTAAACTTTAATTGGATTTTCCTCAAAACACTGTTTTTGGGTACGGTTATGATGGCATTTCTTAAACACAATTTAAATCTGATTGGATTTTTTTAAGCATACCTATTCCTTATCTATACTTCTATGCTAATATTATAAAGAGAGAGTGTGAGTTTGTTTATATGTATAAGATAATCTCGGAAACTACTGGATTGATTTTAAAAATTCTTTCACTGTTAGAAAGCTGATAAATGCAGATTGTCATAAGCTTTAATTTATCCCGGAAATATTAAGGGTTCCCACGGGAAATATATACTAGTAATATCTACACCAAACTTGGTACACATATAAATTACAATCTGTGAGGTAAGACACCACGGTATCAAAGAAAAACACCAATATTGGTGTCGAATCCATAGTTTTTGTGTTCGCTGAGAATAATATTGGCCCTTCCGATGACATTAGATACTGTGTGGATAAGACACCCAAAACACCCTTAAGGGTGGGGATGGGACGGCAATGACATGTACAGATAACTGTATACGACCGATATAAGTGGGGAATAGCAGATGAATTACACTCCAGATGCCGTTAGATATTGTGGGATAAGACCCCCCTTACATCCGTTTGGGCGTGGGTGTGAAGGCAATAAAATAATCAAAAACGACCGATATTAGTTCCGAATCTATATTTTCGGGATCACTGAATGGAATAATAATCCTCCTGCCGTTTCTATTAGGTAAGGGAAGTTGACATGTATAAAATTCCGCGAACCGTGGGGTACGTGCAGTTAGTTCTACATAAAGTTAGCTTCAATGCAAAACAGTTTCTTTTTTTCATCAATATTTAGTATTTTCTTCGTCCGCCGATTAGGTCTAAAATGTTGGTATTTTTGAAATAGCTATTTCGCTAAAAAATAGTTTTTTTTAAACATCCTATCATTAACTGAAGGGAGATTAAAAATATGTATTCAGATTCTGATAATTGCAATACTAGTAATCGTCATCACAATCAGTCAGATGCGTCCTCGCTGCAGATCTAGATAACAAAGATTTACAAAGAATGTCTAAAGTATGCTTATTTTAACGCATCGAATTTGGTCAATGATTTTGAGTGGGCACAAAGATATTCTTGAAAATTTCATTGTTTTCCTGGTGTCACAGTGTTGTTCCCTCTTAAGATATTTCTAATTCTATTAGGTACACAGAACAATTGAGAGATAAGTATATCTGTTTTTAACACTAACGATAAGTATCCATTATAAAATACGTACACCTATGTATATCCGAAACTTCTTTAAGTGCTGTTCCTTTTCTTTAAAACAATTTATTGCGTTCGAAAGATTCAAGAAAAGCTGTAAATAAGTTTAAACCTTGCAACAAACTTGACACAAATACAATATTCTCTGCCACAAGAATTGATAAAAACTACTTTATTTTACGCATATTTACCTCATTATGACTAGCTTAGGCCGCTTTAAAATTTCCAAATTATTTGCAAGCACTATTCACACAAACTATTATCACAAAATGCTGCTATTTTCCTTAGAAACAGAATCAGCCAATTTCTAGCAATCCTGTGACTCACTAGAATTCATTCTCTTCTATTGTTCGTTTTGACGTCTCCGTTTTGTTTGTTAAAAGCAAACTAAATGCACAAAAACACACGCCCCAGCCCAGCTAGGAAAACCGTCACCATTCCGCTCGAATATTTACTCAACGAATTCACTGACAATCGAATTTGAAAATCGCAAGTTTACTCACCATTCACCTCCGTCGATCATCTTGTTCCGGTTCAAATCTGCGGCACTCGCGTTACCATCACACTTCCTACTTCCATCGAAACCGTCCGAATTGATGGAATTTGTCGACTGCACAAGGAGCTGATAAATCCTGTCTTTACTGACTAGTGCAGCGCTCCCGGTAGTTCCTCCGATGTTTACAGGACTCTTAACTGAATTTACACTGGTCGCACTCCGGCTGAACATTTGGTTGATTCGACTCACTTCGTTCGACTGATTCAGGGAAAGACGCTTCTCGTGCAGGCGGAAGTTCTGTGCCCTTTAAAAAACAGAAACGAAAGGGAAACAAATGAGTCAAAGGTCCGCATTCATCGGATGGAAAAAAAGAAGAAGAAACATGGAGCACTACGCCAGAAAAAATAACGTGGAAAAAGTATTTTTACTCCTCGACGGATTTTCCCTTCACATCTCCGAGCACCCCGGAAAATTCTAGTGCGGTGAAAGGCGTCTCGATGCATTCATTCAGTTTTTCTGATGTTCTCAAAGTGGGTGTAGGAAAAGTTAAAAATCTTTCGGGCGATTATTTATAGCAGAGGTGGGTAATGTGCACAAATTTCTGACGTTTAATTAAAGAGAAAAGACAAAATATGACAAGGGAAAGATAAATTACATTTTAATCATTATTATAAAATGTTCGTACAAAATATGTTTTTGCTTACATAGCAATTGGGGACGTCTAAACCCAGAATTTGATTATTTCTCAATTTCAGGGAAAGGGTTATGGAAAGTATGTCACATACGAGATTAGTAGAGTTTCTATAAAAGCTTCAAACTTTAAAATGACGATAAGAACAATGCATGGTACTAAGATGATAATTTATCAAAAATCAAATTTATTGAATTATTTCTTGTTTCCTAATTTTTAAAGAATACAGAGTATTAGAGCATCAGTCAAGGTATTACTGCCTTGCTTTTAATATGAATATGACTTTTAGTAAATTTCCCCTACAAAGCTCTTCACACAAAATTATAACTATGTAAAACCCCTTCTGTAAGTATTCATTTGCATTATATTTTATCTTTTGAAGGTTATTGGAATTTGCCAAAGTCCCTTCTTGAGTCTTTTGCATTCTTTACTTGTCGTCAATCCCAGGTGTTCGGAGTTTAAAGGCATGAAGATTTGAAATGCTGTGATGTGCTCCGAAAATTTTCAAGTTAAAATTAATAAAGCGACAACCCTCTCTAGTTCCCGTAACCGCTTGTGGGGCATGGGGCGGGAGAAGAACTTCACCCGATTCGAGGCAACGGTTGCAAGTGGACCTACAATTTAACTGACATTTTCTCTGCAACTTCAGCAGAAAGAACCATGGTCCGCCGTCGGTGGGATTCGAACTTGGGGCCTCCGAATTGGTAGGCCGACACGTTATCACTTACTCCACCGACGACTTGGTCGAATTTATTTGAAACTTTAATTTATACTGGAAAACCAAAGGAAAGTAAGAAAACAAATAAATGAACAGGAATACTATAGTTCTCTTCCGTCGTTTATGTGTAGGCGATTATACAAATATGTATGTAAACATTATAACACCCGTAATGGAATTTCGATTAACGTTGCCCTCTATAGAATAAGTTATATTATTAGAGTTCCTAAATCTGTTTTCAGAACTAAAATCTGTTCCTAAGTAGTCATCTCGAGCCCTTCCAAAAAGCAAACTCTCAAAAGGCAGGCCTCTCAAAAGCTAACTGACCTATTTAAAGTACCCAAGAGCTCAGGGAATATTTTGTTTGTTTTACAAGCAGTTAACAACTAAAACAATTTTGACATTATTGCGTCTATTTATATCGTATCCATTGATATTGACAAAGAGGAAGGTCGTTCCAAGGAAGAGCACGTCTTGTAAATCTATGTTGGTCTGCCTAAAACCGGTTGATATGTACCGCAAAGAAAAGAGACCCCAAAAAGCTAACTATATTGGAATAATGGCCTAACCAAATAGAGGTATAAATGCTTCGTATTCCACAACTTCTTGACTTTACTATCTTTTTGAAAACGCTTTCTTTGCATTGTTAATGGTAGCGTCAATTTGACTCTCAAACAAAAAGCGCGAACCATACACTCATAGAGAAGCCATCTTCGAGAAATCTTTTTTCGGCCAGGTAGCATATTCGCGAGTTACTTAAGATCAAACGTAAATTATTTTAAGTAACAAGCTAACATTACCGTCCACCAAAAGCATTCTTTAGAACGTCCGAGTAGGCTTCACGGAAAATAATTTATCAGATACGACGGCATAAATAGCATTTCACTTAGCTATTCTTTTGCGATAATGCCAAAGCTTAAGGGATGCCCCAAGATTCTAATGCGTTGCGGACGGAGGTGTCGATGTACTCCTCGTTTGAAAGCTTCGGGCTCTAAATTTGAGGGAAAAGCAGAAGATTATAAACTGCTCCATATTCGTGTTGTTCTGAAGCGCATTGTGATGTGTCTACAAGAAATCAGACTAGCAATTTCGTTAGAACAATGGCCGTAGAAATAGCAATAGAAGAATCTAGGACAAATGTGGAACCTGTAGATCAGCGCCAAATCAGGTAGAATCGCAAATTGGGTATATCCACTTCACCGACTGAAGTAGCTTGTGGGTAGGCTGATAATTTTTGTAAGGAACGTTAAGCAGCATTGAGTTTTAGATGCATTAAACAGAACCCGATTTGCTTTGCCCCAGCGAGCGTTCTCGGTTGATTTCAGTAGAGTTCCCACGAAAATTTATTACAGAATCAAAAGAAACGCGAAATCAAGGGTGTTGAATAGCTATGTGTGTGAGATTAAACGTCATTGATAGAAAGAATAAATAAGGTTGGTGAGAGAACTTAATCCTGAGGTACACCGGTATTTATTTCACAAGAATCAAATGTAACTCCGTCTATTATTCTACAGATTGAACGGTCAGACAAAAAACTCTATCCATTTTGAGTGGTAATGATGCAGACCAAATGCTTGAAGTTTAACTAAAAGGCCAGCAGCAGCAGCTTTTGAAATATTACAAGAGACAATATCTGCTTCTCCAAAATTATGGAGACAATGAGTCTAACAGTTAGTTAGTCTTCGGTTGAGCGGCCAGCGCGGAAACCGTAATAAGATGTTTACTTTCTAGATATTTCATCAATTGAATTGATTGAAAAACTTTAGGTGAAATTGAAGTTAGTGGGGGTTGTCGCATGCCTCTCTTTGCAGAGGCGCATTCTTTTAAAACCAGGGACGAGAAAACATGAGGTCCAATAGCTTTGGTCTCGTCGAGTTTGGAGAGTATCTTACAAAGTTACCTCGTTTGAAAGTGTAGCGGCTTTTGCCCGATAGTGCACTGCGATGGAGATGGTAAAGCCTACAATGAAGGTGGTAAGGCTTTGTCCAATGAACCAGTATAAACATTCCCATTATTAATGAATGGTAGTAATGAAGAACTGGTGAAATTGCTCTTTGCGGATTTTACAAGAGATCAGAAACTCTTACCACCCGTTGTGGTAGCAAAAACCTTTCCTAACGGCCTGGTCGAAATAGAACTTTGCCCGACTAATCACCGATCTTTGTTTTTAATGACCATAGATAAGTCATTATTGATCCAAGTGCTATAAGTTAATTAAGTAATTTTCAACGCGGTATATCCGAAAATGTTAAATCTAAATCAGATCAGTAAATATCACTGAGATATTTATTAATCGAGCCCATCAGCTTTCGGCGTTTTTTTTCCCTTCCCTTTTTAATAAAAGGACCAAAGTAAAAGGGCCACCATTTCGGTTCTTCAGTGTATCAATCCTCTTCTTTCTTCCTATTTCCCATAACTCCTTGTGGGGCATGAGGCGGGAGAAGAATTTCATCCGATTGCCCACCCACTAAATCTGCAACCCCCATGGTCTTTTACCGCAACAGAAAACAATCACGGGTCGCCACCGACGGGGCTCGAACGTGGGACCTCCGGGATGGAAGATCCAAACGTTATCAGTTACTTCTCCGACGACTAATCTTCAATCCTTTTAAGCTGAAGAAAATCACGCGAAGCTTCTGTCCTTCCTATTAGTAGTACTTCAATATCTTCATCAAGAATGACAAGTTCACGTATTTTTGAACAATAACCAATCAACGGTTCGGTAGTTTTTTACCTTTAAAAAATGCCTCACTAATCCTTATGATATTTTTGGAATAGTTCCGCCACGCTGCCCAGAATGTTAATAAAAAAACATTTTTTTTAAAAACAAACATTTCCAGTTTGAAATTCTCTGGAAAGAAAAACGAAACATTTTTTTTCCATTGTCGGAACTAAATATATCCAGAATGGAGGATGCAGCCGACTGGTAATATTTTTCACGAGACGAGAGGAGGAACGTGCGTACTACGTGAATACGAGTCATCTCCTCATCATATGTCGATCAGAAGTACCCGTAACCGTAGCTCCGTACAGGAAAGAGCTCATGGAATTTCACATTGGGGGGAATTTCATTGCACTACGTCTATCTACACTATGCGATATTGTTTCGCTTCATATATAATGTCAACAAACTGCACTTGAATAGAAATGAGAGGATACATTCGACAAGTAAAGGGATGATATACTGCCAGAGGGTAGGTATAAATTTGGATATCTACTGAAAAGTGTAGGACTTCATTTGTGAGTATTTTTAGCTTCTTTAATTGCCCCGTTGCGTATGAAAAGGTCTAGGGCAAAAGAAATTCCCTGGGATCAAGTGTCTGCGCCTCAACGTGCTTCCGAATTCAAATAAGAGAACTTTGGTGGAACGTGCACGTGGGCATATTACAGCGATTTTATATAGAAAAAAGAGGAGACATATAGGGGATGATAATGACACTTTTGGCGGTAGAGTGTTTTCGTGTTTTGTATAAATTGCTCGAGATGGAACCGTACAATGAAGCTCTATATATGATTAAAATGCCCGACAGAGTCACTTGTCATAGGTGTGAATATGTTTTGTCTGGGTATTGTTCAAAATGTATTCACTCACGTAGAAATTTGAACCCTTTTACGAAAAAATGTTTAAACTTGAAAGGGTGCATTACAGTGTAGTAGATGCTATTGTTCACTGGAGAAATTTCAAAATTTTCCCAGTGTTGGAGAAAATGTACGAAATCAAGTAAACTTATTCTCCAGAACAACTATTACCAAAATAACAGCCCAAGACAGCTTTTAACAAGAAATTAATTTCAGACCTACCAAGGGTTGAAGGGATTGGTTTGGGAATAAATTTCAATGTGGCTCCACGGAAAAAGTGTATATTGAAGTGTCATATATGATTTTAATAGAAGATATTACCTTTGTGGCACTTCGTCAGTATTGTTCTCTCTCTTCTGAATACTTGTTAAATCTGTTGCAGACAATCCATTTCGCTCTAGAATGCGAGCTGTGGTTTGCGCTATAGGTATTCGTGCAAATTTTCCACTTCTTGATTTGCAAAGGGAATCCCAACTTTGACTAGCACGAACAACTCTTTTATTTTGATTTTGTCTAATGTTTTCTAATGATATGTGGAACTTTGATGATTTACTAAAATTCAAAAAAGTATAAATAATTTTATTAAAAAACTGAAGACAATAATTACCCAACGCCGTTCTCCTTAGCGCACTGTCCTTGCATTGTAAGACTTTCAACAAGTGCGGTTATCCACAAGGTACAAGTTTTACTATCATCACAGCGCTGAAATAGGTTTAGGAATGAGCTCAAATTAAGTAATGGAAATAAATTAGTATAACTTACAAAAGTATAAATAATATTTGTAGTAGTTTCAATTGTAAACCGAAATCCGCCCAAGGGCCGAACAATGGTTCCAGGAACTAGATTCAAAACGTCCTTAAACGAAACCAATTTCTTGTCGTACTCCTCCTTCGAATTGTATGACAAAAGAAGTTGGTTCTGCAAAACGAACCAGAGTTTCCTCCATCCCCCCATTTTCTGAAATTATTTAATCAAAATCACCTTTCCAATCACCCCGACAATAAAAACTTTGCTTACGTTCCTCTTCTTTTTCAGGTATCCGCTCATTTTCACTTTCGCCGGGAGAATTTCAGAAATTTCGTGATTTTGTTGCTTCTTAACGACCACAAATTTTTGCATTTTTCGTAATTCGAATGGGTTCACCTGAAAATATTTATTTACATATGTTTATTGCCCCTCTTGTTCATGCGACAAGGTAAGCGAGTTAAAATGCTCGTGATTTCGTGTAGACAACGATAAATTGGGTTCGAGCGAATAAATGAATTTTAATTGAAGCACCCAACTGAATACGAGACTCGCGCGAAACGAGGAAAATGCGATCACCGAACTAATGTCGATCAACAATGTCTCAATGAATGCACTCAAATTGTGAAGATTTATGCAAATTTTTCGTATCGTAATTGTATCACGTTGAAATTAGTTGTTTCTCGATTTCACTTTTTATCATCGCGCATGTGATTATGTTTGTCAACTGTTACCTTGGAGGTAACGACCTTTGTCGTTTTCTGTAACTCGAGCTTTGCTGCAAAATTGCGATCTGAGGTTACTTCAATTTTATTTATGGATTGTGATGTGGATAATGTTTTAAATATATCTTAGATTTATTTTGAAATAGTCCGATCGTCTTGCTCATTAGATCTTCCAAAGCACGCCTACATTTTATACCACGATCCCGATGTATGATATTAAATGTATGGTTTGTTACGCGTAGTTGAGCAATTTTATATAATTATAATCAATTATGTACTTTGTTGACCTCCCCTTCTATCCCCACCCCCTAAATTACGGGAGCTCCTCTAGAAAGTTCAAAGAATCTTTTTGTCATAATTCAGAAATTTTGTATGATCTTGAAGATACATATACACATTGTGAGATAAATTTGAATAAACGGAAAATTTATGAGTATTTTTTACTCACTGAGAGATAGGTTATATTGGGTATCTCTCCGTAACACTTTATCTAGTGTCGTTAGAGATTCATCAGGTGTACCGCAGGGTAGCCATCTGGGTCCGCTGCTGTTTCTTATTGAAATTGACGACAATGTCCCCTTGATTAGGTACTCCAAAGCCTTAATATATGCGATATAAACTTTTACGTTAGTAATAGTTATGATTTTTCCCGCATTAAAGATGATTTGAGTACCTTCGAGGACTGGTGTACAGCTAATGGTCTGCAGTTTAGCTTTAAAAAATATGAAGTTACATCATTCTCTATAGGAACATCAATCAGGTCGCCTTTGATTATACCTTTGCGGAAATTAATATCCGTCGCATGCATGACCTTGGTTTGAATCTTGATAAAAAATTCGATTTCACTGTGTTATGTGAAGCGGTGGTCAAGGGAGTTTTCTGATCGGCAGACCTTAATTCACTTATTCTTCTCTTTGGTTAGACCAATTCTCGAGTATACATCTCAGGTTTCGTCACCTTGCTATGCTGTCCATTCTAGAAGTATTGTATAGGTACAGCGGAGCTTAGGTAGGTTCGCACTAATACACCTCCCGTGGACTGATCCACTCAGGCTTTCTCTTTATGTGGATTGCCTTCGGTTGTTTAATATTCACTCCTTGGAAGAACGACGTAAAATTGCTGACCTGGTCTTTTTTTCCCCAGCTTTTGAATTCGAACAAATATTCTAGTGCTTTCGCAGGCAAGATTTCTTATAGACATACCCCGTATAGCTTTAGGAGATTGCCTCTACTACATGTCGTTCATTCTCGGTCTACCTATGGTAAGCATGAGCCTATAAATCGCATGTGTTGGGCCGATCGATCTAACTTTTGCGAAGGAATTGCTCCAACGATCTTTGTTCTCTGTGCACTGCTGATTGTTGTTTGTGTACGTATTCCAGTTTTGGTTATTGATGTTTTTTGCATATTGGTTTGAGAGCTGCATTAATCCTATACATTATTACATTCTGGTGAATAGGTAACTGTTTCTTGGTTCCTGCTGAGAAGTGCGCCTTCTGAGCTATAAGGGAAATTCTGTGTAAAACTTATTTACGAGCAGCAATGGATATGCTGAAAGAGTCAATTTAACTCTACAAACAATTAAAGACGAACATTACGCAGGAATTGCGGCGTCTTCTCTCGAGGGTATGCAGATGAAGTAAACCGAGTCGATCGAGGTAAGGTGGCGGTATAAGAGAATTACTGCAGAGAAGTCCGCGTAGGGCAAAAAGTACAAACTTCCGCTGAACCGCCTTAATGCGCCTTAATTAGTAAGGATACCAAACGGGAGAGGCATATTCCAAAATAGGTCTGATGAAAGTACAATAGAGAAACTTGGTAACTTTCGAATATCCCTTGACGAAGCCCAGGGTCGCGTTGGCCTTATTAATTATAGCATCAAGGAAGTCATCGAATGAAAAACGGAAATTCAACCAGACGCCTAGGCCTCTGGTTTTTTCAAGCGGATGTTAGGCGGCAGTCATTAATGGTATAGTTAAACTTCACTGGGTTTCTTTTTCGAGAGAAGGACGTAGTTGTGCACTTACCGATGTTTAATGGAAGGCGATGGACGGAACACCAGTTCAAAAAGCTCCACAAAAAAGAAGACTCGCTGTGTGCGATCAGACACATATGAACGCAACCAGTCAACAAAAACAGATGAAAATCGGAGCAAGGAGAGTTTGAGAACAAGAATTTTATGATTTATTCGATCGAATGCCTTACTAAAAATTATGAAAATGCAGTTGACGTCCCTGCCACCCTAAAGAGCATAAATGCAGAAATTGGAGAACTCCAACAAATTCGTGGTGGTTGACTTGTTTTTCATAAAGCCATGTCGAAAAGATTGCAAGAACGGTTTGCAATGAAAGTAAAGCACATCACAGACCAAGGACTCAAATATCTTGAGACACAGCAAAG
Organism: Leptarthrus brevirostris; assembly: GCA_964036015.1. NCBI lineage: Eukaryota > Metazoa > Arthropoda > Insecta > Diptera > Asilidae > Leptarthrus > Leptarthrus brevirostris. The sequence goes on from OZ038374.1 coordinate 147,539,540, forward strand.
ATTAGCGATAGGTCTGTAATTAGACGCCTTTCTTATACAAAGAAATAATTAATGCTTCTAGGCATTCGGGAAAACACCAACAGCAAGAGACAGACCACACCTCTTTACAAAATATGCAGGAATTCCGCTAGAGCTAACAGAGAAGCTATCAGCCAGGGAAGAAATTTGCTTTGTTACCGTGGCTTCGTCAAATAAAAGGTCTTGGATTCAGGAGAAGTCGGCGGAAGTCTCGGCAACTGGGTAAAATCATTAACACTAATATAACAGATATCACCCGAAAACTCATTTAAAAAAATGCAAAAAGTTTGGTTATCTTCATAGGCTGATTGCTATCGCACTCCTCAAAATACAGGGAGTTGGGTAACCACTAGAGTTTCGCTTAGAATTTACAAAACGCCAGACCCGCTTAGGATCAACACGGAGGCTAGCAAATGTAATTGAGGTAGGAAGATAATGAAGCCGACATAAAGTTATCACTTAAATTGGTATAGGTCAAGTAGTCCGCGTCGCTCATCGGAGCAACAGGACCTCTTCCACGTCTTATTCTTGAAATTTCTTAGATGTCTCAATGAGCTGTCAAACCAAGGTTGGTTAGTTACATGTTCGCTAGCTTTAGTGAAGGGAACACGATGGGTGGTAGAAAGAGTTGACGGCGTTATTAATATCGATCTCATCGAGAACACAATGTTCACTTCGCTGTTAATAATTTTGACAGCTCTATCTGTCCAAAGTTATAAGTCAGTGGGAGCTCCTATTAAATTTTTTACGAAATAGGTTTGTTATACTCCACTGTAAACAGCATAATGATAAATTTTATGGTTCTATTTCGTTTACATAGTCAGAATTGTATTCAATATCTTACTTAAATATAAAATTTTGTCCTGACAAAGTGCCTATTCGAAATCCTGCCCATCGGACTAATATGTTTATTTTACGAGACGGTATATGCACTATTGAATAACTTTATTTGAATGTCATTTGCGTTAAGCTGCGAGAATGCTGAAGTAAGCTATCTTCCGACCTTCTAAAACGCGTTCAAATTAAAATTTGCATATAAAGAAAAAGTACCCAAACAGCGCCAAGTAATATTTCGAAGAGTTCGCCATGAGCCCAATTACTGATACTATTGCGTATGTTGGGCGATAATGCAACGCAGAGCGTACGTAGCGATTACTTTGCATAATCGCGCAATCACTTTTCACCTGGTGCACTACTAAATGGAAGAAGCCAGCACACCGTTTGCCTTATGCAACTCAATTGAGAGCCAGTGATTATTTTCACGAGTAGTTGAATGCGAAAATGATATGCCCGCCATGAGCTAGGTCTCGAACTTTCTTGAGTTTCTTCCATTTCCCTTATGGCGGCTTACTGCTCTAAGGTGATTTTAAGTTCTTCGGTTGAGGACCTAACTGCCGATTTGGACGACTTCCTCAGCAAATTGGGATAAATCATTAAATTGAAGTCTATATTACGTTGGTACTGTTAATATGTTTCTATCATTATATTAAAGAGGGAATCGTCATCCTACCTTGATGACTCGGGAATTTTTAACTTCTTGCATGTGTGCAAAGGAACCTGGTATCAGAACAACTGGCTCTGATAAATAAAATCATGTGGAGTCGGATGAATAGCATCATTAGATGAACAACTCCAAGGATTTTTTAAAATTTGCATATATGATATATTCGTACCAAGTAATTTCGAGTTAATTCATTTTTCACTATTAATCGACATATTATAAAGTTGATTATGGATTAGATGTTGTTCCTTAGCGAAGCAATTATTTCATACTAGCCTAGGCTCTTTGGTTTTCCATAGCGTAACTGAATGAAATTAAAGTTAGGAACCGCCAATAAGTGCAATATAAGATCAAAAAGGACGGTTAAGTTTTTTGCTAATATCCACTTGTAACAAAAGCGCAATCAGCACTTTAATTATTGCATGATTTGAACGCTTTGTATGGTATTCAATACCTCTAAAATCTGGGCATCATTTAATTGCTTTTCTTACGCATAAACCTGAATGTGCATGTGCCCAATTCCCATTCATATTACATCAACAGTTGCAAACACGTAATCCGTCGATTGCCCAATTTATCACTTGGAAGTCTATCTAATGTGTGGTATCACAAGCTGAACGCCATTGCGCAAACTTCTACTCAGATTTGTTTCTTTTCTTAAATGCTTGCACCTGTTGATATGGCTGCACTAAGTCCAAGCACTCTAAGTCCACCTTGATGTCCGTCCATCCATTTAGTTTCCCGGAGATGAATTTATAAAAATGATAATGAAGAGCTTATTCTGGTTGTGTTTCGTGTTAAGATAAATATTGCTCTCGAAAATATCTTAAGATTTTAATCTTGAACGAGTTGAAGAATTGTTCCGTGTTTCTCAGGCTCGGTATTCGCTTGAGAACATAATAATACGGGAATTTCGCACCTATGTGCAGTCAGTGGGGAAGAAAGAAACCTAGTAGCAGGTTAGAAGCGTTTCGTTAACAATGGTGTGAAGCTGCCTCATTTAGCAAGATCTTAAACGGAATTTCAGTTAATCATTTTCCCGGCTTATGTAGTGTCATATTGTTTAAAAATGTTCCGAGCTAAAAATTAGTAAAACTTGTATTCGTCTTAAATGCTTATATCATGTTAATGCGTAAATAATGCTGACCAATTGTTTTAATACTTGCGTTTTCGCATCTGTACCAACCGGAATAAAACGATAGAATTGTCCGAGTACCGACCATTTGTAAGTCCTCGGTGGAATAAGTGATAACGTTAACGTATCGGCCTACCAATCCGGAGGTCCCAACTTCGAATCCCAGCTGCGGCGACCCGTGGTTGTTTTCTCCTGGCAACAGATAAAAAGGCCTTGGGGGTTGCAAAGAAAATGCTAGTGGTTCGAAATCCACTTTAAATTGTAGGTCTACTTGCAATAGTTGAGCCGGGATTACGAAAACTAGAGAGAGACCGACCATTTGTAATGAATTTTTTGTGATCTTTCTTCACCTACATACATAACACTTGCTCAAACATGGAACATGTAATACATGCAACAACTTCACTCTTTATTTTTAGGATTTCGTAACTAAGATCCCTTATCTTGAGGATTGGGTGTATTTCTGTCTGTATGTTATTTTTCTCAGTAGTTACTATTGCTAACAAACTTTAATTTTGGCACAGCAGTAATTTGCCCGACTCTTTTCTCTATATTTGTATAAAGTATCCCCTTACTATCAAATTATAAGGGGGCTAAAAACTAAAACAAGCCATATATTTCAGAGCTCTCTTATCTGCTGTTACGATATTATCATGTTGACTAAGATTTGGCATCACCTTGGCTTTAGCGATGTAAAGGCTGTTCATAACTCCTATCAGACTTTTCGCAGGGACAGATATTCGAACTCTGTGTGTCGGGGTAGTGGAATATTGGTTGCTTACAGACCGCACTTTAACTGCAGCTTAGTAGATACTCCTGTCTTCTCAAGTAGACTCACTATTGAACTCTTGGTTCCTACGCTATCGCTGGTTAAGCTCAATATCTTTTCGCTTTGTTATTATATTCCTCCTAACCTAACAAACTGCGTTGATACTGAACTGTGTAGTCTGTATGATATTCTAACCCTTGGCTTAGATTTCATCCATAATTTGACGAACCCTGAAGATGACATTCTTCTTCTTTGTGACTTTAATTTACCCAATGTTCTATGGGCATCCAACAACGATGCCAATGGCTTCCTTCCTTTATGTTATACCACAATTAGTGATTCTCAATTTCTTAACGCCATCGCTTCCTCTCGTTTGCACCAAATGAGTGATGTAAATGTGAGTGATGTAAAAAATTCTATGGGAAGGCTTTTGGATCTAGTGTTTTCTTCTGATTCGAGAAACACTTTAGTCGAATTAGCCACTAACTAGTTTTCATGGGCCCATCTTCATCTCTTCCTGCTATGATGGTATAGTATGGCATTGCTGGATAACAAGAATTAAATACTTCAATATGAAAAAGAATTCGAGCAGCTGGTATTAGGGTCTTCCAGTAATAACGAGTCCGACACAGCAAATAATTCTGCTTCATTTTCTGAGAGTGGCTTTTCTTCCGAAAACCTTGAGCCTTGTGTGAATAATTTTGATCATATTATTGATCGTCCCGTTTCTTCCAATTTGTTTGCCCCTTATATTACTAGATCTTATTATGGACAAAATCAGAGAATCTAAATGGGACTTTTTCGCCGGTCCTGACATTCGTTAAGTCCTGTCCCGATACCCTATTCACTCCATTTTCTTCAATAATTTCCTTCAAACCTGTAAATTTCCTGCATTGTGGAAGAGCTCCTTATAGTCTCTGTTCATAAAAATGACCATAAGGATATTATATCTAATTATTGACCAATCGCGAAGTTATTTTGCATACCTAAGTTATTTGAGTAGATCAACGACTACTTACTTATTGAAATTTACTTCCCATGTTATTTCAGACTTCCAACGAAGCTTGCAAACGAACTGTATATACACGGATTTCAGTAAAGCTTTTAATAAACTTCCTCACCGTAATTATATTTAAACTCAAGAGACTTGGTTTCCACCCTCTGCTTCTTGACTGAATTTCTGCCTATCTAAGAAACAGGATATATCGAACTCGACCACAAGCATTTTCAGGGTGCTGCAAGGTACCCATCTATCACCGTAGATGGGGTTCGGACCTGGGACCTCCGGGGTGGATGGCTGACATATTACCACTTACTACCGACATTTTTAAAGTTATTAGTTGTTATTGAAAATGTTATTATTTCTCAATTCTTTGTTGCTGAACGCAACAAATCGAATGTTTTTAAATCTAGAGTTGGGGTATTTAATGAGAAAATGACTGTGCTTAAATACCCGAATATTTCGTAATTGTTTTCTGATATTCCATTAATAGCCCTAAATTTACCTGGTTCCCAGTAGATTTCAGTTTTTAATATTATGTGTGTGAAGTAATGGACCGTTTTTTATTTGCATTCCAAAAATGCAAAATTTCTAAAACCTTGTAAAAAAACCCAATCAAAAACATAATTATTGCAGTCTGAATTTATGTTTTTGATGATAAATTTTATTTAATCCTAGACCTCCATTAGCAATAATCCGCTCCTCAAGGTCTGCTTAAGTTGATTTAGTTTTGATTGCCGAAGTTATTTAAATCACACTTCGGTGCTGTTAAATGTCTCCAATTTCCGGATTGTCGAAAAAGTAGGCTACCCCTTAAGGTTATCTGATCAATTCAAATAATAAGGAAACCTCCTTGTTCCAAAATCGTATAATCACAACTTCAAACCGTGGTATTTAATGAAAAGAATCGTGCAACGGATGCCCATTTTGCTACATCAACTACATACCGGACTTATGTAACCGAGTAAGGTGCAATTAATCTATAAGACCGCTGTCATGCTACTGTAAATCCAGCATAATTTGCAACAATTGCGCATCCACAAGATACAAGATATCTTCCTAGATAATTATTACGTTCGAAATCTGTCATCTCTTGTATCATGCTACCACTCCTTGTAAAATTTCAAGACTTTTTAATAGGCCACTGCATAGTCGTGACTAAATATTTAATATCATACTTCTCGTTTTGAGTGTCCCTAAACAATATGAGAATTCACGGCGAGTACACGTGTGTGGGCATAAGAAACGATATTATTAGGTTCAAACTGAATTTAACAGCAGCAGGTGTATGAAACGCAAACTAAAAATTCATATATGTATGTAGTACCTGTTGTCACTGACTGAGACTTTCAGAATCTCCACTTGAAGGATAGAGAATTAGTTACTAAAGCGATTATCCTTGGGCCAAGTGTGACGTCATTTCGATGGTAGCTCACTTTAAGTTAAGATTACTCCAATTCAAATTTGGCAATTATTTAACTAATTTCACTTTCTCGTACACTGCTGCTATTTGAATCGCAAATACACGCTTTTGATTTCTCTTGAAATTTTAGTTATTTCGAAAAATTTTCACAACGTCATGAATAGAATTGGGCTCCACTGTTGGTCGCCGTTCTAAGCCACTATTACACTTCTACTTCGCGTACACCTTTTGTTTAGAAAACAAATTTTATTTAAATCGAAAATAAAGAAAACGTGGATCACATTTTTTATTTAAAGATCACCGAATCGAATTGAACTTCATTTACCACTGAGATCACAACACTACCTGTGCCAAGCGAGCTTACCTGCCGCTACTTTTCGTTATTTTAACTGAAAACACACTGAACAAGAGCCGAACTCCACCTGATTGTTGCTTTGTGGTAAAACACTGGGAAGCACGGTCTATTGCGCATGCCACATGAGCTTTGTTACTTACTTGGATGCCTCACGGGTTGCGCTGTAGCAGTTTACAGCCTTTCTACATTTACTCGGTTACTGAGTTTCTGAACGCTGAGCGCTACTTTGAACTCTGAAAAATGACGTCAAAATTTCAATTGTTCTTCTTGAATGTTACAGAACAGCAGAGTTCTGAATTGTACAACGTCTATGTTTTCCTCTTTGCGGTAACATGTACCGGTAGCTACTTCCTCTATCTTCTTTATGGTATTTTCTCTGATCGCGTATGTGATGTAACCTTCATTCTCACAGTTTTGAACCTTTGCCAATTATCAATTGATCCGTTCAACAGGAAGTATTAAGTGTAGAAAGGGGTTCGGTTATTGGTTATCGATTAATGAAAACAAAAAGTGCTCTGCTATGGACTAGCCATGTGAATGCCAGAGGGGTCTGTAATAGAACACCGAAGTTAAGCAGAGCAAGAAATCAGCTCTATCGGAGAGAAATTAAACACAATTTTCACGTGCGAGAATATCAGGTAAAGTGTTTTAATGGATCATAAAATTTCAAGAATTTGCTTTATGCACTCTTTCGGATACAGATTTCTTGTATTGCGCTTGATGATATGTCAAGGAATTAGACTATCCATTTAGTTCAAACGGTGACAGTCTAAAAGTTATAGACAACCGATATTTTGTCGGTGGTCACAGAGATTATGACCTTTTTTTAAATTGGGAATTGTATTCGATTCTAGGCCCGATGTGGAAATTGAAGATTAGCTGGATTGAAATATTTCTTACATCTTTGCAAGAAACATAAGTGTTTCAATGCATCCTTTTAGCGAATGAAAATATATGATGGATCGAGATAACTTCGCTGTATATCAATACAGAAAATGTTAAAAAGCTACTAATTGAAGAAGAGCTGTGTGGCTGTGCGCCTCTCTGGTTCAGGTGTGCATCGTATAAATGTCATTGTTTAATGATTGGAACAAACGTCTTCCATTGATTTCTATACTGTTTAAGGGTCAAGCTATGAATGAGATTGAAAATCTGAGATAGAAGGTTCTTAATAACAGAAGGAAAAATTAGGTTGGTGAAAGAACTAAACCCTGTGGTACGCCAGCATTTATTTCATAGGATTAACTCGGTCTATTTTAATCAGAAATCGAATGGTTTGACAAAAAAAAAATTTAAATCCATTTTAAAAGTTAAACCAACAGCTTGAAGTTTGGCATGTCCAGACTCTTTCAAAAACTTTCGAAAAGCAACAATTTCTGACTCACCAAACTTATGGAGACAATGATTCAAAGGCCCCATTGGGATAATTTTTCGATTGAGCGGTCAGTGCGTTTTCCAGGGGATGGGGTACCTCCTTGTCCGAGGTTTTTAGAGGAGCCCGCTCTTCAGGGCCTCGGAGAGCACAACATTTTTAAGAATAAAATTCGTATGTAATAATAATCGTATGTAACATCAACTACTTTATTGCGCTGATTTGTGCGGGCTAGCGTACAAATACATTGCCTGAGATATTGCAATATGCTCTCTCTAAAGTATCTTTCTAGAGTATCGGGTGTGGTCTGGGCATAAACCCGGTCCAGACAGAGTTTATATTCTTCTCTTGGAAACAGAGTTCCTCCTATCAATTGCCCAACCCAAAATGGGGTTGAGACTGAAACTAGGTGACCAAATTAAATATCTGGACCTTGTCCTGTATAGGAAACATTGCTGGAAACCTAACATCCAAAAAAAAGTACGCAAAAGTATAATAGGATTGTACTCGTGCAAAGGCTGTAGCTAAAATATGGGGTAAGGAGCCACGTATTGTGTAATTGCCCTACACTAGTGTTATACGATCAATATTTTCTTATGGGGTGGTCGTTTGGTGGCCTGCATGGGATAAAGTGACCCACCAGAAAGCACTAGAAAAGGTTCAGAGATTGGCAGCATTACTGATTACTGGTGCCTTGGGAACTATATACACCGTCTGCAACCCTTAGCATAATTCTCTATCTCTTGCTGGTGGATCTTTTCGGCAAGCAAACCGCATCCTCGGCTGCCAAACTGTCTATGTCACACCCAAGCCTTTTTCCAGCGCTAAATTCAACTCCTCTATCCCCACCAGGTCGGAATGGGAGGATGGTGCTCCTCAATGGGGAGAGTCAGTGCATCTATAAACTGACGGTTCTATGCTGGAAGGAAAGGGGGTGGAGGTATCTACTCGGAACACCTAGACCTAAGCATTTCATTTCGCTTTCCTGAATACTCTACAGTGTTTTTCAGGCGAAATGATGGCTATAAAGGTAGCCTTGGACAGTATGAAGAACATAATGTTGCCTAAGGAAGATATATGTATCTACTCAGACAGTCAGGCTGCTATTAAAGCGCTGTATTTATATAACCTCCAATATTGTCATATTATGTCGCTCAATCGGTCTCACTCTTCTTGATTCCGATATAAACCACCAGCTTGGCAAGACTCTAGCCACATGCCAGCTAGAAGTTACACAATTATATATATATATAATACCCTGTGGTACGGGTTTAGTTCTTTCACCAACCTAATTTTTCTTTCTGTTATTAAGAACCTTCTATCTCAGATTTTCAATCCCATTCATAGCTTGACCCTTAAACAGTATAGAAATCAATGGAAGACGTTTGTTCCAATCATTAAACAATGACATTTATACGATGCACACCTGAACCAGAGAGGCGCACAGCCACACAGCTCTTCTTCAATTAGTAGCTTTTTAACATTTTCTGTATTGATATACAGCGAAGTTATATATAGGATTGCGAGTATTAGATGACAAAGGGAACGATCCTTGACCTAAACCGCTCAAGAGAGCTTATTTCGCTTAGACGAAACATAATGCCTGTGATTTCGGGCCATTTAATCATAGGCAGGTACGCCGACAGACTCGGCGCGCCATCAAATGACTTCTGCAGAAGTTGCGAAGATCAGGAGGAAGATTAAATCATCTTCCACTTTTTCTTCAACTGCCAGGGTTTAGCCACCTGCCGGTCTAAAATTATGATTTTGATAACCTCTCCATAAGTTCTTAAGACGTTTCATTTGTGCTCTGCTAGCAAAGCTCCTTTCAATGACACCCCACAAGCATAGGTAAGGTGGAGACGGAGTTGGATCATTTGGTTGAGTGGCGCGATCATCACGCCATAGTAGCAGGTTCGAGACTTAGTCTCAATTCAATTCACTCTCCTCATTTCCTTCACCCTAATTGTTCTTTCGGTTAAAGCATCACATGGTTGTCCCATGGGCTTTGGCAATATCAGAAAAAAAAATTTAATATTCCCTCTCCCGACATTTGCATGTAGGTGCCACAAAACAGTTTTTTATAATTTTAAATGTGATTTTCGTCTTTGGGCCAATGATTTATATATTATGTGTGAATTTCAAGTCGATATCTTAATTCATTTAGAGTTAAAAGTCTCTGACAGATGGATGGAGTGACAGCATTGTCACAACAATAGAGTTCCGTTCGAGACCTTAAAAACAATATAAATTCTCGCGGATGATAGACTGGAAGCTAGAAGCGAAAAAAGGCGAAATCTGTGTACTGTGGGATCCGTACTATTATGTACGCTATGTCAGTCAGTAGTTGCTGGTGCCCTCACTCCGGCAGGAGAAGCCTTAAGTTGTGCGCTCAGTCGCGTTCGCAAGTGGGGCGTGGTTAATACCTTACTTATATTTCGACTAACAAATACCCTCCGTCTTATGTTCTGCTGTTATATTTCAGAATACGGATCGATTGCAAGCGATCGTTAATATAGGAAATTTAGAACTGATTGAGATTAAAAAGAGACATCGTATTAGCGATCGTACATATAGAAAATTAAGAATTGAATCGACCTAAATTGCTAGCAATTTAGGTCCATTCAATTCTGAGTTTCCTATATTTACGATCGATTGTAATTGAATTGCATAGTAATAAGGCCCCTGGTCGAAGTTATAGTTGACCCAACGAATCGCAGGCTTGCATTTATTAAGTGTTCTTCTGTAAATCTGTGTCAGTTTGTCTGTGATGGTCGTAGAACAATCATTGTTGAACCAATTGTTATTCGGTTTTATGATTTTTAACCTATGATAAATGAATTTATATATTCTCGGTGCAGTCGTTTTGAAAGTAACAATACTTCGGCGTACCAAGTTTCCGAAATATGTAGGTGACACTGAGATAGCGGCTGACTATGCTGATTTATATTTCTATTACAGTATAGCAGGGATTTTTATATAGTGGCTACTTTGCAACTATTTATTTACAAAATTTCTTAAAACAGTCACTTTTATATGAGTGATAGGTGTAAACTAAGTATTTTCATTTCTCAATTGATTTCAGCTCATATTTCACAGCTCTTCTATCGAAAACAAAATTACAATGAAAATGTAATTTCGCCCGCTTCATTTGGTTTCTACTTTCACTTACTCATCGAATTCGAAACAGTGTCTGCACAATGTGGAGACTCGCGCAACGGGTGAGCGATTTAATTAGGGAAGGCTTTTACTTTTAAGCAATTTTTGTACATGGAACAATTACTCGAATAGCCTCAAGTAATGACGTCATATTTTATCGCAATTGCGTGATAATTATTATAGCTAGCGTGACAGTATTTCTTTGCTTATTAATTTTTTATCTTTACACTCTGCACATCTCGCCATTAGCTTACTTTTATATAAGTATTTTTCAGCACGCCCTAACAAGCTTCGTGTGAAATTCTTTTTCTTTTTAATGGAAGCTACTTTGATTGAGGTTTCAAACGGCTAGGCCTGACTTACTTGTTGTGATAAAATTAGAAATTAATTAGAATTCGAGTGCAAACGGTGTTACATTGACTGTGAATTGAGACCAGAACGTGAAACACAAACATGTACAGTCCAACAATATATTACTTTATATAAAAAACGATTAAAAACCTGAGCGTTAGCTTAATTATTGGAATATGTCACAAATTTGTGCTGAAATCATGTTACGGTCAAAACATCATCCAACATAACTATATTTATTTATTTATTTTTATTTAATGTGTAGGAAGAGTAAAAAAAAATTAAATATTTTTTGCGAGAAAGACATTATAGACTAAGAGCCAGGTCAAAAAAATGCTCTGAATTTACTACAGCTGATCATTTGACATTTGGTCATAGTAGTTGTGTACACACACATCCTGCGGTCAGTCAAGCGAACGATAGAATAGGCGTCACATATAGGCTATCAAAACGGTTATGATTGCTGTGGTATTTAAATGAATTTACTAAAGCTGAAAATTGTTATACAGACTGTATATTGCATATAAATAAAAGTTATGTCAGTCAGTCAGTGAAATGTGACAACGGAGCTGGTCAGTCAGCCCTAATGTATGTACAATAAATAAATAAGATGCAATTCATTTATTAAACTTGAAATTTTTTTTAGAGGTACTTAATTGTATATTAACCATAAATAAAATGGTCAGCCAGCCATACTGTGGAACAACTCCCGTCAGTCAGCCAAAAATTATTAAAGTATGTACTTCCGACAATATTGGATATTCAATATAAGGAAAGTAAAATTCATGCGAATAATACTGAATGCTTACAGCGAGCAGGTATACTGTTAGGTAAGAACCCGAATGTTTGTTTGTCGGCGTTTGGCCAGTGCGATAGTTTTGTATGGAAACATGAAAAAATTTAAGTTTAAATTCTCTATCTCCGATACGAATGCAGATCCCATTCTAAAATTTTACACATATTATTTATGAACTATAAGCTACATTTTGAGATAAAAACAAAATTTTTTAAAAATGTCGAAGTTAAGTAAAATCCGATTTGATATGTTTACTTCCGGTTTTATATAGGGAACAAATTTTTTTTCAACTCTGTAATAACAGCCAAGAAAAACATTTATTTGTCTTTAAAATAACACTATTTACTTTTTTTCTATCACTTTGAATAATAGCAAATTTTTTTTTCAAAAAACCCGCTCTTCAAATTTTGTCAATTCTTTAAAGGCTTAGAAAAGGGCAACTAGGCTTCATAGAAAAAAAATAAAAATGCACATTCATTCAGGACATATAGAAGTACAATTAAACTAAATATGAACAAAATCCAGAACCTGAAATTTTTTTCGCTGTCCGCTTCGCGTGAAATTCCCCTACTTTAAAATTCTGACTTGGACGCCTTTCAGAATTGGTGTTCCATTAATGACCTTCCCCTAAATGTCGGAAAGTGTACATCTATGTCTTTCTCACGAAAAAGGTCTCCCTTTCAATTTAACTTTTCCATAGAGGGCTGTCCTTTAACAAGAGTTACTAAGACTAAGGACCTAGGTGTCTGGCTCAATTCCCATTTTTCTTTCGAGGATCATTTTGATGCCATAGTCAACAAGGCTAATATGACTCTTGGTTTCGTGAAGAGGTGGTCAAAGGAATTTGATGACCCTTACATTACAAAGCTCTTATATTGCACTTTTGTCAGGCCTATCCTGGAATATGCCTCTCCAGTCTGGTCGCCGTTATATGAGACACATATCAATCGCATTGAAGCTGTTCAACGGAGGTTTGTTAGGTTCGCTCTTCGTGGCCTTCCTTGGAATAACTCCCGTATATTGCCTCCTTATGTTGATAGACTTGAACTCCTGCACTTGGATACACTTGAAAAGAGACGACGTAACGCAAGGATCCTTTTTGCTTTCGACTTCATTCGGGTGTCCATATACTCTTCTGTTCTCTTGGCTTGTTTCGGCTTGTCGGTTCCGGCTCGCTCCTTGAGGAATCACGACTTTCTTCAGTTACCTTTTCATCGCACGCACTAATCGTGGATTAAATTAGCCTATCACATCGATGTCGCGATTTTTTAATTCCTCTTTTGATTGCATTGATTTTCATCTATCGCGAAATCAAGTGAGGAGTCAGCTTTGTTGAGGTTACTTTTTACTATTCACTTTACTTTACAATTTATGTACTTTCTACTTTTTATATACCTTTTACACACTTTAGCACTTCTATTTTCTGTATATATGTATATTCTCTCATTATCTTTGATTTTATATAGTTTTTTATATTGTTCTTATTTAGTTTTTTTTGTAGTAATCAGCACATTGATGAAATATTGTAAATAAATAAATAAATAATTTTGTGCAGTGCTAAAGCATGGGCCTATTCATAAACGCAGGTTTGCACTGCAGCAATTTTGCTAAGAGATCAGCATGTTCATAAAAGAAATTGTTGGCGTATACTACATCGATTCTAAAGAGTTTAACTGGCATTTCGCCAATTACAATATTAGTATCATACGCCGCATATTTACTTCGAAAATATTTATCAAGGCTACGATCTGATTATGTGCGGCGGACAGCCGAGTGAGCGGTTCTTAAAAACCCATATTCCACCTTGGTGCAGCCTGCTTCTAATGTTGATGCTGCTGTTGGTTCGGTTGAGATCGATATGTCGACGGGTGCTGGTGATGTCATCGATGTCGTGAATCTGAGAGAGGCTGTGCTACCCCGTAGCGTCTTCGTCTCAAGAATTCATTCTGACGGTACCGTGGATAACGTCGTACATCATATCTCCTTGGCTTTTTGCGAGACGGAATTAATTACCGACGAATTGTTGACAAGTCACGCAAGGGCTCAGGCTCTTTGTTCGTGTCTTTCAAGATTGTCATTAATGATGTTCTGTTCAACGCCTTCGTCTCTTCTCACATTTGACCTAATGGAACCATCGTCCGGGAATTTGTTCCAAAAAACTATGTTCTACTACGCTTATGTAACTGGCCTCTACTTTTTCTTGTTTCGGCGTGGCGACATGGTTCTGTCTGACTGAAACTTGGCTTAGTAGAATCATCGCTGATGCTGAGCTCTTTCGTCCGGAATAAATCGGCTTTCGATGTGATTAACATGTCTACAGTGAACGCCCGCTAAATATTTATGAATTGCGTTGCGTCCGCAGGATTAGTTGTTGTACCTCGCAAAATTTAACCTACCAACTATTAGCTGGGTATCATCAGATGTTGACGGGCTGTTTCCCTCCTACTCATCGGCATCACAGAGTTCTCTATGTTTCATCGACAGCCTTTCTGCTTTCGGCCTGGTACAGTGTTCCAGCATCGCTAATAATTCTGGTAGATTCTTGGATTTGGTGGTCAGCACTGACGCATGCGGAAGCTTGGTTAGGCGTGCTTTGATCTCCGATTCACAGTGACACTTCTCTTTTAATTTTAAAATGGCTCATTTTCTGTTTTGAATAATTTTTTATTGAATTGTAATTGGTCTTATGTTTTTGACGAGCGGGACATTGATGTGGCGGTAAGTGCTTTTTATGACAATCAATTTAATTGTTTCTTGTATTGTGTTCCTATTTCTCGAACATATGCTTCTTTTTCTAGTCCGCCTTGGCTGAATAGCTCACTAAATCATCTTAAAAATGTTTAAAAAATAAGAACCGATTCTGCTCATCAAGGAGCGACTCGGATTTTTATATCTACTCACATTTCTGAAATTCATAATTATATTAAGAGAATGAGGTTTATTATACGCGACGAGCCTAAGCAGTTTTGGAGAATTGTTAACTCTAAGCTTAGTACCGACGGCTAGCCTACTTTATTGAAGCTGGGTGATACCGAAAGTAGGGATCCCTTGACGATTGCAAATTTTTTGACGACTTTTTTAAGACCGCTTTTCTTTATGACACCTGTGATATCAGCTCTACGGATTTTAGTTACTTGATATTCTTATCTCCTTCTTCACTGGAAATGAAGCAGCTTATATTTCAAGGCGACACAGTCGCGAAACATATTAATAATTTGGCAGATAGTTTCTCATGCTGTCCTGATGGTATTCCTGTTTCCTATTTTAAGAACTTCTTTTCTAATTTCTGTTCTTTGTTATTTATTTAATTTATCAATTTCTTGAGGTGAAAATCATTTCTTATTATTCTTCTTTACAAAAGAGCTAATTTGCTATTGCTAATTTGTGTTGCATTACTAAGATTTTTGACTCAATAGTTTGCGATATACTTTACTTTCATTGCAAACCGTTTTTGAAAATTTCCAGCACGGTTAAAAAAAAAAGGAAGGTCTACCAGGACTAAGTCTGGAATTATCAAATTTTTTTAGGATTTTTTTTAAGGTGAAAATAATGAACAACGATACTTAAACTTTGTAGGTATATTATAATACTCAAAAACCATACAAAAACATTTTTATAATTATCAAAAAAAATTTTGGTTATTTAAGAAATTACGTTGAAAAAAATGTACCTGCGCCGCGGGTGAGGTTTTAGCTGTCAAGAAGTTATTAAAAGAATAAATCTTTGATGGTCCCGGCCATAGCCACTGGTGTACTGACTAACATATTAAAATTTGAGATGATGAGTTTTTAAAGTTTTCCATTTATGAGGCGGGCCTGCCAACCTGCGGGTCCCCTTAAGCGCTGGAGGGGGGCGGGGGGGGGGAGGGGGGGGAGCATTCAACACTACGTTATATTAAAAGATTTGCTAAGGAACGACCCGTTTATTACAGGTCTCCTTTATTGCACTTTCTTACTCCAGTTTGCCTCCGTACTTAGATAAGGGTCAATCTTATAAAACTAGAATCGATTGAATTTAGTCGTAACATCTTTAAAACTCTTTTCGCTTTTGAGTGTCTTCAAGGCAATATTGACTCCCTTGCTGTATTTCTTTTATATATCGATTCCGAGTCATTCCTTGAGGAATCGAGACTTTCTTAAAATTCCGCAACATCGCACAAATTACGGTTTTCACGAGCCTATCACGTCAATGTCTCGGTTTTTAATTCTCATTTTGACAACATTAATTGAAATCAAAATTGCGTTAAGGCTAAGCTTTAAACTTTTTTGACACTTCTTTAGTTGGTTTGTTACGTTTTTAACCAAATATTGCTAATTTACGTTTAGCAAGTAAATAATCAGCCTGTTGCTGAATCTTTAATAAAAACTTCGATAAGACATTTGCCTATTATTCGATTTTTGTCACTCGGTAAATCCATAGCTGTGGGTTTGGCGGCAGTGACAAAACAGTTTCCAATGCGCGTTAAGCCCTTACACTTTTACATTCTCAAGTCTAGAAAAGTATGCTACAGTGCTTGTTTTGTCTAGAAAAAGGCTAAAGTGTCTTACTATAATTCAAGTACATTAAAATTATTAGCTTAGTTAAGGGGGATTTCTCCCTGAAGTATTCAAAAATGACCCTTTTTTCCCAATTTTTTTTTTTTTTTTGAGGAATAGGGAAAAGGTATTGACAGGCAGTATTTTGGAATGAAGTAAGCATCGATTATATTATGTTATTATATTTTTAATTTTCGTAAAAAAAACGAAATGGCGGCCTTCGGCCAATAACAAACAGGGAAGTGTCTGTCATGCATGTCCCACTTTAGTCCCGGATTCCGGGTGCTGTAGTAGTCCGATCTAAGAAATTTCGAAAGTTTCTTAAAATATACCCTTTTTATGGGTATTTCGAATTCTGTAAAAAATTGCACCACTTTTTAAAAAAAAATTCAATTTTTTGCTTTTCTCGACATCTTTAGCCCGAAAAAATATTAAATATTCGAATTTCGAAAAAAGCTCTCATAGAGCACCCAGTAATAGTATAAACTTTAATTTTAATCAACAAGAACCCGAATCGGTTAAATAGATTTGACGCAATCCGGAACCGAAGTTCAAAAGAAGTTTTTTCGAGAAACAATTTGCAATGCAATAACACGAAACGAAAACGTAAACAATGTATTTCCGAGCGACTTCCGAGAAAGGGCAACTGTACAGTTACTCTCAAAAGTAAGTAATCGGACTGAATTTTTTTAATAATGTTAATATATTTCATGAATATTAAACGTTAAAGAGCTTAGATAGAGGCCTTATGGTATGGAGTGCCTTTCAGTGAATGGAGTAGACAAAATTATTATTTTGGAGGGGAAAGTAAATTCAGAGGCTTACTGTTAAAAACAACAATAATTCCGGAGGGCAAGCGTTTAATACGGCAACATTTTACACTCCAACAAGACAACGCCCCAATCCATAAGGCAAAAATTGTTCAGCAATACCTTCAAAATGAAAATATTAATGTTCTGGAGTGGATGGAGTAAATGAACATGATTGTTTTTCTAAAAGTTAATGAGTCTACACTTATTGAAGTTGTAAAAAATATTTTACATTACCTTTTAATATTCATGAAACATATTAACATTATTAAAAAAATTCGGTCCGTTTACTTACTTTTGGAAGCAACTGTATTACAATTCTGAAAATGATCTAGAAATAGAAAAGGAAGTAAAAAGAAGAGTTTGTTTTGACGACTACAAAAATTATTTTTCGGAGATAAGTGCGCTCCCGGGCCGCGCGCCTGCAAGGATTTAAACGGACCCTGCGCGCTCGGCTTGTAAACAATATAACTCGAAAACGGAATGAAATTTCTAAAAATCCGTTTCAGCCAACATTTTGGGGGATATGTAGAAGAGATTAAACTAAAAAAAAACTAAATTTTGAAACCGCTCGAGGAGAAATCCCTCTTAAAGTTATTGAATGATTAAATTAATTTTCTTTATAGGAATATTGTTAACAGCTTTAGATTAACTTATACCAGTTTGTAAATAACGGGGTTAACTATCGGTTAGAATTTGCAAATTTGTAAGCGGGGAACAGGTCATTACTATAATATTAAACGTTCGTTAATTTATTTTCTTTGTTTTAAATAATGAAACCACATCTAGTTTTGTTAACATTTTATTAAAACAGTATGCGAGTTAACGCAAATGTATAATTTATCGAAAGTCGTCTATCTCCGATACTTTAAACAGTTCCTACATTTATGCACTCGGGCTCGTTTCTTATTCTTAATTAAATGTTAATATTGGCATTATTTGTTAGGAAGAATTAATTTTTAACAACACATGTCTTGATTTTATAAGACATGACTTTTAATATTTACTGTTAAATAATTGCAGGGCGAGCCGAAAGAACCTAACACCCAAAAGTTTTCACTGAATATAAGTGGTATGGTATGTACATACATATATTAGTCATTATAATTTTATTGATTAATCCTTTAACTTTTGACGCGTCCTGCATATTATCTGGAAGATTACTTATAACTACGCACTAGTATTGCTTCTGTTATTAGTGTTATGAATTGCCCTGGTAAATCAGTCATATATACTCAATACTAAATAACATATTATATACAAGTGAAGAAATTTCGAAAACTCTTCGAAAAACATCTTAACTTAAAGTCGACTTTATGTGTTTAGATCTACTTTGTTAGGTAAATAATTTAATTGTGGTCACGTCTTAGTTTCTTTAAGGCTTAAGTTAGTAAATTTTGAGCTCAAAGCAAATATAGATTAACAACTAAAAAATACATACACTTTATACAGAACTATATGCTATTTTGTAGGCCCATACGGAATCTTGCAGTTAGTCTGCCTCCTCTTAAAGCGTTGTGAATTCCTGTTTTCAATAAAAAAAAAAAATTTTAATCAAAAGAAAACTCTCTGAAATCATACAGGAAATATTCCCATATTATCTTTATTAAATAAATAGACCAAAATATATCAGAGATTGAAATAATAATTACATCTTAACAAATATAGATACAAATTAACTAAAATAAAACTAACTTCAAGTAGGATATTATGACTAAAATATTATTTACAAAAAACATTTTTAAGTGGGTCGTAATAAATAAATTGCACTCTTACACTTGCAACTAAAGACTTAAAGAGTTGGAAGAATATTGTCAGCCAAACAAGAGTGCTTATGTGTCCGTCTATATTCGAGAAATATCTTGCCTATAAAATCCAAAGTGTTATAAATTTTCTAAACTATCTACAATTAGAGGGAGACTTGTACGAAGTTTCGCAATTGCTTTAATAATTGGAAAACAAGAACCGCCGAACGTAAAAATTACCAAAAGTTGCAAACTTTACTGTTTGAAACGATCTTTCTTTTCTTTACTTGCATATCGTCTGTATAACGTAAAATTTGGCCAAGGAGATTATTTGAGCTGCCTAAGTACATTTTATATTGGATTCTAAATTTTTAAGTACGTGACCAAGACGTTAGAATCACTAGCGTTTTTATGTAAAATAACACAGGACTCATAATTAAACCTTGCGGTACCTTAGCGCAATAAACTACTTCTTACTTAAAGAATATAACATTTTCCTGCTAAAATATATTTTAACTAAAAAGACCAGCCAACATTGTTCCATTCACCGCTACTGAATTGTAATAAACAGAGGCACTTCAATACTAAATTAATTACCCTTCAATACAAAAGGATAATTTTATTTATATTACAAATTTAACGTCATCAATGGATTTTCGTGTTACAATATTCTAAAATAAGATTCATCTGGTTCAGTGTCATTTTTCGTAACTTGTAAACATCCAGCGCTGTGAGAGCTATGCAAGCTTATTTTTGTTAGATTTCTTTCCGAATGGAAAGTGTAATTTTCGACGTCTTTTCTTGAATTCGCCATCGAAACTAGATGAATCTGTTGAATTGGTATCTTCCATTTGGGAATCACAGTGTGTCGCCGACGTAGCAATCGCTGACAAGGATGCGGAGGGCGCCGATATTCCGATTCCTGTTGCTGATACTTTTGTTCCTGATGTACTTGTTGGTTGTGCACCAATGGCTGCTGTTGATGTTTGCATTCCAGATATTGTTGATGGTGATGCTGAGGTAGTAACGACAATTGATGCTGCTGATTGGAAATGTGATGTGAATGAATGGTATGGGCTATACTCCATTGGCACCGTGTCCGTACTTTGGGATCGGACGATGTGGCTAAAGATAAGTAATAAGAACCAATTAATATTATTGAACTGATTGTAATAAGCTTGTAATTAGTTAAAGCGAAGCCATTAATTAAGAAGGACATTCTCCCATGTATAAATAATGTCGTGATATCAATGTTGAAATGCGATTGCATTGATAAGAATTTAAAGAATGAGTTTTCAAAAGCTACTAAGCGAATTATAAACTTAGTAAAAGCGAGTCATTTGATTAATGTTATGAATGTAACTGAAAGAGAATAAGTAAGCGAAACAGCATACTACAAAAGTTTTGTAAGAAGAATTTAGTAAATTTACTCAGCGCAGGTTAAGGGTTTTTCTGGAAACTTGTACAATTTGTATAATTTCATATTGTTTAAATACCTTCAGAACCACATTGGTTCAATATTTAATATTTAAATTAGTTGTTTCCTATTCCAAAAGTTTTAGGAAACAATACGATTCTGTCACTAAATAGATTTATATCGTCCGTCCGGTGATTTGTGTAAGTAGACAAACTGATAACGGATAAGTCCGCACATTAAGAAAGGGTCTAAGTAATAGTCTCATTCTGTAATTCGAATCAGCAAACGAAAGCGCTTATACAGCCATAGCTGGTTTTTTTTTTTTGCACTTCGCCTAAAATTATAGTGTATAGCTTCTTCTTTACTGTACTATTGTTATCTTTCACTGAAATTTGAGATCCCCCATGCCCCCTCGGCAAGAATATGTGTCTGTGTCTTTACTTTTTTTTTAATTATAAAATGCAGGAAATTTTGTCATTACTATCCCTTTCAAAATATAAGAATAGCGTAGTTAAAAGCAAATCTCAAATACAAAGCCATTTGTAAAAATAACAAAGACAATTTTGTAAGTTACTGTGCTTTGAAATTGGCTAGTGTAAAAGATGCTAAAGAATGGTGGAAGTTAGTTAGATGCATTAAAGTTAAAGGATATATCTCGTCAGAGAGTATCTCTCCTGAATGTTTCGCAGATTATTTTAGGTCTGTTGTTAATCCCCCCTTCGTTGGATAGTGCATACTTCTTTGGTGAACCAATATACCAGTTTAGATTCTGACTTCAGTATATTGGAGCTCAAAGACTCGCAAAAACAAATAAAGCGCCCGGTTTTGATAGAATTCATTCAGAATTTTATAAAAATGCACATGAAAAATTTCTGTGTAAATTGCTTGAGTTTTTAACATGCTTTTTGACAAAGGTGAGGTCCTCTCTTCTTTTCATAGATCGAGTAGACAGACCAGCCCTTTTTCTAAAGCTTTATAATTTAGAATTCTCAACAAAGTGTGTAAGTATCTTGCAGGCACTTGATGACAAAACAAGTATTGGGGTTTGAAATGGCAGCTCTCTGTCTGGTTTAAAACAGGGGTGTCATTTAAGTCCGACGTTATTCTCTCTCAATATAAATGATCTGAGAGCATTGGTTGAGCTTTTAAGATTTCTGGCAACACGGCGTTAAACTGCTTAATGCATGCTGTGATGCTTAGTGACCTTCACCAAAAATTGCAAAGTATAATAAACGAGCTGATATCCTATGCACACAGGTGGAATTTATTAGTTAAACATTGTAATTTTTCGTAGGGGAGGCCGCAGAGCACAGAGGGAAAAGTGGTTTTATAGTAACGAAACGATGAAGTTGAAGTTATGAAGGAATACAAGTATTTGGATGTGATCCTTACTTAGAAACTATCAATTTCGACTCATTTAAGGGAAAGACTGCGAATAGCAAAGCTAAGCATTAATAGTGTATGGAATACACTCACCTCCCAAAGAGGAATTCTCCACTCTGCAAAAATTCAGATATACGGCGCAGTATTTAGATCAATCCAGTGTTACGGTGCTCAAGTCTGGGGATACTAATATTACGAAGAGGTTGAAAAATTTCAAAAAAATTTTCTTAAGAAACTTTTATGCCTGCCTCTGAGTACAGGGTTGTTGTTTTATTCTGTCAGTAAAATTCAACAGCGTGTTAAACTATTCCGAGAGGGAAATAACGATACCTAACATTTTTTGTTAAGTCGTCAGACTGTGAGAGACAAAAATGATCTGAAAATGAAATCATTTAAAAAAAGGAAAATTAATGGTATAACGGAAAACATTCAACTCGCAAAATGATCGATACTATGCAGTTAACATTGCTGATATCCCAAGTGAGAAACGTGCTATTAAAAGATTTCAATCTTTGTCTCGCGTAATGGTTTGGGGAGCTATTTGCAGCAGTAGGGGAAAATTGCCACTGTTATTTATCGATAAAGGTGTTAAAATTAACGCCAGTTATTACTTGAAGAATGTTCTGCAAGATCATCTGCTGCCTCATGCTAAAAGACTGTTCCGTGAAGACTATTTTTTGTTCCAACAAGACGGAGCCCCAGTTCATTCAGCATGTTTGGTTCAAGATTGGTGCAAGGAAAATTTACTTTGCTTAATTTAAACTCATGTCCGTGGCACAATGTCCCAAGTCAATTAGGTTCCTTGCGTAATTTCGAGGAAGTGGAGAATACAGAACACTTTATTGGAGTTTGTCCTATTTTAAAAGAGTATAGATTAAGTTTTCTTGGGAAGGTTAAAGGATCATTCGTAGAAGTGATAAAATATTTGTATGGAAGATGCTAGAGTGCCTTGTATGGTTTCTTTAGCGCTGCAGTTGGATTAAGAAGCTTTTTAATAGACAAATATGTATAATAATTAGTTTTATTGAAAGAATTGAAGTCATTGGTGTTTTTGAGTGAATCACATGCATTTTATTTTTGTTTTCTCAGTTTATTTTTTTTCCATCTTTTTTTCATTATTCTGCATTAAAAAAAAGTTGTCGGATTGTAAATAGAGTAGATATGTATGTATATATTTTTTCTCTTTATTGTTTTCTTTTAATTTTTTATAACATATGAAATTGTGTAAAATTGACGTAGTTTTACCAGTTTTGTAGCCAGCCTGCCAGACGGTTTTGATTTGACCATGTCAAGTTATTATTTTGACGTTAATCAGAGACGGAATTGTAATGGTTTGAGAAGATTAAATAAAATTATTATTGCATTGTATTACTTCCCCTATTGCAAGAATTTTTCCAAAAAATCTCTCTGTTCCGCATCCGCTATTTTTCTTTCACCGTTTTCCGAATAACAGATTGAGAATTGGTTATTTTTTCGAAGACCTTTAGGTAATTAAAATTTCTTCTCATTTTATACTGGCAACTTACCACGAATTTAGTTTGTTTTTCTTTTTCATTTCTTCTTTTACCAAAGAAATTAATTACAAGAAATTGCATGCAAAGTTGAAAGAAGACTTGTCTGTTTGGGCACTTGACTATTCAGGCTTAGAAATGCCTATGCCAAGTGTATGTGCATTCCATCAAGTGCTAAATAAGTTAACTTCTAGGCCCAATTGTTACTGGTTGATGAATTCACCAACTTCTATATCT
Source organism: Leptarthrus brevirostris (assembly GCA_964036015.1). Taxonomy (NCBI): domain Eukaryota; kingdom Metazoa; phylum Arthropoda; class Insecta; order Diptera; family Asilidae; genus Leptarthrus; species Leptarthrus brevirostris. The sequence goes on from OZ038374.1 coordinate 147,563,056, forward strand.
GGTAATTTTAAAATCACAACGATCTAACCAACGACAGTTTATGTTAATAAACGACTCAGCACTTAAATTCTTATCATGCATGAAGAAGAAAATTTTTCAAAAATTTCTAAAAAAATCGTAAAACTCTGCAAGGCCATGAAAATTCAAATCACGGAAGCGCACAAATGTATTTACCTCATATAATTTTATGTTGTCATATTATTGAGAAATGTATTAACTCTCAATTTGTACTGAAATACGATACATTTCCCTTAAAGATTCTGAAGATACACTCGAATCTTGAAATACCGCTATCGAAGTTCACGGTGCGGTGCATAAGGCTCGTTTTAAATCAAATGCAAATTTTCTTTAATTGATCAATAAAAAAAGAAATTTACGAGACTACTTCCTTGTATAAATAATAAAGTCGTGAAAATGTTGTTGATCAAGGCTGTACGATCCAGACAGTCTTCCTAATCTAGTCCTCACAAAAAAAGATATATAATTAGAAAATCTGAGAAATGATAAAAAATATGAATAAGATGTTTACAAAAATGTAATGAACAATTCCGTGAATTTATTAGAATACATGAGGATGCCATAATATGACCCTTTAGGGAAAATAAGTAAATAGGGAAAATGAGAAAAATGTTCAAAGAAAAATAAATCAGGAACACGCCTTACTTTATGTTAAATACTGTTTCTTTACATTCGCATAGAAAATAACAATTTTATCACTAGGAGATTTAATGGCTACAGAAATCACAAATAATTTCTGATCATGGACATTGTTGCTTATGTTGTCTGAAATGAAAATTAATATTAAACGTCAATTTTATTGTTAATTACAAAAGGTGAGTGTGCTTTTAAAAACCGGGATTAGTGCGTTCCCAAGGATGCACACGATTTAAAAACAATCCAACCACTTCCAAACAAAATGACATCGGTGAAATATTCTGTAAGTGTATGATTCTGTTATTCAAGATTATCTTAGTAAGAAGACATATTTTTACCCCTATAATACTTATTACAATCGGACACTATTTGATAACAAACGGTATAGGATTTGGTAGTTAAGGTCTTTCAATATTGAAAGTAATCTATAAAATATTTTCATCGATTCGTTTTTGCAATGTTTTTAAGGGGTTGTTCTTTTTGAGGCAAAAAATTGAGGATTTTTGGTTATTTTTTTCCCCAGAAAACCTTTATGCTTTTAAGGTATAAAACTTTTTACAAATTATTAGGCAACTCTTAAAATTCATATATTTTTTGTGCCGGCATAAACGTGCAGGGTGCTGAAGTAGAAACCTTAAAAATAACATGGCAAACGGCTCCAGCTATTAAAAAACAAATACCGTAAGATCAAGCGAATCTGCCAGATTTCAAAGTTCAAAAAGAGATTCAGGAGGAAAGTTACTTTTACATTTCTTTTTGGTTTTTTGAGCAAAAAATTGCAGTCTATAAATTTTTTCAAATTGTAATGATAAAATTAAAAAATATTTGGAAAAATACATTTTATCTTATAAAAACAGTGCTTTTTTGAGCATTTTCAACAATGGGGCGAATCTGACGAATTAAATAACCAAAAAAAAAAATTTCTGATTTATTTATTGAAAATGATAAAATATGAATGGTTCTACACTAGATAAGCGAAAAACATTTTTTCTTTTTAATTTTATTATTTTGCTTTCTTAGCTGGCCGTCTTTATTTTGGAAGCATATTTTGCAGATTTCTTTGCTGGTCGTCCTCGTTTCTGAGGCATATTCACAGGTAACTCCTCTTCTTCTTCATTTTTGGAGTTTTCTGACGTGCTTTCTTTCAATTATTACTATTTCGGTGGAACGCTCTGGAGGAGCAAGACTAATACCTCGTTTGCCACGAGGACATTGTTTCTAAACTCAATTTCACAAAAAAAGTCGCCAGATTTGCCCCAAACAATGCAACGATTAGCTTATAAATATTATTCTGTATTTTTGTTAGCAATTTATAACAAAATTAATATATGAAAAAAAAATTGTTCATTGTACTTAGCGCGTCAATCATTTAAAGTTGACAAATGAAATTTCGACGTTTCGCAATGCCCTCATATTTCAACTCACCTCACGCCATAATGATTAGTGAAGCTTCTCACAACGTTTTTTTATGAAAGCTAATACTATACCAAGTAATACTGCTTAATGGTTTTGGTCTTTGCTAAAAAAAATTATTTAAAAATTAACTGAATCTTTTTTCTGGCAATTCGCCCCATCTTACGGTATTTAGCATATTGACTTAAGGGAGGAGTACAGTGTAAAACCGCTTAAATTAGGGGCATTTTGGGGAGTTAATTAGAAATTAAAAATTTAAAAAAAAAATTTAATCGACTTCACAAAAAATGCTTTTGATCCAGGCAAGAAAGAAATATTTTCGCGATTCTGGGAATTTTAGTTTAGAACGGAGTTGCCATGTATATGGTTGTATTAGTCTTTTAGGTGTGCATTTATGTGGAACATAATACTTATCTTGAATACACCCATTTTCTTCGAATAGCAAAAATTATAACACGTGCTATCATTTTGACCGGGAGTGTATGTTAACATTGAATAATAAAAAAAATCATTGGAGGTTTAAGTCTCCACCTTGTTCATATTGCCACACGACAAAGCGTGCGCAATAGGCAGAATATATGGAAAAATAAAAAGATTTCCAATAATTTCAACCTATCCTTTGATTCTAATTTATTTCACTTCGCCTATGGGCTGTTGTTCTAGCTCGCAGCAATACAACATTCATTTTTCGTCATTCCCCTTACCCTAATTCCCTTTCTAACGCATCATAAGGTTGTCCTCTGTGCTACCCCGTAAAAAAAATTATTTTACTAGAATTTCGATACGCAGTTTGCTCGACCGGCTTTTAGCGTGGAAACTACATCTTGCACTTGTGCAGGAGTAAATACTAGTCAAAAGCTGGCCCTAAAAACGTTCAGAAGGCTGCAGTAAAGAACTCTGCTGGTAGTAATAATGTCCAATCTGTCTATTCCTCAACTCCTTCAAAACAGCTTGGGAGGCATTCTTTTAAAAAAATTCCATTCCGGACGTTTTTCCGCATACTCAATTCTTGTTAGAAGAAATTTCGTGTGCACGGGACCCTTTCAAAAATAAAAGACTTAGTCTTGAAACACAGAATGGTTTTAAAAAGAAAACCAAAAAGTGTTATAATTTTTTGGCCAAAAATAATTCAGAACGGTTAAAAAAAATTTTCAATTATTTAAATTATTTTAACAACAAAAACAAAAGGATAATATTCGGTATAATCCTTTGCAAATATATATTTCAATTAATTTGATCCCTTTTAATACTTCTGCAATAGTATGATATTCAATGTAATAATGAAAAATGAATGAATAAAAAGGAATTCAATGAAAATATTAATATAAAATATATAAATAAATTGTGCTTAAATGATAAAAACAAAATAAAAGGGGAAAAATACAAAAAACCAACAATGCAAAAACATGCCAGACAGAAGTAACTTACAATCCTTCTACATACATATACTATAGATACATAAAGCATAAAAATTGTTATTTAGACGCACTAACACCCACTTGCAAATCGAGATCGGCGATACAATTATACGGGCAAACATTTTCCACAGTTCAAAAGATTTAAAATGAAACAACGTCAGTTAGTTATGTTAATACCACAAACTTAAAAGTAATAATGTAAGATTTGAAACAAACCTTTGATTGGTTCTTCTGGGGGGTGGGAGTGGCGCTCTACCAATTGGTCCGATGGGAGGCGCTGGAATAGCAGGAAGCATCGATTTCTTTGTTCTGGGTGGAACTGGTACAGAACGCTCAGAAGATACGGACGGACTGTGTCTACTTTCATCTATGAGATTATGTGAACTACTAAAATTACAATCGAAAATCTTTCGTTGAGCTCAAACCTCTTATATGTAATGCAGTTAGTTACCTATCACTTGAATTGTTGAATACTGCGTGAGAGTTGTGTCCCGAATTCTGTATTGTCGTGTTTGGCGAGACAGAATTAACATTAGTCACTGATGCTGTCGAATACATTGGCATTTGTTGCTGCACCGGCGGTGTTGGAGCGCTTCCTAGATAAAACTGTACCGACTGATTATCACCATCGTCACTAGCTGATGAATCATCGCGACCACCTCCGCTTGTTGCACTGTTTCGGCCATAGTTGTCTATCATACCTGGACAAATATACAAAAGTTCTTCCCTTACGATAAGGACAGTTTTGTAGAATATGTTCTTAAAGTATACAAAAATTGTTTACAAAAATGTTTGTTACATTTACTTCGTGTTGGTTGTTATGTATTTTGGCTGACGTTTTAAAACGAGAGCCTAGTGGAGTAACAATACTAAAAGCACGGTACATGCAGTGTCAGGTAGAGCAATGGACGTTATACAATATTATTTCCATGAATAGCAGGGACACAGCACTTTTACAATTTCTATGAATGAGTTTGCGTTTCAAGTTTAGAATTATTTTTCCTTGCTGTAGGAAGAATTCACTTTTAATAAGAATTTTACAAACGAAGAACTAAATAGTTAATCATCTGTGTGGACTATATGAGTTCTTGTGGTAATTCTAATTATCAGAAAATATAAAGATTTTTTTTTTGTATATTGTGTCGCGTAACTACAATTAGTAAATACTGCGTAAGAACCTTGAACCAAACTTGAGAGGAAGAGTTAAAAACTGCTATCGGTCATTTCAAATATCAGATAATTTGAACTGGTGCATTCTGATTTGTCGAATTGGTGCAAAATATCAATTCGGCTAGTTTTATTAGATAGGCTCCGATATTGCTATGTGTGATTAGGCCGACATGTGATTTCACTGTACTGAGTGTTGGTGTGGCAGTTCGAAATAATATTCAATATTATTAAACAATGAAATTCATGAAAGGAATTAAAGAATGCTATGCCCGCCAAATTTTAAACATAAAATATTTGTCGAATTTTGTCTACCCTGGACTGTCCCTTTACCCAATTTATAAGGATTTTCAGTAAAAACATTTCTTCCGCCTAGAAAATAAGTCGCAAGCATTTTTGTAGACATCAACAAAAGCCTTTTATTACGCCAGCAATTAGCACTGTGCCCAAAATGTTAGAATCTAAAGCATAATAGCGCGCAATTACCCATTAGAGCTTAAGATTTCAAAATAAAATTTCGAATTACCCTGTTCCTACCTAATACAGACCTGCTGAACATGCAAATTGATGTTGTTAAGCCGAACTTTTTTTCTGTTTCAAACGTTAATGGAAGCACCTAGTTTGTTATCTGGGCTCTTACGCTACTACATGTTCAATGACCGAAATTTTTAAATTTTAAATACTCAAATGACACCTATTAGACCTTGCTATACTTGTCTCCTCACCTGGAGCAACACTTTTATCGCAATAATCAAATTTACGAAAGAGGTACGGCGTCTATATGTGTAATCAGGAACCTTAAATTGTTAGTACTTTATTAGTTTCCTATTTCATAACTTTATTGTAGGTCTACCCTATACACACAGATTGGCAAGGTCATAAACTGCAAAATTCACTTGAACAACGTAATTTACTATTACTAAACAAAGATATTGTGATATGCGTTAAAATAGCACTAAAATTGAGTTTAAAATGAGACGTGCAATAGCACTGTACGGAGGAAAGAGAGAATTCATCAGAAAACTTCGAGCTGACGGAAAAACGTACAAGGACATAGAAGATGTGTTAAAATTCTCTCAAGATATGGTAACAAACGCATTGAAATATAAAGAATTTTATAAAAGTAGAGGAAGATAAAAAAACAAGCCCGGAAACAGATTGTTTCATAGGGAGACGTCTTAAAAAGACCCATTTATACGCAGATAGAAAAGAGCTATCTCTTGACTTAACCACTATAAGAAGACGACTAATACAAGTAAATTTACATGGAAGACACCCAAGAAAAGCACCTCGCTTTTATAAGTCCCATATCGCCCACATTAATAATATCGCCGCCAGGGCCAACTCTTTGCTGGCATTTTTCCTCCGTTGGTCCAGAGAATTTCCTAGCCCTCACATAAGTATTATTTTGCTATACCAGCTTCTGCAGGGAAAGATTGACTGAGCGGAACTTTCTTTCAAAATATTACCTAGAGAACTGTCCTATTCCCTTCGAAACCGTTCAAGCTTACAGATAGTTTTCTCGCGCACTAGTTACGGTATGTTCGAACCAGTTAACCGCATGTGTAGGTTTGCTAATGATTTTGGAGATGTTTTCGGCACTTATAACCATCCTGTTGTATTCACTCGTTTTTGTAAGGCTTTTGTAAGGTTTTTGTATGTTTTTTTATTGGCTGTGCACCCCTGATTGTTGTGTTTGGGTGTGTTTTGGCTTTCGGGTTACTAATGTTGGTGGGTAGGTCAATTGATTCCTGGCTTCTGCCTGTGAAGTACGAATTCTGACTTAGAAGGGTTAATTCTTTTTCTTCGTCATATAAAAAATAGGGTGATCTTTGCTAAAGATCATGTTGATTGGTCTTCGAAAAAATGGCGAAACATTTAATGGTCAGCAAGTCAAAGATGAATACGTTTTGGCCAGATGACTCTAAACAATATGTGAGAAGACCAAAAGGCAAAGGTTTTTCACCGCAGTACACCATAAAAACGGTTAAACACGGCGGTGAAAACATAATGATATGGGCTTGTTTTACGTGGTACGGGATTGGCCCAATAATGTGGATTACAGAAACTAAGGCAGGATATGACAATAAAATGGGATAACAACCCCACACTACTTCGAAGCAAGTCAAGCAGTTGTTTTCAAAGAACAGCGAGGATCTGGCCGGCGTAGTCGAACCCTATCGAAAACCTCTGGGGCGACGTTAAGAAAGCTGTTTTGAAAGGAAAGCCAAGAAATAAAGATGGTAAATTGTGCAAACTGGATGGGAATCTATACTGGCGGAAATATATCAGATTGTCGACTCGAAGCAACGAAGATATGTAGCTGTGCTTAAGAACAAGGGCTCTACAATGAAGTATTAAGCTCAAACAGGAATTATATTGACGAAAATTAAATTTGCAAGAATTGGATTCAGCCCATTTTATATAAAATTTCACCTGATTGAACTGCACACCTATTTTTTTGCACAAATCTTTTGGTAGGTTTGTAACTTCTGTTGTGTAATACTAAAAATATTTGACCGAAAGTTGAATTTTTATTACATACACAAATATTTTGTTGCACACGTTTGTATATCCGAGTCTAGTAGAATGATGCCTAGTTTGCAAAATGGAATATCTGCACTTTCAAACAATAGAAAATTTGTAAATTTTGATTTACCGAAATCTTTAAAGTGCAAGTGTTTACTTTTGAAAAAACGTAATAAATGAACTAGCCAATATTTAATCGATTTTTAAGAAAGTTTCAAAAGTAGATTAGTACTAGGTCTGTTCACGTACTCAGTTTTGGGTAAATGCATTATGATATTTTTACCCAAACGCGTTCACGTACTCATGAAATGGGGGAAAATTTGCTGACGTAACATTTCCCCTACTTAAAAATGTTAGTCCAAATCTACCCGAAGAAATAAGTTGAGTACATTTGTTAAGCTTTGTTATAAAGCCACTAATTGTCACTTTGACAGTTATTGCTTTAGTTTTTGTCCAAGACTACTCAAACTTGTTCACGTACTCTTGGTATTTGGTAACTTCTCCTATTTAACATTTTTACTCAGAATATTTCTGATCAAAAAGTACGTGAACAGACCTACTATCTTGCCCTCAGTCCAATCAATTAATGTTTCCATGTGTGAAGTTTTCCCAACTAACCGTATAATTTTTTTTTTGAATTCTTCCGTGATTTTAAATTATTAACCGCTTAAGGACTACGCCCGAGTATACTCGGGAGGCTATTATGTGCGAAAATTCCCACACCCGAGATAACTCTGGCAAATTTTACCTGCAGAAAAGACCACTCCCGAATATACTCGGATGAAAATTAATACGATTTATATTATGTGGAAGCGACACAAAAGGCAGCTGCGATGATTCAAGCCAGGTACCACTCCCCTTGTCTCCCAATCTCCGCAAATCGGGTGACATTCTGCTATGTTAGTACTGTTAAATGATGTGTAAATGATGGCAAGTGAATAGCAGACTTTTAGTACCGCGCAGTGTTTTTGGGCCTGAAATAGCTCTTATGAAGGATATACATAAATGTTCAGTAAATAAAATTCATTCATAAAAAAATGTTTTTTTTTTCATTTTTTAATGATTACTGAAGGGGTTAATAAAGCCTATAGATTTGTAATATAGGTTGACACTATCGAACCCTTAAGAAAGGATTATAAATTAGAAGGCTGTAAAATTGACGTTTTTTATGGGGTGGAAAAATGCATAGATTTATGTGAAAATTTGATACATATTTAATTCACAAATTTTTTATTTTTCAAAAAAGCCAAAATGGCCGCCGTAAGCTTGCGCTCTTGCTATCGCTTTGGAATAGAAAAAAAAATTGGGCTTTATTCTCTGAACTATTTTCTATGAGCTATGCAAATAATTTGCACTTTGTTCATTTTTAAGGTTCCGTACCTTCGAATGAAAAAATGGACCCTTATAATCTGTCCGTCTGTCACAGCCACTGTACCGTGTGCTGTACATATTAAATAAAAGGGCTTGTTGTGAGGGTCTCAAATATAATTTTGTTATAATTTTAAAATACATAGTTTTAAAGTTTTTTAAGAAAATAGATGCAAATTGACCGAAATTACGGAGCCTAAAATTTTGAAAAAAATACAGAAAATAGTTCTTTACTTATAGATTACAGGAAACCCTATAAGAAGTCTATGATCTTAAAATAACATGGTAAATCTCTCAATATTCTGCGTACAAACTTACATTTGCAGTTGGAATGAAACATGTTTTTCAACTACAATGTTAAGTTTGTTCTTGAGATAAGTTATTGATACTACTCGTTTGACTTAACTAAGCCAGGCATCCGTCAATCCTCGTACCTACCGCACTAAGTTCCTTCAGCTCGACGCTCGGTCAAGTGGCAAATCGGTCAGGGACGCCTCACATATTATTGCAATGCGCGCTACACTGCAAGTGTGGGTGCCAAATCAAAATATTAAATAACAGAATACTTTCTATGGCTCGGTCTTAGTCCACGTATTCGACAAGGCAGAATTCAACAATATACAATATATTCAACAATTTTCCTCTACAATCCAGTACCATACATACTTTCTTTAGTTACCACAAACAAATTTGGGTCAGATTTAAAAAAATATGGGAGATACCATAATCATCATACGGAACCCTCTCCACGCGAATTCAACTCGCACTTGTCCGATTTATTTTTACAAAAATAAAGCAAATAAAATTATTTTTTTCGCATTTACTTTGCTTTAAAAAAATTCTCATACACTACAGCATAATTTATAGATATAATTCATGGAGAAAAATTCATAAATACGTGGTCAAAATTTCAAGCCAATTGGTCAAATAGTTTCCTAGATATCGTGGTCAAGAGGTAGAAATTCGTTTTTTTTTTCGAGAAAAACGCGCCTCAAGATTTTCGCAAGCGTCTTCCTCCTTGTTGTGAACTAATCCTTATTCTTTGCCGCTTGCACATGAAATAGAAATATTCTCGGCCAAGTTCCCCTGGTTGGGTCCTGATGCGCCAGTACAAACCTGGAGCGTGGAGCATAATGAAAGAATTGGCTTTTGTAAGGGAAAGGCTCGAAATAAAATAGTTTTTAAAAAAAAAGTTGAACCGACTTCACAAAAAGCGCTAAAAAGCATAAAATAATTTTTAATTTTATATCTATTACGACATTTTGAAGTCGGTGCAAATCAAACAACTTCAACAAAAATATTTAATCGTCATTTCTTATGATCCCGTAAGCTGAAACGTTCAGGTAGTATTATGTATTATTTTCAATTGTGGTTCTGTAGTTGTTTTATTTGTTTAATTTGCACCGACTTCAAAATGTCGTAATAGATATAAAATTAAAAATTATTTTATGCTTTTTAGCGCTTTTTGTGAAGTCGGTTCAACTTTTTTTTTAAAAACTATTTTATTTTTCACTTTTTAGTGTCTCCGACTCTATACAACGAAGAAAGGACCATCCAAATCGGTCCACGCGTTAAAAGTTAGTTTTAACCCCCTACCCCATTCCACTAAACTTTTTTTCTCATGGCATCAATCAAGAAACATACTCTACCGAACAGAAAAGGAATCATCGAAATCGGTCCACGCGTTACGAAGTTACTACCCCTCCCCCTCCCCCACCACCACCATAGGACCAAATTATTCTCCTATTAGCAATGGGGGATCACACTATATACAACAGCAAAAGAACCATCCAAATCGGTCCACGTGTTACAAAGTTAGGTTCCATCTTCCCCCTCCCCCTCCCCCACCACAGCAACATTTGTTTTCTCGTAGAATCTAGGATCATATTTTACTCAATAGAAAAAGAATTATCCAAATCGGTCCACGCGTTACGAAGTTAGACTACCCCTCCCCCCCACCCACACCTTTCACCATAGGACCAAATTATTTTCCTATTAGCAATGGGGGATCATACTCTATACAACAGAAAAAGAACCATCGAAATCGGACCACGCGTTACAAAGTTAGGTTCCACCCCCACCCCACTCCGCCCCAAAATTTGTTTCTCCTGGTATCAACTACGGAACATACTCTATCGAACAGAAAAAGAATTATCCAAATCGGTCCACGCGTTACATAGTTAGACTACCCCTCCCACCTCCCCCAACCATAGGCCAAAATTTTTTTCTCCTATTAGCAATGGGGGATCATACTCTCTACAACAAAAAAAGAACCATCCAAATCGGACCACGCGTTACAAAGTTGGGTTTCACCCCCACCCCCTCCCTACCAAAAATTTTTTTGACATGGTACCAATCGGGGAACATACTCGATCCAACAAAAAACGAATCATCAAAATCGGTCGACGCGTTACGAAGTTATGCCCGGTGAGACATAAAAAAAAAAAAAAAAAAAAAACCGTCGAACTTAGAACCTCTTTGTTTTTGGGAAGTCGGTTAGAAATCATTTTTTCAACCGTCTAATTTATAATCCCCCTCAACTTAAAAAATGGAGTTGCTGTTATTCACAAATAAGGTGCTATTTAAATGAACACTATAGAGCTAAACAGATTTACGAATGATAAAACTAAAAAATGATGAGAGGACATTTTAATTAATCCCTGATATCACTTATATTTTTCAATTGTACCTTTTTGCATCGTATTTTATCATTAAATGATTTTAGTAAATATTATTAATTTACATTTTATTACATAAATAACAACTAAAGATTTTTACTAGAACTCAATAGTTAATACATGATTTTGACAGTGTTAGTAACCTATACGATTTTATCTTACATTTGGTTATAAATAATTGCCCCGTTGTCATAAATCAAACCTTTAAAATTCCTAAATATGTACAAAAGAAAATGTTCACTACACGAAAAAGCTTATGAGTTTTTTTATCAATGAAGAGTAAATGTTGGACATAAACCAAATCATATTGACAAACATGCAGGAATAATAAAAAAATAGTGAACGGTATCAAAAACTATTATTATTACAAAACAACATTCCAGTAACATTGACAAAATATTGAATATATTAAGCTTACCTTAAAATATCTGCATTTATATTATGTATCTACACAAAACGCATAATTATTTTAAAGTATTGGAGAATATTATTTTTGCTTTGATTTTAGAAATTTTACCATTTAGTGTTTTTGTTTATTGAATGCAGCACCATTAGCAAAAGAGAAAAAAGAAAATTTTCATACAAAAATTCATTTTTATTAAATTTAAGAAATGTATTTACAAATTTCATTGTTTATATTATTTGCTAGAGAAATTATCCCATTCCGGTGCTTTCTGAATCAATTATCGAATTAAAAAGAAATTGTGGAAAATGCTACAGATATTTTTAGGGTCTTTATTAGTCACAAAATAAAGTTAGCAACCCTAACGTGCGTTTCTCGTGTTAGATTGGCATTTAAAGTATTTCCATATAATAGTTGGGCTTATTGCGATTAATTTTTTATAGTTATATTATAAATTGTCACAAATAGAGGAAAGGGAGCAACTAATTAATCGTTGCCAAGTGAAAGTTTTGGACTGAGAATTATAAATTTAGCTACGATGAATTTTACTTACATTATTTTTAATTTATAAAAACTTGCTTTGTATGCAGTCTTTAATGTAAGAAAGTTATTAAAATTTAAAAATAAATTGCGTAAAATTGTTTGTATCACACATATTTTTTACGGCTTTTTGAATTGGGGACATTTCATATGTCTAACCCTGTTCACGTATTGCAGACTTTAGTTTATACTATGTAGAGATTCCACCTATTTCTGTGAATGGCTTGTATTAGTTATGTCACTACTTTGGGAATTGTCTTGAGTTGTTACAAGAAATGCTGTTATTATGTTATTCAAATACTCAGCAGTTCTCGGTAAGTGCCTTGTACACTAGTATAAAACTGTAGCTAGTAAAAATATTTATTATTCCCTACTTCACATACGGAAAATTTTTAACTTTTTATGTTAAATCAGATAGCATAATATGCTCCAGGTTATGTAAAGTCTGCAAGGCTGTATTTAATTTATCTATGGTCTGCTAAAATCTGGCATTGCTTCACAGTTTACAAATACACTGCTAGGTTTATTTATAAACTTTTATCTAAAACATTAATTCTATTTTAGATACAGCATAATAATGAGCCTCCAGAAATTCTGTCAAATGTTTATTTCTCAAATCGTAGCATTATAATTCTAAGGGTTAATAAAACCACTATAGAAAAGTTTTTTTCTGGCCGAATTTAGAAAAGTCTTCCTTCCTTTATTTAATCGGGGCCTACTTTATCATTTAAATAAAAGTTATTTAAAAGCATAGCTATGTATGATCCAATTAATAAAATTATTGACATTAGTTTCACTAATACTTTATTACTTATGATTGATTTTTCTAATTTACATAGGGTAGTAGCTAAACATACTTCCCTTAATATTAACTAGCTTTTAGTTGAAGTTTTTCCTTAATAATATTATAAAAGATTTGTAAATTTTATACACATTATCCATAAAGCTATAATTATTTTCATAAATACTTTCTATACACATTTAAATATAAGCAATTTTTCGAGATTCATAAACGTTGCATGTTACGATGAGAATCGAGGACTTTTTCTAAAAAAAAAAAACATTATTTACTAATTTTTTGCCTATTTAAAACGAAAGTAATTATTTTTCCGGTCCATTTACCCGATCTAAAAGCCCCCGCCGCAATATCACTGCGAAGATACTGCCTTTTTGGTAGTCATGCCATGCCGTCTACATGCGCATTCCTTAAAACGATTTATGTCAGAGTTGCTTGGATGAGGAAGTTGAAAGCATTCAGCATTTATTTTGCCAATCCTCAGGATTGACCAGAATACGATTTCAGTCCGTTGCCGTTCCTTAAGGGAATGCATTTTTTACAATCCGAAAACCCTCAAGAACATGCCTGAAAAAGGGTTTCGGAAAATTCGTTCAAGTAAGAAAGTTACAGAATCATATTCCTAATCTTCAAACCAATTTTTCTCGAAACCACGTTGTTCAAAATGGTGACCATGATATCTCGAGTTCTCTCGAACCGATTTACTTGAAACTTTTTTTTATAGCACCTTCAGTAAAATTGTCACTATGGTCGGTAGCGGGATTGTGTAGATATGTTTTTTTCTTTTATTTACAAGCGTTTAAATGCAGAACTTTTGCAACTGCCTAACTTTTGTAATTTTCACTATTTTAGCATTTCAGCGCTACGGACGATAGCAAATAGAATAACAATTGATAACAATTTTGAAATTTGTGTTACAAGCGCCTCAGCAATCGTGGTCAGCCGCAACTTCCAAGCGATCTCGGGCCCTTTATTTTTTTTCAATAAATTAAATTATTTTTGTATAAAAAGGTTGAATAAATATTGAGGGTGTCCAATACTACGTGATCGATTTGTTTTTTAAATAAACACAAATTAAGAGGAATCATAAAAATTCTTTTTTATTCATAGAATTATGTATGGAAAATGATTTCATTCAAATGCTCACCTTGATTTTTCTCCATTTAGACCATTCTCTGAGCAGCATTTGAGACGAGTTTTTCAATCATTTTGCTCAGTATTATATTGATGACACGTTGCATGTTTCCTTTGAATGCTGGAATTGTTTGTGGATGATTCGCATAAACTTTATCTTTGACATAGCCCCAAAGAAAAAAAGTCTAACGGTGAATTGACTGTAGCCGTTTGTCCTTCATTGTTTTCAAGAAAGTATGGATGATGCCTCCGTTCCATATACCGCAGTAGCTGTTTGACTGCATGTGGGTTTACTTGTTTACAATATGAATGCACAGGGTCTTTTAAAATCGAATAATTTTTGCCAATACTATGTTTAAATCTTCTGATCGTGCTCATCATAGACTTCAAACTTTGGATATAAAATTCCTCAATTTGGATACGTTATTGAATTGTGTAGCGTTCCATGATTAAATGCTATAGTCTCTAGATTACATCTGCCAATATTTGACAACTATTCGTCGGTAATTGCAGATTTTATTTAAAAAAACAAATCGGTCACGTAGTATTGGGACACACTTTACGAAAAAAAAAATCAAATATGCCTTACTAATCCCGACAAATAATTTCTTGAATTTATAGCCAAAGAACGGCTATCACTACGAAATACCCCCTTAAGGGACTAGAACAGTTCCCCAGTGCTGAGCTAGAGAACTTAACCAGATTACTCAATAACTGCAGATTCCTTAATTACTGCTTAACGATGCCAAACCAAATCAGGTGAGATTTCTGCCAAGTGGTAACACAACGGACAATATTAAGGTGTATGTGAGGACGACTGGTTTACTATCCGATGATAGTGAACTAATTCAGCTTAACCTAACTCTTGTTTTTTTGCATGGTGACTCCTTCATGTTTCAAATAACCTTATACTGTTCTAAAGCGTATTACTTTATTTCATAGAAAGCAAAACGTTCTTCCTGTATTAGAATTTTTTTCGTTGGATTGAACCGAAATCGGTGAAAACAAAGTTTCTTTAGAACTTAATATATCACGTGAATAAGTTTCGAACCTTTTACTTAAAAACTATTAATTTACAAAATAAACGTTGTTTTCCTTAACTACTCTCTTCGAGTTTTGCTTTAATAAATTGAAATTGTCTATTATTCGGGGTTTCCGAGGGGAACAGATTATTGCCACTGCTACCCTTTTACCTGAACTATGATCTGAAGTATACAAACATGCATGTGTGCATGTATTTCAAACTTAGTGTGTTATTCTCTCTCTCTAGTTCCCGTAACCCCTTAAGGGGCATGGGGCGGGAGAATAACTTTACCCGATTCGAGACAACGATTGCAAGTGGACCTACATTTTCTCTGCAACCCCATGACCTTTTTATCGTAATCTGTTGTCAGCAAAAAACAATCATTGGTCACCGTCGGATTGGTAGGCCTACAAGTTATCACTTACTCCACTAACTGTGATATTAGTATGTGAAATTTTACCTTTTTACCTCCGGAATTTCAATTCTGGTACTTAAGATACAGTGTAATCCACAAAAATTGTGAAATTGCCAAAACTTGTTTGGCACTATTAGTAGAATTTTTTTCAATGTTTTCATTTTATTGCCATCGTTTTAAAAATTTACAACGAAAATTACTAATAATTTTGTACTTTTAAGAATTGCCTACTAACAGTGAAGAAATTTCTTTGAAATCTCTGTATTTTCATTTGATTGCCAATTTTCATATATCTTGCCAATTACCAAAATTAAAATGCTGGCAAAGAAAAGGTGAAATTTTACGTAGTAATACTACTCTAAAGTTGCAATACATGCACTTCAATACGTACGTGTCTGTAGACTAAAACTCAAGTAAATGAATAGCAGTAGCAGTAAAGGAGACAATTTTAAAGTACTGAAAGTTTAAATTATTCAACTAATCGACAGAACTGATTAATTGAAAACTTAATTTATTAATTAACTAAACAGTTCTACTGCTGACAACCCTTAGAAGTGAAAGACAAGTCAGGGAAGTTAATTTTTTTCTGGAACAGTGAACCAACGTTCATTGGCGCCACACAACTTATCCTAACGTTTTGTTTGGACATCCTGCCCTTTTGCTCAAAATTCTGCATCGAGATATCTCAAACGATTTGATTTACGCTAACTTTTTGTAAAACATTTCTATTTAATAAAAAAATTTTTAAAGATTGTTACTTGTTCGATTGAACATTACCAATTTAGTTTAAAGCTTCCTTTGTAGGAGTCGAAATAAATATCAAAATGATGCTCTGAAAGCTTTAAATTAAACATAATATGACTTTATTTATGATGAAAAATAAAAGGTTGTTATGTAAAAACATAAAAAAAATTCCCTTAACAATAACAAATAAATACTTATTATCCCGCCACACATTACATGCAGTTAAAAGAAAAACTTCTGAGGAAGCACCAATATTGGAAGCTTAATAACGCACCATTAAGCTCAAAAAATTCTAGGGAGAAGCAAAAGCAAATTTTTGTAGCATATCTTTTTAAATAAATTTTCGTTTTCTTTAAATATACTTTCTGCACCGGAAGGGATTATTTATGATTGCAAAAAGATGATGAAGAAATTCATGGTATATAGGAATGTATGTTCCAATCAGAACTCAATCAAATAAACCAAAAAGCTGAAGTGGAAAAAGAAAAGTTCCATGTAATTACAAAGTAGGGAGAAATTAATAATTAATTATTAAATAAACTAAATTTAACTTAATCTTAATTATCACTTAAAATGTAGTTTAAGTAAATTTTTCAATGGGTGTTAGTGCGTCTTTTTCGTTTTAAAAGTTGTTCGTTATGAAAATAAATAAATTTTTCTACTTTTTGTATAGCTACTAAAATAATCAAAATAGTTTTAAACATTATTTACTAATTAAAAATATTAATTAACTCATAGACACTCTACCACCATTCCTTTTATTGCTCATATTTTCTAGTATACCCGAACTTATCCGACAGTGTTCATACTTTTTTTTGACTACTCTTTGTTTTTTTGTAAATGTTATTGCGAGAAAAAAAAACAATTTAAAAAAATAATTCCATAACAACTCCGATATTAGTTCACTGAAGAGAACAAGTTTCCTCAATCCATCTCGACCCCAGAAAAGCGGGCAGGAATGGAATAGAACAAATCTTATTCGAGCACCTTAAATAAGAAGTAGTAAGTTAGGAAGCGAATCAAATATAAAAAAAGATTTTTTGGAAAAGAATTTCTGGTCAAATAATTTATTTCATGTCAGAAGAGCGGCTCAATTTTCACTTTTGATATCATATTTTACTAAAGAAATTCTAAAATAAGGTCAACATGTCTCCCGTACCTTTCAGTGTTTAGTTGGTTTCGGAATGGCAATCAGACATCGGGGGAGAAGTAAGTATAAAAAAAACCAGTTCGAAACATACAGCTTTGCAAATGGCGTTATTAAGGGGGCAGACCCAGTTTTTTTTTGCATTTTCTCAAAGTGGAATATTTCAAAAGTATTCTTTGAAAATTTCAGACAAATCGGACCGTTATTTATGGAGATATATATATATAGCGTACTCAAAAATTTAAACGCGTTTTTCTCGAAACCATGTTTTCGAAGTCGATGATCACTGTAACTTGAGAACGGCTTTGCCGATGGGTTTAATAATTTTCTGACTTATTCTACACATAATTGTCCTCCGGATGGACGATTATTTTTTTTATAGCAGAAAATGCGAGTGAAATTTTATTCGAATAAAGAACTTTGATTTTCAACATCCGCCATTTTGTGAAAATTCAAAATTTTTCAAATCCCTTCGTCCATTCGTAGCATTATGTCATTAACTAATGATCCCTTTTGTTATTTTTTATTTCCGATGATCCAGTGACGAGCAGCAGTGATCACGGTAAAACACTTATTTTTTTGGACCTCTCCCAAATTTGCTGTATCCCACTCATTTTTCAATATTTCGCCATAAAAAAATTATAATATTTTCTGTAAATACATATCTTTCATGTGGAAAAACATTTGTTATTAATTATTATAATACGTGGCCAAAAAATATCCTAAAGAAGAGCCCCAACTGGGTCTACCCCCTTAAAGAGATCAAGACCGTCCTTAAAATTATTCTTAAATTTTATTATTTCTTTGAGTAGTAAGTAAGTAGGCTATGGCCTAGAACGACATATTTTAGGCAGATGGGAGTTGCCACAGTTGTAGACGGGATTTGTCCGCATTTATTTTGGGTAAAAGAATTTCAGAAATATATATTTTTTAAATTAATGTGGGTGGGGGGGGGGGGGCTAGAGCCTTGCTTTCCACACTCTAGATCGTGGGTAAAATATTTACATTTGGGTTACAGGAGAAATACGATCACCTGTTCAATTTCTTGAAGTCCAGAAGTCAACAGACACAGTATGGTCTAACATTTTTAGTTCTGTGTAAAAACTTTCGAGTCAACAGACAGACCTAATATGGGATATCACTTTAAACGGCTTCCTTTAGCGCGTTGAATGCCACATTAATTGTACGTTATAAACATTATTATCATATTTTTTATAGTAATCTGGGATTTGACAGTCACCGGTTACTCTCACGGCGCTATAAACAAACTCAGTACCGCTCACCGGTGAACCCAATGGCATTCAACGTGTTAAGGATTTAAAACATATTTATTTTTTGTTTTTAGCCGCATTAGTTTTTTACTTATGCCCCTAATCCTCCCTTATAACAGAAGTTTGCTAGCCAAAAAATCTGGAAAAATTCGTACTAACATTATTATAATCGCAACACAATTAAATATTTTATTAAATATTTGACAAAAGTTAGATCCTTTTAGAAATACACAACCTCTGCTTAAAATAGAGGACGACAAAAACTGGAACAGTATATTTCACTAAAAACTTTTAATTAAAAATGCATTTTTACAATGTAACATAATAATAATCGCATCTCATATTTCGACGCAAATAAACGAAATTAAACAATTTTCCTTTATTTATTCGTTTAGTAACTTATTTTATCTCTCCGCTCTTGCTTAAATTATATATGCTTGCGATTAATCATACATACTACCGGCTAAATTCGCTATAACTGTTTACTCAGTCACACTCCACGCAACGATAATTGCAACTTTTAATTGGTCAACAATGTCAAATTTCAGATTGTTTTCATAAACTGGCTGCATAAAAATAGCACAAGCCCAGAACTTATATACATACCCTCTCCCGCAAAGCTTGGTTATCTTTTACCTTTTCTCAGCTCACTTGTATGATAGCAACTTTATCCTGCTGAGAAACAAGCTGTCTGTTTTTCTATGTCGAAGCAGAACGAGCTTCACTTCAAATGTTCTTATACATAGTAGGTAAGTTGCCTAACGAGCACTAGTGATAACTCGTGCTCACTAAATGACTCTGACAGCATTTCACAACTTTCAGTGCTCGCCATTTGAGTTGTCAAATCAACTACTCAAGCATTTTTTATCACTGAAAATTTTCTAAGTGCTATTGAATTGTCAGTTCACATTTCTCATTCTTGGCATTGGAAAGCACTCTGCGTTCCTCAACTCAATTCAGTGTTATACCCACCAACTATCACTTTTTATCACTGAAGGTCAGGGAACAGACCTAGTCTTTGCTCTTCGAGAATGTAAATGCTAATGAAAGCCTGCCATTGTCAGAAAAATTACCCTACACCAAAAACAATTTTCCACACCAGAATATATGAGTAAGATGCGTCGGGTCTGACTAAATTTAATTATTCTTCATCGCTTACATAGCAAAGCTAACAAACTTTATATACCTAATAATAATAATTTTTACTGATCTGAAAAGGTGTCCAATGATGACGTTTTACATTCAGTGTAAAGCTATCAGACAAGACGCGGAAATCACCATTCAACCGACAAGATGATAACCGTTGCGTTTTTGTGGCATAATTTTCAGGGTTTTTGAATAATTTCAGATCGGCCTATTAGATTCATCAACTTCGATCGGCTTTTACCCGAAAACTGCTTTCCTGTTCCTTTTTTCAATATGACTAATCAGTGCAGGATTTACATATAAGTTATAGCTTGGGGCCAAACAAAAAAATTGTCCGAGTGAGCAATTGTCATATATACTTAAATATACTGCAGCATTATTTGTCCCAGCGTCTTTTCGAAGAAAAAAGCGCTATTGTGCCTAGGGTTTGAATTACCGATAACCAGTTAACCGGTATTACTGGTAATTATGACTACCGAAATCAAAACGAATCAATATGTTAGACATAGTAAAGCCTTTGGTTCAGTGAAATATGACAGTCTGACATATCAGGATCTGTATAGTGTCCAATCAGCATTCCCTGATGTAGAAGCAATTTTGGGATTGTTTCTTAGTATGATGGTTGCAAAATGTTCTGGAGAAAGATCTTTTTCTCAGCTGAAGACGATAAAAAATTAATTTAGAACAACAATGGCTCAAGATAAATTATTTTCCACAGTCTCATGTGCATAGAAAGTGACAAACTACGCAGTTTATCATTTGACGATGTCAACAGTGAGTTTGCTCTGACAAAGGCAAGAAAGAAAATATTTTAGTTTAATATAACTCCTTAAAACATGTTTCAAGAGATTAGATAATAAACCTTTGTAAATTGTGCCTTTTAAAAGAACTTTTGTTTCTTTTTACCAGAGTTTGCATTTTTAAGTTTTTTAAGAATAAAAGAATAAAGATTTATTATTGCACAATCTATATACTTCTTAATTGTATTTCAGTTTAACCCTCTAGGTATCCGAAAATCATATTTGACACTGACATATAATATCTGGACTTATAAAGTGTCCCATATCGCAAATAGCTTAGGGCATTATCAAGTCTCTAAAACCGGCCCTATGACTGATACTTTTTAGTTACAGCCCATTAATCAGCATCAACAAATATTACATAGACAGAATTAGAGATGGGGGATCGAACTGAGAAAATCTATTTAGGACGGATCGATCTGTAATTTTTTCCCAATTTCGTAGATCGATTAATCGCCTTAAAATGATCGATATCCATAGATCGAACATATCGATTCAGTTTATTTGGACTTTTCAATTTATTTCAGCATTTTGAAATTACAAGTAATTAGAACTGTTTCCATATGAAAATATAGGGTCATTAGTAAAATAACTTATTTCTTTCTCGTTGTGGAATCACCAAACCAGAAATAAAACATAACAAGCCACCGATGACAAAATCATGGCGCATCGTAAATATTCATAGATCGGATTCGGAAATAAATAAATCGATTCTAAAATTCGCAGATCGAAGTCTTAAAAATTGATCTCTCGAAATCGAATCGTAGATCGCCCTTCCCTAGACAGAATATTAAGAACAAATAGAACAACAGTTTGTTTTAATTTCAATGTAAATATTTTTTTACATATATTATTAAATAATCACACCTACTTTTGTTTATCTTTCCAATAAATCCTTAAGCTTGTAAAATTCAGCTTGCGGTTATAATTATGCTACGCACTGTATATTAAGGAAACATAAAACGAATTTCCAGACAATTAGATTCTCATTTGTTTGCATTGCATCTAACAGTTACGTTATTGCTGCAGGTTTCAAGATAGCATAAATTGTTTAAATTACGTCAAAGCCGAAGTATTCCACTTAAGGCGATATTTCTGTCAAGTTAAAATGCACAAAAAATGTCTGGCGCATTGATGTTTGACAGACCAATAAAATATAACAGATGAAGTGGTCCTGCCACTGCCATTCCAATATTTAATGTGGCAAAAATGTCTGAGGGAGATTTATTTTTGTGTGCTTTTTATATATTTTTTGAAAGATGCCTACAGGGCATAGAAAAAAGATTTAAAAATCGAAAAGTTTAGTGTACCTTGTGGAAGATAAAGCAAAAATATCAAGCGCTCTGCATTTTTATTAAAAAATAACATTTGGAAAACGATGCAGTTAAATACCAGAGTTTAATGCCAAAAAATCTCATAATCACAAAAGTGTGAACACTGTAGTTAAGACAAATTTCTAAAGAATTCATCATTTGTATTTTAAAGCACTAAAGTTACCTGTTCGACGTTCTCATCAGTTAAAATTCTTTGAGCACACGAACACGCAATCTATCTTACTAAAAAAAATAGGTAGTTGCAAAAAAGTAAAAAAAAATACAAAAGATATTAAGCACAAGAGGAACAAAAATATAAAACTAACAAAGTACATAAGTTTATCATCTATACTTATGTACTTAACAAAGATTAAATCGAGGGATAAAAAGCTACAACAGTTGCATAATTAATTATAACAGGTCTAAGGTAAAATATAAAAACGTGCTCAAAATTAACTTAAAATTCAATTCAATTGAAAGTCTCACATAAATTAATTGAGTTAAGGAACTTATTAAGGAAAATAATAAAAGTAAAAAATAACAAGTACTTAACAAAAAACTTAAGTATAGTATATTTTTGTGAGTTTGCGATCTTTCAATCTGTTCTTGCATGATATTTACAATTAATGTTCATTGTTAATTGATTCATATTTTTTTTTAATTTTCTTTGTATTTATTCCGCAGAGAACATGGAAAAGTTGTCAAAGAGAAGATGCTTACCTTGAACAGAATCATCATCAAGATCATCCGTGCTATTTGCTATGCGTCCTAAAATATATCATGAGACCAATTAGAATGTCAATAACATGTGTCTACTGAGTCTTTATGAAATGGTTTTGTAATTGATTTAATTTACATTTATTTGGCCAATCAATTTTAAAAAAGATTTAAAAAATTTCTCATTTCTTAAGTTGGCAGAAAGACGTTTTTTTTCACAAAGACAGACACATAACTATACAAAAAATTTACCTCTCGAACTTTTATTCGACGATCCATTACGGTTATATAAAATATTCTCTAAGTATGCTAGGCCATTATTATTAACAATACTAAACCCCAAAAGCATTTCAATTTGTTTCCACCGATGCAGCCGCTCTTGTAATTCGTTTGTAACTTCACTAAGTGAATTTCTAGCTTCGACAATGGATCTGTCGACGTCGTCAATACTCTTTCCATGCGTTGACACAAAAGCACCAACAAGGCTCGATCGTTTACGTCTAAGTTTTTCACAAGCTTCACGAGCCAGTTGAAGTTGCTTTTCTGCCATAACTCTTTTCTTTAAGTGATTTTTACTTTCCAATTCGTATGTGTATTGAAGCCATGATTGAAGTTGCGGAGGCGGTGACCAACAGTGATCAACTAATTCAACTTCTGCCCGTGACAACTCAGATCGCAACATTTCGATTTCTTGCTTGAGTTGTTGAAGTTCTAAATCAGAACTGGACGATGTCAAGGAGGGAGCCTCTTTTAAACGTCTTTCTAAATCTAATTTTTCTGTTGCTACATTTTCCTGTTCCATTCTAGCTCGTTCTAGTTCCTGGAAATGGAAAAGTTAAAAAATGTTAAAATTTATTTTTTTTTGGGAGCGAAATATCAACTTTTTCATTATAGATAATAAGGAAGGGAAGGGAGGGAGTAAACTATTCTACAAGGTGAGTTGTTTTACATATATTTGTAAGAAAACTCTGTCGATATTAGTAGGCCCTTACTTATTTATGTTCTCATAAGATTGCAATAACATGTAAACTGAAATTATTCATTTTATCTTTACGACTCCAGAAATTAATTAATAATAATAATTAATATTCTGACTGTATTTCGTTAAATTCAGAAAGGTTAGTAAAACTGCTTGCACCTAGACAGAAAGAAGAATAACAACGGGAGAAGCGTAACGCAAGCTTGCTTCTAGCTTATACCAATTTTGCATTGAGATGTAAAAACGGATAATATTCGAAATAATCTTCGAATAATAACTAACAAACTAAATACCTCGCCTGTTGAAAAATAAATAATAATGGGATAAGCCATGAATTTATAAGTTATCTTAAAATTTAATTTTATACTATTACGTGAACTTTTTTAGCAGCGTTCGATGTTACTTTATTATATTTTGGTAATTTCGCTGGGTGAAAAAACTGTTGTTTAGTAGAGCAAAAGGAGGGATTTGAAAGTACAAGCATTTGCAGAGATCCTTTATCGTTACCCTTTCTTGTCAGTAGAAGTTTAATATGTACATTATCCCTTCCTTCATTATTTACAGCCATTGATAATATATAGTAGTTTGAAATGGCAAATATTTCTGTCACACGGACGTGGAGAGCCGGACATTCTAATACATCTACAATAATAATTAACCAGAAAAGAGCAGCGCATTTTCTCACCATTCTCCCATTTACAGAAACCGTACAATATATAATAGTGTGCAAAAAAAACGCAGCACCGGCAGGTCTCCTAAAGAAATTATGATTTCTTCTTATTAGTATGTAGTTTCGCAAAGGGCCCTGAAAAATACGATACAATAGCAAGATTCAAAAGATGCAAGTTTGATTTCAATTTAGTGTTCAGATAGTGAAAATGTTTGTGATTAAAGAGAATTTTGTGAAATACGGTTCAACCAAGTAGTGAACAAAAATCTGTGGCAATCGCGTTGTGACGGGAAAATTTATCTATGCGTGAAATAGGTCGTAGACTATATTCTGCTTCCACTGTTACCCGATTAATAAAAAAATCCGAATAGGCTGACACCGTAGAACGTCATGAAGAATCGGGGGGAAGACCGCGAAAGACTACTATTCGTCAAGATCGGTTTTTTTTCGTAGATATTTGGCGGATCGTTTCAAAACATCTCCGGATTTAAGACAAGTGTTAATAAGTGCGCATAACATCGGTATTTCCTCCTCAACCCGCCGACGAAGACTCATTTATTAAAGAAGTCCATTTTAACAGCTCGAGTGAAGTAATTACCGTCTCCAGTGGGCGCTCGAGCATCGTTCATGGACAGAGGATATGTGGAATAGAGTAATTTATTCAGATGAATCGAAATTCAAGATCCACTCATTGTTGAAAGACTGTTCGTGCGGCGAAGGACAGGAGGGTGTTTTCAGCCTGGATGTGTGCAAGTAGTACCACACCTCGGGATTGCGAACTTACGATTTGGATATGTTTTTTTCACGCGGACGTGGACATCTCACGTTTGTTAGCCAAAGAATAAATGTTAATGCCCACATTGATGTTCTGGAGAATTACTTGAAGTCTTCCGTGTTAGTTGTTTGCTTTGAAATTCGTGTGCTGCGTTTTTTTGCACACTATTGTAGAAGGATATCCACAAAAGTAATAAAAATTATATATTATACGTACAGAAGACCAGTTCATGAAACAAAGGATTGTAATTGTCAACTTCTATTACAATTATGAACTCAACATTTTGGGTTTCCTAAAATACCATAATGTTGAAAGGTTGCTGTTTTTTTTTTGTCGAACAATTTTTTATATTTCCTCAATATATGCCATAATGCTCAGGATGGGCGGACCTTGTATTTACTTAAAAACGCTTAAACAACAAAAAGAAATCTACATGTTCAGAAATTGGAACTATCTATGATAAAATCACATTGTGGAGGTTTATCTTACTGCATCTAAGGAAAAATTAATCTCCTGAGTTGGACTTCGAGGCATAGGCATCAAAGGTAGGAACATAAAAAAGCCATAGAAAGAGTGGATCGAAGTGTCAGGCACGAATTCTATTATAAACTGTGCTATGATTTAAGGGTGAACAACACTTTGAAGCCTAAAAACAAAGGTTTTCTTTGAGAATTTTTTGGCTTACAGATAAATCGTGATAATGTAGATGATTGGTGGTTGAAAAATAAACTTTCAACTGCATTTTTTATTGAAAAATAATATTTCATATTTATTTTGTAGAGGTCACTATAACCAGCTGCACGCCGAACACGGTTCCGTGCTTGACCGTTTTTAATCGGAAAAACAAAGTGGGTTAATTTTTGTAATATATATTGAAGTAGCTTCAGTTAACCGTGGCCGGTTAAAAAAAAATAGTTGTTGACAAAATGGCAATCTCTCAGAGAAAAACTTCCGAAATTTCCAAAAAATCAACTTATTTCGGGCTGAAAAGAATTATAAACATTTACTCATCTAAGCAGCAGTTAAGTGAAAGAGAGAACTCGTCGAAATTCTCGATGTAGTGTTCAAGGAACTGAAAATATCGCAAGGGAGCATGCGACGCATATTGAAAAATGAGCTCAATCTCAAGCCTTATAAGTTGCAAAAGGCACACGATCCCAAACCGAAACAAAAACAATTAAGCAATTCGTGAACTCCCAAAATGATCGTGTTTACTTGACCGAACGCTCATACGAGTATTTAAAACCTCGACTGGCCACCAGAAGTAATTTTCCATCACAAATAATGGTTTGTGCAGCAAACAACTGGATGCACTGGATGCTCTCCGATCGTTTTCATTGAGCCAAGCGTGAAAATCAATGCGATTTATTATCGGAAAAATATTTTGGAAGGTGCTCTGAATCCGTGGGCACATAAACATTTCCGTCGTACTCAGCACCGTCTCATAAAGCTCGCGTGAATCAAGAAAGCAAAACCATGTCCACACTTTATTTCGTTCACATAATGGCTTTCGAATTCCTCAGACTCAATCCGATGGACTTTTTCATCTGGTCCATTTTGGAGGGCAAGGTGAGGACTAAATAATATGCCTAAATCCCTGAACAAATTGATTGAACGTGAATGGGCCAAAATACCGCAAGATCACATTCGTGCAGCGTGCGACTCGTTTATTAGTCATCTCAATGCCCTAATCAAGGCAAAAGGTGGTCACATCGACCCAAAGTGAATGGATTCTGAGTTTTTGTTAATTTTCACACAATTTTGACTTTGAAGAAATAAAAAATATTTCCGCAAATATTTTTTACGGCTTTTTGAATTGGGGACACTAACCCTGTACATGTAAAAGTGAAGTTGATCCGATTTAAATTAAACAAAATATTCTAAGAGGATATTCTCCATAATTCAAAGTTTGGAAAAATATTAAAAAAAGAAGCAATTCAATTTTTCAAAACCGCCAAAGTGCTGTTTCCCCTTTAGAGAATTGACTTATTTTAACGATGACTTCACTGCAAGGAAAATCAATTTAATATTTCATTACAGGTGCGGTTTAATGCCATTCTCCCAGGGGTAGAAGCAAATTATGTAACTTACATGAAGAGGAAGACATAACTCATTTTATAGGAAAGTGTTCTTGCTAAATTTCGTATTCCAGCTCTTAACAAAACAGTCTTCAGATAAGATAAGGTTATAAATGGCTCTCATTGTGATGCTTCACTTGGATTTGCTTATAGTGCATGATAATATGGAAAACTAATTCTGAAAGGTTACTGTTAATGAATTTAGTTAATATGATTTTTAGATAAACTCAGAAATAAATTAAAGTTATTTTTCTTTTATTCCATTCCAATCTCGGCAGACGACCTAGTTACAGTCATAGTTTGTTTAATGCCTACCTGCTTTGATATCAAAATCCATCATAGTTTAATTTAAGGAATTAGTCTCGTGCGATTTGTCAAAAAAATCGATTTTTTTTATTAGTTTCTTTTATAACAACTCTAGAATTTGTGGGTAAAATGATTTTTCGATGCTTAAATTCGTTGGAAAGTTACAGGTGTACGTAATCGGAATTTGTAACGCTTACTTGACTTTTCAAACGCGTTTTTTTTTATCAAAACTGAATTTTTCAAATTCGCTGACTCGATATTACCAGAACTATGTAATGTACCGATTTACTTCAGTTTTATGGCATGTTCAGTACATCTGTAGTTCTAGTCCCTACCTACATACATATATACTGTTGGAAAAGTCGAAAAAAATTACGAAACACGCAATTATTTTCAAAACTATGCCAACAATTTAATTTCCCTTAATTTTGGTACCGGCTATAGCCACAGATCTGCAGATTACAATGCGATTTAATTTTTTAATTTCCAGCAGCAGTCAGCAGAACATGCGGAATCATGTCAGCCGTTAAAACAGTTTTTTTACATATTTGTCTTTTCAAAGTTATAAAGAACAAAAGCTTACGCGTTTCGCCTTCTAGGTCGAATTGCAACAAGTGTTGCCGAAAAATTTATTAAATAAATATTTTTTTGTTTGTTTTTTAACTTTATTATCATTACTTAAGTAAGAAGTTAGTAATTAGTTAAGCTAAGTAGTGTAAGCTCCGAGACAAATAAACATTTCTGTTTAGAAATATTTAAGATAAACAATTAGCGCAAACAATTTAAAGATTTGTGAATGTTGAACTAGTAAAACCGTAAATCACAAATATCAATGAAAAATTCTTTGGCATGAACATTATAAAACTATGGTTGCAACAGGAGTACGTATTTCGTTAGTAAAAAATGAAATTGTTTTCTTTATAAATAAAACCATAACGTCACAAAAACCTTTAAAAAAGCAGATAAAATTGCCAAAATATTCAAGAACTTGTCAGTCATCACTAAATAAATCAATTAAAGTCACATTCTGTGGTTTCTGAAAGTTCTACCGGGCAGAATGCGAGTTCCTCAGCAGTGCAAGGTCTGTTGCTTCACTTAAACAACCAGGTGATTCCCGGAAGATGAAAGTAAATCAGAAACAGCTCCATTCAATGGTAAAAATCGCTTTAACATTGAAGTAAAACATTGAACGTAGATCGAGCTTTAATTCAAGACTGCCTACAGTTGGCATTGCGAAAAATTACCGCAGCAAAAAAGCACTTAGATCACCAGTTCGAACAATCACATGACGGTAACAACCACTTTTGAGGGAGGGTTGCATAACACCAGAAGCACAGGTAAAAGTATGATCGGCGTTATAATTTCAATTTTCGACGCCCTACCAATTAAAATAGCAAGCAATATCCAAGTACCTTTTGCATTTCCTGAAGGGCTTGTTCTGCCTTCTGAAGTCCCTCCATATCTTTAGCCATTCGTCTCAAATGCCGTTTAGCGTTCTTATTCTGTTGATATGCATACCAGCACCCAATAATTGCACTCAGTAGCAGAGTTACCAGAATGTAATCTTTCCAGCGTGTACCGGTTTCTGAAACACGTCAAAATGGTTAAATGCTAGTTTGCTCTACAAAAGTTTTAATTCAAACTCACCTCTGGGAGGACCAAATAGCACTACGTCCATTGCTTTCAACGCAATTTTCTGCTTATGAATTGGATCTTTGATTCCCAGCACATTACTGACATAATGCATGTTATTCACTGCCAACCTGGAAATAAGAACTTTTTGTTGTAATCTGTTTACAATTTTTTCCTCAATCGGAATAATGAGCATTGTAAGAGTAATACTCTTTAAGTTGCGGGTGGTGATACTGTTTATTTAAGCGTAAATGTTTTTTTTATACCCGAAAGATGTCAATGTAAAGTTCTTGCGGGGAACAACAAAAGTATAAAGATTTAATGAATTTTTTCATGCATATTTTGTTTATGCAAAGTCGCATTATGTTTTCCAATTTGTTTATGATTTAACCATTCGTAAACGATAAAAAAAAAGTTAAAATTGTCATTGTTCTCTGAAATAGGCATGAAATCAGATCGATTTTTAGAATCTTTGGATGAATGAGTAATCAATACTTTGAACGATGAAACTTCAATAAAAGGACTTCGCGAAATCCTCTTTCAAAATAATTTAAAATCCTTGGGGAGTAGCATTATCTCCAGTTCATAGACATTTTTAAAAGAAACACTTCTTGTTTTTTCCACAACGTTGTGGAAAAAACAAGAAGTGTTTCTTTTAAAAATGTCTATGAAAAGAAATCTATTCCACCAAGTGTTGTGCAAAAAATCTATAAATTATCTCCAGTTCAAGTATTCCGGACGGGAGAAGGGCTTCACCCAATTCAATGACAAAGATTGCAAGTGGACTAACAATTTAAGGTGTATTCCAAACCACCGACATTATTATGCAAGCTTCTATGATCTTTTAGTTTAATCTGTTGTCGGCGTCGGAAATTGAACCTGCGACTGCCATGTGGAAAGGCGGTACGCTATGCCTTATGCCACGTAGTACTGCCAGGGGTTTTACTTTTACAAATTGCAGTGTGACATTTTTTTAACGACAACTTTACATCATAAAAGCAATAATTAATCTAAACATTGACGAGAATTTTAAAGTTAATTTAAAGTGAAATTTAAAAGTGGCAGTTCTAGTTTGGCCATCAAAGTAGCATTACCCGGGCTATTTTTACAAAATGGAGTGTGACAATTGTTCAGGACAAATTTATTTTTATAAGTAGTAATTAGTGCTAACTTGGCCGTAAATTTTGCATTATCAGATATTGTTTTTAAAATGTGGGGTGCGAAAATGTTTCTTATCAAGTAAAATTTACGACTAAAGAACGACAATTACTTCAATATTTATAGACGACGTTCACTCGTGTGAAATTAGCGCCGTTTTTTTGAAAAACAAATATTTTATTAGATTTATTTTTATCTAGAGTTCCTTATAGAAATTTTGAATAGTTCTGGAAAATTACAAGTTGAATTCATTTAAAAAAGAATCCGGACCTAATTTCACGCAGCGCCGCTTTTTTTGCAAAAAGGAGTTCGACATTTTTTCAGTATACTTTTCGCAGAAGTTCAGCCGTTTTCATGAACGTACGTACCAAACAATGTAGTTTTTGTGTACCAATGAATTATGCAGTTCTATTGTGTACAAAGCAATTTTCCGAACGCCTCTGCACTACACACTTAAGGTATTTTTGGGAATCGGTTTTATTTTTCTCATATGAATTTGCTTTCCGGTTCAACAACGTATGATTGCTTCTAGCAGCCACAATTTTACTCTTTCGCCAAAATACTTGAAGGATATTTCATAGTACTCGACGAGTGCTACCTAGAACTCTTCGGGAAATTAGTTTTACATTTTCTCAGGTGGAAAATTTGAAAAAATTATAATTTTCTTAATTTTCCGGAACTATTTTCAAATGTTGTCAGGAACTCTAGAACTCGGCGTACGACGTTCAAACTAATTTAAACTGTTTTTGATATGATATGTTTTTGACCGCCAAATATGCTAAATTTGCGACAATATTTTCAATGTTTCCCCAGGACGACTATGTTCATTTTACTGAACTTAAATCAATAATCATCGATTTTTTTTTGGTACATTATTTTCGGAAATAATGGGCTATGGTAAAAATATATATAAATAAAGATCAATAAATATATTTAGAAATATTTACATCGAGAGCTTTTAAACGAAATCCCTTTCCTGTTATTAAAAGAACTGATTGTAATGGCTTCACATTGAATGGCCAAAAAGGCTTGAGACAACAAATGTTCGGCTTTAAATATACACTACCGTCGGAAAGTTTAATCGCACCAGTAAAAATTGTAAGTAGTCGGAATTAGAAAGAACAAATTTTTTCTTATAAAAATTTGAAAACAAGTTATGAAAGAGAAGTATGATTTGCAGATATAATTGGGCGATATTTTAATAATTGCAGTTACAGTACAGATGTGATAAATGTTCAAGAGCAAGTCATAAAAAAGTAAAAATATTTAAAATTACATAATATTTTTTCTTTTCAACATATTAAGATTATTGTGTCAACATTTGAAGTCGATTAAAGTAAAAATAGCGGAGATATGGGGTTGTAAGTCTCCGCCTCTCCGGTCCGGTTCCGCGCTGCAGCGGATAGCTACCAGACAGTGCTAACCGAAGGGGATTTAATTGGGAATTTCCAGCAGCTGATCCATTCTTTTTGCCAAATCCCCAAATCCAAAGGGTGTACGTGTGCAAATGATTGTACCTGTGCCTTAAAAGTCTGTGTTTAAAAGAAAGTTCAGTTTAAAATTTGCCGTTTTGTTTTTAGGTGTAAAAATCTTTGAAACTTTTAAACGCGTTTTTCTCATACTTAGCTTTTTCAGAGTCGGTGCCCACTGTACCTCAAAATCTACTGCATCTATCTTTCTTTACATAAATCAAGTTTTTTTTTATTGATTTTTCATATTTAACGTATTTTAAAATAACAAAATTTTCTATTTTTTTGATGAAAAATGGGCATTTTGACTTCTAAGTGCAGTAAAAAATTGAAAAATTAATAAAAATAAAAACTCGACGTTACCTGCAACAACTTATCAACGAATAAAATCATTTTGATTTTTTGATTTGTGATGATCCAATGATGAGTTATGAGGGGCACCGCAATGTCAAATGTCAATAGCTCATTTTTTCATAAAAATTAATGAAAATTTCACAGAATATTCTTCAAATGTTACTTTATTATGTAGTAATTGTAGAAATAAATATATATTAAGTGTGCCGCCAAAAAAAATTATCGAAAATATGCTTTTTTTGTATAGAATTAACCTTACTCCCCCCTTAAAAGACGTATTGCAGCAAGAAAACCATTTTTAAAGCCTATCCACAAACAGAAGTGTTTAGTATGGGCCAAATTCCACGAAAATTGGAGGTTGGAGGATTGGAACACAGTTCTCTGGTCCGATGGATCCAAATTTGAAATATTTAGAGGTAAAAGATGATCATTTGTACGGAGAAACGTTGGAGAAAGACTGCTGGATTTGTGCGTGGTATCGACTGTAAAACATGGCTAGCTTATAGAAGTTACTGGAATAATGACGAAAGATGTTTATCTTGAAATTTTAATAAATGATGCCATTGCCTCAGGATGTCATATAATTGCTTTTGAACAAGCAGGTTGACAACGGATCCTTAAAGCTAATTCAATATCCACCAAAAAGTCAAGATAACAATCCAATCCAGAAGTTATGGGATATTTTGAACCAGGAAGTGAAGAAAAACTCTCCGACAAATAAAAAACATTTGTGGGAGCATTTAAAGAAAACGTGGACTGTCATAGAACCAAACCTACTTAAAACTTATTGCCCGAATGCCACGTATTTGTAAAGCAATAATTAAAGTTCGGGCTGGACACTTTGATACAAACTCTATTTAAATTTATTTCTTAAGTTTGTGAATTATTTTTTGTATGTATTTATTTACACCCATAATGTTTTATTGCAACTGAAGTCGTGAATTAGCTTTTTATCCCCTCCTTTATTTATTTCTTGTTGATGCGATTAAACTTTCCGACGGCAGTGTCAAAGCGGACATTTTTTCAAGAAATAATTAAATTTGCATAGAACTCGATATTGGCAATTTTTTTTTAATTAATTAAGATTTCTTAATCGACCGCGATAAATCCAATTTCGACACGACAAATTCCTACTCAACACCCGACAAAATCCTGAGTCGAAATCTAACTCGTATGAAGTTAGCGCCGCTTTTTTTGAAAAACAAATATTTTATTAGAGTTCTGGGTAGATTCGATAGAGTTTTGGAGTTCCTTATAGAAATGTTGAATAGTTCTGGGAATTTACAGGTAGAAATCATAAAAAAAAAAAATCCAGCACTAACTTCAAGCAAAAAGAGAAGTTCTGACATTTTTTTTTCAATGTATTTTAAAGAGTTCTAGAGTTCCTGATAACATTTGAAAATAGTTCCGGAAAATTAAGATAATTATAATTTTTTTCAAATTTTCCACCTGATAAAATGTTAAACTAATTTCCCGAAGAGTTCTGATAAGAGTTCTAGGTAGCGCTCGTTGAGTTCTACGAAATGTCCTTCAAACATTTTGTCGAAAGAGCAAAATTGTGCGTGCTTTTAGCAATTATAGGTTTTGAACCGGAAAGCAAGTTCATATGAAAAAAATAAAACCGATATCCAGAAGAATATCAAGTTAGCATTACCAGAAGTTATTTAAAGAAAAAAAAAATGCGACAACATTTTTTTTTCACGACAAGGACTTTTCTGGGGGTTTTGGGTCAGGATTTTGTCGATTGATGAATATGAATTTGTCGTGGCAAGAATTGTTTTGTCGCGGTCGATTAAGAAATCTTAAGGGGGGAATACCAAGTAAACGGCCGAAATCTTATCTTTTCTTTAAGCATGGATTAAAAATAAACTATAAGTGACCGAAACACGAAAATTTGGATTTTTGTAGTATTTTATTGCTACATTGAAATAATTGAATATAGGTGCGCGAGTTAGAGTCTGCGCACGGGGCAGAAGTAAACGGCGTCCCTGATACAGACTCAGGAAGTGATGCTACAACAAAAAGTAAAGACAAAAAAGTTTCGTTATTGCGTTTACTCGTCCTTGACATTTTTCGTTTCTTGAAAATTTTTTTTATAGCGTAAAAACTGAAAAACTAGATTTTTTGCAAAGTTTACAAAGAATTGCTGATAAAAAAAATTTTCAAAAAAAGGAGAATGTCAAGGTCTAAACTCAAGTGTTTTACATATCTGGTACAAATTTCAAGACAATCGATTGAGCGGTTTTTTTGCATTTAGGGACGCCGTTTTAAAAGAGATGTAATGTTAGTTTTATATAGTATCTTACTGCTTACGAAGTTAATCCCAGCCACCCTTTCGCGTTAGAAACATCCTTACTATGGCGCTAGTACGCCAACGTACTCTTTACAGCAAGAGAGAAGCGCGTCAAAACCGTGACACGGGCATTTAGCTAGATGCAATCAACTTCATTTACCAATGAGGAAACGTAGTCTGAGCAACCGAATGAAAATCATGAAAATCGGTCTACGCCTTAAGAAGCCAGGTGATGACCCACCTCTTAATCTCACCCTAGGCCATAATTTCTATTATAACAAATGGAGCAAGATAGTCTAGACAGCAATAAACAAATCATCCAAATATGTAGATCCAGGCGATATGAAGTTAGGCTCTACTACACCAACCCACCTCACTTCATAAATTTTTGTTGTGATACTAACGGAGGAACATATATAAAACAACACAAAAAGAATCAATGGAAGCAATGGAGGAGCAATGGAATCATACTCTATACAACTAAAAAAGAATCATTTAAATCTGTCTAGGCTTTAAGAAGTTGAGTTCCAAATTGTCCTGGTACTAATAGGGGAACAAACATACTCTATTCATCACAAAAGGAATCATCCAAATCGGTCCACGCGTTATAAGCTAGGCTACCTTCTCCCCCTCCCTAAGTCCAAATTTTTCATATACATATTAGCAATTGGGAATCATACATTATTTGACATATCGGCCCACACGTTACAAAGTTACGTTCAACCGCCCCCTCCCCTTCAATACAAACATTTTTTTTTGACACAGGACCAATATGCGGACATACTCTACCCAGCAAAAAAAATCATCATCAACGTGTTACAAAATTATGCCCGGTTTTACATGCAAAAATACGCGTCGAACTTCGAATCTCTTTGTTTTTGGGAAGTCGGTTATAAAAGAGTGGAGTGAGGAATGGCGCGGTCGGGGAATAACTATAAGTCAATGAGAAATCATAGGAAACAAAATAAAAGCTTAGTGTAGTGCAATTATAGCTACATGAAGATATTGATGAGACGATTGTGATTACTTCTAATATATTTTAAATAAAAACCGAACTTAATGTCTTGAAAATATTTTCCACAAAATTACAATAAATGAAGACGCAAATACGTATTTGATGCACTCATGGGAAAGGTTAATAGCCTTACAATATTGCTTAACTCCTCACACAATTGTCTAATTAGAAAACTAACCTTGGCAGCGTAGCTCCAGTAACTTTGTGCGATTTGAATAGATCGACGTATTGCGGCAATTGTACAGATTGTGCCAGCCAATCTGTGGTCTGTTCTATTGTCCAATTGTGTACCTTAGAAGAAAAAATGTTGAGCGACTGGTTGCTAACCGACAATTAATAATTTTTTTTGTAACTGTAATTACCTCTGAGCGTAACCAGGCTTCCCATAGCTCTTTGACAGAAATGTGCATGTCATCGTTGTAGTGGAAAGCCTTCTGTCGTTTCTCATACCCAGAGTCATATTTAAGCTCTTCGCGCAGAAACTGCAATAAAAAGTAAAAATTAGTAAAATTATTTTTTAAAAGAAGAGGCGAGTGATTTATTATGTTCTATAAATAATTAAAATTGGAAAATGCAAAAAGCGATATCAGCCACAATCCTAAGATCGCAAACTTGAAGAACAGGAGAGCACTGTTTACATTGCATCTATGTATACTACTTACGGTATACTCGCGTATTCGCTTAACTCTACTAATTTTCATTCGTCAACATAACAAAAATAATATGCCATCTGCCGGCTAGGAATTTTCCGCGACAACAGCAACAGGCAAGAGGAAGCGAGTGGAGGGTTTCTTCACGTGTTCTGTGAAAAAAGCTTCGGTGGATATCGTTCTTCGGTGAAGTGTTTATTCAAGAAAGCCATGTGAATTAGTAATAAAAATCGAACACTTGAAGTCGTCGTTTTTCGCTGAACAATTTAATGAGCAATTGCATACTTGCCTGCAAAATTTACTAATTGTAAGTAGAGAAAGACTGTCACGATTAAATATAGATTACAATTTGTTTATAGTTCTACCGAAATTTATGCTAGATGAAGCAATAGAGAATAGGAAGGGGAAACAATTCGATATTTTAATATCTCAGAAGCCTGCAGTAAGAGATAAGATAAAAATTACTGACTGCCAGTATCCTCAAAGTTATTCAACATATAATCTGCAATCGAAATAGTGTCTGAAGACGACCACGACTACGCACGTTCACGCTTTGTCCCTAGAATGTTACAACAAAATGAAGCTATTTTTTGTCCAGTTGATCTCCCAAACTAACATCTTGCTTTTCCTCAAACGACAGAACTGAAAAGCCAGATCGGCCAGATTGTTGTTGGGATGCTTCCAAAAGTAAGTCCCTTCATCAAAACAGACTTAATAAAAAAAACCTACTAAATCATGGTTTAATGCACGAAGCACAGAACATATTCGTTGAAAAACAACTTCATCGAGCAAAACTAGAAAAAACCTAAAAAATTCCTACGAACAGTGATATAGAAAAAGTAGGAAGAGCATCGAAAATTACCATAGATTAGTGCCCAATAAAAACAAGAACAGATGTAGATTAAGGTCCGCATTAAATCTGTTACCGAAATACAAATTAGCAGGAAAGACTCTTGCATAACTGAACGTCATGTAAGACACGTCGACAGATCGCAAGCAAGGTAAGGCGGGGCTGCAATATTACGCAAAACCACCATATCTACAATAAAGGCAGAGGCAGCACTGCACTTTGGTGGAAGTGCACTCTGCCCTAGACGTTGAGGGTATCTTTAACAGTGTGAAGGCGATGGAATCAATGATATGTATGTAACTGCACCAATTCAATGCTACGCAGTAGAAAAGCAAACTCGTAAGCTAAATAAACTATGCAGACAAACCAGATTTGCCCTAAGCACTTTTATGGCTGTATATCAAATCCTTGAAATAGCGCCGACTATGCGGAAAGCGTCAATCCTTTGAAAACTGGAAATACAAAAAAATACAAAATTAATTCATAAAACTTCTAAAGCTGGCACGTAAGAAGTTGCTTCATTCCGACAAAGCTTAATACCTGGGTTTAATACCAAATTGCAAACTTAACTGCAAGAGGAATGCATGAAAAAAGTTAGTCTGGCCTTCTACGATGGATAGTTTACCCGTACTCAAGGTTATACCAGGCCCATATAACAGGGCTACCAAAAAGTACAATCAAGGATGATATATTTTCCCTTGAACCCTTTAAATCCCTGTAATATAGCACTGCACTCTTACAGGATAGCCACAGCGTGCGCGCCCCTGAGCTCCTTCGCACTTGATTATTTATCTAGTGCGTGAAGATCAGAAAACTAAAGTAAACTAGCATTTATTCCTAAACGTGACTGAGCAGATGATGCTCTCACTAAGGCATATAAGTCTATTTGTCTTACCTCGTTTTCTCTAAAAACGATGGAAACACTTATCGATAGAGCTTTTATGGAGATTCACCACTTTTCGCTTACATTCCCGTCAGATTGCTCAACAAGCAGGACGATATACGCTTAGTGACTTTCGTCGCCATTCAGGGAGTGGTTAATAAGATCCTTTGAGCCTTGAAGGAGAGGAATTTAAAAGGGACCTTCCGTCGATGGATATAAACAATGCTTAGATAACGCAAACTCACTCCAAGTCTGCTAGGAGGGTCGAATCGGCCCACCGCCGTCAAGGGCTGCCATCAGAGTCGAGTTTTATTTCCCTTCTGTAGTGCCTTGTGACTCCTGGTGGGGCTAAATGAAAGGAAATCCTGCGCACAAAGCTACACAGATGACATAGTGATCGTGAGAGTGTTACCGACTGTGGTACCTCTTCACATTAACGTGCAATCAGTAGTGCCTATAAATTAGAGGGGGCAAGACTCTTTGGTGCGAACTTAGCAAATGGAACCCTAGATAGGGTGCCTGAGCTGACTCTTGTTTCAAACGCCATCGGCATTTCATACACCCGCCATAAAGGTGGAGAAAAGCCACAATCCCACAGGGTTGACTCATCCGATATACTGACAGTTCGGAAACCTATGCGGGGGTAGGGACGGCTATCTATTTTCCAGTTGGTCTGCCATACTGGCATGTGCAGAACACATTTATCTTCTCCCACAGGCAGGCAATGAGATATAGAGCAGCTCGTTCCACAAAATGTTGTCCATTTTCAAAGGGACCAGCTTGACTTAAGTTGCAGGGAGGGTTAACACAATGGGCCTTACTGGTCACGGCACTTAAGTACTTCACAACTCCGTCATAAACATACAATAAAATGGCGTCCATTTTCCTAACCCTTTTCTGACTAGCATTATAAAAAATGCAGAAAAACTTCCCGGTCTTCATTCTCTGATCAGTACTTCTTGATGATTTCAAAAAGTAACAGCACTACACCTTTTCCTATTTGATTTAATTATGAAATCCGCGCGATGGATTGATATGCTGGAAGCACTAGAGGTCGCAAGTGCCGAGATACCTCTTGCGGATAGTTGACGACTATCTGAAAGACCAATACTTACGCTTTCAGATAAGGAAAATACAACAAAAGAGGAGGATCACGTCGCGGGCAGCGTACATTAATAATTTTAAAAATAAATGCGTAAATTTGTACACACAATAAACCGTATGTTCTTATCTTAGTTAGTTGATGAGATAAAAATTCTTGAAATTCATTGAAAAAACGGCGCCGAAAACTAACGTATCCCCTTAAGCTTAATCAAACAGCTGGATGACTGGCCTTAAGCAAGACGGTTTTTTTTCAGCAGATAAAAGAATTGGAGGATAAAATAGCGGGCTGATGACCAACTTCTGATGACACTGCTGTATGTTCCAGAGGTATGGGCGGAAGCCCTACATTAGGAACCGTACTGGAAGAGACTGTACCAGGTGCACAATGCTGAGTAGCCTCAGCATATCGTACCGTCTCTGAACCAGCCATTCTGGCGTTCATGGGGTTTGTCTCCATCGATTTACTTGTCAAGGAACGAAGGGCAATTTACCTTATGAAGGCAGAAATGGATCGCCGAATATACACCCTGGACAGATGGAACCAAAGGTGGACCGAGGAGATCAGGGGACGATAGACAGTAAGACTTATCTACGACCTAGGCTCCTGGATAGATAGAGAGCATGGAGAAGTAGGTTACTACTTAACCCAGTTCCTCAGCGGCCACGGGTACTTCCGTTCGTACCTCTGCCAAATGGGGAAAAAAGCGTTCCTCTACTGACCAGGTCAAACTGACACCATAGTTTCTTTGAGTGCCACAGATGGGCTCCCAAGAGAGGAGCGACTAGAGTTCATATAGGATGGACGGTTTCCCGGTTCAGGGAATGATCGCCAAAGAAGATACCGGGAACAGCAGAATCAGGTATGTGGAAGACGTATTTCGCCGGATGTGGAAGACGTATTTAGCGTGAAGTAATGTGCAAAACGATTCCAGGCTAGTGTCGGGATAGCATAGGGCCGGGGGGAGTGTTTTAGTCCGTAAACTGCCCCATAGAAGTTCGACACTACAGGGAAAGAACGTCCAGCGTGCATAAAGCGTTTCACAAAAAAACAAAATATTTAATTATGACTTAAAAAACAATTTTTTTTTAAAATAGTGAAGAGAGAGCAAATAACGGACTTTGGATTCAATTAAAACAATTTTTATGCAACGCTGTGAATAAGCAAATAAAATTGCTAGAGTAATTGTTAAAGGTGCACTATTAGCATCTCCTATGCTTTATTGTTCATTTTTTATTTAATCGAAATGAAATTATATAACCGCAACACGCCAGTAGATTCTCTACTAACATCGAATACTTGGAAGCTGTAAATGTAAATCCCCAATAAGACAAAGCCTGGTGATAACCCATCTTCCTTAATTATTCATAGTAGCCACTTAATTCATCTGAATGGAAATTAACACAATCTTCAAGCAGTAAGAACTACGACGAATTTTATTATAATTGCCATTAAAGCTGACCACTGACGTGAATATAATTAGTTTCGACGAATTTCCTTTAATCGCGGAGAATTGCAGTTAAGATTTTCCGCTTTGAAAGTATCAAGTAATATTCATGCCCGCTAAGTCGTGACTTCTGCACACGACCGGTGAATAAATATTTTCGTAAGACTGATAAAGTTATCGAAATTTATCCGAGACAAATGGTAGGTAAACAGATATAATCCTTACGAGTTTAATTATCAAAGTCAACACCTCCCTGAGCTACGAGTGGCGCTAAGCCAATTGTGATAAGTAATTTAGCTCTAATTAGACAATTTGCTTGTACTAATTGGATGCAAAAACGAAGCTGAACTAGTGCATCTATTTACCAGACCTGACGGAGAAATGAGTATTTGTAGATAACAAGATATTAAGAATTAAAGACAACCTTTAAAAATACTTACGTCATCGGATTCACTTAGGTCTATGTTGCCATTGTCATCGTCATCTAGCTGCCGATGCAATGACCTTATGGCCTCCATGCCTAACCGGTCTTGAACGTTGTAGCACTCCAAATCATCCGCTGAACACGCTCCATCTGCAGACCCGCTGCCGAGCGAACCTGAAAGGTAAGTTTACATGAATTAGAGTGTTTTAAGTAAAAAGCCGAAAAATTGTTTAAGCGAGACACAGAGAACATAAAATCGATTAATGTTTTGCAGAACGTACTTTCGCTGTTGAATGAAATATATTTGCCGAATTGAAGGTCTTCCAACGACCTCTAAAACTTGTTCATTACAAGGGCATTTGACGAAGTTAGAATCGACGGCAAAAAAGTGTTTAACGCTCTCTAAATAATTATGGATTGTCACACAAAAACTTGTTTGCAAAACAATATTAGTCACACTTAGCCTCAGCCAAAGGTTCGTAGATTTATCGCTGGAACCCGTTGTTAATGCTTTCAGAGCGTCGTAGAAAAATTGTGATTTGTTCTATGAAAAAATTATCGCAGTGGCATGACCTCTTTTAGCGATAGGTGATAATTTCTTCAAGTTTGCGTTGAAATTTCAGAAAACTAGTGAACGTAAATTTATGTACATTAAAACTTCAAACTTTAAAAAACACAAATCCAATTTGCACTCGGTCAACAAGAAATAAGAAAAAGTGGCAAATTTCAAGAGAAGTCTCAAATTTTTACCTGTGTAAAGACAAACCACTCGTATAATATTCACCTTTTGACTTTTAATTTTGAATATGTTAGCACATCAACACAACAATAATTACAATGTAAGGTAGTTTCGGTACTGCATTCTTTTGAACTAGTAATTCAAGTAATTTACTAAAGTACCGTTAAGTACTTCAATTTTTTTAGAAAGACATTGTTTTCAGTCAGCGTGCTCCAGCATTCTATTGCAATACTTAATAATGCTTGTGAAGTGAAAGTAGTAAAGGACGTACGTTCACTTGCGGCATTCTTTCCGTACACGGCACACATTTTCTTTTTTGTTTGCGTCGCATTCTTGCCTCTACGGAAGTAAAATGGCATTATGCGCGGACGAATCAAATTATTTGCTAAAGCTTACAATTGAATGTCATGTACTGGAACAGTCGTATGGACACATCCTTAAACCCAATATTGTCTTTCTCTTATCAAGGAGCAATGTGGAGGCAATTAAGGCATTAATTGTTGACTCGCAATACTCAATGGTGGCTAGA
This sequence comes from Leptarthrus brevirostris, assembly GCA_964036015.1. Classification (NCBI taxonomy): domain Eukaryota; kingdom Metazoa; phylum Arthropoda; class Insecta; order Diptera; family Asilidae; genus Leptarthrus; species Leptarthrus brevirostris. The sequence goes on from OZ038374.1 coordinate 147,605,086, forward strand.
CTGCAAGAAGTATTTTTCAAAGTTTACTAATCCCTACTACTACTACTATGTTACAAGCTATTTTTAGAAACTTTCATAGCATACATTTTACCAAGATCATTTTGCTCATACATATACTCGTAGTCTCCAGGCATGTTAGACTATTTTCTGTGTGACTAGGAAGACTCACTTTTTTATGTCCTTGTTAGACGTGACAAAATTCTGCTAACAATTCTTTTACAGTTTGCCACCCACACCCAAAAACCACACTGGGTGCTTCAAGAAATAACAAAAACTTGAAAGAAAATCCATCGTCGGAAAATCCTTAGTACGTCCCTGCCCCACCGACTGTTAATTCTAGATTTAGTCGCAAAATTTTGATTGTTTAGTTGTTGAAAAACTATTCACCGATCTCGTTCAGAAGTTATGGAAGTCAGGTGAGTGCACTTGACGGCACTAAACATGTATCACCTGATCGCTGTAATTAATATCATCAGTGAGAAGCACATCCGATGACCACTTCCTATCACAGTGTCATCCCCAGACACAATTAGAACACGAAATTTATCAATGCCGCCTAAGAAGAGCTGGGAAAAGCAAAATCAGAGCACAATTTTGAGTAGGAAAAGTGTGGAAACCCAAACAGTCCGAGAAATAATTGTTCAATTGCACACTGTCGCGCGGTCAAGCGAGCGAGCGGCTAGTACCTCCTATACTGTGAATTGAGAGCTTACTATGAATCTGTGCGTTAAAAATATCTTCCGGCGCGGTTCTGTTTTTAGACACTCACTCAGATCTGTCGTGAGTAGGTACGCTTCTAATTAAAATCAAGAAATTGTTTACCTGGCAAGTTCGACTGAATTTCAACAGAGTGGTTGCCGGTAAATCCGTTTGCATCGAGAATTTGTTTTAACCGGCAGAAGCTTGATTTTTGCAGGAATAAGTTCAGAACAAGGTGACGGGGATGGGAGGGGCGCCCCACCTGTGCCCGGAAAAGTCTTCCTAAGGACGTTGGCTGAACTTGAAGTTCTCAATCAGCAGACAATTAAGAAAATTCTTTCTTCCGTCTGCTAATAGTGGGCAGGGTCCGCGAACTGCAAAGTGAGCAATTTCCAGATAAAAGAGCCGCTCCACAGGAAACGACTGGTATTTCTGAAATGTTTAAGGTCCACAAATTCATAAAATTAATATACAAATCGGCGGTACATCATTTCGCGCCGATCTTTGCTTATTTTTCGAAACGGCTTGAAGTTAATTAAACCACTTTTCCGGGAAAAGAAAACTTTCATAAATTAAGTTTTTTAGAGTTCTCATTCATTTGCATAAGCGAGTGATAGTGGTATTTTTAGTTCATTAATGCGAAGTCATTTACCCGAGGCAAGTTAGTCTAAAAAAATCGCTCTTAGTGAAAAATGACAAAGCGATATTTATAGTGCATTTTACGAAAGAATTTAAGTAAGAAGAGTTGACATCACAACAGGAGCAGAATTAGCAATGCCAGTAAAATAAGTCTGAAGTTGTCCATTAAAATGAACTAAATTGAAATAATAGCTGCTAGATAGAATCAAGGAAGACGCTGAGAATTGGGCAACCGCGCGGAATATGAAGGTACCCAGATCAGCCCCACAAGGGGCAAAAGGAACCCAAGAGAGAGAAATTGAAATTGATTAAGGTACATTAATATTGCTTGGGGGTGCTTCACAGGGTACTGTTTTGGCCCTGGCCTTTTCATTGATCATTAACAGTGTCTACGATATTTGGTGTGCAAAAGTTCTTATCGAGAAGACAATGTGTAAGGTTTGAGAAAAGGTACTATTTGTCAGATACATAAACATATTTCCACCAGGTAACGCTTAGGCGCCTAAAATAACTTTTATAGCTTTTAAATTGCCGTACTCGTTTTCCTGCAAAAAGGTGTACATCAAGCAAAACAACCGAAAAGCAGGTGAGGTAAGTCTGGAGAGGATCGCGAATATTGAAAAGTGTCCGATTTCAAAACGGAGTTGGATCAATTGGTTGAGTAACACGATCACCACGATTGGATTCAAGTTCGAGCCTCGATCTATCTGCGAGTTTTTTATTTGCAATTGCAATAAATTAAAAATCCGTCGATGGCCTCTTGTCTAGCTCGTATCGATGCAAAAACATGATATTTCAATTTCCCTCATTCCCCTTGCCCTAATTCTGGTCCGACCAAAATCCATGATAACATATCGGGTTGTCCCGGTTTTCGATAGTCCAATGTATCTCCTCTGGTATTACCAAATCCTTACCCAATAGGTGCGTGAAGTTGGCCCGAATTTTTTCCGGGCCTGGGGGGTAAAACGTCCCAATCGATAGTCTATCGTTAGACCACATTTTACCCCCAATTGGTTTCGTTTTACCCCCTCTCAATTTTTTTATTCGAAAAACAAAATTTCCCGGATAACGTCACAAGCCCGGAAAATTTTCCAGGCTGTGGGGTAAAACGTCGGAATCAAAAGGCCATGTTGTTCCCACAATTGATTTTGTTTTACCCCTCTCAAAATAAAGTTACTTAATAACAAAGTTTTTTTTCCAACATAACTAATTCGCTGTAATATGACGAAAGGGAGCTTTTAAGGGTTGATAGTGTTTAAGTACGATAGACTTAACCGAAAAAACATTTTACAACCCCTTCGGTTAATTTTACGACCCCCAAGAACAACGCAAAAGACTGATAAGCTTTCAATATCCGGGCTGACTTCACAAAGTGAGTAAAATCAAAGGTGTTCATCCTTAGGGGTTGAAAACATTTTACCCATTATAAATGCATCTCGATAAGATTTTACCCGCACATGATTTCGTTTTTCCACCACTCGAGAATTAGCCCGGACGAGTAAATCATTTTCCAAAATCCGGGCGAACTTCACAAAATTACAAAACCGAAGGGATGATCTTTAAGGGTTGAAAACGTTTTATCCTACAAGATTTTACCCCCACATGGTTTCATTTTTTCAACCCACTTTTCCTATTTGAATCAGTCTTTTGCGTTGTTTTTGGGGGTCGTAAAATTTACCGAAGGGGTTGTAAAATGTTTTTTCGGTTAAGTCTATCGTACTTAAACACTATCAACCCTTAAAAGCTTTCCTTCGTCATAGTACAGCCAATTATGGTATTTTTGGAAAAAAACTTTGTTATTAAATTACTTTATTTTGGGAGGGGGTAAAACGAAACGAATTGTGGGAAAAACGTTGACTAACAAAGGCCTTTCGATTGCGACGTTTTACCCGCCAGCCAGTAAAATGTGGTCTAACGATAGATTTTCGATTGGGACGTTGTAGAAATAACCGAAAACGACCGATATTAGTGTCGAATCCATAGTTTTCGGTATTACTGAACTGAATAATGACACTCTCGATGCCGTTAGATACTGCGGTAGTAAGACACCCCTAAGCGTGGGAGTTGGAAAGAAAGGACAGAGAAGAAAATAATCGAAATCGACCGATGTTAATGTCGTACTCGTTTTCAGGATCACTGAGATGAACAATCACACTCTAAATGTCGTTAAATATTATGGGATTAAGACACATCTCGCACCCCTACGGGTGGGCGTGGGAAGAGAGTGGAAATTTGTTTTTCTATGATGTAACCAAAGCCCAGGGTACAACCCAATGAAGCGTTAGCATGGTTTTGTCCGGAAGGGAATCTGGGTAAGGGGTAAAAATAATCGGAAACGACACTGAGTTACCAAAAGCTCGGACAACGCTGGGCACACGCATCTTATGTTAAATAAAACAGTTTAATTTAAAATATTATAGGAATAATAAAGAGAACTTAGAATCGAGGTTTCCTTCTGCGGCGTTTCATCTAATATCTCCCGAAAATTAGTTATTGTCACTCTTAAACCAAACGTGTCTCGTAAACCTTCGACCAAATACTATTGGACTGCTTAGACCCAGTCGAGCAGTGTAACCAACATATCCAACATAATTGGTCAAATGGACGATAAAGTACGTGAATTGAAACAGCATCCGGATGTTACAATTGTTTGTCGTTTTCTATTAGGCCTATACTTTCATACGGGGTGGTCGTGTAGCGACCTGTACTTGAAAAGGTGATGAACCAAAAAGTACTGAGAAAAGTTCACTACTCATCACAGTAGCTCTTGGAACTACACCCTCCAAAGCCCTTAATACCATCATCCATTTAATGCTGGTGGAACTCTGCTTCGGTAAACAAACCACATCCTCAACTGCCATTAGCCTTAATTCAGTCCAGACTTGGACACGTACGGAGTACGGACATTCTAAAATTCTGAACGGAAGCATAACAAAAATTATCGAATACACCAAACCAAAGCCTTCAAAATTCGACTCTTCTATTCCTAACAGGTAGGTATACGAGATAGGCTCCCAATGGGACGAATCAGTGTATCTTGGAAAGTAAGCAGCTTAACTTGGAAGGTAAAATTGATGGAAGTGTCACTCGAAATACCTGGACCTAAGCATTTCTTTCCGTTTTCCAGACTACTGCAGTGTTTTCCAAGCAGAAATCGTGGTTATAAAGATAGGATTAGAATGTCTGCAGGACAGACCAAAATCGTTAAATGACATCTGTATCTTCACAGACAGTGGCGGCTGTTAAATCTCTCGCAGAAGTGTATACGACCTCTAAAACTGCCGAAATGTGTCGCTCAACATTGATTGACATGGCTGAGCGCCTAATCGTTCCGGGGCAATTGTAAAAATGATAATCTAGCTATATGCAAGCTGGAAATTAAACAAACATCCATCAAGATAGGCTATTATGACCTAAGTGGCCTTCCCCTTGGGAGACTGCCACACAAACCTCAGCTAACCTAATTTCAAAGGACCCTTTTTGGCCTTACGCAATGTGTTACCAATCTACTTCCACTTTTAACCCCACATTATATTGTATCTCGATGTCGACCTTATATTGGTAAGTTTTTTCAGGAACTAGTTCACGAGAATTCCTTATGTTAATTTACATACTTCTTCCATTTTTTACTAATCAATATAATCCTTAAATTGAACAAAACCACAATGTTTACGAATAACAGAATAACAATTACACTAAATCTTTTTATTGACTCAATTGTAATATCACGTAATTGATTTTAACGATTATTGGTGCAATACTACTTAACCAAAACAGAACCAGTCCGAGTCGTAGTCGGACAAACGAATGCAAATCGATCGAATCTGGTTCAATAAAAATCAAATATCTATAGACAAAGCGTAATTGCAGATGGTATGTGTAGTTGCCACATAGGTAGTATGTGAAGATGAAATCGGTTTGTGAATCGACACATAAAAACCAATCGTGCAGCAAATAAATTAACTCCAATTGGCCTTTCTTATTAATTCTCTTCTGTTCACTAGAATCGCACCGTCCTAGAATGTGCCGACAGACGAACCGCCCGTTAATTAGAAAAATTTTATCCAATTGAAGACTGTTTGCCTTTGAATAAATCTTAGTTGTTTGTTATTTGCTGCAATACGAAATTATGTTAGTAACAACAACCAACTAAACGTTTGTACTATACGACATGTCAAGGAACATGTGTCCCTCACCCTTTATTAGATGAATAATGATAGATCGCTTTATTGTTATCAATATTCATACTAAAAGATAGATAAGAGCCCACCTAATCCCCAAATGGTTTGTTAGTTGGGAACTCATGTAGAAGGTGTCATTTATAATCTTGACTAGACGGGGGTAACTAATTGTTTTTTTCTTAGGTGCTCGTGCTTAATCTTATTTTTTTTTTGGAGACATAAATATAGACAAATATAGTCTTTTGGCATTTGTTATAGTTTTTTTAGTGAAACAAAGATGCAACGTGGCGACCGTAACAAATGCTGTTTAAAGGCCTGCAAATCTGCGGGGCTGACTTTTTTAAATATAAAATTAAAAAAATGGCGGCAGTTTTAAAAAAGTTCCACTTCCGTTTTTTTAGGAATAAAAGCATTTAAAGATATCGTGGTCACAGTTTTAAAAAGCGTGTTTTTGAGAAAAACGCGTTAAAAGTTTAGCAATCTACTCGGAGATGTTTAGACGAATTTCATTCCCTCTGCTCACTCCTGAATGGTCGAGCTGGACCTTTCTCAGAAATGCTGACGTCCGCTCGAAGGCGGTAGTGAGGTATAGGTCTACCATAATTTGAAAAAATTGTTAGCCGAAGTATCTAAACAGATCAGTTTTGTCGTAGGTCACATGCAATTTTCAAAGAATTCTTGTATTAAATAAGGAACTTGACTTTCATTGAAGAGTCTCAAATGAACTCTTGGAAAGGAAAACGTTTATAACATTTAAATAACATAATTCATTAAAAATTATTCAATAGAAAATAGTTTATTTCAATGTGCTTTAATTTTGAGCTTGTACGGGTAAAACTTCATTAATTTTTCAATTCAATTCTTAAAAAAACCAATCAATACGAAAAAAATTTCACATAAGAACAACAGCTTGGCCAAAATAAACTCTGCAATTATAATTAAAAATTAATACTTATGTATTTGATGAACCCTTTTGTGTTATGACAGTTTTCAAACGCTTAAGCATACTAAGTTGTCTATATATGAAAGGTTTACTTCCCTAAAACTATCGCCTTCAGTTGGTCCTTTGATGTGCAAATATGATTTTTCACTTTTTACTGCCACAGATTCTTAATCGGAATGTCAGGTCATTGAGGAAGTGTATCGATACAAGACCGAAAATCTTGGCATCGTTAACATAACAAAGAATTTTTTAATTACATAAAAACGAGGATACAACATTGGTGTAAATAATAAGTAAGAGTGGACCAATGTGGCTGCCACACCAAAGGTATTACATAAGTTATTGAAAAAGAACCATTAAATGATACTCGCTGAGTTCAGAGTAGGGCATTATTCGTATAAAATTTCATCAAGATAATTATTCGACGAATTCGCGAATAACTTTATTTGTGAATAATTAATTAGTTATTCGTTAATCAAAAAAATTCATAATAAAACTGGACTATTTTTTCCATTTTCCAAATTTTATATTAATCGGAAGAGGCAACCCCCGACAGACGTTAAGAAAGCAATAACCAACTTTGAACTGTAACATTCATGGTAAGTTCTCTGCTGAAAAATGTCAGAGCCTTGCTGATTTCATGATACGCCGATGTGCTGCTTTAAAAGAATAATGGGTATACTACGAAATATTAGACTCCTTTTCGTTGTTGGTTCAAATCGATACAATTGGCACAGTGTCATCTTAAGGATCCTGTACCTTACCCTTATGTTAATAGTTTTAAATTCCGTAGTTTCCTGAGAATGTTTTCCTATTTGCAAAAATCTAGGATCAAAATTTTCTGAAAAAAACAACCATGAATGTCTGGAGCTGTCGTTTTGAAAGAATGTTGCCTTTGCCATCTTCAAACTTTTTCCCATTATCAGGTTCTGAATATCCTTCACCGTGCAGATGATGAAGAACAGCACTCCGAACTGCAACGCAATTTGTTTTGACCTAACCGAAGTAAATAATTTGATAGCTGATTATATGTCATATATGTTACGTTTTCAATTCCACTAAGCAACTGAAAAAAGAGAATCTGTGGCCTGGTTTTATATCCTCAAGTTCGCATACTTCATTATACAGTCGAACCTGGGTAAGTGAGGGTTCAAGGAAATTTTTCACTTAGATTTATAAAAGGTACATAAAACACAGGAAGTACTGATAGATAATGTAGATAGAACTTTTATTTGACCTTGGCACTAATACACCTTAAAGTCATTAAAGGAAATTAATACGAGAGAAAACGATCCATGAGAAAGACCCGGAAGTCCTTAGTGTCCACTGTTATTACCAGCCAGAACGACGGTCCTCCATATGTTAAAATCCAAATTGCTAATTCCTAGGCCTGCTCGATAGCGGTGCTAGCGTCAGTTGTCTGGGACAAGGAGCCCTAGAGTTTGTCCAACGCTCAGGCTTAAAATTCTGCGCTTTAACAGCCTCAGTCCACCGCCGATGGTACTATCCAGACCGTCCCCGGCACAGTCAAAACTGCAGTAACCTTTCCTGAATATACCGAAGTACTAACCTTGTTTGTAATTGCTGGTATAAGCCAACATTATTTGTATTTGGGCGTAGACTTTTGGCGAGCGTTTCAACTTGCACCAGCTATCATCTCTTCTCTCCACGAACAGCTCTCTTCTCTCTTCTACACCAAAACTCGACACTCCAAGCAACTCGAAAAAAAAATTTTGCTGAAATGTGCCCAAGATGTGCTATCATGTGCCACACTAAAAAAAATTTATTCAGAAAATTTAATTGTTATGAGAAGGTCCTTTTTAGCCAGTTAAGTTAGCCCGGTTACTTTACAATAACAAAACCGCCAATATTGTGCTGTAATGTGCGCAGGATGTGCTGCCATGTGCCAAAGACAAAAAAAATCGATTTTTCAGATAAAAAAAAAACTTTTTTTTAAGTGAAAAATTATTCTTTGTGTAATGGAAAGGTTTATTCAGCATACGGTGGACCTGCTGGAAGGTGTTCGATGTGTGCTATCGTGTAACAAGAAAAAAAAATTTATTTCAAAAAGGACCATTTTTAAAGGGAGGTCCAGTTAGCCTCTCGTCTTTCTCCATTAACACCACGGAAGGGTAACATACTAAACAAAAAATGTGCTGCCGTGTGCAAAAATGGAGAAGAAGTCATATGTTAATTTTATAAGCGAAAAAAATTGTTTTTTTTTAGACACCCTGTTCAGAAAACTAGAAAGAATGAAAAGTGGATTTGAAAATCAGCCCCATTATCTTTTTAATAGTTAAACTATTGGCTGTGACATGATGTGCTGTGTCTCTAGTAATATGTGCCGTATAGAAAAATGCAAATTTATAAATTTGCAAATAGAAAAAATAAAAAACCACACTTGCCGCGGTGTACTCAACAAATTCAAATGTTATCAAAAATACCAGTCAAACAAAAGTACACTAGTAAATTAAGACGATAAAAAAATTATTTTATGATCAATGAATCAGACAAAGGCAAAGAAAGTGGTAAAGCATATCCGCTGTTATGTAAAACTTTCAGCCGAATTTCTACAAATGAAAACGCCACCACCCAAATATGCAATAAAATCGTCCACGCATAGAAATCATAGATCTTAAACATAGGCTAGTACCGGGATCCCACCTGCCCAGTTAGACAACTATGCAGTACGTGGAGAAAATCTTGATAATAAGCCAAGCCTGAGAGTATACATATATTGCTTTTGTTTTTTAAGTTGGACGTTTTTTTATGCATCGAACGTGTCAACTGTTTCATTAATTACTTATTTCGAATTTTAATTTAACTCTGGGACTTTTCTTTTACGTTGAATTTAAAATAACTTTTAAATATTTTCAAAAATTGTTTCATTTGCTAAATCTTTCCGTGATTCATTCGCGCAATATAAATTCTCTCACATCATTAACTAATTATCGCCTTCATTTAAGACGTGATCAAATCGTATTCGGCGATAACATTAGACTTACCCTAAATAAATTTGCTCGAGTAATTGCAATCTGCGTACATATCGTAAAAGCAAAGCAATTTCCTACAAAGCACGAAGGTAAATGTCGCCATGTTCAAGTTCAACGAGATTGCACGTCACTTTTCTATTTTCGTATGCGAATAATAATTGTCTGATCGCACATTATCGCGATATAAAGTAATGTTGCCATAGAAGAGGACCTTGCGCCTAAGCAAAATTGCTCGTAAGGCCGTAAATACCGCCTATAGCATCAGTCTCAACATTAAGATCGGATTCAACTATTTCAAACATGAATGCAAAACGATTCAGGTGTGAAGTGAATGCGGGATTGCATGGCACGCGTTTTCGAATTATTCGCGAAAATCTTTAATAGCACTAAAAGTGGTTGGCATCGCTCTAGCCGGAGATACATAGAATGCATTTATAGTCGCATTTCTACATTAGCTGACCTCATCAACCTATCCGGCACCGCCATCGGGCCATGTAAGCAAATGCCCGGAACAGTTGTGTTGACTCAAGTTGCCAATAGTTCCGAATCCATTGCAATTGAATTGATGAATAATAATCAAGCGATAGTTTACGGATTTCGTTTTACTGGCTACACTTCACGTTCAAGGGATGTTGTCCGTGGTATTCCTGGGGGATTCACGGTTTTCTTGTTTTGCCACAACTCAAAGAATTAAAAAAAAAAAACTAAAATCTAAAACTGTGCCTAGCATGTGACCTGAAGTCTTATCAAATTTACTCGAAGTCGTCAAAGTACCTGAAACTAAGGAAATTTTACTATCGCAATTGGAAGACATACACACTAAAATCTGTCGCTTTTTTTTTCACTTTCTTTGATGTTTACGATGGAGTTTGGCTATAAAGTTTTGTGGAAGTGTTGCATAATTTTATTTCTTGTAATTCGAGATTTATTGTTAGCAGACGGTTATTAGTAATCGAATCAGTAAACTGCGCATTAATTATATCATATTCAATTGGGAATGTGGTTTCTAATCTGCTCAAATCGTCAATTTATTAATGCATTCGATGAAATTTAAATAATTGTTCGTCTTGAACGAAATAAGATCGAATTCAGCACAGACTGACGAGCTTCGTTAAAAGTGTGTGCGAAAGCGTGAAGCGACTCCAATTTGTAATTTTTTCCGTGCGATAGTATTACTAGATTTTGTTTAATTTTATGTCGGTATACGAAAAATAAATTTAAAATAAAATCAAAAAACACGAAAAAAAACTACCGAACCGCATCCCAAATCAACAAACTTCTTTTCTTCAAGAACAATTGTATCTGGCAAAGACGAGCCAATGGAAGCATAGCTCAAAACTTCGGTCTGGATAATACTAGAGAACCCAAATTCTCACGATAGGATATAGTTAGAGTTAGTAGACTAATTAAAAACACTAAGTTTCGTTTGTCTAGGTGTTATACTTTAAATTTGATTAATACCTAAAATACGCCCATTTCGTCACTGACTCACTCATGATCATCAAAACCTCCAGGGTGCTTCTTGGAAAGCTGAAATTTGGTATTCAGGCTAGGATTAGCACACAAGCAACAAACAAATTAAGAAATCTGTAACTTTCACCCTCCAACCCCTCATAAAGGCGATAGCAGAAAATTCTAGAAAGCTGAAATTTGATATGAAAGCATAAGCAACGCAAAAGAGAGTGGGCTATGAAGAAAGGAACTGCTGGCGTGCAGGAAATACCTTTTTTACCCGACTATGCCAGAAGGAAGAATTATGATTTTAACATGTATTTAAGATCAGTACAATAACCTCAACAAAAAAAAATTACGGCCTTTCAACATTTCAATTGAAAAAAATTACCTGTGATCCGACATGTGAGGGGACGTAGGGGCATGAAACGCGCCGCGCGTGCTCGGCGTTGACCAGTTGTAATTATTTCTAATAACGGTCTTAAGCATAAAATAGCGTCTGTAAAATCAAAATTTGAAAGAATTAATACATCATTCGTCCACCGTGAGCAGTTTCCGATCAAGAGTTAAGTTGTTTGAATAGTGTTGTCATTAAGATCGGGTCGTCGACGTCCTCTTGTGGGCAGGCTTACGTAGCACTTTCGAGGGTGACTAGTTTCATAGGGGTTCATCTTGTAAATATTGGCTTTAGTAGTATTCAAGCACAACAGTCAACTATAATTGAATATAATCGGTTAATAGCCAAGAACCACCCTGATTTATCGCTTATTGCAAATAATAAGCCAACAAGAATAAAATAGTTTTTAAAAAAAAGGTTTAACCGACTTCACAAAAAGCGCTAACAAGCATAAAATAATTTTTAGTTTTAACGACAGAAGAATCATCAAAATCGGTCAACGCGTTCCGAAGTCATGACCGGTCACACATAAAAAAAATAAAAAATAAAAAATTAAATACACGTCGAACTTAGAACTTCTTTGTTTTTGGGAAGTCGGTTAAAAAAGGAAATGAAATCCCACCAAAACTCTACAAGGTCTAACTCTACAAGCCCTAACTCTACAAAACCTACATCTGGTTCAAAAAGTATGTCTTGGTCGTCTCGCGGCCATCGCACACACACTCCCATGGACTTATGGTAAGAAATTAAGTCACAGGTTGTGTCATGCAATAGTTCCATGAAACGTAATTTCACACGTAATTTCTTGCATTAAGTGTACGGCAAATTTCTACACTTTTCACATCACATCGATTACACTCTACACTATTTCTGCACCTTCCATGCTATAGGAAATAAATTTATAAATTTATTTAGAAAATGGCGGAAGGTTAACATATTTTCTCAACAATTGTGTGAGTGAAATTTTTTTGGTATATAAGATGAAGCATTTTGGATGTCATCATTACATAGGTCCATGGCATACGTAAAAATTATACGAATACGAAAAAAATTGCATACAAAATTATTTTGAAAATGACGGTGCTAACTTTAGCCGCAATTATTTAATTAGTTTGTCAATTTTTTTCTTTTAGTGATAACAAATTTTGCAAAGCACCACAACAGCACACTTTTATTTATTTGTCTACTTTGCTATCGGTTTGAGCATTCTATTTTAATTAGGATTAATCATAATTTTATTTAACAGAAAATAATAGTTTTTATCCTCAATAAATTTAAAATTAATTGTTATACGGACAAACCAAAAACCTGTCGCAATTTGATGGACAATGAAAAAAGAAAACGTGTCACCAAAATTCCCTAAAATGACTCGTTCTCCAGCTTCTGTATATCGTAGCATGCATATCGGTAAGCATGTTGATTGCATTTTTACGGAATTCAGTAAGGCCTTTGACGGAATTAATCACAGGATTCTCATTAATAAGATATCAGTTTTGGGGCCTCCCTAAGCCTTTGTTGGTTATGTTATTATTTGTCTGCTCGTATGCATCGTACTTTATGGTGTATGGTGCCCTCTCTGAAGAAATTACCAATTCCAGAGTAGCCAACTAGGACCTTTGCTTTTTATCATCTCTATCAATGGGGGATTTATGTTTCTTTCTATGCTGCTGACGATGCCAGCATTTTCCGTGTTGCTTCAAATGATAATGAATATGTCCTTTTAAACTTTGACTTATACGCTTTCCGTAGACTGTGTTCTATTCATTTCCTTCCTCCGAATATTTGCAAGCGCACCGTTATATCATTCTCTCCTACAATGGATCCTCTGCACTTTGGACTATGTTATTGTATTGTCGAAACTTCTCTCTTTGAAGACAAGACAGAAAAGACAGGATATCTCTTGGATGCTCTTCATTTATTGTAGAATTCAAGAAATTATTCGAATTTTCTTGACTTTTTGGATATATCACTTTCCTCTCGTTTTTTGAGGATCCAATAATTTTTTATTAACTTAACGTTATATTGATTACATTAGCTCGTTCATACCATTTATAGTGCGGTGGTAAAGCATTCCGAACAAGTTATGTTTAATTTTAATTTTTTTTATTTTTGTTAAGGTGTATTTTTCAAAACTTGGCTACCCATGAAACCTGTGAAATCGATAGCAATAGGCCAAAAAAATGTGTGACTAGGTAGGTATATCAATTTAAGTGGTAAGTCTAACTTTAATCTTAAGGAAAAAGAGAAAAACAAGAGAAGTGGGTGTGTGGGAGATGCCAGAACAGTTTTCCATACTAAATGCCATAAATAAGGGAAACAATTCGAAGTCTTTTCCACTCACGTTTCTTGCACGAAATGTTATAAAACGATTTATTTTGACCCGGTAAACCGAGATCTCGATTAAATAATATTGCCAATAATCAATCTAACTAATTTTACTGACGAATAGCTTGTTTGACTGCTAGCATAGCGAATAATTAGAAATTTAAATCTATTATTGAATAATCGTAAAACGAGACATGATTAAAATAAACGAGCCACTATGCCGGCTGAAGACCTGGTGCGCGGCTTTATTGTATCCATTCATTGATTCAGCGATTCACCGCTCGCATGTACAGTTTTGCAATCCAATTATGGATTCTCTGCATAGGCTACTTAGTATTTCGAATTCACAAGAAAAACCTTGCGACATAACGTAGCATTCCACACCCATTTATTTCACGAATAAATTTAATTCATCAATGAATCTTTTTAGTAAATAGTAAATAAAAAAAATTTAAAATGGTTCAAGAAAACTCTAAGAAGCCCGACAACTCTGTACAATTTGAGTAAAAGTTAGTGGAAGGTGCATTTATTTGCACTCTTAATGCACTCTGAAAATAATTTATTTATGAGTCAAGCGCAATTGGCAAATGGCCTTGATATGAAGCCAACTCTATTTATTTATCTAATTTATAAAGACTCTATCAAGATATAGTTGTGTGTGAGGCAGTTTAAAAAAAAACTAACGAAACAATGAATATTAATTTAGAAACATTTGGCGGTAAACCGCTTCCACGTGGTATTGCTGTTTAATTGCATGTCAGCGTACTTTTCTCAATCTACTCTCAGATTGTCAAGCACATAAAGTATCTGATGAACCTAGGACATAAAGTATCTGAGGACCTAGTGCCAACTATGTTTTTAACAAATTTTGTGCTGGTGATTTTGATTTCAACAACACCCCTCAATCAAATCAAAACATTAATCGATTCAAACCAACGTTACAAGACACGAGAAATTGCGGAAACATTTAACATCAACCATTCAAGCGTTCACGATCACCTGAAGAAGCTGGGATACGAAAGTAGACTCTATATTTGGTTTATACATGAACTCATAAAAGTTTCTCTGCCTGCGCATATAAACATCTGCGATATGCTCATCAAACGTTAGAAGAACGATGCTTTTTTGAAACGATTAATATCTACTGATGAGAAATGGATTGTTTACAATACGTGATAGTTTGGTCCTCACGTGATGGTTCGCCTCAAACGATATCGAAAGCAGAACTTCATGAGAGGAATTTAAAGCTGTCGTGTTTTTCGAGCTCCTACCAAGGAATAAAATGATCAATTCGAATGTACCTATCCGGAAACGTCCAGAGCTCGTCAATCGAAAAGGAGTGGTTTTTCATCACGACAACGCGAGCACTTAAAGGTTTGATCACCCGTTAAAAATTGTTGGTGTTTGGCTGGGATGTGTTGCTACACCCACCATACTAGCCTGACCTTGCGCCGTCAGACTTTCACTTGCTTCGCGCTCTTCAAAACGACTTTCGTGGTATAACGTTAAATTCCGACGCGGCCGAAAATCAGCACCTGGTTCGGTTTTTCGTCGATAAAGAAGGGTTATTCTATCAACGAGAAATCATGAAAAAAGGTTATTAAATTGTATTAGTTTTTAAAGTTAGAAAGAAGTAGTTAGAGTCTTACATTTACTCTATGCCTGCATCTGAGCCAATGCTTATTTCGGCCGGTGTAGTAAGTATCGGCCTGGCCCTGGGAAAGTACACCACGGTATTCCAGGCTGAGATCTTAGCTATACTGACATGTACTTACGAGAACCTAAGAAGAGCTTATAAAAACAAAAGCATCTCAATCTTCTCGGATAGTAAAGCTGCAATCAAAGCAATCGCTTCAGCTACCACCAGATCTAAGCTGGTGTGGGGATGCCAAAGGAGCCTAGATGAACTGTGTAAAACTAATCAAGTCAACTTGATCTGGATACCGGGACATCAGGGCTACACGGGGAATTAAAAGGCAGATGAACTTGCTAGGAAGAGATCCAATACCCTTTTCATAGGGCCGTAGCCGGTCTGTGGAATTCCTCTCTGCACGGCTAAAAGACTAATAGCGAACCTCGCAAATGAGGAGCATAGGTTGTATTGGAACAACATTGAGGGGCACGCTTACTTACGAAGCCTTATGCCCTCACAGTCGCCGGGTAGATCCAGGGAGGTCCTCAAGCTGAGCAGATCGGATGTAAGAACTCTGGCTGGCCTACTTACCGGCCACTGCCAGCTAAGGAAGCACCTGGTAAGGATAGGTAGAGCCATCGACCCCACCTGCAGACTCTGTCTGGAGGATGATGAGGCCCCATTACACGTATTATGTGAATGCCCTGCAGTGGCCAGGCGCAGATTTAGCCTGTTCGGAAAACCAACCCTGGTACCGAGGGGCTGAATGACTGCCAACTGCGTCCTTTGCAACCTCTTCAGAGGGACCGGCTTCTTATAAGGAGTTGAAAGGGTTGGCACAATAGGCCCCAGTGGCTACAGCACTTGAGAACCACACACCTCCAATTTAATAAAATCAAATCAAGTATCGGCCTTTCAACGCGAAGATCCCAGGTTCGAGTCCCGCCGAAGGCGACCTATGGTTGTTTTCTGTTGACAACAGATTATAATAAAAAAAGGCCACTGGGGTTACAGATACATGTCGGTTCGAAATAAACCTTAAATTGTAGGTGTACTTAAAAACGTTTTTTCAAATCGGGTGAAGTGTTTCTCTCGCCCCATGCCCCCTAAGCGGTTACGAGAAGTAGGAAGAAAATGCTAATTTTATTACAGTTAATACGAATTGTGACTATTATTATATTGCAGATTTATAATTATAGTAATTTAAAAATCATAAAATCAGTTTAGTTATTGTGCCAATGAGACTTTCTTGTGCGTATGTAGTAATTTTAAACATCTGGGCATTAAAATGATTAGGATTCAGCAACTCCATTTACCAATACACAGAAAAAGAGCATTGAAGTATCGGACTTTTCGGCATTAACACGTTCAGTCGTCAATGCTTTCTTCGATAGAAATGAATACCGCCTAAAACCTTACAATGTCGTATCATCAACTATATCATATTAAAAACTAAAATACATAACAAGATCTCAAAATTATCTTTCATAAACATAGCAGACTTTGCATTGACACCGACAATTTATCACCAGCCATTACAAACCCACGTTGACTGTCCACAATAAATTACTTCATTTGGGGTCCATGTTCCTTTATGTTTTCAGTTAGTAATCAAATGACGCTGAGCCAAAACATCTCCTGTCCTAATGAAGCCAGTCCTTGGGAAACCTGAGAGAGAGAGAACTCATGTTCGTTTGTGCTATTGTAAATAAGTAGTAAGGGCATTTGCATTCGAAGAAACATCTTCAATTTAATTCATTAATTTTAATGGGTACGAATTAAATTTCTGAGGAATTCCTCGGCTGTCTTTATCAGGTAATCAAATTAACGAGCCTCTAGTACTAGGCCCTCTTGACGATTTCATTTCGTGCTTCTATTTTTGTACTTGCCTGAGGTTGCAAGATTTGCTTCAGAGATTAGATTTTCCAAGTAATAAATTTCGAGGGGCGAAATTTAATCCGCAGGAAAATATTCCGCTAGTCTCTGCGACGTCTTAATTAGTAACAGGGCAACAAGACCACTGAGACACCGTTTTACATCATTGCATCACCTAAATCATGAAGAAATGACATTTTTACCTTTTTCCTTAATTACGAACAAACTAACCCGGTATAATGGTCCCGCCAGCTTCATCCAAATCTGAAATTGCCTCACTGAGTGGCTTCATTACTTTCAGCCTCAATTGGAAAATTTAAAAATGTTTCCCTTCTCCGTCACAAACTAGCGGGGGCTCCGAGAAAGCTCTTGACCCGATTTTAAGTTTTAACCACAAAAGTTCCACTTTGCAGGAGTTTAAAGGATTTTACAATCTCGGAGGAAAGTTAAATCTCCGCGGGCAAAGGAGTGGACATAAAGTATCTGATGGACAGGATAGGAATTTTTTATTGCAATCGGTGTCATTTTCCTAATTATTTGAAGACGATTAAAGATATCTGTGAAGTTGGCACCGCCTTTTTTGAATTTTGAAACTTTTTTTGTGCGTTCGTTTGTTTATCGTTAGCCCACAATTAGTTTTATTTGTCCAAGCTCCATTTTAAAATACCGCATTAAACCTTTTTTTTTACATATTTTTTTCCAGCATCCCCAAATTGCGAAATTTTCTTAACTTCGTAGATCGTATGTCCATTGTTAGTCCCCCCCCCTGATTTATTGTAATTCATTAATTTAATTTTCCAAAAGTATGAAGTTGGCACCATCTTTTGAATTTATTACATGTTTGCATAGCGCATTTGTCCATCGTTACTTCATGTGTGGACAACCATAAATTTTCTTTTTGTCCAAGCTCCATTTCAAAATTCCCGGCAAAAAATCTTTTTTTTTTCATATTTGTTTCACCAGCATACCCAAATTGCGAAAAAAATTTAAAATGGAGCTTGGGCAAAAAAAACTAATGAATGGACAAACAAACGCAAAAACAAAGATTAAAAAAGGAGGTGCCAACTCCACAGACCTCGATTAAAGGCCTGTAAAATCAGAGGTTGTTCTTTTGTATCTTGAACAGTTCAGCCCGCGTATGCAAAAACAAAAGCATGGAAGTGCCCATCTCATTTTAGATCATCATTGCAGAGCTTTGGAAGAGAAAAATCTGTCATTAGCAGTGAAGTGCTAATAATGAAAGAAATTATCATTAATTATTAAAAAATTATTTATCATATTAATGGGACCTACACAAACAAGATAAAAGAAATAGAGGATAACAATTAAACAAGTCGTTAAAAATATACCAGAGGTACAAATGCAACAAAAATTAGTTAACACAATAACGAATGTTTTATGCATTTCTGTTTAAAAAGAAAACTGTTGTGACTTCAGCAGTCATAAAAGAATGATATATTTCTCTCTTTATTTCCGTAACCCAACCCGAGGCGAAGTTTTCGGTATATCCTGGACCCTGGTGTTCTGTTTACCACCCATCGCAAGATAGCTTGAAGCGGGAGAACACTAGGAAACAAATTCTATTGAAACGGAGTTATTTTCTGGTGTTCTTTAAGGTAGCAAAAACAGCACATATGGTTCATTCTGCAAGATACCTAGGAGATAACTGCGACGAACTTGGTATTCTTTCAGTGCGCTCCAGCTCCTCATGTTTTTTTGAAACTCTCCTTGTGTTCTTCTTGTACTCTCCTAGTGTTCTTCCACTACTTCTACTTCTAGTGTTTCTTTAATACGGGGAAGCCCGTCGCTGTAGTACGGGGAAGCCCGTCGCTGTAGTACGGGGAAGCCCGTAGTTTGGGCAAGCTAGTAGCCGGAATTACGTTTCTTTAACCATTTTTCACTTCCAATATCAACGCTCACAGTTTTCGCCTGCATAGTTTCGTACTCCCTTACACATCGGAAAACATTACAAACGTTTCACTTCGGAAGTTCGAAACAGACTGAAAAATAGGGATGGGCGATATCCGTGCGATGTATCGATACTTGTCCCTCGGTATCGAGGTTTTGACTTCGATATTCTATTTAATCGATACTCACGAGTATCGATAAATTTTATTACTGATACTCGCCATAGTATCGCGAAAATTATAGTTTTAATGCGAAGTGAACTGAAGATATAAGAGAGATTTGATGAGATGAAAATATACTCGCCATATTACCACACAATTTTTGTCAGTTTTGACGTTTTTTCGAAAATAAAAACAATCCAAGTGATTAGTTAACAACGTACACATGTTTGATGTTAAAACGTTAAAAGGCTACTAACCTAATCAGACGAATGATGATCGCATGAATAACGTTTAACGTTACTTACTTTATGTACGCCATTTTTGGCTGGTTGCAAGGTAGATTTTCTTTTCATATATAGGATTCTAGGACTAGAAAAGAGTATTTACTCAATGCAACGGTGAGTTGACACCTTCAAAAAGTGCTCTATGGAAAGTTTTTAAAAGAGAAATATGTAATATGTATAATTTACTAGGCTTTTCACGTGAAGGAAGAATCTTAGACGACGTTGGTAATCGTCTTAGTTATTTGTCATCTTACATGATTAAATAAATTTTTATTCGACTTATGTCCCATTACTTCAGCATAAATTTGTGTAGTTAGAAAATATATATTTCCATATGATGTAGGCAAAGCCCAGGGGACAACCCTATGGTGTCTTTCTAATGGCTCCGGTCGGAGGGGAATTAGGGTAAAAGGATTGCGGGAAAATAGAATGTCTGATTTTTTGCATTGCTACGAGTTAAAAAACAGACGGAATGGATTTTTTATTTATTGCATTTCTTTAAATTGCTCATAGGCAGGCCAAAATTCGAACCTGCATCCATGGCGAGGTGATCGTGACTCTCAGCCATTAATGCAACTCCGTCTCCGAATTTATGGTTATTTAATAATTCAGTATTTTATATTAAATTCTTTAAATGTACTCAGTTGAATACCGATACTTTCAACTATCGATAATTCTTTTTCGATTTATCGATACTCCGTTATCGCAAAATTCCGATACATTGCAATACCAAGTATCGATATTTTTGCTTTCGATTCCCATCCCTACTTAATTGTTCAGGCGTGTTTGGACACTTTTTTGTAGATATTTTTATCGCCATACAACATCTAAACCCTGAATTATAACTACGCCTCAGAGTATCAGTTTTTTGTGTAAATTTACGACAAGGAACATTCAAAGAACATTTAGTTATTTGTTAGGAATCGCTCAGTACTCTTTAAGCTGTTGTACTCGCCTGGGTATCTTTTTCCGCTTTTTGTTCGCATGTTCCTCCCTGGAGAAAGACTGGGCGTTCAAAGAAAGAATATGCTCCAAAACTTTCTAATATCATTTTAATCTTACTTTTTATTCATATCCTCAGAAATTGTTCTAAGTGACTTGTTGTGCATAGCCGTAAACTTAAATTGATCATTACATTATTCGAAATGATTAAGGGGGATTTCTAATTTGTTAGCTTCAAAAAATCAATTTTTTTTTGTTTTCGCATTTTTCAATATTCGGAAGCCCCAAAAGGTACCCTACGTAAACCTTTTTATCATATTTGCTGTAGAAAATGAGTTGTTCGCAATTTCATGACGGACGGCATACGCCAAAGCAGTTTCAAAACTTTATAGTTACGCATTTTTCACGAAACCATGTTTATGATAGTGTGGAGTATTTGGGTATCTAAAAATTTTTCGGTTCCAGCAAATCGGGGCTTAAAATGTTCGGCAGACATGTGATTCTCGACCTGACCACATTCAGATTTTTCGCGATATTTAGGGCAAACTTACGGTCCCTTAAAGACGATAATTTGAAAATACATGTTTAATTTCGACTTGAATCTTATCAGAATGATAACCACAAACCTCTAATTTAGGAATCTAAAAATTTGTTTGATTTCAGATCACTGAAGCGGCTGGATTCACCGTGGAATAGCATTTTTTTGCAGGGGCAAAATTTAGCGCCCCCATTTTTGGGTTTTTTTTTACCAAAAAAAAAGTCCCTTAAGTGTACCTTATGTTTTGAATAAAAAGACGCAAAATGTTTATAATTGTACCCATCTTACTTTTCCCCAAAAAAAATGGCATACATGACGTGGCGATCGTGCCACGTCACGGATGCGGGCTCGATTGATCCAACTGAGACTTCGCTAAAAGAAATTATAAAAGCCAGTTGACGGAGCAATACAGCGTTAATTTAGACTTATTGGTGCTCAATTATGTTCAGTGATAAAACTAAGTTCGATGTATCATTTGACGATGATCGTGGACAAGTGATAAGGACAGCTAAAATTCTCAAACAGTGTTGTGGTTCTGAGTTGTATATCAAGTAAACGGCCAGGTGAATTATACTTTATTAAAGGCACTGTAAATGCCTTAAAGTATCAATAAATATTGGAAGAATGTAGTTATGCTTTGACCTAAAGTAAAATGATTTCCATCATGAGAAATGATATTCCAGTATGACAGGACTAGCTGACACAGCCAAAAGTACAAAAAAATTACTTAAAGATAATAATATTAAAGCAATCGATTCGCCGCCGGAACCCACGGAAGACCTGGTCCCGAACCCGAAAACCATGGCATGCTGGTCGTGCCACTCAACCAATTGATCCAGCTCCGACTCCAAAGTATTCTTAAAAAAAGAGCTGCAGAAACATCGTAAAACGAATATCCAGAACCTAAAAAAAAATGCGAAAATTTGTAAATATTACATCCCAGCATTGCGAAGAAGATATAAAGCTGTCGTTGCAGCTAAAGGTGTAGTTACCTGTTACTAAAAACACGGTCCGGACATTGTTGACTTTGGTACGAACTTCAGCGACAAAGATGTTATTTATTTTAATGAATTATTTTGTGTCGGTTTTTTTGTTCAATTTTCATGTTTTTTCTTGTCTCATGTTTTTCATGTTGACTTGACTTAACATTTCGCAATATTTGCAACGACTTTAATAACATGGCTCTGTACGAACTACGATGACAAGGGGTAGTGGCGGTTTTCATACTCTGATAAAACCCCCATAAGACAGGTATCATCGTCAGCTTATATTTTATAGCGAGTTATAAGTTGTATAAGGCTTATTTAATTGTATTGCAGAGGTTCTTTAGATATTACGCATAACAGCAAGGTTTACCGCGCGTATTTACTAAAGAACACAAAATAATCCTATTAAGCCACTTGCATATAATGTCAAATGTACATAGTGACGGTTTTTAAACCTAGCATTCAACAGGTGTTTAGCTGTTATTAAGTTTAATTGATTTGAAAAAGCACTGAAACTGAACAACATTAGAGCTTAGTACTTACTGAATTCATGGCTAACAGCCTGTGACATGGCCTCGCTGAGCATGGTGTATGAGTTTCTGTGTTCAAGGTGTCCACTTCCTGACGAGTGTGGAGCAGGACTTTGTCCATGAGCAGAGTGAATATATCGTCCTCCACCGCCGCTACTTATCACAACAGTATCACCTGGAGCAGCACCACCTGACACAAACGAACACTGAGGCGGTGATGCTGCCAAACATATCACAAAGGCAAAATATACGTGTCGAAACATAATAGTCTGCTTTAATTTTTACACTTTCCGCAAAATTAAGAAAATTTAATCACCACAAACTAAACCTATATGCACGCAAAATATGAGAAACAAATTTGTAAAAACGATTCAAAAAAACATCTCAATCGCTGCAGATTTCGAATCGTATTACACAAATGTTTTAACAAATTGAAATTGTTATGACAAAAAGAAAGGAAGGAAGATGCTTGTTTGTATATCTTTCTTCTTTTCTCCTCCGTTCGGCCCTGTCAAACCCGTTTCGGCCGCTGTAAATTTACCCCGATCACTCAGATGTGCTTTTGACATTTCTCACGTCACAAGAATTTGGACAGGTAGCATAGCAAGTTTTCCGTATTTATTTAAGCAAAAAACCGAGCTAAAAGGCGCCGAACAAGCGCGAAATTTAACTGCAAACACACTGAATACTATAAATACCCTTAACCGGCTGTAGATGTAAAATGCACTTAACAAAAAAAGCATAAATTGCACTAATATGAAGCTATTTCCAAAAATAGGAGGACATTTATTATCCCGTCGTCATATCATATTTGAAAAAAACTTAACCTTCTCCTAGTATTGCACATACACTGCATACAACAAAGAATACAAATCGAAATTGCAAACAAATACACGTCACGATTATTTCTTATACCAACGAGATTGGAAAAATTTATTAAAACCAACCGATGGAAAATTTATCACTACCGCAGTTGGTCGAGAGATTTTATTAGATTTCCATATTTTTCTTGATTATTATCAACCCAACACTGATAACTTCTTAAATTTCACTTTATCAAGGAGTGCAACTGCAGTTTGGAAATAAAGAACTTTGGCCGGGGCCAAATGAACTCTGAAGGACTTTACCAGAAAAAATCTATCGATAAACCAACATTTTCCGAATTTTTGTTTATTATCTACGTTGCTCGAAACCTTTACTTAACCGATCGACTTATTTATGCCCGTTTGAGATTTTATTGTTTAGACTGCGCACATTTTATTTCTTTTTAACTCGGGCCAAATGCCAGTACGCGATATAAATTCACGTGAAACCGTGTCGTCAAGCAGGAAACTCAACTCGGACTGGTCGGGAAACTTTTTTAAATTCGCGTTATTCTACATCGACCCGAATCTCTCTCGTTTCAACCGCTGTAATAATACTCTCTTTGACACGTGCCTTTTTGACGTTTTCCACAAAGTCCAACGGAAACGTATTTTTAAAAAACTTCCAAAACTTTCAACAGACAAACTATCGGTAATTCCATCCAAGAGATTCGTAATTGGATTTGAAACTTAAACAAAAAGTGGTAGCAAAGGAAATTTAATTGTATTAATTACATATAGTAAACAAATTTAACGATCAACGTTAAAAGCCGTTTATATTTGATTTGCAGTATAGGAAGTGCGGTAAAAACATTTCAAAATAAGTGGAAACTTCTTGATAATATTCAATTACTTCTTCCTCCTGTGGGTTGTAATTCAAACAGACCAAGTCTACATCTTAACATTTTGTTAGAAATGCCCATCCACTCACGAAATAAAAGGAGTGAATTCCGTTGTAAGCCCTAAGAACAACGCTAGCTTTGGTGCCGTTGAGGTTGCAGGAAGTATAGGCTCCTTTGATTCATCAGGCATTACCTTTAAACGACAAGATTGTTGCGAACTTCTTATAAATTATAACACAAGTCACAATACCTTATCACACACATGTTTGTAGATTAGACCGTCCGATCCCACGTAAAATACTGAAAAACCATCGTACCACCTGAAAATTCACGTTAGTTAAGTCGGTCCCAGTGTTGCGGATTGACTTACGATTCCTGTTCTTGAAATGCTTCCTTAATTTTCCATAGTTTAACTTTCCAGAATGTGAACATGACCTGCGAAGAGCACAACAAACTTTTAACCGAATTTCCCAAAAACTAATCCACTCACCTTCAGACCAGATATTCCTCTGATTCTCCATCGAATCTTCACTGTAAAATCGTCTGGATGTTTTGTGATTTTGAGAATCTCAAATTTTACGTATGCAAATTTAAAATGCCCGACTGTCCGCAAGAGTGCTATCTGCTTTACGTAGTGGTAGAGACCGCTACAAGAGAATTTTACGAATATTTTCTACAAAAATTTTAATTTTCACATCTTACACAGTCCGAGTACCTCTGATGTTGTTTTCGAAGACTAAATTAGGACTATAAATTGAATAATCTAAAGGCTGGAGGAAAAGCTTTGGAAGTGTATTCTGTAAGACTTCGTAAACATGATTAAGGTCTTCTAGTTTGGGCTGATCCGGTTTCTTGTTTGATTCGGAAGGTCTTCCTGTGTACTCCTACAACAAATCACTCGGTTAAATTAGTAAGGACATTCGAAATTCATATTACAAAAGAATTCTAAAATTACATATTGAATTTACCTGGATATGATTGGGATCGGCACCTTGAACTTCCCTTTCTAAGGTTTTGCTTTCTACTTGTTGTGACCAGTACGTTGTTGGATGTAGATCTGCTAGTAAAGCAAGAGAAGTTCTCACATTATTCACTCGTTCAGACTGTAGACCGCTGACCGATACTGCATTTACCTGCAAAATTTCATTCCATGTAAACAAATTACCTTTGGAAGGTTATGTTTTCATAAAATTTTATAATTATGTAATTATTGCGATAAACAAATACAATTGCACAAATTTTCAATTAAACTTCAACAATTGGCACTTCGGTGCGGCATGTAAATTTCCTTACATCGATAATTGGCAAACATTTCAGTTCTACATCACGATGCACACTTCCTGACAATAAGTGCTTCCGCGCTATAGAAAATGTGTTAATAGAACTTAAACGATTACAAAAGCTACGCAGGCAAATTGTCATATTTATTTTATATTATATTAAATATCGTCAACAAAATCCCGACCTATAATCGAGTTTGAACTAAAAAAGTTATTTCGCCGCTGGCCGACTGCACCATTTTCTCCGTTGTTGATTTTTGACGGCAGGGAAATGGAGAAGAAGAAGAATGAAAAAATGGCAACACTCTCCAGTCATTTCGTCATTCCAAAGAGCAACGAATCATAAAAATAAAAGAAATTTATTTTAGAATTTATTTGCTGAATTTATGATTGCATGTTATTTAAATTTTAAGACAAACCGAAGTTATAAGAAATGCTTAAATAACAAAGGACATAAATTATCGATGGTTAAGCAGATTTTGATTCGAACAGCTTAAGCGCCACTGGATATTGAGTGAAGTATTTTGGCCGTGCAGATGAAATGTCAAAAAAATGTTTTCACTCGCTTTGTTGAAATGTCATCGCTCGTTAGATGCGGATTTATGCAAATATTGTTGAAATTATAGCATATTTAACCGTATTATTTCATACTTAACAATATTTTTTTTATTTGATGGCTTTTCCAACGATCAGTGCTCAACAAGGTAGTCTTAAATGACAAATTACGTTTTTGTTAACTGTTTTGATCAAATCTCTTATTTTTTGTGTACTCTAATCAATTGCATTTTATTTAAAGAAACCAATCGGAAAATTTTGGAAGACTTGCAACTTAAAAAACAACTTCTACAGAAAGGCGTATCACCAGTTGTTACGGCCATTCCAAACCTGACTACAAACCCGTCAAACACTAGTATGCCACAGGTTGGTATTTAATTTAAAACCGTTAATTAAAATTTGTTTTATATTTTAAAATATTCAGTTACTTATAAATACAAAAATAAATAACGCGCAAAGGATTTCGCTGCTTCCTTTTATTACATTGCATATTACACTCAGCACCTTTATTCGTATCCTAATAGAAACTGATAACGTATGTATTCCAATTAAAGGCCGAGCTTGCTGATTTAACTAGAAATCCTGAAGCGAACGCAATACTACGGCCT
This sequence comes from Leptarthrus brevirostris, assembly GCA_964036015.1. Classification (NCBI taxonomy): domain Eukaryota; kingdom Metazoa; phylum Arthropoda; class Insecta; order Diptera; family Asilidae; genus Leptarthrus; species Leptarthrus brevirostris. Next base: position 147,631,720 of record OZ038374.1, read on the forward strand.
TCGCTCTGCATAGAGAGAGGCAAAATGTCTCAAGCTGAAAATTTTCAGTGACTCTTTTGAACCGACTCTTGGAGCCGAATCTTTTAAAAGAAGCAGATCCGAAGATCCGGTTCGCTCAAAGGATCCATTTTTCCCATTTCTAGTGTAAAACGACTTTAGTAGCTATTAATTTAGTATTAAATAAATGGAAGGAACAATTGTCAAGCAAAAGAAAAGTGGTATGCGTTTTTCTAGATTTAAAGAGGGATTTCGAAACGACAGACCGAAATATGTTAATTAAAAAATTGGAAAAATATGAAATAAAGGAAATTGGATTTAAGTGAAGGTAAATTGATGTCAATCAGCAGCACGTTTAGTGAAGTTAGGAGTCCCGCAAGGATCTGTCTTGGGTACATTGCTGTTTAGTAGCCGTGTTTTCTTAACGAACTGGTTCATAAATCATTAAAAGAATGGTTAGGGAAGTTTTTAAAATAAAACTGCAGCTGACTTCCCAAGTGACATATTTGTCAGTGTTTAGGCACTTTAAGGTTTCTATTTTACGCCAAAGATAAAGCCTAATTGTAAACAAGAAGAGTTAAAATATTAGATGTATTTAAAACGCATTGAAAAACATTTTTTGTGGATTTAACCAACATTTTAATTTCTTTCGTCATATTGCACATTCACAAAAATGACATTTGCATTGAAATTGAAGTTGACAGCGTTTTATTTTCAAGGAAATTTCTTAAATTCCCTTGAGCTGGATAATGAACCAGATCAAGAACTGCTTCAGCAGTTTGTGTGCCGAAGATCTATATAGTTCAGTAAAAAACACAGCTATTATATATATTAACGACCTGCAGAGAATTATACGCCACAGCACACTGTCGCTTTTTGCAGATGATTCAGTGCTATTTATTGCAACAGAAGTTGTAAAGGAAGGCGAAAGAGCTATGCAAGAGCATCTTAATAGAGTAAACTTATGGATGAAGGCGAAAAAGCTAAATTAAACTATAACAAAATGTATGTGTATAGACGGTGGAAGGAATTGGAACCTGCGACTAGACGGTGAACAAATTCAACAGGTTGAGGAAAAGTTGCAAAGAAAATCGGTTTCCACAATATGCCCAAAATTTACACTTGACCCGGCGAAACAAAATAAACTTTTTAAAAACTCGGGCGACGTGAGAAATATAACAGAATTTCTCAACACGATTAGCGTTTCTGACAAAGAAAAACTAAACTCCTTTGGCTCTTCCTCAACAGCAGCACCAAAGGGTTAGTTTTTCTTTTGCTGCTGGACAAAAAGTTTATTTTGTTTCGCAAATTCACTCGGGTCAAGTGTCAATTTTGTGCATATTTTGCAAATGTTTTACCGCAAAAGTTGTGTGACAGTTAAGTGATCAGAATATGATACAGCTGTGCTTAAATTTACTGGCTTAAGATTTAGTTTTTGGTTTCGTGTGAAAGCGTCGAATAAAAGCATTTTAGAATTAATTTGAAATTAATTCCTTTAAACTTTTGATTTTTATAATACTCTAATAATAATAATAGGATTTCTACGTATAAATTTCTACATATTTGCTCTACGTGAACATGTGCACCTTTTTAGATAGGTAATAAGATGGGCAATCTAAAAAAAATAAAAAAGGGTATACTAATTACATGAATTTCGGAGAAAATTTGGAAAAATGCTGAACTTTAGGTAATCGCAAACCATTTTTTTCAATTTTGGAAGTGACTGTACGTGCAATGATAGGAGTTAGATTAACATTGATGACAATTTTGGAAAGGTCATTCAGATAGTAATTTTTTAATAGTATTTTTTTAGAAATTATTAATTCCCCTGGTTAAAGCCCTTTCTTTTACATTTTGGTAAAAAATTAGAAAGTGACCTTTTATTGCTAAATGGATTTACTTTTATAGAAAAAATTATGCAACCGCAGCAGAGTTAAACAATTAAATGAACTTCGATAACATTCAATAAGAAATGTGATAACAAAAAAAATTATTGATTGCTTGGTTACAACATGACTAAATCTATTAACTAAACTTAAGCATTTATTTAACCTAATTACATTGTCTCTGTGCATAGTTACTTCTTTTTATTGGATTACTTTGGGATTCACTAGAATTGGTGGTTTTTTAACCTCTTCTGTATAGGTCAGCTTAGTTTCACTTGAAAGCGCTAGCTTCTCTTAACTCGTTACTCCCAATTTTTTTCTCACTTTTAAGGTGTTGAATACTTTGTGATAAATTATCAAACTGTTTTCTTTGAGCCTCACTAGCCTCCTAATTTTTTTTTGTATAAATACACTAATTCATTCTTTTGCTGTACTAAATGTTCACTATTTTAATTGCACAAGCTAGTATTTTGTTTAATTATACCGGTTTTATCTCAAAAGAACCTTAAGCCGATTTCTACATTCCTTGCACATGAGTATAACTTTTTCATACGTATTAATATCTTTAGCATCATATTCAGTTAAGCTCAAACATCCCATACACGCACTTAGTAGAAGAATTGATGCGCCCTTGCTCAGAAAGAGTATGTGTGTCCCTTAAGTTTTGCATGCGAATGTTTACTATCCAAGTAAGGAATATACCGACTGAATTTAAACAGTTATGTGGAACCTTGTTATTTGCGAATAAAATGAAGAATGTCCGAACACTAGAATATGCCCGGAGACTAATGTAGTTACCCTATACGATACTCTCTTTACTACAGTATGCTTTCACAATGGGGATATGCCCCATGCCCCATGCCTATGCGAGAAAGACATAAATATATACAGTGAAACCTCCCTTTAAGGACAGCTCTTAGAAGTGGAGCTTTTTTCAGTCCAAATCATCAATTTACCTCAAACTTTCACCTCTATAAAGCAAGAAGTTTTTTTTTTAAGAATAAGCAGTGTCCGCTATAGGGTGGATTTACTTCCATATCTCGCCAGTAATCAACTAAAATAATTCCCGTAAAAATTTAAAAAAATCAACTTTAGACATTCCTCATTAAATTATTATTAATTTTATATTTTCACAGTTTATTCCAACAAATCAAGTTCAAGTGCAATCAGATATTCCAATAAACGCTACAGCGCGAACTGCTTGGAATCAAGCAAACTCTCAATCTTTTGGATTTTTCGTTCCACAGGACTCTATTTTTGGTAACAGCATTTTACCGGTCCTTCCACGATTCGATAATTTACCGAAATAGCTTTTATTTACTTACGAGTTTCCAATTAAAGTAGTTCTTTGTGAAATATATTTGTACATAACTAACATGGCTAGGATGAAACTGAAGAAACTTGAAGAGTACCTCCAAGGAGTTGATAGCTTTGAACATCCAAAAGTTGCACTAGAACAGTATCCAACTCCACCACATATTGCTAGTTGCCTAATTTATAATATTCAGGTAAATGTCTTTTAAATGAAGATGAGTTTTGTAAATTAATAGCATTCGCTGCGCGCTCAGGCAAAATTTGATGATATTGAAAACAAGTTAGTGGCTGATCTGGGTTGCGGCTGTGGCATGTTAAGTATTGGATCATTTCTTCTTGGAGCCCAGTTGACGATAGGATTTGAAATAGATAATGATGCTGTTGAGGTAACGATATATTTCATCGGATTTCAACTCGCATTAAAAATGTTTTCTTAGGTGTTTCGTTCTAATGTAAAAGAAATGGAACTGCCCGGCGTAGATTGCGTCAAGTGCGATGTTGTATCTCTTTCACCTAGCTCAAAATGGGAAAATACCTTTGATACTGTTGTTATGAATCCGCCTTTTGGAACTAAGAAAAACGCTGGCATGGATATGAGATTTTTGGAAACTGCGGTTAGGTTATCAAATGCTTCAGTATATTCTCTACATAAGACGTCTACCCGGTAAGCTTAAACTATAACCAATTTATTTTCATTTCAGACATATTTATATATTTTTTTACAGCGACTACATATCAAAAAAAGCCAAAGAATGGGGCACAAAGGGAGAAGTTGTCGCTGAACTTCGCTACAACATTGACTCAATGTATAGATTTCATAAAAAATCTTCAGTGGATATTGAAGTTGACTTTTGGATGTTTGATACTAGCAATAAAGATCTTTAATTTGTTTTTTAGTACAACTTTAAATGAGCTTTTAATCGTTATGTAATACATATTATGGCCAGGATCTGAAATAAGATTAAAATATCTACTTCAGCTTCTGCTTTTCGAGATTTTCTAGTTCAAGTTCGAGAGTAGCTATCTGCCTTTGAATTTATGGCAGCAAAGGAAGAAAAATTATTACTATTATTTTTCTTAAAGTTCTTAAAGTATATGGGCATTACTGCTGTGAATTATTGCTGTTCTTAAGACTTCTTTAAATACTAACTAGTTGGATCAATTGGTTGAGTAGCAAGATCACCATGCCATGGTTCCAGGTTTCGAGGCTCGGGAGTTTTTAATAAGAAATTAAAAAATCTACCCCGTCTCGGACTGTTGTCTAGCATCAATGCAAAAACGAAGATTTCATTTCCCTCATTCCCTTCCGGTCAGAGCCATGCTAAAACGCATCATAGGTTGTCCCCTGGGCTTTGGCCACATCATAAAAAAAAGAAAAACTTTCAGATTATCCGATTGATTCTGAATTTAATTTTTGTTTAGTTATTATTGGTGAGAGTTGCTTCATAATTTAGATAAGGTTTTGAGATTGATTTGTTTCCATAGTTAAATACAAGTAGTCAATTTTTGAATAATGTATGTACAAAACTAACATCCTCCATTAAATATAACATAGTTAACACAAAATTAAATAATAATCTTCATCAGTTTCTCAGTAGGTTAAATTCTAAGATTGATTTTAGAGGACTCGAGTAAATCAGTATCTATCGGATAGAAGGGAAACAGAAATGAGCGTGCCACAAGGACCAATTTTGGGTATTTTATCGTTCTTGATACTCATTAATGATTTACTGGACAATATAAAACAGGTTAGTATTGCACTATTTGTGGGTGACGCTTTATTATATAGATTCCTTTTGATGATATACAATATGGAGTGAAATCAGGCTGTGCAATGCGCATGTCCCAGATTTCGGAAATCAGAGAAACGTCAGATGCCGTATGATGTCAAGGCTGACTCGAATCTGTGGTGACTTGGTGTGGTGAAAATGAATAACGGTAATTTCTAGAACTAAGTTTCTAGAATTAAACTAAGTAGTAGGGCTGAGTAGCAGTCTGGTGAGTTAGTTGTGTTTGTGAAGTGATAAGTTTACTTAAAGTGAAACGGTATACTGTGAAGAACAATTGTAAAGAAAATTGTGAAACCAATGCTTCTAGCATATTCCCCACCACCGCACAAATTATGGGGTGCCCAAGCCTATTACATCTATGTCTCGTCTCTTAAAAATTATATTGAGTTTATTGATTTTCATTTGTCGAGATCTCAACTAAAGAATCAGCTTTGTTAGGGTTACTTTTTCTATTTCTTATGTATTTATATTGTAATTTTGATGTAGTAGTCAGTATTTGATGAATCTTCATAAATAAATAAGTTAAAGCTTTAATTAAAGTAAATAAATGTTGCTACTGCCAAATTATGCGGTTAGCGTATGTGAAAAACTTTGTAATGACTAACAATTGTAACTCGTAAAGTGGTAAAAGCTACTTACAGAAAGATATCTAAAAAGACTTTTGAAAAGCGTCGGCTCCTGCTGAAAAGCAGACCTTCGAGAAATTGATAAATAACGTTCCTGTAATAAAACGACGACAATTACTCCTATAGTTTAAGCTTATACTACAAGAAGAATGAAAGGCCAGCGTAAAAAAAATAAAATGTATGTTTAAAAATATGAGAAAACAACAATATATTGTAAAAAGTTCAGCTTATTTATACCTAAACGTCGAAAACAACACCTTGAGCACGAGCTATCTCTCCTGAGTGATTTACTGTAACAGTGGCTCTTCGGCAATATTGTTTCCAAGAGTCAGAACCAGATTCCCGACCACCGCCAGTGTGCTTTTCTCCACCAAATGCTCCACCGATTTCAGCGCCATTCGTTGTAGTATTAACATTTACTATTCCACAATCAGATCCATTTGGACCAAGCCATTGAAATACGTTAGACACATCTTGTGTAAAAAGTGCCGATGATAAGCCTTGGTCAACTTCGTTATTATAACAAATAGCTTCGTCTAAAGATTTCGCTTTCAACAAATATACAATAGGAGCGAATGTTTCACTCTTAAGGATTTCTGAATCATGCGGAAGATTCGTTATAATAGTTGGTTCGACGAAAAAGCCTTCCCGGTCCATTTGTTTTCCACCAAATTCAATTGTTCCGCCAGCTTTAATTGCACATTCAATAGTCTTTCTGTAGTCATCAACATTCATTTGAGCATGAACTGGCCCAAAGAGGGTGTTGTTGTCTAGTTGGTGGCCAACTTTATTCATTACCAATGCATATTTTTTCTTTAATTCTGATAAGAAATGATCGTATATTTTTTCGTGAACAATTATTCGTCTTGTGGTAGTGCACCTCTGTCCGGATGTACCAATGCATCCGAACAGAGCAGCTTCTAGAGCCATTTTAATGTCCGCATCATGATTAACTAGCAGTGCATTATTACCACCTAATTCTAAGATGGATTTTCCAAATCTTTTTTGAACTTCGACTCCCACTTCTCGGCCAGTATCTGTACTTCCAGTGAACGAAAGTAATTTTACTCTATCATCACGAACCATAACTCTTCCTACTTCAGAGGGTCCTTGGCAAAGAGTTATTATTGGGGGAAGGTTGTTGCGTTCAAGTACGCTCGATACAATTTTTGTGGTGGCTATTGAAACTAAAGAAGTAGTTCCAGCACCTTTCCACACAACGCTATTGCCAACAGCCTAAAAGAAGATTTTTTTTAAAACCAAGCTATAAAAGACTAATGTAATATACTTACTAAAGCAATAGCTGCATTCCAGCCAAATACTGCATTAGGAAAATTATAGGCAGATATGACGCCAACAAGACCAAGAGGTCTCCACGTTTCTAAAATAGTATGTTTGGGTCTCTCAGAACTAATTACTTGACCAGCGAATATTCTCGAAAGTCCGACAGCATAGTCACATATGTCAATAAATTCTTGAACCTCTCCTTGCCCTTCACTGGCTATTTTTCCAACTTCAAGACTTACAAGTTTTCCTAATGGTTCCTTGTGCTTACGTAGCTCATCACCAATTTGTCGGACAATTTCACCCCGAACTGGAGCAGGAACAGTGCACCAATGTTTGTACGCGTCAACTCCAGCTCGAATACATTCTTCCATCTCTTTTGGTGTGCCAGTTTGAATTTCAGCGATTGTTTTCCCTGTACCTGGATCTAGAGATCGGATTACATTCCCACATCCTTGCCACTTTCCATTATAGACACCCTTGTTGGTTCTTTCCAAGCCGATGTCCTTGAGAAATGAGTATGAAGGTGAGTCGATAAGGTAATCATTTCCGGAGAGTCTAGATGGAGACGTGTGTATGCTAGAAGATAATCGCCATACTATTTGTTGGTGCTTTATCAAGTTACGTGAAATTTGCTGTAGCTGAGACATCTAGAAAGAAATAAAGCGACGTCAGATTCACTAAATTATCTAACTTTTTAAATATTAAAGCAAATTTTATAAATTTATCATCAGGATCTGCGGCACAAAACCATCGAAGAGTACACTGTGCAAAAACTTAATTCTGTCAGCACCAAGAGATAAATCTTATTTGAGATTTTCACCGCAATAAGTAGATATAAAACGTTAACTTGCAGGTCAAATAAGTAAAATTTCAACAATCGTAATATAATATTTAAAAAAAAACTAAACTACGTCGAACACAGTCACATTATGAAAAAAAGGAATTATCAAGCACTGCGAGCTACATAGATGACGTTTGCTTCTCATCTCCAAAATAGTTAGTCACAAAATATGTTTTATTTAGCACGAGAAAAACGCGAGGAACTTTTAGTTTTTTAAAGCCCCGGATCAGAATTAATTAAATTACCTTGATTTGAAATAATGAAGAGTAATTGCTTCTCCGCTAAGTCCAACAAAAATCTAAATCCACTCAGTTCTTGCCGTGCTGCGGGAGTAAGTTATCTTCTTTCTGGTCAGATGCCGTACTCTTGTTGCCTACTGAGATAGGTCTTATCAAGAGTTATTATTTTTGTACTCGTCCAGATAAGATTAACACTAGTCGTTTTTCTGCCACCAGCAATGAATTAGATAAAGATGTTGACTTTATAAATTATAATAATCAGTCAAGTACGTATTAGGAACAAAATTCCTAGGACGGAATATATTTACTGCTTGTATGTTTAGGGAAGATTGCTTCAGGCGCAGAGATTACCTTAAAATTAATTATCAATTTTAGTAAATTACTGCTAATGACATAATGCTAATTTTGTAATGCGTGGACCGATTTGGATGATTCATTTTCCATTATATAGTGTGTCGCCTAATTCGTAGCAGAATATTTAGTACTAAGATGGGGTGCTGTTAATTTGGGGGTGGGTTTAAAGTCGGGTAGGATGGAGGAGGGGAGTTGACTAACTTCGTACTTTACCCCAGGGCCAGGTTAACTTGAACGCGTGTCTTTAGGCAGAATTATGGCGGAGGCCTACTTAAGGCCAGTGGTTTCTGAAATTTACAGTAATTGGAGGGTTTTCAATGAATTCAATGATTGGCAGCTTTTTATTTTTACACTTATTTATTATATACAATTTATTAAACATGTTTATTATTTCTATTTAATATATAAATTGAGTTCAAAAGATTTTTGCCGACTCCGAGCGAAAGAGTTAAAAAAATTTTTTTTTGCCTTTAATGGTTACTTGGTACGGGAACGCATCCAGCACGTGCCCGGTTCGGTCTTGATAGCAATTCTCGTGCTTGCTTCATGGCTATCATAATACCACAACCATTAGTTCCAAAATCGTACTCAACACGTTCCAAGAACTTTTAAAAAAAGCAAATAATAATACCACGTTTAAAAAATTCCGGCGAGGTGCGAGTCGGATCCGTGCACCGAGGGTTCTATACCTAAGGAGGTTTCCGATTTAAAAAAAAAAAACTGTGCTAGTTAGAGACATCGTTTTATTTCGCCTGTAATAATTGCATAAACCTCTATCAACTCTAATTATTTTAGATTTATCGCTTTGCAAACTTCGCAGATAAGGTTGGGGAAATCGTATTTTTTTTAGAAATTTTTCATCATAAAAAATATATTTTATAATGTGCAAATGAAGCCCTTTCATATGATGCCCAACATGACCTAGAAACTTTACTTTAAAATGTTGACCCCCTTCCCCTTTCGACCCCTTTTGCAATAAAAATAAAAATATTTTTTTAATGTGTTTCATTTGCAATAAAGGTGGGCAATCATTATTTAAAACTATTCCAAATATCAAATCGATAGTGTTTGTAGTTGCTGAAATAAGACACATAAATAGACAGACGAAGTCGCACCAAAAGGGTTCCTTTTTTTTACATCTGTCCTTCCGTCGTAAAATCTTGCAAGCCAATTTTGACCAACTTCTCTCTCTAATATGGCGAACTCCCCAGTACGGCGGATTACCTTTTTCTTCACAACCCCTTAGACATAGCTATCAAATGAAAAGGTTTTACAAATAAAATACTTCTACACCTAATATGGCGGACGTTTCAAGATGGCGGATGGTTTTAGTTTTTTAATAAAGTCGGCGGTCGCCATATTTGCATTTTGTGGAAAATGTTTTTATTATTAATTTTAAGGTTCTTTTATTCAATTGTTAGGAAAATTCGACAAATATTCGCTGACGGTACCGTCTTTAAGTTTAAGGGAAGTATGTGGAAGCCTAGTCAAGTAGGTAAAATCCGTGGAAACAGTATCACAATCAGAACCACAGAACGAGGTAATGAAGAAGTCGGCGAAAAAATTGGCCACAACTATGGGGTAGGCATTCTCGCGATCACCAAGCCTAAGATAGGAAGGGTAGCCATTACTATGTCGCTTAGAGTTAATAAACCTCCAAAACTGTTTAGGGTTGGAATGCAGTATATGTCTGTTGTAGGACGTCTGAATATCGAGAGAGAAACGAAGGCAGAGGTCGTTGTAGGCCTGGTAGTCTTCGGCGCACCTAGAGGAGCAGAACCTTTTTCACTCAGGCCTTATTCTTTTGGTTTTTAAGATATCTTAAGGAGCGATTCAACCAGGGCTGAGGTAAATGAGTTGACGTACTCGAAAAATGCGTAGGGGTCAGGAAATAAGCTGCTTCTTAAATTTTGAAGGTATACTTTATAAAGAGAACCAGAACGGCTTATAAAATGTTCATGGCAAACACTAAATGTACTTGTTATTTAGTTAAACAAGGAATAATGCAATGTGTTGCCCAAGCTCCTAAGTGTTGCTTAAATTAATGTTTTCTTTATAAACTTGAGCAAAGGTTGGTGTAAAAATCATACCCTTGACACCGTCTTTTTTAATACCTATTTTTCATGGCCAAAAAACCTCAATTTTTTTAAAGAAAATGTCACAAACATTTTCACAGCAGAACAGTAATTTTACAATTTTTATTATTAATTGACGTAAAACTGAAATTAAATTAATTTCAGTAAAACTACTTTTGAAATATACACTTTGAACTCATAGGCTGCTTTGTTTTGTACATAAATTCAATTGGAATTTTTTTAAACTAGTCGCCTTTGGAAACAATAAAAAACCAAAACTTGAGATTTTTACTGAAACCAAATCAGTTTTTAAAATATCTTTGGCGATACATCGACTAAATTTTACGTAAAAATCTAAATTCGCTGGGGGAAGAGATAAAGGCTTTAACCAGATTCTATATTCGTTGAGAGGTGAACACTTTCAAGTTAATTAAAAATCAACAATGTTGAGTATTGTTCGAACTATACCAAGGGCCTTAGGAGCTAGAGCCCTTGCACCTCTTCCCGCCATTAGGAGAGCTTCAGATGATGGGCGACGATCAGGCCAGGCTGGAGATTACGACCATGAGGCTAAAGGTGTCGCTGATTCCAGCAAACGCAGAGGAAAAAGTGAATTTTTAGCTGATTTGGTGAAATCAACAGCCCTTGATGTGTGTGAAGATAGTCATAAAGGCAAGAAAGATAAAAAGGACAGAGGCGCTGCTCATTGTGAGCCAACCTGTCTCCCATCGGACGATATGCTGTTGGATGTCCCAGTTGGAGTAGAATTGAAGCTGAATGTGCGACTGGAAGAGTACGAGATGAGACGTGGCAAATGCAAGGATGATGATAGAACAGAAAAGAGAAGAAACAAGAAAGACAACTGTTAAATTCGTGCAACAACAAGGGTCGAGCTGGTGTTAAGAGAGTTTCGCGGAATTGTGGGAGTTCTATTCTGCAAGTGGTCAGTCAAATTCGAAGTTTGGGGCTGTATAATTTCTGCGATTCAACATTCAGATGGTTTGCTATAACTCTTTTTAGTAAGAACTTTCCACCCAGTTAAAATTTTATTTTAAAATTATTGTAAATCTAAAGAGTAATAAATTGGCTGCGTAAATTTTATGTCGACAATTTTCTTGCTGCTAGAATATTGTTAAATTTACAAATTTACAGCTTATCAACTACAGCAATACCGAATTCTCTTACCCAAAAAACCGAAGGAGGAAATTGGAAATTTCGAGGTGCCTACACATCAAGAGGTTTCTGGTTAAGCCAATTTTCCTTGTTGCCTGCAATATCGTGCAAGCCAGGTGCACTGTTCATGCATTCAATCAGCTGCAGTAGATTGAGCAAACAGCGAGAAGTAAATTAGAAAATCCATCAAACATCAGTGCAGAGCTTCTACGCTGGCTTGTATTTTTTTTAATGTATTTTCAACTTGTACGTAGTTTTTGCGCAAGTCCTTAAAGGCAGAAGAAGAATTCGTTTACGACACGACGGTGCAACGGAAGGGCTTTGTCATGTTGTAAACAGATTGAAATCGCATGACAGATTTTAGCAGAAATGAAAGTGCGAAAAGAATTTTCATTCGAGCTGTTATATCGCATTCAATGTTGCCAACCAGCCCTGGGGCCTTGGGGCTTATTACCGAATACGATTCGATTGCAATCGATCGTAAATATAGAAAATTTAGAATTGAATGAGATAAAAAAGATATTTGTACTTGCGTGAGTTGCTCGCTTTAGGTCCATTCAACTCTAAATTTCCTATATATACGATCGATTGCAATCGAATCGTATTCAGTAATAAGGCCCCAGATTACTGAATGGGTTAAATTCAATATGTTGAGAGCACCGGCTTGGTTTCAACACAAACAGCAGTTTTTGGTTGCTTTCGTAAAAATGGTGAATAAAGACACATTTGAAGTAACTTTAAGTGGTACTAAACATGTTGCATTTAGTCACGCATCCATACCATTAGATTGCAATCGTTCGTAAATATAGGATATATGTCTGTCGAATGAGTTAATTTACGAAAATATTCTATTGTTTTCATTTTAAATATTAGTCTAGACAAAGTGTGAACATAACGTGCTTGGTTTGAACTATTTCGTGCGTCTTTTATTGATACGTGCTTGCAGCGGGCTGGCATTTGGAAAAGTATAACTTTTACTCAGGCATACCGTGTCTGATTTGAGCGCCATTCAGGCGTTTTGACGCTGTGCATGCCTGTTTGGGCGAGTCTTATTTTTACTCGTGATGATAAATAATTCCTACAGTTACGTTCATCTAATACTTAGAAACTTTAAGCTTTCACTTACAATGTTGACTTTTATAAATTTTTATTCATAAATCGTCATTGCGTCATTGTTTAACAATGGTTTTCCATACCATGCCTTTGTTGCATGTTGATCCATCCAGATCAAATTATGGCATGCATGAACCAATTAATCGTTTATGTAGGGCTGTTAGTGTTTGTAATAGTTTTGATTTAACTCTTACTAAGGAGTTGTTTAAGAACTATCTATTTTCTGTGCTCCCGTGACTCTCTGTTTGCATTGTGTGTGTTTCCTTACGTGTTTTCTTTCTGTTGCTTTTTTTTGTTTTGTTTTTTTTCCTCTGCATGCTGGGGTGGGAGCCTCATTTCATCTTTTTGATGGAATAGGTGAAGTGATTCTTAGCTCCTTGCCGAAGAAGTGCGCCTTCTGTCTTAGAATTGTTAATTAATTCTATTTATTTATTTACAAAATAATACGAGAGTTGCAGGTTCGAGTCCTATCGGCGTACTTTCATGATTGTTTTCTGCAGACAACAGATTACGCTAAAAGGTCATTGAGTGTTGCAGAGTAATGTCGATGGTCCGGAAATAACCTTAAATTATGAGTACGCTTGCAACCTCGGATCGAGTAAAGTTCTTCTCCCACCAATGCCCTACATGGGATTACGGGAAATATAGATATTTGATACGCAACGCTTTACTGTTTAGAGAGCTCTGCTTTGCTCCGGATTTTTATTTTTGGACATATAGATGTTAAGATGTAATGCTTTGCATTTCCAAAAATAACAACTTGACAGAAGAGGCTAAGAATTCCAACGAGGTATCTAAAAACAAAACTACATTTGTTGAGGGCACGCGAGGTATTACTTCCCTGAAATTATCTTGAATTCTATTAGGAATAATATACGAGGTGTAACTAATAAATATAAATAAATATAGTACATTTTTCGGCAAATTTAAACCTATATAACTGACTTTTGCTAAGCGTTGATACGCTAATTGGGTTAAGCTTTTTACAATAAGGTTAAGATTTTTGTTGTCAATATAGAGCAAGTGCTTTCGGCTTTTGATAAGAAACGTTTTGGCATTTATATTTACTCTGAGCAAACAGCTATTAATAAGCTTAAGAAAACATTTTTATTAACAGTGCGAGACGCTAGAGATACTAAAAATCTCTGCCACTTTACATAAAAAACATTTGGTATAAAAGTAGTGACACCGCAAAATAAGAACAGTTGATTTTGGAAAATTCTCAGAGCAGTTTATAATTAAGAAATGGGACGTCTTAACAATGAAACGCACTACGATGCTATTAAGAAGATCTGGCGTGGACCTGATGTGCAACAACAGTTTAATACGGATGCATCTTTGGGACAGGTTTTTTTCGATATGATCAGTTTAAATCCTGATAAAGTAGTGCAGGTGAGATTAAGAAAAGTGAAGAAGTGAGTGAAAGGATTTTGAGATGAAATACTTCATAAGTTAACTAAAGTGACACCTGACCTATACTTTAGAGGACTATTGTACGGTTTGTTTATTATATTTTTGCCCTATCAACACAACGAGGCCTCTTTGCGTGTGCTTTGCGAGCTATCAGGCCAAGGTAAATTTCCAGTTTGTCCTTGACGTTATAAGGTACCTTTAAAGGGGGGATTCTAGTATTAGTATTCAGGTAAAAAAATTGGTTTTTATTACATTTCATAAATCAATAGAAAAACTATGTGTGTGCAACAATACTTCATCCCAAAATTATTCGAAGTCTTTGTAGGCTTTTGCCGAAGGACCAGAGCCTTGTGAGTAGTGAATACCAGTCTAATTTTTAACTTTAAAAGCTTTAAACACATTTGTCCGAAAGTGCACTTTTTCAAAGCGGTGGAAAATACATATATCGAAAAAACTATTACACATATTAAATCCGGATAAAGTGTTTTGGATATTTTGAGCAAAAGCACTGTTGGTGAACTAAAAAAAAATTTTAAAAAATAGCATTTCACTTAAATAAATTGCTAACAAATGAAACAGAAAACCTCTCAAAAGCGATTCTCCTTTGAAAGTTGAAAAGAAAACGTTGAAAAATTTTTTTTCCCAATAATTTTATAAGAAATTAGAATCTGCTTGATTTTTTTGTTTCTGATTAGAAGCAGTCGTCTAACCATCGAAACTGAGCAATTTGTCAAATTAAAACAAATACATAACTTTTTAATAAATCCACTACTTTTGTAAATTTCAGGCATAGAATAAAATTATATAAAAAGTGCGAAGCCATTGCGTTTAATTGGTCCTGTTTAAATGGCATTTTAACCTGTCGTTTTTCACTCGCCGAAATACTAAAATCCCACAATAAGTTAGTAGATAAAAAATTGTGCACTGCTTTTTTTTTAATTTATTACTTTGTTCAATTTACTAAATTATGTTATATTACATGATTCCCAAATATATCTCGGGTTTCCGCGGGTTTTTGTAAATTTGATTCGTTCACACTGATCTGAGCGCACTCAGCGGGTTTCTTTTCGTGGAGCTCTCTCTGATGTTATTTTCCGGGGTACCGCAGCGTTCCCATCTCGGGCCATTGTTATTCATAATTTACATCAATGTTGTATCTACGATTCTGTTTCACTTAAATAATCTTTGTTACGCTGACGACGCGAAAATATTCTCCGCAGTGTCAGAATTGATGTTCCATTAAATCGTATAAATGGTTAAATAGGCCTATTACAAAGACTAAGAATATGGGTGTCTGGCTTAATTCCCAATTTTCTTTCGAGGATCGTTTTGATGTCATAGTTACCAAGGCTAATATGAATCTGGGATTCGTGAAGAGATGGTCAAAGGAGTTTGATGACCCCTACATTACGAAGCTCCTTTATTGCACATTTGTCTGCCTATTCTTGGATATGCCTCTCTAGTCTCGTCACCTCTCTATTCGATAAAGATCAATCGCATTGAAGCTGATTAACCGAGATTTGGTAGGTTCAATGTTCGAGGCTTTCCTTGGAATAACTCCTTTATATAACCACCTTTTGCCGATAGACTTAGACTGTCGCATTTAGATATTCTTGAAAAGAGACGCTGTAGCTTCAAGATCCGGTTTGCTTTTGACAGCATTCGGGGGTCTATAGCCTCTTTCGTACTTTTCGCATATTTTGACATAGGTTTACAAAAATTAAGCTGGCTCGCTCCCTGAGATCTTACGACTTCTTCCAGGGACCTTTTCATCGTCCCGATTTTCTAATTCTTCTGTTGATCGCATTGATTTCCGTCTGTCGCAAAATTATATAAGAAGTCAGCTTTGTAGAAATCGCATTTTACTTTTTATATTTTCTTAAATCTTTCCTTGTTCTCTTATTTTGTATTTGTGTTTATACAGTTTGTCAAACATACTTGGTTTACAAAAATTAAGCTTCAGACGTGATTGCTTTCGATCTATATTTGTTAAAGATATTTTGTGTTATAATATTAATTGTCCAGAGTTACTTAATTTGATCAATATCCATGCGAGTGAGAGAATAATGCGATCAAGAAGTTTGTTATATGCTCCTTTCCATACAACTAATTACGGTTGTCATGAAACCATATCAATGAGTATATTAAAATTTTATGAGTTTAACCGTTTTGTAGATTTTACTCTTCCTAGGAATTTGTACAAAAGTGAATTATTTGCTATTGAAAATATTAAATATTGAAATATATAAATTTAGACATTTAGGAGTTATAAGTTAGTTAATGCAATAGTCTGTAAGATATAGATTCTGTAGACTGAAATAAATAAATAAATAAATAAATCATCTTCAGAACTCTGTTCAAAAGTTTCTAAATAAAATTTTACATAATATTACAATATAAGAATAAGCAGTCTACCAGTGGGGAAGTTACTAACTAAATCAACCTGATCGTTAAGAAATGGTTTCTTTGATCGTTTGGTCTTTCTAGTTTGAAATGACTCTAAGACATCCAGGACTTCCTTTATCTTCGATGTCTTGCAAAGTTCTATTGACTTACCAGAACTGTTGTAATTGTTGACAAGTGACATTCTCCAAGCACCTTTTCGTCTTATAGGCTTAATTGACGTCAATGTCACGCCATTTTAATCGCTTTTATAACTGCATCGATTTTAATGTTTCGAAATCTAAAGCGAGGCATCACCTACGTTAAATTCGTTTTAGGCCCCAGAGTTCATTATAATTTATATATTTGTTCTCTTTGTTAATGAATTTGTAATTGTTTTTGTCAGCAAAGTTGATTTACTCCTTATTTAAAAAAAACACCATTGGACCGTCGAATACCTCTTCACCCGAGTTTGAACATCCGCCGGCTGTAGCCAACACTAACATCAGAACTCCGATAAGATTCGGATTTGCAGACGCATTTAAGTCGATGGACCACAATAAGATTGATGGAATACCAGCAAAACTATTTAAAGCAAATCCCATTGCTTCGGCTGATATTCTTCTTCTGGTAACACAGACATTTTGGGAAACCGAAGTCTATCCCATTGAATGGAAAACAGCCGAAATTGTGAAGTGTTTGTTTACCGCAGCGCGGAGCTTTTTCCGTGCTGCCAAGATTCAAGGTAAAATAACGTGCCCAGAGCAGCCTCACTCTGGGTGATAATAAAAGGCTTGGTTCACGTTAACTTTATGAATGAAAAAGCTTTATTTCAGAATTATATTTATACAAAGTTTTATGCTAACTTAAATGCTAGGTCTTCAAATTGACAATTTTAGTCAACCTACATAAAGTGCAATTTTTGCATTTTCCGACGGTTAATGCCCTGCTGATGAAGTTTGCATTTTCCGGCGGTTAATGCTCTGCTGCTGATGGTTGAATTTTCCGGCGGTTAATGGCCTGTTAATTGTATTGCTGACTGGCTTGGTCAATGACCTTAATTTCTTGAGGTTGTTGACATACTCCCGGCCGTTGAAGATCGTTGATGTTCAACTGACTTTGTCCTAGCTGGAAATTGGATCGACGTGGTGGAGGTTCTGGTTTTGCATCTTCGTTGGTGGGTTTGCGACATCTTCCTCTATGATGTAGTAGGTAGGCTACGAGAGATATTAGGATGACTGCTAAGGCTAGGTAGCTTATGGTGTATTGGTGGATATCCGTGGACACTGTGTGTGGTAGCTGCTCGTTCGTTTGGAGTTGTTGTATCACAGTTTTTAGCTGGTTTATATCTTCAGTGTTATTTCGCAATAACAGATTGACTGGAGTCGTCTTAACTTCTTGTTTGCTGAGATGACTCTTAAGTTGTTTAATATCGAGCATCGTTGAAGGGATGAATGAGTGATGTAGTTTACTAGAGTACTGAATGTGGGATGAAATGGTAATTGAGTTCTGTTTAATAATGCAACTTGATTTGAATGATAATAAACCTAGTCCTTGTATGATTGTTTGATATGTTTGAATACCACATACTATATTGAGTACTGTTTTTTGTTCGAACGAGTAGATCCAGTTGTTTGGGTCGTGAAGCTGAATCCAAGAAGGCATTGAATTCGTTGATTCTAATTTACAGCTCTCCGGCAATTTGCTATTCTGATTTAGTAGGCTGAGTTCACATGTTGCTTTTCCGGCTGATTTGTGGAAAATTGTATGCTTTTTGTTGCACACATATACATCTTGAAGAGTTGTTGCGCATCTTGAGATTTCCTCATCTGTCATCATGTAATAATAGTCGCGATGTAGGCTTACTGCAATGAAGTCAGTGGAGATCTTCACCTGATGGATATCGTCATCAATTTTGACTGGAATTGGTAATAGTTTAAATATTTGGAATATTTCTTTGTTTACTAAAGGTAAGTAAATGTTGAATAATACGTATTCCGTGGTGACTCTTGTTTGGACCGTCATTAAGCTATAAAGTTGTAAGAGATCTGCGTGGTCTGCTGTACCTGGTATTGTTAAGGTTGATGGAATATTTTCTCTTATAACAAAGAGTTCCTTCCGAAGTTGTTCAGGGGTGAGTAGCAAAGGATTGATTTTACCATTATGGCAATCGGTTACGATGTCTATCAATGCTGACTGTAGTTGTTGAAAATTAATCATAACTAAAGTTGAATGAATAGAGATTGTGTTGAACGTTTGTAAAAGTTCTTGTTCAGATAAAACCTTATTTGTATTTTGGATCGCCTTTTGTACTTCAGTTAAGTAATCATTTATCCTTGCGAATTGCTTATCTGAGAATTCGCGATCTTTCTTTATAATGTTTTCAGTGGAATCAATGATAGAAGTTTGGTTCTTGATTAATTCCAAAAGATGATTGTCATTCTGTTGTACTCTTTTAATCGTCTTGGACATTTCATTGGCGTATTCTTGGTCAAGAATTCCGAACAGCTTGTTGCCGATCGTTCCAACAATGTCGAGCGGTGATCGTTTAGTCCTCATATCATTTCCGTTTCTCCTCAGTAATATCATATTGTTGGTTTTTATTACATTTAGTTGACGATTAAACTGTGATAAAATGTGTTGACAATAGTCAGGTGATTGAAAGCTATTGCAAATATTTTTAAGTTTTTCAAGTTGGCTGCTGAATTGAGTTATCTCCTTCCAATAGTTGTTTAAGCTATAGTAGGCCATAATATTCCAGCGATCTGTTACCATTGACATTTTTGCGACGTCCTCGAAGCAGAGTTGCCAATTCGGGCGATTTCGCGCCGATTGGGCTCCTTTAGCCATCAGTCGGGCGCCAAAATTTTGCTCTCTGCGACTAGGCGCTTTTTGGGCGATTTTTTAATTCTTGCTGGGCGCTTTTGGGCGATTTTCTGTCACAGTAGAAACAATTTTGCTGTCGAGTTATCTCAATTTCTAATTTTGCGCGAATAACTTTTTACTGAACTCCGAACGAGTCCAAACTGGCGACTTGACTTTGTCACCGAATCTGGTGTTTTTGAACGCCTCATTGGTAACAGAATTTTATTTTTTTCTGAATTCAGACACGTCTAAAAGTTGGTGATTTTTAATTTCGTTTTTCCACATTTCACCGCGGCGGCTTCTCGTGATTTTGGTGAAGCCAATTTAATTTATTAGTTTATTAGATATAATAAAGTGACTATGCTGTGACGCCATTTACATTGCTATACCATTTTTGTGTAATACAATTTTTATAAATTATAAAAGTCATATTTTTGATTAAATAAATTGCTAAATTTGCTAATTGCATTTGCTAAATCTGCCTATTGTAATTTGAATTACAGCATTCTTTATTAAGCCGTTAAACGGGAGCAGTTGCCAGTTATATCGTATCGATGTTCAGTTTCAGTAAGTTCAGTTAACTTTTCAACATTTTTGCTGATTAAGCTAAGTGTATGCAGTTATTGTTATTTGTTAATTTATATCAAAATAAGTGCTACAACATTAAATCTGGATAAGAAGCATTTACTGGTAATTATCCTATTTAATATAAGGAATATAAGTTATTTTCGTTGTGTTATGTGTCTGTTAAAGAAAAGATTGTTTAATAATTAGTGATATTTCGTTTATTTTATATTCATATTGAGTTTCGTGAAAGACTATTTTAAAATTCCTGCAGGTGAATAGATTACGTTGCAATTTATTATCGTGCAGAGTAAGCCGGTTAAAAATTAAATGTCTCCTTCAAAATTGAGAAAAATACGATGTATCGTTTTATTGCAAGGAATCTGGATAAAAGCATTTATATTCTGATGGTAAGAAAAAAATAAAAACGGAATTAATCGATTTGTCTTCTTGTGAGTGGCTCAATTATTAAAGACTGTGACTCTTTGCACTTACGTGTATTTACGTGTACTTACGTGTTTAACGTCAACAATTTATTAGACTTAGACAAAAGTACACGTAAGTGGAAATAGTCACTTCCATTACTAAATACTTAATTAAGAGTGTTTTTTGTTTTTCACGACGACTCTCAAAATTTTAAATTTGTGTTACTTGTATCTGTTGCTGTGATTATTGCAATAAATATTACATTAAAGTTGTACAACCAACCCTTTGAAAGATTTGATTGATTATAAAATCTTAAGGCGATTTTTGGGCGATTTCAAATATGGCGCGGCGCCTTTGGGCGCTTTCAGCGCCACGGCTCGGCGCCTTTTGCTTTATACCGTCTGGCATCTCTGCCTCGAAGTAGATTAGTGGTCGATGTGTCCATGAGCTAATTTCTACTACATTGTTAACCTTTGAAGCCTTGGTTGGTGCGAATGGGATTGTGATAAGCACTAGAAGTAAACTTAGCAGGCTCATATGAGTTGAGGAAATGCGTTTTCTACGCTTGATTACTGGTTGATTTTTATCAGCTGAATCTGCTTTATGTTTGTTATATTTTAGTAGTGCAGTCGAGGGCTTGAAAGGAACCTGTAGCCATGACTCATTAATTGGCAAAATCTTGCCCGTTTTGTGCTTCGCTTGTTGAATTCTTCCTTGACTAATATCATCATTTGAGTGTAGTTTTTCTTGATGGTTTGTTTCTATTGGAAGAGGACATAATTTATGGATTGCTCTTTTTAAAATACCTTTTTCAGTTTTCACTTCCACGACACGTGATAGGTTGTCTGGTCCTTTAAATGCTTCAATTACTCTTCCCAGTGGCCATTTCAGTGGTGGTGTATTCTCCTCTTTGAGAAGTACGAGTGCTCCTGGTTTAATTCCTTCGGTTGTTTGTTGCCACTTTGTTCTTTCTTGAAGTTGTTGCAGATATTCTTTGCTCCACCTTTTCCAGAAATTGCTGCGCATTGATTGAACTAATTCCCACCTTTTGAGAAGTGTGCAGTTTTGATTTCTTAAATAGGGGTCTATCATGCTGGTGATTGGTTCTCCTATCAAAAAATGTCCCGGTGTCAATGCCTGCAAGTCGTTTGGATCACTAGAAAGAGAAGTAATAGGTCTTGAGTTGAGCACTGCTTCGATTTCTATTAGCACTGTGTTAAGTTCTTCGTAGGTAAGAGATGCACCAAGAAGCACTCTTCGAAGATGGTGTTTTGCTGCCTTCACTGCCGCTTCCCACAGGCCGCCAAAATGTGGTGCTCTTGGAGGGATAAAACACCATTGAATATATTCATCCGCACAATATTGGGTCAAGTTTGTTTGAAATTCTTCTTGTGAGAATAAATGCTGTACTTCCTTAAGCTCATTTTTGGCTCCAACGAAATTGGTGGCGTTATCGCAATGTATTTTGGATGGTCTACCTCGTCGTCCAATGAAACGTTTTAAAGCTCCTAGAAAGGCATCTTTTGTGAGATCTGATACGAGTTCCAGATGAACTGCTCTTGTTGTAAAGCATACAAAAACCGCAATATAGGCCTTAGTGGGTCGCTTTCCCCTAATCTTGTAGTGTATTTCAATTGGCCCGCAGAAGTCGACCCCTGTGTTGAAGAATGGTCTAGCCGGCTGCACTCTTTCGGCAGGTAGATTTCCCATGAGTTGAGTAACAAATTTCGGCCTTAAACGAGCGCAACGAACGCAATTATGCACAATTGATTGTGCTAGATTCTTTCCCTGAGTTGGCCAGAATTGCTGCCGCGCTATTGCCAACAGTGCCTGTGGACCAGCGTGAAGATGTTTTTCATGAAGTTCTTTAATGAGTAGTTTGACGATTTCATCTTTATGTGGCAGTAATATGGGATGCTTAGCGTCGAACGGTATGTTCGCAGCTTGAAGTCTTCCTCCTACTCGTAGAACGCCATTGTTATCTAAAAATGGAGTCAATGATTTTATTTTGCTAGAAGAATCTATTGAGTGTTGTCTTGAGAGTTGCTTCAATTCCTTGGTGAAGTGTTTATTCTGTAGTTCTCTTACGATAATGATAAGCGCTTCTTGAAGCTCCTCTGGTTGCAAAGATCTATCGTTTGTTCGTGTATGTTTAGACCTAACGATGTTTCTGAACCGTAGAATGTATGCTATAATGTGTTGTAGAAATTTAAATGAGTTTTTATGATTAATAGACGATATAATGCCTAATGTTCCGGTAGTTGTAATTAGTACTGATTTCTGTTTTCGAATCTCATCTTCTACAACAATTTTCTCTTGTGGTGCTCTTGGCCAGTATTCTGGATCATTCTTTAAATACTCTGGTCCTTCAAACCATATCCTTGAAGTTAGTATTTTTCTTGGTGTTAGTCCTCTAGACGTAAGGTCAGCTGGATTATGTTTTGTTGGAACATACTTCCACCAGTCCTTCTGAGTATGTTCTTGTATGTAAGACACTCGATTGGCCACAAAGACCTTAAAGGTTGAACTTTCTGAATTGATCCACGACATGATGATCATAGAATCTGTCCATAAGTATACGGCGTCGATTGAAATTGGTAATGAATTTTTTACACGTTTGACCAATTTTACCATTAAATGCGCTGCTGCTAATTCAAGTCGAGGCATTGTTACCAGCTTGCTTGGGGCGACCTTTGATTTTGCACATAGGAGGTTTATTGAGACCTGGCCTTTTATGTCTGTAGATCGGAGGTAAATTGCTGTGCCATACGCCTTTTCACTAGCATCCGAAAAAGCATGAATTTCAACGTTCTTCCGTATATCTGTTACCAGAACATGTCGAGGTATCTGAAGGTTTTTCAAATATTTTAGTTCTTGTCGAAAGGATAACCATCTTGTTTGGAGTTCTTGTGGAATGCTTTCGTCCCAGTTTAATTTTAATCTCCATAACTCTTGCATAAAGATTTTTCCCATGGTCACGACTGGATTAACAAATCCTAATGGATCGTAAATTTGTGATATATCCCCTAAAATTGAACGCTTCGTTATTCGTTTATTATCTGCAGGAGTAATTTTAATTGAAAATTTATCCGAGATGGGAGTCCAAATTAATCCAAGCGTTTTAACTTGACCTTCTCCGGTGTCGCCAATATTTATCATGCTTTCTATATCTTCCTTCGGTATAGAATGGAGTAATCTCGGATGATTTGCACACCATTTCCTTAGAGGAAATTTACTCTCAGTGAGTGCTTTCCTTAGTTCGGTTTGAAGAGTTAAAGCCTCATGAAGACTGTCGGAGCCAGTCATTACGTCGTCGACGTAAAAGTCGCGCTTCAAGACCTTTGAGGCTAAAGGATATTTATCTACTTCTTCTTCAGCCAGACGATGCAGGCATTTAATAGCCAGGTATGGTGCCGAAGCCGTCCCATAAGTGACCGTTCGCAAACGGTAATATTGTAATCTTTCAGATGGCGAATTTCTCCAAACGATCATTTGAAATTTTCTATCGTCTTCAGCTACGAGAATCTGTCTGTACATCTTGGTTATGTCTGCCGTGAACACATATTTGTATACTCCGAAACGTAGCAAAATATCAAAGAGTTCGCTTTGAATTGTTGGACCTATTAACAGAATATCGTTAAGTGAAGTATTAGTGGAAGACTTACATGATCCATCAAAAACTACTCTTAGTCTTGTGGTTGTGCTGTCAGGTTTGAGCACGCAATGATGAGGTAGGAAGTAGTTGTGTTCTGGTATGCTATCAACTGGTTCCATATGTTTAAGATTAATAAGTTCTTGCATGAACGCGCTGTATTCCTCCTTCAAGGCTGTATTCCGTTGTAATCGCCTTTCTAAACATAAAAATCGTCGTATAGCTATGTCCTTTGAATTTCCTAGTGTGCTGGGAGTTTTTGAGAATGGTAGTTTTACAACAAACCTTCCTTCTTCGTTTCTGTAAGTATTTTTGTTGAAGTGGGTTTCACAATCTTTTTCTACTAGTGTCATTTGTCTTTCTGTCGTATCGCATTCCTCTAAAGCCCAGAACCTTCCCAGTTGTGTTTCCAATGACGTTGTGCTAATTCCGCAAAAAATTGGAGATTGACGAGTCTTACGGTTAACTTTACCGAGAACGATCCATCCAAATACAGAATTCTGCAGGCTTGGAAGGTCCTTTGCAATTTTAATTTGTCCAACTGACATTAGATCACAGTATATTTCTGCACCTAAAAGCATGTCTACATGTCTGGGTTTATAGAACTCGGAATCTGCCAGTTGTATGTTCTTTGGAATTGGCCAACGTGCAATGTTAAAGATTTGACTAGGTTGATCTGAAGTCACTTCTGGAAGTACAAGAGCTTCTATTCTTACCGAAAATTCATTTAGTCTTGAATGAATGCATAAGTTTACTCTGCCACGAATTTGTAATTTCAAGTGGCCTATTCCATTAACCTCTGTTTCTTGAGAAGCGGTAGGAATGCCTAATTTTTTGACAAGACGCTCTGATATAAAATTCAGCTGTGATCCTGAATCTAAAATTGCTCTGCAGTTTGTTTGTTCTTCACTGTTGTTTTCCACATTTATGATAGCAGTACCAAGGAAAACATAACCAGATGTTCTATCATGTTCTTTAAATGCTGTGTGGACAGTCTGATTCTGGCTTTTCTGTAATGATGAGTTTTCTCGTTGATCATCGTAGTGCAGCAAAGTGTTGTGTCGAGAATTGCACTTCAGACATCCTCGCGATAGGCATGCTGTCAAATTGTGTCCATTTTTAAGGCAGTTTATACAGCAATGTAGTCTGCGAGTTATTTTTAGTCGCTCAGTCACAGGTGAATTGAGAAAAACGTTACAATTTCGTAGACTATTGTGTTGTTGTTTGCAAAGTGAACATGTTGCTACACGTTTTGCAGTGAACAGACTTGAGTGTCTTTTAATGTCTTTGTCGTTTATGTGCCCTTTCTCCTTCTTGTCACCTAGAGTTTCTAGTAATTGAAATCTAGATTCAAGAAATTTTAGAAAAGAAGTTAAGCTTGGAATTTCACGGGGGTATTCCAATGTGTGCTCAAATAGACGATGAGTTTCTCTATCGATTTTCTGCATTAGTAAATGAAGCATTATGGCATCCCACTTGGTTGTATCAATACCTTGATTCTGGATACCTAGAATTGCTTCATTTACGGTATCGTGTAATCGTTTTAGTGCGCTGGCCGATTCTCCATTCATGCTGGGAATCGATAACATGCTATTGAGAAAGGCGGACACGATAAGTCGCTTGTTATCATATCTGCTATTCAATATATCCCAAGCTGTCTTGTAATTCTCATCTGATACCTGTAAATGTTGAATTAAACGACTTGCTTCTCCTGTTAAATTAGATTTCAAATAAAACATTTTTTGTGAATCGGCCATTGGCTGTAGATGGATAAGATTTAAGAATAAATCATGAAATTGCTTCCATTTCGAGTAATTACCTTCAAAGATCGGTATCGTAATTTTAGGAAGTCTAACTAATGATTGCTGGGGATGCTCAGTGTTATTAGTATTATGTATAGTTCCAGTTTGTTGATCTGGCTGTTGACTCGATTGGCTAAGCCCTAGTAATTTTACTGCCATGGCCTGGTAACGAGATTCCAATTGTATATAGATGTTTTGATCGTAGGATCCTATATCCTCATCTGCTAATATTTCATGGTGAGCCATGTTTATTGTATGCCAATAATTACTTAGGCTGTTGAGATGTTGTTGATAAAAAGCCCTTGGTTGCGGAGATTGGATGGCTTCTTCTGCTGACTGTATGGATCGATTAAGAGATGCCATTAGTGCCAGTTGGGTTCGAATTCGTCGTTGAGTGTCGCTCAGATCATCTTTGTGAGCGCTTGGAGCAGTTCCGTCACCAGCTTGTATGTTTTCTAGTTTAGAAAGGTTTTCTTCTAGCTCTCCATTGAGATCTTCATAGACTGTTTTTACTTGCGAGAAGAAGTCTTCCTCGAAGTATGGGTGATTTGGGTTTTCTGCTTCGTACTTCTGAAGCTCTGCGTGGCGAGTGGTGAAAATTGTCCATTCTTTCCTCAGAGTATCTAACCTACTCTTATGATAACGAATGGTTTTCCTTGATTTGGAATCCTTATAGTAATTTTCTATCATTCGCTCTATGGCCTTGCCGGTCTTGGATTGTTCCTTGGATAATTTCTCCATTTTGAAATTATCGGCTGTGTACTGGCTGTAAAGAGAAGACGACAAATTAGATACAGTTCTCTTGCTGCAGGTGCGTTAAAGCTTTGGAGGAAATCCAATGATCCAATGTGTGCTGCTTAAAGCTGACTGGGTTGCGGATGTTTTCACGCTTTTAAAGTTGTCCACTGATCCAAGTAAAAGCAATACTGTGTTGACTTTTTTGTAGATGCAGGGTACGATGTGTGATCGGGTATCACGTCGGGGTCACCAATGTTTGTTTACCGCAGCGCGGAGCTTTTTCCGTGCTGCCAAGATTCAAGGTAAAATAACGTGCCCAGAGCAGCCTCACTCTGGGTGATAATAAAAGGCTTGGTTCACGTTAACTTTATGAATGAAAAAGCTTTATTTCAGAATTATATTTATACAAAGTTTTATGCTAACTTAAATGCTAGGTCTTCAAATTGACAATTTTAGTCAACCTACATAAAGTGCAATTTTTGCATTTTCCGACGGTTAATGCCCTGCTGATGAAGTTTGCATTTTCCGGCGGTTAATGCTCTGCTGCTGATGGTTGAATTTTCCGGCGGTTAATGGCCTGTTAATTGTATTGCTGACTGGCTTGGTCAATGACCTTAATTTCTTGAGGTTCTCAAAAAAGGCGAACTGAGGAGTTGTAGCAATTGGCGCGGTATCTGTCTTTTAACTGCAATCTTCAACAAGAACCAAATGCACTTTAAATAATGAACAAGCAGACTTTCGAAAGCAATTACAGCAATTACATCAACACCCTCCGAATTATCATCGAGAAGGCGTTTGACAGCATTGGGAAACTTTACGTAGGAGAGTCATCTAAAAAAAATTCTCACCAACATAAAGGGCCCCAATGTCACGTCCTACACGAGGAAAACTGTCGAGGCACCTTCAAGTGTTGAACGGAGTGAGAAACGAATGCATACTGTCGCCTTTGCTTTTCCAGATCGTCATTAATGATGTATTGTGCCCCTAGATGACTATTGACTACACATCGCGAGGGATTAAATAGAAACATTTTAAGCACCTTACGCACCTATACTGTGCTCCTATGTATGTCTCCTATCCAATAAACATAGTCATGTAGCCCAAATGTACGAAGCCCTGAGTAGAGAAGGTTGCAGAGCAGTACTTAAGTTCAATGCTGCTAAATAAAAGTGAAAAGTGAAGTGAAAATAAGTGGATAAATTTGGCTACCTCGGAATCAAACCTCGGAACTGACGCTGATGTACAGGTTCGTATCAACGAGGCTCAAGTTGCTTTTGATACTATTGCTAAGATATGGCGCAATAACAACATCTCCAGGTGCACAAAACTCCGGATCTACAGCTGTTCAACATGGAAAATAACATCTAAGCTACAAGCCTTTGTCAACCGGTGTCTCCGGCGCATCCTTAACATCCGTTGAGTGGATGTCATTAACAAAGAAGTCCTACACAAAGAAGTCTTAAAAAACCAAAATTGGATGGACACGAGTGTTTTTAGGCTAAAATGGCAGTGGCTAGGACAAATATTGAGAAAGGAGCCAAATAACATCGCTCAGGCGCAGAACCGGACCAGATGGAGAGGAGCAGGTCTAGTAGACGTCCTAATCCACACAAGGGGTGAAAGGAACCAGAGAGGGAAATTCTATCGTTGCGTAATCTTCTTAAAGCTTGAAATTTATTATTAGTAAATTCGGGACTTTATTTGCTACCTTGTAGCCATCGAGTTGTTTGTTGTTGGAAAACGCCGTGGTACAGCTAGATTTGTATCCACTCAATTTCCTTTTTTCATACTACAGAAGTCTTCTTTTATTAAGAGTAAAGCGAAACTAAGCGAAATTACTTTTGTTGTGATATTATGTGTAAAACTTTTTATATTTACTACAGATTAGTGGTTGATGGCTGGGATTACCAGTAATCTATGCTTTAATGCTCTTAGTCTGTTACAAAATATTGTTTTTAAAAAGCTAGTTAACTATTCTTTTTATCTTAAAGATAGTTGACAGCACAAATCAAAAGTTGACTGCATGTGAGATGAGACTTCTAAGCATCCGCGCCGCCCAAAATCTTCAACTTCTGGGATATGAACAAGATGACGTGATTGGAATTATGGCAAACTATAGTCATTTACTAACACCTTTGGCTTTTGGGGCTTTTTTAAACAGAAATCCAATAAGCACGCTGGCTCCAACGTTTGATAAGGGTAAGACATTAGTTCATATCGAACAGAAGTACTATTATAATTTTTTGCCCTGCTCTACTAACTATTTTCATACTTAGTACAGCATTGGCTTATTCATGTTTTTTATTTAGTATTCAAAACTTCTAGTCGAAAAAATGTTTTAGAAATTTTTTTGTGATTCTACACGAGCATTTTCCTTCTGTGTAGGAATCTATAAAAATTCTATGAAACTATTAATTTTGTTGATTTACTACCCTGAAGAAATTAATTAATAATTATTCTTAAATAAAATTAAGTTCCTATCAACTAATTTTTGCTGACCTACTTTCACCCCCCCCACTATTCCGAAATTTTTTGCTATGAAATAATATAAACATCTAAGGTTGTGTTTTGGCTGTAAGAAATTGCAAGCTAAGTCGTGGCGTTGTTCTGAAATAATTTGTTGTCTAAACATGTATAGTCGTTGGCATAGCGTTTGCCGTATGTTAATAAAAAAATTATTTTTCAGGTGAAATAAAGCACATGTTTGCTATAACTAAGCCACGAGCAGTATTTTGTGACGACCAGGTGTACGAAATAGTTAAGCAGGCAATGGACGAGTTAAGCTGTAAGGTTCCAATTTACTTAATGAAGGGCAGTGTTGAAGGTGTTCCTTCTGTGGAAGAAATTTTTAAGCAAACTGGAAAAGAAAATTTATTTGTGTAATTTTGACAACAGAACAGTAGGTAATAATTCACCTCCTTCATAATTGTTATTACTTTTAGACCACAACAGTTGAAGGAAGGGGGTGACGCTATCGCAGCAATCTTATGTTCTTCAGGTACCACAGGGCTTCCAAAAGGAGTCTGCATATCTCATCGATCACTACTGACCCAATGTAAAATGTAAGACTGCGTACTAAAGAAAACCATATTAACTGGAATCTCAAAAGTGAAATATCTTAAAACACATTTCCAACACAATTTAAGCTTGCATTGAGTCGGCTGATGATCATCTATTATACTCCAATGGTAGGCTTGGATTCGTAATTACAGTCCCTGGCCAAACAATTACAAACACTAACATATACAATACTATAATTTATACATAACATCAAAGAATAAGACATTAGGAATAGATATTAACAATCATAATAACATTAATTAATATTTAGTGCTGCCACCTTTTTCTAATTTCACTGCGTGGATTCTTCTGGGCATACTTTCTATACAAGCTTTGATACATTCTTTTATTTATTTATTTATTAACAATATTTCATCAAAGTGCTGACTGCTACAAGCAAAAAACCAAATAAAAATAGTGTAATAAACTATATAAAATCAAAGAATAAGGAGAGCATTCACAAAATATAAATACAGAATATAAAGGTGCTAAAAGTACATAAAAAGTAACTTCAACAAAGCTGACTCCTCACATGATTTCGCGATAGATGAAAATCAATGCAATCAAAAGAGGAATTAAAAAATCCATAATTAGTGCGATGAATAGGTAACTGAAAAAAGTCGTGATTCCTCAGGGAGCGAGCCGGAACCGATATGCCAAAACAAGCCAAGAGAACAGAAGTCTATGGACCCCCGAATGCAGTCGAAAGCAAAAAGCATCCTGGAGTTACGGCGTCTCTTTTCAAGTGTATTCAAGTGCAGGAGTTTTGTTAACATAAGGGAGTTATTCCACAGAAGGTCTCGAAGATTAAACCTAACGAACCTCCGTTTAACAGCTTCAATGCGATTGATATGTGTCGCATAGAGCGGTGACCAGACTGGAGAGGCATATTCCAGAATAGGCCTGACAAAAGTGCAATATAAAAGCTTTGTAATTTAAGGGTCATCAAATTCCTTTGACCACCTCTTCACGAAACCCAGAGTCATATTAGCCTTGGTGATTATGGCATTAAAATGATCGGCGCCCTACACCACATTTTTTAAGTATTTTCGATTAAAATCTGGCGATTAGTGTTAAATTTTTTATAACCTAACCTCTTTCGAATCGGGTTAATTTCCTGGTCATGGAAGGAAAGGAATTTTTGGATTTTTTTTATGTTTTTGGCGGTATGTCCTGGGAAGCCATTTTGCATTAAGGTAAAGGAAGATTCCCAAAAGCCAATGTCATGAAAATATGGCAGTGCCGCGGTTTCTTTTATTTTGTATTCGTCCTGTCTCAAGCTCACCTCAACAAAGTTGAGGTCACAGTTGGCCTGGAACGTTAGGAGTAATTGCTCCTTATACTATTACAGACGGCCGGATGCTTAATAGTTTTTTTTAAATCATGACGAATGAAATTTCTCTCTCGGATGTCTTCTTACAAATCCACCGGTTTCTGTCAGGCGTTGGAGCGTCTGTAAACACTATCTGAAAAGTATTAAAAGAATTAAAAGCTTTAAAAATTAATGGATTCTGGAGGAATATCAATATTTACCTTTCTCCAGTATTCTATGGTGGCTTGTGAATATTGAGTAGCAAATGCAAGTCTCGATTTCTTCATCTTCTTAGTTAAACGTGGTTTTTTACCGGTCGCCTACATTGAAAATTGGCATCCTTCAACCTCCTTCATAAAATTCGGTTGGAAATTCCCATGCCAGTGCCATGGACCATTTTATTGAATTCCCGCAAAGGTGCCCTGAAGACAAGCAGCAATTCTTCTTCGTCTACTATTTCCGTCCACAATTTACCCGCTTTGAAGAATTTTCCTTTACTTTTTTTTTGAGAGATTTGGACCAGTACATACGGTGAAACTCTCTACAGAAGAGAAATTTCTCTTATTGAGTGATTTATCGTTTTCAGCACTACAGAAATTGCAAATTGGGGATATCTGGTTTTTGGCCCATTATTCTTTTTTACCTGGAAAAACGATCAACCCTTTGTTTTATTACTGTAAACTAATTAGTAATTCCGACCAAGAAACATTAATACGCTAAAGGCATATCCTGGGAAGAAAGGACGAAGAAGGTATTTTTATTACGATGTGGTCAAAGCCTAGGGGATAACCCTTTGATGCGTCAGCATGGGTTTGCCCGGAAAGGATTTAAGGTAAGGGGAGTGAGGAAACTTGAATATCTTGTTTTTGCATTGCTGCGAGCTAGACAACAGCCCAGAGACGGAGTGGATTTTTTAATAAGTTTTTCTAAAACCCACGGGGAGACCTGGTCTCGAACCCGGGAACCATGGTGGTCGTGCCGTCCAACCAATTCATCCAACTCCGTCTCCGCAATCTACGTACTCATCAATCCAATCCTACAAGTGTTTGTAATTTTTTTTTGGCAAGGGACTATATACTATATTTAAGATGTTTGTGAAACAGATACACTTTCTGTAAGAAGCCAATTCATATGAGGATGATGCTAACTGTCTTTGTCTAGTAAGATTTCTCAGCTGACTTAATGATTATAACAATAAGCTTATTTAGCGACTATTATAACGTGGTAGATTTAAAAAAAAAATAATATAATTTTATTGTAGGCTCTTTTCAGACGACGAAGTACTGTTCAGCTTTAGTACGCTGTATTGGATAGGTGGGCTTGTGATAATGATTATGGGGATACTTCGCAATGGTACCCGTATTTTAACAGATGAGCCATTCTCGCCAGAGTTGCTGCTTCGCCTGATTGAAAAACACAAGATCACAGCTCTTCTTACTCCACCTGCTCAAATGGCAATGGCACTCCAGTGTCCTGACATTCAATTTAGGGATTTATCGAGTGTACGAACATATCTATGCGGTGGTAGTGCAGTTCCAGCTGCTTTGGTCAATGAAATGCAAAGTTATCTAAAGAATGGACACATAATTGTCGGCTATGGAATGACTGAAATATCTGGCGCGCTTGCGATCACCGAGCCGGGGTGTAAACAAACTGGTGCAGTCGGAAAATTAGCTGCTGGCATGCAAATTAAAATTGTCAGTGATGATGGGAAGCAACTAGGAATTGGAGAAGAGGGAGAAGTTTACATAAAACCAAACTATAAATGCCTCGGATACTATAGAAAACCTCAATCCACAAAAGAAACTTTTGACAGTGATGGCTGGGTTCATTCAGGTGACATAGGTTACTTTGACCATGATGGAGCTCTTTTTATCGTCGATAGGAAAAAAGATATTCTAAAATATAAAAATTTTCATTATTCTCCCACTGAAATCGAGGCTGTGATAAATGAGATTCCTGGCGTTGTAGAGGTTTGCGTTTTTGGATTGCCAGACATAGTGGCAATAGACTTGGCGACTGCGGCAGTTGTAAAAAGTGAAGACAGCCCGCTAACAAAAGATGACGTGTATAATTATGTTGCAAAAAATATGTCAGATTCTAAGCATCTGAGAGGTGGAGTATATTTTGTGAAGTCGTTACCAAAAACTGATTCAGGAAAAGTGCAGCGAAGGAAAGTTAAAGAAATAGTCAAAAAGTCAGTCTCAGGAGAATGACGAAGTTTTAGATAAGTAGAATAATATTCACGTACTATAAACGAAATCATGTTATAGTACAGAGCATTTACTATGATTTAATAAAGTTATATTAAAGAGTTTTCTTGCTTTTTAAAATTAAAAAAATCTGCTGGTAATTAATTAATATAATTGTAACGTACTGCAACACTTCTTATTTCTCTTGATTGGACGACCGCAATTGAATTGGTGGACTTTATGGATTGATGGATTCGAAATACCTTTATCGCTATGGGTACCTTTCGAACGAGAATTTTCCTTCCAAACCATAGGCGCTTTTATAACTAGATATCTGCAAACAGTAAATACACAATTTAGTTTTTTTTTATACGATGTGGCCAAATCCTAGGGGACAACCCTTTGATGCGTTAGCATGGTTTTAGCCGGAAGGAAATTAGGGTAAGGGAAGTGAGGAAACTTTGAGTCTTGTTTTTGCATTGCTGCGAGCTAGACAACAGCCCAGAGACGGAGTGGATTATTTTAATTTCTTAATAAAAGCTCACGGGGTCATCTGGTCTCAAATCCGAGACCCATGGCATGTTGGTTTTGCCGCTCAACGTATTGATCCAACTCCGTCTAGTTACCGTAAACTGGCTCATTGGAAAAAGCCAATATGTTTGCTGCTAATTTTGCTGTTAATTTTCACCTGTCCACCTACATTTCATCATTGGGCTTCTCCATCGCAGTGGACTAGCACGCAAAAGTCGCTACACTTTCGCACTCGAAAGAGTTTTTAAGGTACTCTCTAAGCTCGACGTATCCAAGCTACTGGACCAAAGGTTTCGTTCTCGGTTTTAAAATGCCGCGCCTCTACTTTGGCTAAACCTTTGTGCAAACTCTTTCACCTGTAATACTCAATAAGAGTGTGTTCTTCTACGTGGAAACTTGCTCATGTTCAGCCGAAACAACTATTAAATTGCTCATCTTATTACTTTTCCAAAAAAGTGTAAGACGTCAAGTATGAG
Source organism: Leptarthrus brevirostris (assembly GCA_964036015.1). Lineage (NCBI taxonomy): Eukaryota > Metazoa > Arthropoda > Insecta > Diptera > Asilidae > Leptarthrus > Leptarthrus brevirostris. The sequence continues at coordinate 147,665,828 of OZ038374.1, forward strand.
AAAGGATTAGAAAAACCACTTCCTTAGAAGTCCCTGACTACATAAATATTTTATTGCACTATAGGTAGGAAATTAATTAAATAAACAAAATTTATAAGAGAAACGATTGAAAATGTTTGTTTAAGGTACACTGGTAACTAATTTTAATTTAAGGTTAGAAAAATATGAAGTCTATCACACAGCACCTTATGTGAAACACCCTGTATAATAATACTAAAATAATGGACGTGAGCCATTCAACTAGGTAGTGGAAAATCTATCATGAATAAACTTCTTAGTCCTGAATTACACGAGAAGGATTTTACCCCATGAGTGACGAAAACCTGTTTTTTCCTCGGTGAGAGAAGTGAGGTAGCAAGAGGGTCATCTGTGAGTGTCAATCACGAATCGTAGGGGTTTTGCTGAGTTTTTCCTGATTTGCTTTTGTCCGTTTTCGTAACTTTCTCATCAGGGTTCGAAAAATTGTTGGTGTCAGGTTGATTTAGTATTGCTTGAGCCGGTGAATACAAATTTTCAACCCTGATAAACACTTATGAACCGGTTTTTTAACGTCAGTCAAAGCCCCTGTTGTAGCAAAACTCCGAGGGTTTTTCTACTTTTGCACAGAAGAAAATTGCCGTGAGTAATGGGGTAAAATCCCTCTCGTGTAATTCAGGACTTAACAAGTAATAAATAGTCGGAAAGTTTCCTTTCAATGAACACTTGGTGGAAGTCATTTGTTTAAATGAAAAGTAAAAGCACTTGTTTTACCCTTCCACAAATAGAAGTTAGTTTTTCTTTGGGATGGTGATCGCTCAATTTTTTTTTTTTTTTTTTTAATAATAAATAGCTTTTCAGATCACTGGACACGTAGTGTTCCCAAATTATTAATTTTAACGAAATTGGGTATGGAATTGGATTGCTTATTGCAGTCACGTATGCGTAATTGTGGATTGAGTGAAGATCTATTGCTTTATGCCCACAAAGTGTTACGAGAACTAGAGCGAACTTAAGGCTTATTTACTACACTCATAACTTCGCTTTTTTCCTTTACCTCTAGCTCGCCAAAAACCTTGGGGTACAACCCATCTAGTCACGAATGCAATAGAAATGTAATGTGTGTGCATTACAGTAAGGCATGTATTCAATTACAGTCAGCATTACGTATGCAGTACTGAATGAACTAATTTGTACAGGCCATGTCCGCAGCTGTAATGTATTACTTGTAATTCATTAAAAATTCATGACGAATCGATTACACGTTTAGGTACATACAATGCATTAAAAATACTGCTTACAAATCATCTAGGAAATCGATGCACGTGTATTTTGCTCGGTTTCCGCGAAATAGCATTATGTCATTTTTCATTGTGCGATTTGTTAACCTTGTTCTACTAAAACATGTGTAATTTTAATTTGTGTCTTGCCAGAGTGCGATTATATTTAATTAACCCATTAACGCCCGAACGGATGTTCTTTGAAGACTTTATTTAGCGACTCTATTCGGTAAAAAATCGAATGTCACAGAATTCGACATAAATGTTTTCCGACGATTTCATAAAAATGCAAATTAAAAAAGTTATAAAAATTTTAAAAACTTGGAATTACAAATTCCGAACTAAACCGTTCAAACTCGAGCGAAGTAAGAAATATTAAAATATTTCTTAACGCGATCGGCGTTTCTAATAAAGAAAAGCTAAATTCCTTTGGCTCGTCTTCAACACCAGCACCAAAGGTTTAGCTTTTCTTTAGCTGGTGGACGCCTTCGAAAGAAACCGAAACTAGATGGTGATCCACAAAAAATAAAAACACTAACCGACCTAGACAGCTGTGACAGCTTTTCTTTATTAGAAACGCCGATCGCGTTAAGAAATATTTTAATATTTCTTACTTCGCTCGAGTTTGAACGGTTTAGTTCGGAATTTGTAATTCCAAGTTTTTAAAATTTTTGAAAATTTGCTCGGGTCATGTGTTTATTCGTACATTTTGTACTTGCGATAAAAAAGTTATGTTTGTTTATTTTAACAAAAAACATGATTTTTTTTTAAAAACATTTTTCTTTGGATATTTTTGTACCGAAATCGTAAAGAAATATCCCTAACACGTCCATATACCCTAAGCTTGAAAACTTGTAGATTAGTTTTTTGGAATTCAAGGTGGCGACATCCAATATGGCTTCTCAAGGCCAAAAATTTTATTTATTTTATTTTGGGGCCTATCGTGAAGAGTCGATTCGACAATCCATCGAACTCGAAATTAAATTTTAGAATTGGGGAATTATTTTTAGTGATTACGACGATATACCGATTGCCATTTAGAACATTAAAGACATGTGGAAGATGTAAAGAAAAATATTTAGATATTTTAATTATTATTCATTTTTGAGTTAAAAGTTCTTTAATTTCCACATTAGTTTCAAAAATAGACCGACCAACTGCAAACAAAATATTGTAAGAAGCTAACTAGTTTTTCTAGGAATCAGCACGTTACGTTTATAGCTCATATTGTAGCTTACACTATTTATTTATTTATTATTACTTATCATTTTTTATAGTTTGTAGTATTAGTATTATTTTATTTTAGCTTGTATTTTTGTATTTGTTATGTTATAGGTTGTATTAAGCTTAAATAAATAAGTTACAACCTAGCTAAGCCGTCGACAGTGTTACAAGTTAAATATATTTTTCTGAATTTGATTTATTCCATTTAAGTAGAATGGTTCGAAGCATCCAACTCATCAATTTATTTGTCGAGGCTTCCGCCGACTTCCCTTCACATCAAAAACTTAGTATTTGACAAAGCTACCGTCTTAAAATATATCTCGAATTAAGCTAAGAGTTTTTTGTGTTCCTGCGTATTTTTTTAAAAATTGTAATGTATTCCTGGCTCCTGTTCTCTGTCATTTGTTTAATTTGTCTATTTGCACCGGTGTGTCCGAACCTTGGAAATTGTTTTGATTATCCCCTGATAAATGAAACGCTCTTAATCACGGTATAACAAACATTAAAACTTTATTAAAAGAACCAATTATATATACAAATTTCTTATACCTAAATTGCAAAGTTTACAAATTTAACAATTTTATAAAAATGCATAGAAAAGCAATCAAATACAAAAACAGTTAAATAACAAAGCAATTGAACTCAGAAAATAATTGAATGATTGCAAGGTCATCGTATCGTATTTCCATCGCGACTTCATGCAATTGCCGGAATGCTAAGTAGCATAAAAAGGTGAATCAGGTTGCATGATTTGTATGAAATTACGTTCGTTGACTCTTGCTTAAATTGAGATAATTTTAATTATTTAATTAATGTATTTATACATTCTCCCGCCTCGGATTGTTCAATACAGGTACCTCCAACATTACACTGGTTTGTTCTTGCGGCCTTGGTCTTCTTGGTGCCGGTTGAGGTAGATTGATGATCATGTTTCTTCTACGTTTCCGCCATAAGTAATAAGATCCCAGAATAATTATAATTGCCATCAGAGAATATACGCCAACATAGTGATGTAGGTCATGCTTGTTTAGGTTTGGAAGTTTGTTTATCTGATGTTGTTGCTCCTTGATTGCCAGATGTAGTTTGTCGAGATCATTAGTTTTAATTTCTGTGATAAGCAGAGGGATTGATTTATTTGATTTTTCCCTTCTAAAGAAATCACTTATATGATTAGAGATGACTTCATTTTGTGTAATAAATGATGCGTTTAGCGAACTTGGTTGTTGATTGTTGGAACTTATAAACAACGTTGGATGTTTTATCATGCAGTTAGGCTGTACTTGTATGATTCCACTTCCGTTCAGAACTACCGAATATGTGGCTGATTTGCAGACAATATCGAACTGACTATCTTCATCCATAGTGAAGATCCACGTACTTGGAGTATGCAGTTTGTACCACTTCTTTGTTGCAGGGCTACTACGTAATTGGCAAAAGGGTGATAATTTCTTCTGGTGGTTTAGTAACTCGAGCTCACATCTGCTCTGATTGGATTGCAAGCTATATATTGGATGTTTCAGATTGCAGATTAGTTGATTGTTGTTTAAGTGCATGCAGTCCTTGAGGTCATCTCTTGTGAGAGGAGTGAAGCGATCCTTATGTAAATTAACGGCCAGGTATTGCGTCGATGGTTCGATGTAGATAAACGTTCCATTTTGTTGTACAGGAATTGGGATTAATTTATACAGATGGTAGGTTTCTGTACTAAGCAAGGGGATCCGAATGTCGAATAGTACATTTTTCATGGTAATGCGCATTTTGACATGCATTGAGTTGTATATAGATAATAATGATGTTGAACTGCCATTTCCTGGGACTCTTAGATTTGGTGGCAGATGTTCCTTTATGATTCTCAATTGCTCACGAAGTTGTTTTGGTGTTAGTAACAATGTATTCAACCGTCCATGTTTGGTATCTGTTACTACACTCAGCAGACCTTTCTGCATGTGTTGGAAATTAAGAAGATTGAGCATAACTGAGACAACTGCAGATGTAAATGCTTGTGTTGATTTTATGTCTTCTTCGGCCTTATTGATTCCGCTTACAATTGTTTCCATATGATTTTCGAAAATCTCCAATTGGTGATGCACAGTTTCGCTATTTTTCCTGATAACGTTGATTGTATGTTCTGCAATAGACGTTTGATTCATTAGGAGATTCTTCAATAGATCTTCGTTTTCCTTGATACTCTTTATTTGCTCTTCGTATCTGTCAGCAAAATCTTGATCTAGAATACCAAACAATCCATTTGCAATTGAACCAATTATTTCAAGAGGAGCCCGTTTCATTCTGAATTTTAGATTTTCATTCTGCTGGTATAAGACCTCATTTATGTGAGTCGATTCGCTGAATTGATGCTGCAATTGTAGTATCATTGCATTACATAATTCTTGCGGTATGGTGAGTTGTCCAGGTTTCTGACAGATTTCACTTAATTTCTGAATGGATTTTCTTATTCCGATGAACTCCTTCCAATAGGATGACAGGTCATAGTAAACTATTAAGTTCCATTCACTTGAATACAATTGTATCTCCGATATGTCTTCAAAATATATGCCATCCTGTTGGTTGAACCTAGTTATGCTATACGGCTTGTCCACTTGAAGTCCAGTAACTACTAGAGTTAGAAGAGCAAGTGTCATGAAGGAGAGCCATGATCCATTATTGACGTTAGGTACTGTCCGTTGTTGTCTTCTACGTTTAGGATTTATAGGCTCTTGTACAGGCTCTGAGCATGTGCGTTTCACGTTTGTCCGCATTTCGTCTTCAGCTGATTTTCTTAATTCGACATCACGTACTGTTTCGTTCGCTGCGTCAACTATTCTTTCTGGATCAGCAGACTCGCTCATGTGATTGTCGATGATAGGTAGCAGGGAGATCTTTGTCACTGGGCGCTTTATTTTAGATCCCTTTGTTTGAAGAGTGACCACTCTTGTCAAACCGTCGGACCCAGGATGTGTTTCGATTACTCTGCCAAGTGCCCATTTGGTTGGTGGAAGTTGTTCGTCCTTTATCAATACGAGATTTCCAACTTTCAAATTCGGCTGCCTTTGAGTCCACTTGGGACGTTGTTGTAATCTTGACAAATACTCGGAGGACCATTTTTTCCAAAATTCCTGATGCATCCTTCCGACACGTTGCCATTTGTCAAGTATGTTTGGATTATCTTCGAGATGATTTCTTTCAGGAACAGTGAGTAGTGGAGATCCCGTCAGAAAATGTCCTGGTGTTAACACTTCTAGACTCTCAGGATTGTCTGTCAGTGGTCAAAGAGGTCGCGAATTAAGGCAGGCTTCTATTTGGGTCATCAATGTACACATTTCTTCGTATGTTAACTTCGTGTCGCCAATGACACGGCGCATATGATGCTTTATTGCTTTTACACCAGCTTCCCATAGTCCTCCAAAATGAGGGGATGCAGGAGGGATAAAATGCCATTGGGTACCTAATTCAAGTAATGCATTGTATACGTCATTCTTATGAGTTTGATGATTGTGAAGGTCACTTAATATCTTGCTGGCACCTACAAAATTGGTGGCGTTATCGCTGTACATGTGAGCAACTGGTCCTCTCCTGGCGACCAACCGTTTGAATGCGGCTATAAATGCCTGCGAAGTCAATTCCGTTACCACTTCTAAGTGAATAGCTTTAGTACTCAGGCAAATGAATACTGAAATGTATCCTTTATGTGATTTGGATCCTCTTCCTTTTGCTAATAGTAGATCAAATGGTCCAGCATAGTCTACTCCACAATGGTTGAATGGTTGAGTCATGACAACTCTTGCCGTAGGTAGGTTTCCCATCATTTGCTGTGTCATTTGTGCCTTGTTCCGATGGCACTGTACACATTGATGAATGAATCCCTTCACTGCCTTCAGACCGTTTAGTATCCAAAAACGCTGTCTTACTGCTTCTAAGGTTAGTGTGTTTCCACCGTGCAAGGTTGACTTGTGCATTTTATCAAGCACTAGTGTAGTCAGAGCGCTTTTATATGGTATTATGATAGGATGTTTGCGATCATATGGTAGCTCTGCTTGATCTAGTCTACCACCGACTCGTAATATTCCTTTGGAATCAGTAAAGGGCGACAGGGGAATTAATCTGCTTTTTTTGTTTAGCTCTTGCTTTAATAAGCATTGAGATATCTCCTCAGAGAAGAATTGCTGTTGAGTGATTTTTATAATTGGAATGATAGCATCCTCAATTTCTTTTACGGTTAAGTAGCCAATTAAACGATTTTCCTTTCTCAGTTTGCAATTTTGTATGAATCTATTAATGTATGCTATTGTTCGTTGGAGTTTTCCTAATGATGAATATCTTTGTAGTAGATCTTCGTATACGTTTTTTTCTGTTTGTTCCGGTTTTTCGCACTCAATTTTTGTACTGGAATGTACGGTGATAACTTTCTTTTCTAAATCAATCGGCTTTCCATGGATTGGTGGATAGTGAATTATTTTATCTTTTAGCCATAAAGGTCCTTCCCACCACAGAATATGATCTTTCAGTAGTGATGGGAAAATACCTCTAGAAGCAATATCCGCAGGATTTTCACAGGATTTCACATAATACCAGTACTTTCGATCTAGAATGCCATGTATTTGAGCAACTCGATTACCAACAAATGTTTGCCATTTATGCGCGTCTTCCTGTAACCAAGATAGCACGATTGTTGAATCAGTCCAGGCATAACATTGTAGATTAGCAATATACAAACTCTTTTTCGTTTCCTTCATAAGATTAGCAAGAAGTGTTGCTCCACATAATTCTAATCTGGGAATGGAAAGCTTTGCTTTTAATGGTGCCACCTTAGTTTTTGCAGTTATTAAGGTTGTGTGCACTAGCGTTTTTCGTACAATTCGAAGATATAATGCCGCACTATAACCTTTTTCGGAGGCATCTGAGAATCCATGTAATTCATAACTAGTATCCTTTCCTGTAAACCCAATCCATCTTGGGATCTCGATTTCACCTAGTTTTGGGAGTTCGGACTTTATTTGTAACCACTGACTTAATAATGCTTTTGATAGTGGTTCATCCCATGAAGAACTCTCTAGCCAAATGTTCTGAAGGAGAATTTTTATTGTCATCACTACCGGTGATAGTAGTCCTACAGGATCAAAGATCTTTGCTGCCTCTGATGCTACATCTCGTTTTGTAGTAGGATGGTCGTCCATGTTTATCGATACATGAATTTTGAAGGTGTCTGTAATTGAATTCCAGTGAACTCCTAGTGCTTTAGTTGTATGTTCATGCTGGAAATCTATAGAGCTTGGTTGTTCTCGAAATTCATACGGTATATCCTTAATGACTTTAAATTTATTGCTCGTCCATTTACGAAGCTGAAAACCTCCTTGCTTGAGCATGTTCATTAGTTGTTTACAGGATTCTCTTGCTTCATCCACTGAAGCACCTCCTGACACCACGTCATCAACATAGGTGTCGTTCAGTATAATTGTCGATGCCTTAGGATAGGACTTTGCCTCGTCTTTAGCAAGTTGCTGCAATGTGCGTATTGCGAGAAAGGGTGCTGATGTTGTTCCGTAGGTAACAGTCGTTAGTTTATACTCCTTTATAGGCCGTTCCGGTGATTCTCTCCAGAGAATGCATTGATACTGTTGATCTCTAACGTCCACTTTTATTTGGCGGTACATTTTCTCAATGTCCGCAGTGAATACTACCTTATGTTTTCTCCATCGTAGCAATATGGAGATTAAATTCTGTTGTAATTGTGGACCTTTTAGCATGATGTCATTTAAACATGTTGTATTATTTCTTTTGGCCGACGCATCGAACACCACTCGTAATTTGGTGGTCGTACTATCTTGCTTCAAAACAGCATGGTGAGGGATGTAATAGTGTTTCTCGTCATTATCATTTACTGGAACCATGTGTCCTAATCGTTGGTATTCCGCCATGAAGTCCTTATACATTGTCTCAAATACTTTGTTAGTATTGAACTTCCGCTCCATTTGAAATAGTCGGGCGAGAGCTAGTTCTCTTGATCCGCTCACATTGACTTCTTTAGGATCTTGTTTAAACGGAATTCGTACAATATATCGACCATTCTCATCTCTTCTTAGCGTTTGTTGGTAATAACTTTCACAGGCTATATCCTCTGGAGTGGTGATAGTTTCGCATGACAGTTCTTCGCATTCCCAAAATCTTTGTAATTCAGTGTTTATATCGATCTCTGATATCATACATAGAATTGTGTCCTCACTGTTGGCGTTACTGATTCCACCAGAGAGTATCCATCCTAATTCGGTTTCTTGAGCAAGAGGAGTTTCTTCGCCGCCATGCAATATATTTCCTAGTATTAACTTGCCGAACACTTCTGCTCCTAGGATGATATCAATCTTTCCGGGCATATTGAAGGTAGGATCAGCCAAAATTAGGTTCTCTGTATGCTTCCAGTTTGGGATGATTTTCTTTGCCGGCAAATTTCTTGTTAAATTTTTGAGTACGAGAGCTGTAGTTGTGACAGAAAATTGCGATTGGAATCGTGGTATTAGAGTAACCTCTATGCTTGATTTTGTTGTCCCTGGATTGGAACAACCTAGTCCGGAAACAGAAGCTTGAATTTTTCGTCTCGGTAGCCTTAATGATTGCGCCGCATCTTCAGTAATAAATGTTGCCTGAGAACCCTGGTCAAGCAGTGCCCTTAGTAAAACAGTATCTCCTGACTTGGTAATGGCTCGTACAAGAGCGGTTGCCAGTAGTACTTCGTAACCCTTTGATTTTTTTGCAAAGTGAGCCGCAACAGTCCCATTTGGTGAGATATTAGCATGGTTTATTTCCTTTTTTGTATTGACATTGCTTTGCTGAGGAGTTTCTGGCGGTATGTTTTGAAAATGTAAGAGAGTGTGGTGTCTCTTAAAACACTTTTTGCATGAGTAGTGGCTTTTACATTGCGATGAGTTGTGGCCTAGAACTAAACAATTCTGGCACAGATTTGCTCTTTTAGCAGCCTTCAACCGTTGTTGTACGTTTAGCTTACTAAACTTTTCACAGTGGTATATTTTGTGGTTTTCTCCACAAATAATACAATGCCTTGAAATCATACCAAGATATATTTTTGGATGTTTCAAACTTCCTTTCGGCTGTCTAGTTCTTGATGGCTCTATAGCTTCAAGACCACGAAATCGGTTTTCTAAGAACTCCAAAAAATGGCTCAGCTCTTGAATTTCTCTTGGTGCTGTTAATGATTACTCGTAGATTCGGTGGGTCTCTTTATCAAGTTTTGCAATCAATATATGTATGATTAATGGATCCCAATTCTTCGTTTCTATGCCTAGATTTTTGATACCTTCAAGACATTCAGTTGTCACATCATGCAATTTTTTCAGGCCTTCAGATGATTCTTGGAGCAATGAGGGTTGCTTTAAGAGTATATTTAACTGAGCTGTCAGCAGAGTTCTCTTGTTGTCGTATCGTCTCTCTAAAATAGCCCAAGCTGTCTCAAAATTTTCGTTGTTTATTTGAAGGTGTTGTATCAGTTCGCTTGCTTCATTTGTTAAATTCGATCTCAGGTAAAATAGCTTCTGAGATCCTGATAGATTTTTTTCTTTGTAGATTAGCTCCGTAAATAGATTTTTAAATGATTGCCATTTCAAGTAATCTCCGTTAAATGCTGGTATATCAACTTGTGGCAATTTCACCTTATTATTTTTTACAGACTCATTATTATCGGAGTTGCTTTTCTCTCTTGTATTTTGCAATTCGTTTCTGTCCAACAATTCTTGGAGTCTTATGATAATAGCCTGATATCTAGTTTCAGTTGCTGTAAATATATCATTATCTATATATTCATGTTTTATTTTACCCATCGACATGATTTCTGCGTGGTTAATTATTATGCGCTCCCAGTAATCATTAATTAATTTCATTTTTTGGGTGCAGTATGCCGATGAGACTGGAGCTTCAATTTCCTTTTCAATAGAACCGACTGCTTTTTCTAATGTAGCGACAATTGCATATTGCTTTGAAATTTCCTTCAGCTGCACTTGCACTACTTCGGTGCTTTTTGTTCTTGAAATCAGATCCGTCAAGTGTTTTTCTAAAATGTTTCGTGTATCTTCATACAATGCCTCCACGGTATCATAAAAGTCTTCTTTGAAGTATGGTTGCTCGGGATTAGTTTCACGGAATTGTTCAATATCATCGTTTCTTTTATCAAAGCTTTCCCAGAGCTTGCTTATTTTAACCAAACGTGTTTCTAAATAATCTCTTGTTTTGCGTTCGCTGGGATCTTTCTTATAGTTCGTTATCACTTTCTGTATTTTTAAGGCATCTGCCTTGTTTGCCTTAATTAACTGCTCCATAGCGGTCAGTGGTTGTACTTGTCGTGTACCAAGTGGCTGATGGATTGCTAAGATGATCGGGATTTTCGCTTATCGAATCAATTTCTCCGTGTAGTGCCAATATAGTTCTTGAATGATTTATTACACCAGTGCTGAAAGAAGTGTTTAAGTGTTAAATTAATAGTGAATAAATTGCCTGAGGACACTGTGTTCGACAGGAATTTTGTGTGCTGGTAAACAAGTTAATTCTGCAGACACTAAGTTCTACAGAAATAAAATTAAATGTTCTGAAGACACTATGTTCAACAGAACTCGAAGCTCGAAGGACCAATGTTAAATGAAACGCTCTTAATCACGGTATAACAAACATTAAAACTTTATTAAAAGAACCAATTATATATACAAATTTCTTATACCTAAATTGCAAAGTTTACAAATTTAACAATTTTATAAAAATGCATAGAAAAGCAATCAAATACAAAAACAGTTAAATAACAAAGCAATTGAACTCAGAAAATAATTGAATGATTGCAAGGTCATCGTATCGTATTTCCATCGCGACTTCATGCAATTGCCGGAATGCTAAGTAGCATAAAAAGGTGAATCAGGTTGCATGATTTGTATGAAATTACGTTCGTTGACTCTTGCTTAAATTGAGATAATTTTAATTATTTAATTAATGTATTTCATAAGAAAGGTGACAAACACGATATATGAAATTATCAACCAAATGCCAGATTATGTAACTAATCACTTAATTAAAACACCATTTTACTTTAAAAGAAGACCGGACTTAGACAAATAAATAAATAGATAAATAAATAAACAAATTTGTCACGTACCGATCATGAACAGCCCTTTCGAAGCTGACTGTGCTTCTTCCTCAGCGTGAGTCATACAGCTGAAGAACTAATAGTGCATTGCACTCTACTGTTCGTAAAGAATGCATTTGTGCAGTCCGTAACATTTAGCTGTAATTTTATTGTTTTCATTTTAAATGTTAGCCTAGACAAAGTGTGACCGTACCGTGCTTGGTTGGACTATTTCATACGTCTTTTATTGATACGTGCCTGCAGCGGGCTAGCATTTGGAAAAGTATAAGTTTTACTCAGGCCTCATTTGAGTGCCATTCAGGCGTTTTGACGCTGTGCATGCCTGTTTCAGGCTAGGAATGGGCGAGTCTTATTTTTACTCGTGAAGATAAATAAGTCCTACAGCTACGTGCGCCTAGGTAATACTTTGAAACTTCAAGCTTTCACTTATAACGTTTAGTTTTATAAATTTTTATTCACTGGTTTGAAGTATTTTTTGTAAAAATTAGCTTTAGCTATAAATCGTCATTGCCGTAAAGTTTACCAATGGCTTTCTATACGCGAGTTGCAGGTTCGAATGCTACCGGCGTCGTTCCAGATTACGACAAAAAAGTCATTGAGCGTTGCAGAGTGGTGGACCGGAAACAACCTTTAATATTAATTGCCCTACATAGGATTACGGGAAATATAGATATTGGATTGCAATAGACAAGTTTTGCTTACCTCAATAAATTCAAATTATTTCAAGAAAACTATTGTTTATATAATTACATAACCGCAATCCGGATTTTTCATTTTGGACATAAAGATGCTAAATACTTTGAATGTGCAAAAGCACAACTTCCCAGAAGAGTCTAGGAATTCGAACGAGGTATCTAAAAATAAAACTACATTCACTGGGCGCAAGTGAAGTATCACTTCCCTGATATTATCTTGAAGTCTATTAAGAATAATATACGAGGTATAACTAAATAAATACAGTAAATTTTTCGGCAAGTTTAAACCTATATAACGTGCTTTAGCTAAGCGTTGATACGTTAATTGAGTTAAGCTTTTTACTATAAGGCTAAGAATTTTGTTGTCAAGCGTTTTGGTATTTACATTTATTTGTAACTCATATCTGCGAGATTTGCTTAGATAGCATTGCATTCGAGCAAACAGCTATTAATAAGCTTAAGAAACATTTTTATTAACGGTGCGAGACACTAGAGATACTAAAAATCTCTGCCACTTTACATAAAAAACATTTGGTATAAAAGTAGTGACACCGCAAAATAAGAACAGTTGATTTTGGAAAATTCTCAGAGCAGTTTATAATTAAGAAATGGGACGTCTTAACAATGAAACGCACTACGATGCTATTAAGAAGATCTGGCGTGGACCTGATGTGCAACAACAGTTTAATACGGATGCATCTTTGGGACAGGTTTTTTTCGATATGATCAGTTTAAATCCTGATAAAGTAGTGCAGGTGAGATTAAGAAAAGTGAAGAAGTGAGTGAAAGGATTTTGAGATGAAATACTTCCTAAGTTAACAAAAGTGACACCTGGCCTATACTTTAGAGGACTATTGTACGGTTTGTTTATTATATTATTTGCTCTATCAACACAAAGATGCCTCTTGGCGCGTACTTTGCGAGCTATCGGACCGAGGTAAATTTCCAGTTTGTCCTTGACGTTATAAGGTACCCTTAAAGGGAGGATTCTAGTATTAGTATTCAGTTAAAAAAATGGATTTTTATTACATTTCATAAATCAATAGAAAAACTGTGTATGTGCAACAATATTTCATCCCGAAATTCGAAGTCTTTGTAGGCTTTTACCGAAGGACCGGAGCCTTGTGAGTAGTGAATACCATTCTAATTTTTAACTTTAAAAGCTTTAAACACATTTTTCCGAAAGTGCACTTTTTCAAAGCGGTGGGAAATATATCGAAAAAACTATTACATATATTAAATCCGGATGAAGTGTTTTGGATTTTTTGAGGAAAAACACTGTTGGTGAACTAAAAAAAAAATTTAAAACTAGTGGGCTGGGTCCAGATTCTGGGTGTCGCATCATTGGTGCGACCCTTGAGGTCCACACGAACAACTTCCCAGTTAATAAAAATTTTCAATTGTTATTAACAATATTCAATTATATTACGAGTAAGTGAAAACTCAATAAAATTCATACTATTCGATTTATCGTGTAATTTATCATTAATATCAACTATTTATGTTTTTTTTAAACATTTTTTTAATGTTACAAAAAACTATAAAAGTTCTGGATTTTTTTTTAAGTATCGAGTTGTATCAGAACCAATTAGATCAGATGAATCTTTTAAAAAAAAAAACTTTCGCCCACTTGTATCTCATTTAAAAATACTTAAAAAATTGATATTTTAGATTTATAAATAAATAAATTAATGAATTTAATTTATCATGATAATTTCGTTGTATTTAGATGCAAAAAATTTTTTAAAAAATTATTCTGTTATAGCACTATTTTTTAATGAAAACCAAATAAATGCACTCTGTTTGGAATTCATTTGTTATTAATAATTTTGAATGGTTATAAACAATTTATAATTGATATAAACAATTCTTAATTGTTATAGACCATTTTTAATTGATATAAACAAAGTTTATTCATAAAAGACATTTTTTGTGGTAACAAAAATTTCAATTGTTTATAAGAATTTTCAATTGCTATGAATAATCTGCAATTTTGTATTCAATTTCCAATTTTCATAATCAATTTTCAACCAGGTAAAACCATTTTTTATAATTATAAATTTATTGTTATAAAGAATTATTTATTGTTATAAACAATTTTTCATCATTATAAACAACTTCTGTTCATAATAAATTGTTATTATCCGACTTTTTGACGTCCCGATAGTCATCAAAACAAATTATATTGAAGAAATCCTTTTCAAGATAGTCTGAAATCAACTTTTTTTTCAGTTTTTTTGTTTAAACAAAAAAACGGCTGAACCGAAATTGATTAAATTTCTTTCAGCTCTTATTGACAATAATTCGCTTCGAATGGCACCATAGCGAAGTCGTTATCATTTTTTGTTCGCGAGATTTCGTTGTCGAAAAAAGTGGGTCCGAACGTACGTACGTACACACACACACACGCACACACACACACACACACATACATGTGTTCAAAAACATGCGTAAAACACTATGGTGACTTCGAAATGTAAAAAAAAATTAAAACTAACAATTTTGAAAATCGGGCCCATTACAATAACTTCCTATATGTGGGAAGTTAAAAATGACATTTCACATAGATAAATTGCTTACAAATGAAACAGAAAACCTCTCAAAAGCGATTCTCGTTTGAAAGTTGAAAAGAAAACGTTGACAAATTTTTTTCCCAATAATTTTATAAGAAATTAGAACCTGCTTGATTTTTTTGTTTCTGATTAGAAGCAGTGAGACGTCTTACCGTCGAAACTGAGCAATTTGTCAAATAAAAAAAATATAATTTTTTAATAAATCCACTACTTTTGTAAATTTCAGGCATTGAATAAAATAATGTAAAGAGTGCGAAGCCATTGCGTTTAATTGGTTCTGTTTAATTCGCATTTGAAACTGTCGTTTTTCACTCGCCGAAATACTAAAATCCCACCTTAAGTTAGTAAATACAAATAGTGCACTCCTTTTTTTCAAACTTATTACTTTATTTAATTTGCTGAATTTCGTTATATTACATGATTCCCAAATAGATCTCGGCTTTCTCGGGTTTTTGTAAATTGGATTCGTTCGCACTTATCTGACCGCACACAGCGCTCTTTTCGTGGAGCTCTTACTGATGTTATTTTCAACACTTCCGGGGTACCGCAGGGTTCCCATCTCGGGCCATTGCTATACGTAATTTACATTAATGATATATCTACGACGTGATATATGTTCCGCACAGACAATGCAGATTGCCTACCTTTAAATTCTGACTTGGACGACTTTCAGAATTGGTGTTCTATAAACGACGTTCCCCTAAACATTGACAAGTGCACATCTCTGTCTTTCTATCGAAAAAGATCTCCCTTTCAATTTAATTTTATCCTAGATGGTCTTCCTTTAAATAGACTTACAAAGACTAAGGACACGGGTGTCTGGCTTAATTCCCAATTCTCTTGCGAGGATCATTTTGATGCCATAGTTACCAATACCTAAAACGAGGCTTTCCTTGGAATAACTCCTTTATCACGTTATGTCGATAGACTTATACTGTTGTATTTCGATATTCTTGAAAAGAGACGCCGTAACTCCACGTTTTTTTTGCTTTCTTTTGGCATGTTTTGACATATTAGTTCCGGCTTGCTCTCTGAGGAATCACGACTTCTTCCAGGTACCTTTTCATCGCACTAAACTAATTACGGGGTACATGAGTTGATCACATCAATGTTCCGATTTTCTAATTCTTGTTTTGATCGCATGATCGTGAAATTATGTAAGGGGTCAGCTTTGTTGAAGTTACATTTTACTTTTTATATTTTCTCAAATCATTCCTTATTCTTTTATTTTGTATTTGTGTTTATACCATTTGTCAAGGATACTGTAGTAGTCAGTACGTTGATCACATTTGTTAAATAAATATAGGTCAGATGCGTAATGTCCTACGATTAATCTCTTTGATTGAATCAACCAATGATATATTATGAAACATATTAATTAAACTAAATTACTAGTAAAGAATTGAGTATACTTAAGTTTCACAAAAAATGTTTATTTTGTATCGCTAACAATTGTTTCGACGCACACCGCATCACCTTCAGAGATATATTCAAAAGTTACTAAATAAAATTTTACATAGTATTACAATAAGCAGTCTACCAGTGGGGAAGTAACTAACTTAAATCAATTAATCAATAAAGATCGTTAAGAAATGGTTTCTTGACCCGTTTGTCCTTCTAGTTTGAAATGACTCTAAGACATCCAGGACTTCCTTTATCTTCGATGTCTTGCAAAGTTCTATTGACTTACCAGAACTGTTGCCAATGTCACACCATTTTAATCGCTTTTATAACTGCATCGATTTTAGTGTTTCGAAATTTAAGGCGAGGCATCACCTACGTTAAATTCCTTTTAGGCCCCAGAATTCATTATAATTTATATATTTTTTCTCTTTGTTAATGAATTTGTAATTGTTTTTGTCAGCAAAATTGATTTACTCCTTATTTAAAAAAAACACCATTGGACCGCCGAATACCTCTTCACCCGAGCTTGAACATCCGCCGGCTGTAGCCAATACTAGCAGCAGAACTCCGATAAGATTCGAATTGGCAGACGCATTTGAGTCGATGGACCACGATAAGATTGATGGAATACCAGCAAAACTATTTAAAGCGGGAGACGGAGTTGGATCAATGCGTTGAGCGGCAAGGCCAACATGCCGTGGGTCCCGGGTTCGAGCCCAGATGACCGTGAGCTTTTATTAAGAAATTAAAATAATCCACTCCGTCTCTGGGCTGTCGTCTAGCTCGCAGCAATGCAAACAAGACTCAAGTTTCCTCACTTCCCTTACCCTAATTCCCTTCCGCCCAAAACCATGCTAACGCATCAAAGGGTTGTCCCCTAGGATCTGGCCACATCGTAAAAAAAAACAAAACAAAAAAAAAAAAGCGAATCCCATTGCTTCGGCTGATATTCTTCTTCTGGTAAGACATTTTGGGAAACCGAAGTCTATCCCATTGAATGGAAATCAGCCGAAATTGTGAAGATTCTCAAAAAACGGGAACTGAGGAGTTGTAGCAATTGGCGCGGTATCTGTCTTTTAACTGCAATCTTCAACAAGAACCAAATGCACTTTAAATAATGAACAAGCAGACTTTCGAAACGTTGTCTTTTGCAGCAATTACATCAACACCCTCCGAATTATCATCGAGAAGGCGTTTGACAGCATTGGGAAACTTTACGTAGGAGAGTCATCTAAAAAAAAATCTCACCAACATAAAGGGCCCCAATGTCACGTCCTACACGAGGGAAAACTGCCGAGCCACTTCCAAGTGATGCATTGTGCCCCTAGGTTCGTGTGGCTGCCTTAAAGGGCACACTTAGACCTCAATAGGCCCATTGTGTGCCCCTAGATGACTACACATCGCGAGGGATTAAATAGAAACATTTTAACCACTTTACGCTCCTATACTATGCTCCTATGTATGTCTCCTATCCAATTTATGAGTTTGGCCCCCAGGAGAGAAAATGAAATTTATTTGGATAAGTGGATAAATTTGGCTACCTCGGAATCAAACGTCGGAACTGACGCTGATGTACAGGTTCAAGTTGCTTTTAAAACTATTGCTGAGATATGGCGCAATAAGAACATCTCCAGATGCACAAAACTCCGGATCCACGGCTGTTCAACATAGAAAATAAAATCTAAGCTATAAGCCTTTGTCATCCGGCGTCTCCGGCGCATCCTTAACCTGAGAACTATAGTATGCTTGGTAACAACAACAACACCAATGCAAAAATTTAAAAATCCCCATTGCATATATGTAGTGGTGGTGATGAAGATCTACAATATTATGGCTCTGACGCTGTTGCGCTGACGCTATTACATGTAGTTGTTGTTATTCTACATATAATATACATGTACATAATGATGCATATGTCAAGGCAGCTTTAAAATGCGAATTTGCGATCAGCTGTAAAAAGTTACTTAATGAAGAATCGAACGATTGAGTGACTAGTTAGTTAGTGAAAGCATTAATTAAGTGAAACTTAAAACCGAATTTCGACTAAATGAAATTATAGTACACTTGGAATCAGGGTTGCGGATAGTACGGCTGGTCAAATTATAGTACACGTACTATAATTATAGGACGGTTGAGAACCCTGCGCGTAACGCATGGAGCAGATTTGTAGAAGAGGAAAATACCCAGATCCAGAAACCGTGGCCACAGTTGCAGAACCGGACTAAGTGGAGAGTAGGTTTAGTAGACGCCCTAAGCCCCACAAGGGGTTAAAGGAACCAGAGAGAGAAATTCTATGGGATTTTGTTTGCTTGTTTGTAGCCATCGAGTTGTTTGTTTAAAAACCTTTTTTTCTGAAGACGTAGTCCAACGGAAAACGCTGTGGTAAAGCTACACTTGGATCCACTTAATTTTCTTTTTTCATTTTACAGAAGTGTTTTTTTTTATCAAGAATAAATTACAACTAAGCGAAGTCATTTTTGTTGTGATATTATGGGTAGAACTTTTCATATTTACTACAGATTAGTAGTTGATGGCTAGGATTACCAGTAATCTATGCTTTAATGCTCTAAGTCTGTTACAAAATATTGTTTTTAAAAAACCAGGTAACTTGAAATTTTAAAGAAATTCTTTTTATTTTAAAGATACTTGACAGCACGAATCAAAAGTTGACTGCACGTGAGATGAGGCTTCTAAGCATCCGCGCTGCTCAAAATCTTCAACTTCTGGGATATGAACAAGATGACGTAATTGGAATTATGGCAAACCATAGTCATTTTCTAACACCTTTGGCTTTTGGGGCTTTTTTAAATGGAAATCCCATAAGCACGCTGGCTCCAACGTTTAATAAGGGTAAGACATTGTATCATAACAGTACAAGTACATTATAATTTAAATATTTTTGAAAGATCAAATTAATTGCCATGATTATAGCTCTGCTCTACTCACTATTATCATACGTCGTACAACATCGGCCCAAATTTCATGTATTTTTTTGTATATTATATTGATATGCAAAAGTTCTAGTCAAAAAATTTTTCTGGACATTTTTCTTGTGATGTGATTCTACAGAAACATGCTAACAGTGACATCTTGTGTGCGAATCTGTAAAAGTTCTATTACTTATTTCTTAAATAAAATCAAGGCTGCGTTTTGGCCCTAAGAAATTTGAAGATAAGTTATGGCATTGTTCTGCTATAATACCTATGTTGTCTAAATATGTATAGTCCATCACATAGCGTTTATCGTATGTTAATAAAAGAATTGCTTTCCAGGTGAAATAAAGCACATGTTTGCTATAACTAAGCCACGAGCAGTATTTTGTGACGGTCAGGAGTACGAAGTTGTCAAACAAACACTGGACGAATTAAGCTATAACTGCCCAATTTATTTAATGAAGGGCAGTGTTGAAGGTGTTCCGTATGTCGAAGAAATCTTTAAGAAAACTGGAAAAGAAAATTTATTTGTGTAATTTTGACAACTAAGGTGTAGGTAATAATTCACCTCATAATTTTTATTACTTTTAGCCCACAAAATTTGAAGAAAGGTGGTGACGCTATCGCAGCAATCTTATGTTCTTCAGGTACCACAGGGCTTTCAAAAGAAATCTGCATATCTCATCGATCGCTACTGGTGCAGTATAAAATGTAAGACTGCAGAACTAAAGAAAACTACATATATAAACTGGAATCTCAAAAGTGAAATATCTTAAAACATATTTCAAACACTTCAAGTCAATTTAAGCTTACACTGAGTCAGCTGATGAACATCTATTACATTCCAATTGTAGGCTTAGTTTCGTAATTACAGTTCGTGGCCAAAAAATTTCAAACAGTTAAAATTTGTCAGTAGAAAAGCTTATATATTAATCATACTATTATTTATATATAACATCAAAGAAGAGATGTCAACAAATATAATAATATTAATTAATATTTAGTATCGCCGTATTTTTTAATATTTTCAATGAAAATCTGACGATTAGTGTAGATTTCTTTATAAACTAGCCTCTTTCGAATCAGGTTAATTTCCTGGGGCGCCAAATTGCATTCACATAAAGGAAGATTCCCAAAAGCCAGTGTCTGTTTTGCATTGGTCCTGTCTCATGGTACCCTCAACAAAAAAAGTTGTCCTGGTCCGTTAGGGGTATTTGATCCCCATACTATTACAGACGGCGGATGCTTAATAGTTTTTTTTAATGCATGACGAATGAAATGACGTCTCTCACGTTTATGTGAGGCGTTGAAGCGTCTGTAAATACTATTTAGATTCTAGAGGAATATCAAATTTAACTTCGTAATGCGTAAACTGATTTGGATTATTATTTTGGTGTTATATAAATTATGGCTAATAACACTAGTTTACAAAATTTTGAAAATCGTGTGGCCCTGGACAATGATTAGTTGTTTCCGAGGTAATTTTTCCCGGTGAAACCGAATCCGGGCTCAGAATTGCTCTATCACGTCAGGTTTTTGAGGCATTCTAACCTAAAAGTGCAAAAAACACTGTGTTTTGACATATTTGAGGTTATGTAGCTGCGGGATTTTTTTCAAAAAATTATGTATGAGTTCTGATAGTACAAGTCTTCCTCTTTAAATTGCCGTTGAGTTTGCTCAGCTAGCTTTGCTAGCTTTTTTTCACCGAAGCATTTTGAAATTTTTATGTTCATGAATTTCTCGGTATACGAAAACTTTATGGTCACTGTCCAATACAATAAAATAAAATAAATAATAAAATTTCAAAATGTGATATTTGCAGTGCTACATAACCTCAAATATGTTAAAAAACAGTGTTTTTTGCACTTTTAGGTTAGAGTATCTGAAAAACCTGACGTGATAGAGCAATTCTGAGCCCGGATTCGGTTTCAGCGGCAGAAGTTACTTCGTAATCAGCTATTAATTGTCCAGGGTCAAAATTTAGCCTAATTTCGTAACGCGTGGACAAAGTAGGATGATTCTTTTCTGATGTATGGAGTTTGATTCCCCATTGGTACACCGACACAATATTAAACGGTGGGGTGTGGGAGGGGAGGGTTTGGATGTCAACTTATTAACGCATAGACCGATTTGGATGATTCTTTTTATGTTATGTAGTGAATAATCCCCCATTGCTAATATGGGGATAACTTTTTTACTAGGGTGGTGGTGGGTGGAGGTGTAGGTTAACTTCGTAACGTGTGGAGCGATTTGGATGATTCTTTTTTTGATGTGTACAATATGTTGCGCCACTAGTACGACGACAACAATTTATGCCACTAGTACGACGACAACAATTTATGAGGTGGGTTGGTTTTCGGAGGGGGCGTTACCCAATTTCTTGTGCACAAACCTAGGTTGGTGGTGGGCGGAGGGTAACCTAATTTTGTAGCGCGTGGACGGATTTAGATGATTCTGAATACATATAGTATCTATTTGTATTCTGACAAAAATTATGGCTTTTGCTGAGTGTTGGAGGATGGGCTGCGCCTAGCTTCATAAGGCATAGACTGATTTTGATTCGGTTGTTGTAATTCTCTCTTGTTGTATAGAGAACGTTTATATGAAGGAACTAAAAAGTGACAAATAAAATAAAAACTACCCAACCACAATTGAAGATACCATATAAAAAATTGAAAAATTATTTCATGCTTTTTAGCGCTTTTTGTGCAGTCAGTTCGACTTTTTTTCAAAAAATATATCCACTTTTCGGCCCATTACGAAATCTCTACCAAAATATTAATTTTAATTAATGGAGCGTTTTTGTACAGTAATAATGCTTAAATTTACATAAATTTGACTACTTACATAACAATTTAATATTTACTTCCACAAAAGTTGGAAATCCAAACCAAACTGAGAAAATTTTTCCAATTAAGACACCAAAAGACAATTGCAGGTATTTTTTTACGATATGGTCAAAGCCTAGGAGATAACCCTTTGATGCCTTAGCATGGCTTTGACCAGAAAGGATTTAAGCTAAGGGGATTGAGGAAACTTGAATGTCTTGTTTTTGCATTGCTGTGAGCTAGACAACAGCCCAGAGACGGAGTGGATTTTTTAATACATTTTTTATAAAACCCACGGGGAGACCTGGTCGCGAACCCGGGAACCATGGTGACCGTGCCGTCCAACCAATCCATCCAACTCCGTCTGCGCACTCTCTTTACTCAACGATCCAATCCAAATGATGAAATTTACAAGGGTTTGGAATTTTTTGGCCAGGAACTGTATAACTATATAAATATTTTAAATGATTGTGAACTTTATGAAAGAAGCCAATCCATATGAAGATGATACCAACTGTCTTTGTCTAGTAAGATTTCTCAGCTGACTTAATGATTATAACAATAGGCTTATTTAGCGACTATTATAACGTGGTCTTGTTCATTGATTTTTTTAAAATAATATTATTTTATTGTAGGTCTTTTTCAGACGACGAAATACTGTTCATCTTTAGTGCCCTATATTGGATAAATGGTCTTTTGATGATGATTATGGGGATACTCCACAATGTTACCCGCATTTTAACAGATGAGCCATACTCACCAGAGTTGCTACTTCGTCTGATTGAAAAACACAGGATCACAGCGCTTCAAACTCCACCATCTCAAATGACATTGGCACTCCAGTGTCCTCACATTAAATTTAGGGATTTATCGAGTGTACGAACATATTTGTGCAGTGGTAATGCTGTTCCAGTTGCTTTGGTCAATGAAATGCAAAGTTATCTAAAGAATGGACACATAATTGTCGGCTATGGAATGACTGAAATATCTGGCGCGCTTGCGATCACCGAGCCGGGGTGTAAACAAACTGGTGCAGTCGGAAAATTATCAGCTGGTATGCAAACTAAAATTGTCAGTGATGATGGGAAGCAACTAGGAATTGGGGAAAGTGGAGAGGTTTACATAAAACCAAACTATAAATGCCTCGGATACTATAGGAATCCTCAATATACAAAAGAAACTTTTGACAGTGATGGCTGGGTTCATTCAGGTGACATAGGTTACTTTGACGATGATGGAGCTCTTTTTCTCGTCGATAGGAAAAAAGATATTATAAAATATAAAAATTTTCATTATTCTCCCACTGAAATCGAGGCTGTGATAAATGAGATTCCTGGCGTTGTAGAGGTTTGCGTTTTTGGATTGCGAGACATAGTGGCAATAGACTTGCCGACTGCGGCAGTTGTAAAAAGTGAAGACAGTCCGCTTACTAAAGATGACGTGTACAATTATGTTGCAAAAACTATGCCAGATTCTAAACATCTGAGAGGTGGAGTATATTTTGTGAAGTCGTTACCAAAAACTGCCTCAGGAAAAGTGCAGCGAAGAAATGTAAAAGAAATATTCAGTCAGTGCCAGGAAACTGAAGAAATTTTACATAAGCAGAATAATATTCACGTACTATAAACAAAATCATGTTAGAGTACAGAGCGTTAACTATGATTTAATAAAGTTGTATGAAAGTGTTTTCTTGCCTTTAAGAATTAAAAAATCTGCTGGTAATTAATATAACTGTAACGTACTGCAACACTTCTTATTTCTCTTGATTGGACGATTGCCATTGAATTGATGGACTCGAAATACTTTTTACTAGATATTTACAAATAGTAAATACACAATTTTGCTGCTAATTCTCACCTGTCCACCTCCATCACAGCTACTGGCATCTCCATCGCAATGCACTAGCAGTCAAAAGACGCTAAACTTTCGCACTCGAGAGAGTTTTTAAGGTACTCTCTAAGCTCGACGTATCCAAGCTACTGGACCAAAGGTTTCGAGCCTGGTTTTAAAAAGCCGCGCCTCTACTTTGGCTTAACCTTTGTGAAAACTCTTTCACCTGTAATACTCAACAAGAGTGTTTTCTTCTACGTGAAAACTTGCTCATGTTCAGCCGAAACAACTATTAAATTGCTCATCTTATTACTTTTCCAAAAAAGTGCAACACGTCAACTATGAGAAAGGATTAGAAAAACCGCTTCCTTAGAACTCCCTGACTACCTAAATATTTTATTGCACTATAGGTAGGAAATTAATTAAATAAACAAAATTTATAAGAGAAAGGATTGAAAATGTTTGTTTCAGGTGTACTGGTAACTAATTTAAATTTAAGGTTAGAAAAATATGAAGTCTATCACTGCACCTTATGTGAAACACCCTGTATAATAACACTAAAATAATGGACGTGAGCCATTCAAATAGGCAGTGGAAAATCTATCAAGAATAAACTTCTTATCCAGTAATAAATAGCTTTTGAGATCACTGAACACTTAGTGTTCCCAAATTATTAATTTTAACGAAGTTGGGTATGGAATTGGATTGCTTATTGCAGTCACGTATGCGTAATTGTGGATTGAGTGAAGATCTATTGCTTTATGCCCACAAAGTGTTACGAGAACTAGAGCGAACTTAAGCTCGCCAAAAACCTTGGGGTACAACCCATCTAGTCACGAATGCAATAGAAATGTAATGTGTGTGCATTACAGTAAGGCATGTATTCAATTACAGTAAGCATTACGTATGCAGTACTGAATGAACTAATTTGTACAGGCCATGTCCGCAGCTGTAATGAATAACTTGTAATTCATTAAAAATTCATGACGAATCGATTACACGTTTAGGTACATACAATGCATTAAAAATACTGCTTGCAAATCAGTACAATGGATTTCATCTAGGAAATCGATGCACGTGTATTTTGCTCGGTTTCCGCGAAATAGCATTATGTCATTTTTCATTCCTTTACGAATATATTGCAACGCTAATGGCATTCAGACTAATTCAAGAACAATATTGTGCTATTTGTTAACCTTGTTCTACTAAAACATGTGTAATTTTAATTTGTGTCTTGCCAGAGTGCGATTATATTTAATTAACCCATTAACGCCCGAACGGACGTTCTTTGAAGACTTTATTTAGCGACTCTATTCGGTAGAAAATCGAATGTCACAGAATTCGACCAAAATGTTTTCCGACGATTTCATAAAAATGCAAATTAAAAAAGTTATGTTTGTTTATTTTAACAAAAAACATGATTTTTTTTTAAAAACAGTTTTCTTTCAATATTTTTGTACCGAAATCGTAAAGAAATATCTCTAACTAGTAAAATTTACGCGTCCATAGACCCTAAGCTTGAAAATTTGTAGATGAGGTTTTTGGAATTCAAGATGGCGACATGCAATATGGTTTCTCAAGGCCAACAATTTTATTTATTTTATTTTGGGGCCTATTGTGAAGAGTCGATTCGACAATCGATCGAACTCGAAATAAAATTCGACAGAAATTAAATTTAGTACTATGTAAGTTAATCAATTCAATCCACAAGTGCTGCCAAAAGTGGATATCATTTTATGAATATTTATTTTGATATTTGTATTTTTGATTCATTCCGATTTCCAGTTATTAATAAATATGCACTATTTCTTTGTTTTTCAGTGGATTTTACATAGTTAATTAAATTTTAGAAATATATAGTGGGGAATTATTTTTAGTGATTACGACGATATACAGATTGCCATTTAGAATATTAAAGACATGTGGAAGATGTAAGGAAAAATATTGAGATATTTTAATTATTATTCATTTTTGATTTGTCAAATTAAAAAAAATATAATTTTTTAATAAATCCACTACTTTTGTAAATTACAGGCATTGAATAAAATTATGGAAAAAGTACGAAGCCATTGCGTTTAATTTGTCGTTTCTCACTCGCCGAAATACTAAAATCCCACCATAAGTTAGTAGATACAAATAGTGCACTGTTTTTTTTAATTTATTACTTTGTTCAATTTACTGAATTACGTTATATTACATGATTCCCAAATAGATCTCTGGTTTTCGCGGGTTTTTGTAAATTGGATTCGTTCACACTTATCTGAGCGCACTCAGCGGGTTTCTTTTCGTGGGGCTCTCTCTGACGTTATTTTCAACACTTCCGGGGTACCACAGGGTTCCCATCTCGGGCCATTGTTATTCATAATTTACATCAATGATGTATTTACGTTTCTGCCTCACTCAAATAATCTTTGTTACGCTGACGACGCGAAAATATTCCGCACGGTGTCAGAATTGGTGTTCCATTAACGACCTTCCCCAAAATATTGGCAAGTGGACATCTATGTTTTTCTCTTGAAAAAGATCTCCCTTTCAGTTTAATTTTACTATAGATGGTTAAATAGGCCTATTACAAAGACTAAGAATATGGGTGTCTGGCTTAATTCCCAATTTTCTTTCGAAGAGTGCTTTGATGCCAGAGTTACCAAGGCTAATATGAATCTGGGATTCGTGAGGAGATAGTCAAAGGAGTTTGATGACCCTTACACCACGAAGCTCCTTTATTACACATTTGTCTGCCTATTCTAGGATATGCCTCTCTAGTCTATGCCGGCGATGTATGTTTCCCATCCAATAAACATAGTCATGTAGCTCAAATGTACGAAGCAGTGTTGCCGACGAGCTTAATTATTTTGTATCCAAATTTCCGAAAAAATGTATCCAGTGACCCAAAAATGTATCCACTTCTACTTTTATGATACTACTTGCAAAATCACAATGAATAATATCATAACTTAAAAATAACGATTTAAATAAATATATTTCACACACTTGTAACGGAAGCTGTAAATATATTTAAGAAATTTTTGAAATTTTTTTTTAACTTTTACCCATTATTATATTATTGTAGGAGTATTAACAACTTTTTTTTAATTCACTCATGCACAATGCTCGATAGCAAGAAAATGTACCTGCTCTTCTTGAATTTTCTTACTGCAGATACCATAATTGGTATCTGCCAAACTGTCCTGCCAAATAAGTTTGAATAAAATTCTTTGCAAAACAGCTTTCGAGGTGGTATAAAATAAAATTCGTAAACCTCATATGTAAATTAAAAGTTTAAAAATTCCCAGAAATCTTTCCTGAACACAAGAGCTAGTTTCATCGAAAACCTTTGTAACTAGCACAAGGGCTTTGGACTTACTAACATCCGTAGTTTCGTCCCCTATACGAGTACTGCAGAAATCTCTGTTCTTTTACTTTAAGGGAAAATGTATCCATTGCGGAAAAAAAGTATCCATGTATCCAAAATAAAATTTTTACAAAAAATGTATCCAAATGGATACATTTGTATCCAAGTGGCATCACTGGTACGAAGCCCTAAGTTCAATGCTGCTAAAACTAAAATTTATGTGCTTGGCCCCCAGGAGAGAAAATGAAATTTATTTTAAAATAAGTGGATAAATTTGGCTACCTCGGAATCAAACGTCGGAACTGACGCTGATGTACAGGTTCAAGTTGCTTTTAAAACTATTGCTAAGATATGGCGCAATAACAACATCTCCAGGTGCACAAAACTCCGGATCTACAGCTCTTCAACATGAAAAATAACATCTAAGCTACAAGCCTTTGTCCACCGGTGTCTCCGGCGCATCCTTAACATCCGTTGAGTGGATGTCATTAACAAAGAAGTCCTAACATACCAAGATTGGGTGGACACGTGTTTTCAGGCTAAAATGGCAGTGGCTAGGACACATATTGAGAAAGGATCGCTCAGGCCCGGAACCAGACCAGATGGAGAGTAGGTCTAGTAGACGTCCCAATTCACACAAGGGGTGAAAGGAAACGGAGAGGGAAATTCTATCGTTACTTAATCTTCTTATAGCTTGAAATTTATTATTAGTAAATTCGGGACCTTATTTGCTTGCTTGTAGCCATCGAGTTGTTTGTTTAAAAACATTTTTTGTCTAAAGATGTAGAATGTTCAACGGAGAACGCTGTGATATAGCTAGATTTGTATCCACTCAATTTTGTTTTTTCATTCTACAGTCTTTTTTTATTAAGAATTAATTACAACTAAGCTTAGTCATTTTTGTTGTGATATTATGGGTAGAAATTTTTTATATTTACTACAGATTAGTGGTTGATGGCTAGGATTACCAGTAATCTATGCTTTAATGCTCTAAGTCTGTTACAAAATATTGTTTTTAAAAAGCTAGTTAACTTGAAGTTTTAAAGTATTATAATTCTTTTTATCTTAAAGATAGTTGACAGCACGAATCAAAAGTTGACTGCATGTGAGATGAGACTTCTAAGCATCCGCGCCGCCCAAAATCTTCAACTTCTGGGATATGAACAAGATGACGTAATTGGAATAATGGCAAACTATAGTCATTTTCTAACACCTTTGGCTTTTGGGGCTTTTTTAAACAGAAATCCAATAAGCACGCTGTCTCCAACGTTTGGTTCATATCGAAAACAAGTACTATTATAACTTTAATATTTTTGAAAGATCAAATTCGTTGTCACGATTATAGTCCTGCCCTACTCTACTAACTATTTAATACTTAGTACAGCATTGGCTTATTCATGTTTTTTATTTAGCATGCAAAACTTCTAGTCGAAAAAATGTTTTAGACTTTTTTTTGTGATTCTACACGACCAAGCCAGCATTTTCCCTCCTGGGTAGAAATCTATAAAAGTTCTATGAAACTATTAATTTTGTTGAATTACTAACCTGAAGAAATTAATTAATAATTATTTTTTAATAAAATTTAATTCCTATCAACTAATTTTTGTTGACCTACTTTCACCCCCCTTAATCCACACTATTGGAATTTTGTTGTTATGAAATACTATAAACATCTAAGGTTGTGTTTTGGCTGAAAGAAATTTGAAGCTAAGTCGTGGCGTTCTTCTGAAATAATATGTTGTCTTAAAATGTACTATATAGTCGTTGGCATAGCGTTTGCCGTATGTTAATAAAAGAATTACTTTCCTGGTGAAATAAAGCACATGTTTGCTATAACTAAGCCACGAGCAGTATTTTGTGTCGACCACGTGTACGAAATAGTCAAACAGGCACTTCACCTCATAATTTTAATTACTTTTAGTCCACAGAAGTTGAAGAAAGGCTACGATTTTTGTTCACAATAGGTTTATGTTTCTGATAAGATTTCATTTTTTGCAGTTCATTTGTGGGATAATGACTTGCTTTGATATCATTGAATAGCAACTAGAAAAACAAAAAAAATCTAAAAATCTCTGCCACTTTAGATAAAAAACATTTGGTATAAAAGTAGTGACACCGCAAGATTGTAACAGTTGATTTTGGAAAATTCTCAGAGCAGATGGAACCTTTTAATAATGAAACGCACTACGATGCTATTAAGAAGATCTGGCGTGGACCTGATGTGCAACAACAGTTTAATACGAATGCATCTTTGGGACAGGTTTTGTTCGATATGATTAATTTGAATCCTGATAAAATAGTGCAGGTGAGATTAAGAAAAGTGAAGAAGTGAGTGAAAGGATTTTGAGATGAAATACTTCCTAAGTTAACAAAAGTGACACCTGGCCTATACTTTAGAGGACTATTGTACGGTTTGTTTATTATATTATTTGCTCTATCAACAAAAAGATGCCTCTTGGCGCGTACTTTGCGAGCTATCATACCAAGGTAAATTTCCAGTTTGTGCTTGACGTTATAAGGTAAAGGGGGGATTCTAGTATTAGTATTCAGGTAAAAAAATCGATTTTAATTATATTTCATAAATCGGTAGGCTTTTACCGAAGGACCAGAGCCTTTTGAGTAGTGAATACCACTCTAATTTTTAACTTTAAAAGCTTTAAACACATTTTTCCAAAAGTGAACTTTTTCAAAGCGGTGGGAAATATATCAAAAAAACAATACAGCACATATTAAATCCAGATAAAGTGTTTTGGATATTTTGAGGAAAAACACTGTTGGTGAACTAAAAAAAAATTTAAAAAAATGGTATATCACATGATAAATTGCTAACAAATGAAACAGAAAACCTCACAAAAGCGATTCTCGTTTGAAAGTTGAAAAGAAAACGTTGACAAATTTTTTTCCCAATAATTTTATAAGAAATTAGAACCTGTTTGATTTTTTTATCAGAAAGTTTTCCTGTTTGATTTTGTTGTATCTGATTAGAAGCAGTGAGACGTCTAACCGTCGAAAATGAGCAATTTTTCAAATTGAAAAAAAATAATTATTTTTTAGTAAATCCACTATTTTTGTAAAGTTTAGACATTGAATAAAATTATGTAAAAAGTGTGAAGCCATTGCGTTTAATTGGTTCTGTTTAATTCGCATTTTAAACTGTCGTTTTTCACTCGCCGAAATACTAAAATCCCATCTTAAGTTAGTAGATACAAATAGTGCCCTCCGTTTTTCAAACTTATTACTTTATTTAATTTGCTGAATTTCGTTATATTACATGATTCCCAAATAGATCTCGGCTTTCCCCGGGTTTTTGTAAATGGGATTCGTTCGCACTTATCTGAGCGCACACAGCGGTCTTTTCGTGGAGCTCTTACTGATGTTATTTTCAACAATTCCGGGGTACTGCAGGGTTCCCATCTCGGGCCATTGCTATGCGTAATTTACATAAATGATATATCTACGACGTGATATATGTTCCGCACAGACAATGCAGATTGCCTACCTTTAAATTCTGACTTGGACGACTTTCAGAATTGGTTTTCTATTAACGACGTTCCAGGACTTCCTTTATCTTCGATGTCTTGGAAAGTTCTATTGACTTACCAGAACTGTTGTAATTGTTGACAAGTGACTGTCTCCAAGCACCTTTTCGTCTTATAGGCTTAATTGACGTCAATGTCACGCCATTTTAATCGCTTTTATAACTGCATCGATTTTAATGTTTCGAAATCTAAAGCGAGGCATCACCTACGTTAAATTCGTTTTAGGCCCCAGAATTCATTACAATTTATATATTTGTTCTCTTTGTTAATGAATTTGTAATTGTTTTTGTCAGCAAAGTTGATTTACTCCTTATTTAAAAAAAACACCATTGGACCGTCGAATACCTCTTCACCCGAGCTTGAACATCCGCCGGCTGTAGCCAATACTAGCAGCAGAACTCCGATAAGATTCGAATTGGCAGACGCAATTAAGTCGATGGACCACGATAAGATTGATGGAATACCAGCAAAAATATTTAAAGCGAATCCCATTGCTTCGGCTGATATTCTTCTTCTGGTAACACAGACATTTTGGGAAACCGAAGTCTATCCCATTGATTGGAAAACAGCCGAAATTGTGAAGATTCTCAAAAAACGGGAACTGAGGAGTTGTAGCAATTGGCGCGGTATCTGACTTTCGAAACGTTGTCTTCTGCAGCGATTACATCAACACCCTCCGAATTATCATCGAGAAGGCGTTTGACAGCATTGGGAAACTTAACGTAGGAGAGTCATCTAAAAAAAATCTCACCAACATAAAGGGCCCCAATGTCACGTCCTACACAAGGGAAAACTGTCGAGCCACTTCCAAGCGTTGAACGGAGTGAGAGACGAATGCATATTTTCGCCTTTGCTTAACCTGATCGTCATTAATGATGTATTGTGCCCCTAGGTACGTGTGGTTGCCTTAAAGGGCACACTTAGATCTCAATAGGCCCATTGTGTGCCCTAGATGACTAAACACCGCGAGGGATTAAATAGAAACATTTTAACCACCTTACGCACCTATACTATGCTCCTATCCAATAAACATAGTCATGCAGCCCAAATGTACGAAGCCCTGAGTAGAGAAGGTTGCAGAGCAGCACTTAAGTTCAACGCTGCTAAAACTAAAATTTATGAGCTTGGCCCCCAGGAGAGAAAATACAATTTATTTGGATAAGTGGATAAATTTGGCTACCTCGGAATCAAACGTCGGAACTGACGCTGATGTACAGGTTCAAGTTGCTTTTAAAACCACGGCTGTTCAACATAGAAAATAACATCTAAGCTATAAGCCTTTGTCATCCGGCGTCTCCGGCGCATCCTTAACATCCGCTGAGTGGCTGTGGTTGGCTATAGTGGAAGATAGTATCGTGGTGGTAAAATTATAGTACCAAACTGAGAATTATAGTATGCTTGGTAACAACAACAACACCAATGCAAAAATGTAACAATCCCCATTACATATATGTAGTGG
The DNA here is from genome assembly GCA_964036015.1 of Leptarthrus brevirostris. Classification (NCBI taxonomy): domain Eukaryota; kingdom Metazoa; phylum Arthropoda; class Insecta; order Diptera; family Asilidae; genus Leptarthrus; species Leptarthrus brevirostris. The sequence continues at coordinate 147,698,054 of OZ038374.1, forward strand.
TGGTGATGAAGATCTACAATATTATGGCTCTGACGCTGTTGCGCTGACGCTATTACATGTAGTTGTTGTTATTCTACATATAATATACATGTACATAATGATGCATATGTCAAGGCAGCTTTAAAATGCGAATTTGCGATCAGCTGTAAAAAGTTACTTAATGAAGAATCGAACGATTGAGTGACTAGTTAGTTAGTGAAAGCATTAATTAAGTGAAACTTAAAACCGAATTTCGACTAAATGAAATTATAGTACACTTGGAATCAGGGTTGCGGATAGTACGGCTGGTCAAATTATAGTACACGTACTATAATTATAGGACGGTTGAGAACCCTGCGCGTAACGCATGGAGCAGATTTGTAGAAGAGGAAAATACCCAGATCAAGAAACCGTGGCCACAGTTGCAGAACCGGACTAAGTGGAGAGTAGGTTTAGTAGACGCCCTAAGCCCCACAAGGGGTTAAAGGAACCAGAGAGAGAAATTCTACGGGATTTTGTTTGCTTGTTTGTAGCCATCGCAGTTGTTTGTTAAAAACCATTCTTTTCTAAAGACGTAGTTCCACGGAGGACTTTGTGGTACAGCTAGATTTGTATCCACTCAATTTTCCTTTTTCATACTTCAGAAGTCTTCTTTTATTAAGAGTAAATTACGACTAGGCGAAATAAATTTGGTTGTGATACTATGTGTAAAACTTTTTATATTTACTACAGATTAGTGGTTGATGGCTAGGAGTAACAGTTAATATATGCTTTAATGCTCTAAGTCTGTTACAAAATATTGTTTTTAAAAAGCTAGTTAACTTGAAGTTTTAAAGTATTATAACTCTTTTTATCTTAAAGATAGTTGACAGCACGAATCAAAAGTTGACTGCACGTGAGATGAGACTTCTAAGCATCCGCGCCGCTCAAAATCTTCAACTTCTGGGATATGAACGAGATGACGTAATTGGAATTATGGCAAACTATAGTCATTTTCTAACACCTTTGGCTTTTGGGGCTTTTTTAAATGGAAATCCAATAAGCACGCTGGCTCCAACGTTTGATAAGGGTAAGACATTGTATCATATCGAAAACAAGTACTGTTATAATTTTAATATTTTTGAAAGATCAAATTAATTGCCATGATTATAGCTCTGCTCTACTCACTATTATCATACGTCGTACAACATCGGCCCAAATTTCATGTATTTTTTTGTATATTATATTGATATGCAAAAGTTCTAGTCAAAAAATTTTTCTGGACATTTTTCTTGTGATGTGATTCTACAGAAACATGCTAACAGTGACATCTTGTGTGCGAATCTGTAAAAGTTCTATTACTTATTTCTTAAATAAAATCAAGGCTGCGTTTTGGCCCTAAGAAATTTGAAGATAAGTTATGGCATTGTTCTGCTATAATACCTATGTTGTCTAAATATGTATAGTCCATCACATAGCGTTTATCGTATGTTAATAAAAGAATTGCTTTCCAGGTGAAATAAAGCACATGTTTGCTATAACTAAGCCACGAATAGTATTTTGTGACGGTCAGGAGTACGAAGTTGTCAAACAAGCACTGGACGAATTAAGCTATAACTGCCCAATTTATTTAATGAAGGGCAGTGTTGAAGGTGTTCCGTCTGTCGAAGAAATCTTTAAGAAAACTGGAAAAGAAAATTTATTTGTGTAATTTTGACAACTAAGGTGTAGGTAATAATTCACCTCCTTCATAATTGTTATTACTTTTAGCCCACAAAAGTTGAAGAAAGGGGGTGACGCTATCGCAGCAATCTTATGCTCTTCAGGTACCACAGGGCTTCCAAAAGGGGTCTGCATATCTCATCGATCACTACTGATGCAATGTAAAATGTAAGACTGCAGTACTAAAATAAACTATATAAACTGGAATCTCAAAAGTGAAATATCTTCAAACTATTTCAAACACTTCAAGTCAATTTAAGCTTACACTGAGTCAGCTGATGAACATCTATTACATTCCAATGGTAGGCATAGTTTCGTAATTACAGTTCGTGGCCAAAAAAATTACAAACAGTTAAAATTTGTCAGTAGAAAAGCTTATATATTTGGTTGGTTTGTTGGTTTTCGAGGAGGAGAAAGATGTGTGTCTTCCATGCACTGAGGCCTATAGTGGCCCGTTGTACGTCCCCTGCTCGGCAACGTACCCTAAAGTCCACTGTCGAGCCAACTGATCCCCGTAATGAATTGGATAATTCGATTATAACCTGATTTCTTAACTTCTGGTATGTTCCTAAGATTATAAATCTTTTTTGCGTTAGGGCTGGGCATTGGCCGAGAACGTGTAATATGGTCTCGTCTTCTTCCCCACATCCCCTGCATAGACTAGTATTCGCCCTTCCCATTTTTATGGCATGCGCCCTTAGTCTTGCATGTCCTGTCACAAGGCCAACAAGAAGCTTCAGTTTGGCTTTGTTAAGCTTAATGATCTTTTCAGATTCATGTGCATTGAGAGTTCCCCAAAACGCCTTTGTGTGTCTGGCGATATGGGATCCCTCCCATTTTTCCTTGTGCCTCCTCGTTACCCATTCCATGGTTTTTTTTAATATCCTGGATGGGTATGCTCAGATTGAGCATTATTGGAGTGTCCTCATTTGCGCCTCTCCGCGCCAGGTCATTTGCTTTTTCATTTCCTGGGATGCCACAGTGCCCCGGTACGTATATTAGGGTGACATCATTTTGTCTCCCTTGCTGCGTTAAGGTCTGTTTACATCCCTCTATCGTTTTGGATCTTACCTCGGCGTTAGTTAGAGATTTGATGGACGCCTGCCTATCCGTGCATATTGCAATCCTAGAGGATCTTACTCCCTGTTTAGCTCCTATCTCTATCGCTGCGATTTCACATTGAAGAACCGAAAAGGAGTCGTTTACCCCTCCCCATAACTCCAGGCTAAGTTCCTCGCACGATATTCCAAAACCACAGCCACGCTCGCATTTTGAGCCATCTGAGTAAATCGCTAAAGTGTTTTCTTGGATCACCCCATTGTTGATCCATTCACTTTTAGTCGGGAACTGCGTTTTGAAGATTGCCTCTAAATTTGGGTAATCCGTTGTGAAATCCCAGCAATCTTCTTCCTCAAACAGTCTCTTGATCGTATTACCATTACATACTCGGTCGATCTTTTCATGTTGGGTTTGTATTCCCCTTTTGTAATGTTTAGAATAACCTCCAAGGCCCTTGTCGGTGTTGACCTGGTAGCCACTGTTATGCCTAGACAGCACATACGTTGGGCCTGGTCCATAATCTTCTGGTTTCTGCCCACCTCTATCGCCTTCCACCACACTATCACTCCATGCGTTATCATAGGTCTGATTACACATGTGTATATCCATTTTATAATATGGGGTGATAGTCTCCATACTTTATGTTACCTATAGCATTTCTACACGTCCAGAAAGCTCTTACCGCTTTGTTTTTCTTTTCGTGTAGGTGCCTCGCCCAATTTGGTTTCCCGTCCATCAGCACACCCAGAAATTTGGCATCATTCTTTAAGGTTAATCTCGTGTGCGGGAACTATCTTTCTTAATTTATGTCTTCTGGTGAAGCAGCAGAGTTCCGTTTTATTTTGGTTTATCTTTAGTCCACGATCCTGCGCCCAAAAGGTTGCCGTGTCGATTGCTTCTTGAAGTAAGTATCCCAAATTTTCTTCAAACTTACCTCTGTCTACTATCGCTAGATCGTCCGAATAACATGTTACGTAGAGACCTTTCTCTGATAGGGTTTCAAGTAGTTCATCAATCACTATCAGCCACAGGAATGGTGAAAGAATCCCTCCTTGTGGAGTTCCTCTATTTACCCGCGCCGTTAGTTGCTCATTTCCGAAACTTGTAAGATAATTCGGTCTTCCAGCATGGACTTGATCCACTTGATTATACTGTGATCTGTCCCCTTTTCTCTCAACCCGTAAAGAATCTTATCGATTCTGACGTTGTTGAAGGCCCCTTCTATATCAATGAAGCAGCCACGGGAAGACCTGGTCTCGAACCCGGGAACCATGGTGACCGTGCCGTCCAACCAATCCATCCAACTCCGTCTGCGCACTCTCTTTACTCAATAATCCAATTCAAATGATGAAATTTACAAGGGTTTGTAATTTTTTGGCCAGGAACTGTATAACTATAGAAATATTTTAAATGATTGTGAACTTTATGAAAGAAGCCAATTCATATGAAGATGATACCAACTATCTTTGTCTAGTAAGTTTTTCAGCTGACTTAATGATTATAACAATAGGCTTATTTAGCGACTATTATAACGTGGTCTTGTTCATTGATTTTTTTAAAATAATATTATTTTATTGTAGGTTTTTTTCAGACGACGAAATACTGTTCATATTTAGTACCCTATATTGGATAACTGGCCTTTTGATGATGATTACAGGGGTGCTCCGCAATGGTACCCGTATTTTAACAGATGAGCCATTCTCTCCAGAGTTGCTACTTCGTCTGATTGAAAAACACAAGATCACAGCGCTTCAAACTCCACCTTCTCAAATGGCATTGGCACTCCAGTGTCCTGACATTAAATTTAGGGATTTATCGAGTGTACGAACATATGTGTGCAGTGGTAGTGCAGTTCCAGTTGCTTTGGTCAATGAAATGCAAAGTTATCTTAAGAATGGGCACATAATTGTCGGCTATGGAATGACTGAAATATCTGGCGCGCTTGCGATCACCGAGCCGGGGTGTAAACAAACTGGTGCAGTCGGAAAATTATCAGCTGGTATGCAAACTAAAATTGTCAGTGATGATGGAAAGCAACTAGGAATTGGAGAAGAGGGAGAGGTTTACATAAAACCAAACTATAAATGCATCGGATACTATAGTAATCCTAAATCCACAAAAGAAATTTTTGACAGTGATGGCTGGGTTCACTCAGGTGACATAGGTTACTTTGACGATGATGGAGCTCTTTTTCTCGTCGATAGGAAAAAAGATATTCTAAAATATAAAAATTTTCATTACTCTCCCAGTGAAATCGAGGCTGTGATAAATGAGATTCCTGGCGTTGTAGAGGTTTGCGTTTTTGGATTGCCAGACATAGTGGCAATAGACTTGGCGACTGCGGCAGTTGTAAAAAGTGAAGACAACCCGCTAACAAAAGATGACGTGTATAATTATGTTGCAAAAAATATGCCCGATTATAAGCATCTGAGAGGTGGAGTATATTTTGTGAAGTCGTTACCAAAATCTGCTTCAGGAAAAGTGCTGCGAAGAAAAGTTAAAGAAATAGTCGACAAGTTAATCTCAGGAGAATGATGAAGTTTTAGATAAGTAGAATAATATTCACTTACTATAAACAAATTCATTTTAGAGTACAGAGCGTTAACTATGATTTAATAAAGTTGTATGAAAGTGTTTTCTTGCCTTTTAAAATTAAAAAATCTGCTGGTAATTAATTAATATAATTGTAACACACTGCAACACTTATTTTTTCTCTTGTTTGGACAATTGCCATTGAAGTGATGGACTTGATGGATTGATTGATTCGAAATACCTTTATCGCTTTGGGTACCTTACATACTAGAATTTTCCGTCGAAACCATAGACGCTTTTTACTAAATATCTTCAAACAGGAAATACACAATTTAGTTACCGTAAACTCGCCCATTGGAAAAAGCCAATATGTTTGCTGCTAATTTAGCTGTTAAGTTTCACCTGTCCACCTACATCGCAGCTACTGTCCTCTCCATCGCAGTGCACTAGCACACAAATGACGCTACACCTTCGCACTCGAGAAGTTTTTAATGTACTCTTTAAGGTCGGCGTATCCAAGCTACTGATTTTGTGCCATTGGTTTTAAAATGCCGCGCCTCTGCTTTGGCTAAACCTTAGTCCAACCTCTTTCACACTAAACAGAAGTGTTTTCGTCTGCATGATAACTTGCTCATGTTCAGCCGAAATAACTATTGCCGGGAATATTAGATTGCCCATCTTATTACCTACTTTTCCAAAAAGATTCAGCATGTCAAGGTGGAGAAAGGATTAGAGCTTCTAAATGAATGGGCTGAACATGTTTTTGTAAGGTACACAGGTAACTAATTTTAATTATTGCTGTAAAAAAGTTATAAAAATGATTGTGTAATTTTGTTTTATTGCCGATATAAGCTTCTGTTCCCCTAGTATCCTTGCGTTCCTCCAAATCAATTTTTTTTCGATAGCAATCACTAATAATCCCCAAACATTTTGCGTTCCATTTTTAGTAAAGAACCTTTTCCACATCTTCATTTTTTATAATTTTTTACCGCATTCCGAGGCAAAATTTTTAAAGGCCGCCCTACACTTCCCGGGAGAATCTCGCCGAGAAACACAGCGAGGACTGTCTTGAATCCACACTCGCAATGTTTCGCGTTCGGTGCTTAGTACAGTTCTCGCACTCCTTCGTGCAGTTCTCGCCTACCTAACCATGCAATCCCAACTTTTTCCGTGAGCCCACCTAACCACAAGCCATCATCTTCCGATCACCCCACCACCTCTGCTTCGATTTCAGTTGTCCCACCCCTCTTCTGTATACACCAAACCTTGCACCCGCTACTTCCTCCGCATGCCCACCTAATTGCAAGCCATCATCTTCCTTCACTGTCGCCGCACCTCAAACAACTTCTACCTCTGCTAACCCGCCCATTCCGCTAACCAAAACTCCTTTATCCGAACATCATATAGCGATCCCCTAATCCCACCTACAGTTAAATTAACTTTGCGTTCTGCTGATTCCAACATACATGATGGAACATATATCTTGTCCCGTTTACAGGACCGTCGCATCTATGACAACGTACGTCTATTTCTAGCCTATCTACACGACAAACCGAATTCCGTCTGTGTTGACGGTAAAACCAGCACCAACGTCATGTTAAGTATACATCAAGAAGGCCTGACCACAGAACTAACCGTCTTACACCAACTTTTCACTAAGTACCATGAATCATTCAATATCCTTTCCCATGAGGTTTCAGAATATCTATCCATCTATGCTGCGTACGTCAGTTCTCGCCGCATTACCCATCTTCAAAAAAGTCGCAACGACTCCTTAAACTTCTTTCGCTCGTGTCGCGGAAAGCAACCATCTCCTCTCCTCCCTCGATCGTCACTATCCTCCCTTGTTCCTCGTTTTCTCCTACGAACACACTCATGCCCAGAAAACAAAAGAAGAATAGCGATAGAAGGTATATTTGAATGCGGCAGGAGAGTACGCCGCCAACCCACCACAAAATCGCCAAGAAAATGAAGATTTTTCATTCACACTATGTTTCATCCTCCTAGCCATTGGAGTAGGGTTTCCCTTGGCTGGCGCATTTTCGAGCAAGGCTGGGAGGGGGGAAAGGCGGAAAAAACCCGCCAACTTTTCGTTTATTAGCATGTGAAAATTCATAGCTTCCAATCAGAACAAAAATGTGCTGCTAGAACATGAGCGATAAAAGCGTTGGGGGGCGGGGGCTAAAATTTCCTTCTTTTTCAGGCCCTGCAACACTTGACCCGATAATCTTTACGTTTCTGGGTTGACCAAAGATTTGCTTTAGCTGAGATTGTATCACGGGTTCTCCTACTATAAAGGGAAACGACATTTTGGAGGCGTTTGGAAAGTTCATTTCTTATTTCCCAGCTAGCCACATGTTATCGGCAACTGACGCGTAAAATTCACTAGTTAGAGATATTTCTTTACGATTTCGGTGAGACGGATTTGGATCAATACGTTGAGCGGCAGTACTAACAAGCCATGGGTTCCGGGTTCTAGGCCAGATGACCCCGTGAGCTTTTATTAAGAAATTAAAATCATCCACTCCGTCTCTGGGCTGTTGTCTAGCTCGCAGCAATGCAAAAACAAGACTCAAGTTTCCTCACTTCCCTTACCCTAATTCCCTTCCGGCCAAAACCATGCTAAAACTTCTTAACTTAAACTTCAACAGAAGACACTCCTAAACGTCTTGCTGACTTTTCTCGTGCTTAGTTCAGGGTCCACCGATGGTGGTTTTTTCGTCGGCGGCATCTTCCGATGACTGCGAAAATACCCCTCTTGGTGATGCGCGTCCATTAGGCAATCTTCTTTGATATTCCAGTACAGCCGTTTTATCGTTTCCGTCTACTACACAGTAATTGTAAATTATATCCGTGTAATCCTGAAAAGTAAATTCTGCCATTTCTTAATAACTTTAGTTTGAGGATAACCGTTTCCGTTGTTTTTCAACTATGATCGATAGTCCTGCTGACTGATCCTCTTTTACAGCAAAATTTCCATCAGGTATTAGTAACAGAACGGCAGGATACTAGGCGTGAACTCTGACTAACATAAGCTAATATCGGCAATTAAACAAAATTACACTAACATTTTTTACAGCAATAATAAAAATTAATTACCTGTGTCCAACCCTTTCTTTTAGAAATTTTGTTTATTTAAAGAATTTCCTACCTATAGTGCAATAAAATAGCTAGGTAGTCAGTGACTTTTAAGGTAGGGGTTTTTGTAATCCTTTCTCCACCTTGACATGCTGAATCTTTTTGGAAAAGTAGGTAATAAGATGAGCAATCTAATATTTCCGGCAATAGTTGTTCCGGCTGAACATGAACAAGTTACCATGCAGACGAAAACACTCCTGTTGAGTATGACAGGTGAAAGAGGTTGGACTAAGGTTTAGCCAAATCAGAGGCACGGCATTTTAAAACCAATGGCACGAAATCAGTAGCTTGGATACGCCGAGCTTAAAGAGTACCTTAAAATCTTCTCGAGTGCGAAAGTGTAACGTCATTTGCGTGCTAGTCTACTGCGATGGAGAGGCCAGTAGCTGCGATGTAGGTGGACAGGTGAAACTTAACAGCTAAATTAGCAGCAAACATATTGGCTTTTTCCAATGAGCCAGTTTACGGTAACTAAATTGTGTATTTACTGTTTGCAGATATCTAGTTAAAAAAGCGTCTATGGTTTGGACGGAAAATTCTAGTTCGAAAGGTACCCATAGCGATAAAGGTATTTCGAGTCCATCAATCCATAAAGTCCATCAATTCACTGGTGATCGTCCAATCAAGAGAAACAAGAAGTGTTGCAGTGTGTTACAATTATATATAATTAATTACCGACAGATTTTTTAATTTTAAAAGTCAAAAAAACACTTTCATAAAACTTTATTAAATCATAGTAAATGCTCTGTACTCTAACATGATTTCGTTTATAGTACGTGAATATTATTCTATACTTATCTAAAACTTCTTCAGTCTCCTGAGACTAACTTTTCGACTATTTCTTTAACTTTTCTTCGCTGCACTTTTCCTGAGGCAGTTTTTGGTAACGACTCCACAAAATATACTCCACCTCTCAGATGCTTATAATCTGGCATATTTTTTGCAACATAATTATACACGTCATCTTTTTTTAGCGGGCTGTTTTCACTTTTTACAACTCCCGCAGTCGGTAAATCTATTGCCACTATGTCTGGCAATCCAAAAACGCAAACCTCTACAACGCCAGGAATCTCATTTATCACAGCCTCGATTTCAGTGGGAGAGTAATGAAAATTTTTATATTTTAGAATATCTTTTTTCCTATCGACGAGAAAAAGAGCTCCATCATTGTCAAAGTAACCTATATCACCTGAGTGAACCCAGCCATCACTGTCAAAAGTTTCTTTTGTAGATTGAGGATTCCCATAGTATCCGAGGCATTTATAGTTTGGTCTTATGTAAACTTCTCCCTCTTTTCCAATTCCTACTTGCTTTCCATCATCACTGACAATTTTAATTTCCATACCAGCTGCTAATTTTCCTACTGCACCGGTTTGTTTACGTCCCCGCTCGTTGATCGCAATCGTGCCAGATGTTTCAGTCATTCCATAGCCGACAATTATGTGTCCATTCTTTAGATACCTTTGCATTTCATTGACCAAAGCAACTGGAACTGCACTACCACCGCATGCATAAGTTCGTACACTCGATAAATCCCTAAATTTAATGTCAGGACACTGGAGTGCCATTGCCATTTGAGAAGGTGGAGTAAGCAGCGCTGTGATCTTGTGTTTTTCAATCAGCCGAAGCAGCAACTCTGGAGAGAATGGCTCATCTGTTAAAATACGGGTACCATTGCGGAATATCCCTATAATCATTATCACAAGCCCAGCTATCCAATACAGAGTACTAAAGCTGAACAGTACTTCGTCGTCTGAAAAGTACCTACAATAAAATAATATTATTTTTAAAAAATCAATGAACAAGACCACGTTATAATAGTCACTACATAAGCCTATTGTTATAATCATTAAATCAGCTGAGAAATCTTACTAGACAAAGACAGTTGACATCATCCTCATATGAATAGGCTTCTTTCAGAAAGGGTATCTGTTTCACAAACATTTAAAATATATATATAGTTATACAGTTCCTGGCCAAAAAATTACAAACCCTTGTAAATTTCATCATTTGGATTGGATCGCTGAGTAAAGAGAGTGCGCAGACGGAGTTGGATGGATTGGTTGGACGGCACGGCCACAATGGTTCCCGGGTTTGAGACCAGGTCTCCCCGTGGGTTTTAAAAAAAATGTATTAAAAAAATTAAAATATTAATTAAGATTCCTCACTCCCCTTATCTTAAACCCTTTCTGGTCAAAGCCATGCTAATGCATCAAAGAATTATCACCTAGGCTTTGATCACATCTTAAAAAAATACCTGGAATTGTCTTTTGGTGTCTTAATTGGAAAATTTGTCTCAGTTTGGTTTGGATTTCCAAGTTTTGTGGAAGTAAATATTTTGGTAGAGATTTCGTAATGGGCCGAAAAGCGGATATATTTTTTGAAAAAAAGTTGTACCGACTTCACAAAAATCATTAGAAAGCATAAAATATTTTTTAACTTTATATATATTACGACATTTTGAAGTCGGCGCAAATTAAACAAACCAAACAACTACAACAAAAATATTTAATCGTCCATCCTTATGATCCCGTGAGCCGAAACGTTCATGTAGTTTTATATATTATCGTCGATTGTGGTTGGGTAGTTGTTCTGTTTGTTTGATTTGATTTTGGGATTTTTGGAATATTCCTTTCCGTCCATGACCCGGAAATTAACCCGGTTCGGAAGAGGCTAGTTTATAGATTTTGATCAAAAATTTGAAAAAAATCATATAAATCAAATAAAATAAATGAATTAAAGGAATGTATCAAAGCACAGGAAAATTAGCAAATGGTGGCAACACTGAATACACAGGCCTGAGACGTTTTTCCCCCGGGCTCTATCACGTCAGGTTTTTAAGATATTCTAACCTAAAAGTGCAAAAACATTGTTTTTTGTCATATTTGGGGTTATGTAGCACCGCGACAAAGATTACTTACTACTAGATAACCGGCTCCCTAAAATAACCAGCTAGTCTTAAAAAAGTAACCACACCACAGTAAAACGAAATATATCCAGCTTTTAAAGTCATAAGAATATACATGCAAGTAAAGTAAATAGTACAGGTAATGTGCAGTCATTTACTCCTGCTAAAATTATTTGAGAGAATCACTTACTCCTGTCAAAATTCTGTTCTCATCCGGAGAGAATCATATACTCCTGTCAAAAAAGTACCGCCAAATCTTGTCGAAGAGAAAAATGTACCGAAAAGTACGACCAATGAAAAGAATTCATGTGAATCACATGACTGAGTTAGTTACTTATGTGCGTAAACTGTCGATGTATTCTGATCCTTTAATGAGCGAAGTACATTTGATATTTGTAAATGCATATATGAAAAGTATACGTGTGTCTTATCCACAAACTCTCCCGGAAAACAAATTTTTAATTCTGACTGCAGGGTTGCCCGATTCGGGAAATACACAAAAGCAACCAAAAATTTTTCAGTACTTTGTTCGAAGCCGTTTATCTAGCAATAGTAATCTTTGATCGCGAAGTTGTTTTTTTTTTTTTCAAAATACTATGTATGGGGTCTTATAGTACTCTTTCAAATGCCGTTGAGGAGTTTATAGAGATATCGCATTTTGAAATTTTCATGTTCATGAATTGCTCGTTATATGAAAAGTATATGGTCACCTTATTCAAGTTAGCATACAATTTTCGTATACCGAGAAATTCATGAACAAGAAAATTTCAAAATGCGATATCTAGACGAAAAAAAGACATTGGCGCAAACTCAACGGCATTTGAAAGAGGAAGACTTGTACTAAAAGATCCCTCACATAGTTTTTCGAAAAAAAGAACATCGCGCTGCTACATAACCTCAAATATGTCAAAAAACAGTTTTTTTGCACTTTTAATTTAGAATATCTCAAAAACCTGTCGTGATAGAGCAATTCTGAGCTCGGACTCGGTTGCAGCGAGAGTAATTACTTCGAAAACAACTGGGGAAAAAATTTTCAAAATTTCGCAGGCCTGTGATAATAATTAATGTTATTATAATTGTTGATATCTATTCCTATTTATTGTCTCAATCTTGTATTTTATATATTAATTATTGATTAATGTATTAGCTTTTCTACTGAAAAATATAGTTCAATTAAGACTTGAGAAAATCTAAAAAAATCTAAAAATTTTTTTGGCCAGGGACTGTAATTACGAAATAATGCCTACCATTGGAATATAATACTATAGATGTTCATCAGCTGACTCAATGCAAGCTTAAATCTACATGAAGTGTTTGAAATAGTTTTGAGATATTTCACTTTTGAGATTCCAGTTTAAATGGTTTTCTCCAGTACTGCAGTCTTACATTTTATATTGCATCAATAGCGATCGATGGGATATGCAGACTCCTTTTGGAAGCCCTGTGCTACCTGAAGAACATAAGATTGCTGCGATAGCGTCACCCCCTCTCTTCAACTTTTTTGGTCTAAAAGTAATAAAAATTATGAAGGAGGTGAATTATTACCTACTGTTCTGTTGTCAAAATTACACAAATAAATTTTCTTTTCCAGTTTGCTTAAAAATTTCTTCCACAGAAGGAACACCTTCAACTCTTCCCTTCATTAAGTAAATTGGGCACTTGCAGCTTAACTCGTCCATTGCCTGTTTGACTATTTCGTACACCTGGTCGTCGCAAAATACTGCTCGTGGCTTAGTTATAGCAAACATGTGCTTTATTTCACCTGGAAAGTAATTTTTTTTATTAACATACGGCAAACGCCATGCCAACGACTATACATGTTTAGACAGCATATTATTTCAGAACAACGCCACGACTTAGCTGTAAATTTCTTTCAACCAAAAGACAACCTTAGATGTTTATATTATTTCATAGCAAAAAATTTCGGAATAGTGGGGGGGGGGGGGGGGGGGGGTGAAAGTAGGTAGTAGTAGAATAATTATTAATTAATTTCTTCAGGGTAGTAAATCAACAAAATTAATAGTTTCATAGAACTTTTATAGATTCCTACACAGGAGGGAAATGCTGCCATGTTAGTGTAGAATCACAAAAAAATGTCTAGAACATTTTTTTGACTAGAAGTTTTGCATACTAAATAAAAAACATGAATAAGCCAATGCCTTACAAAGTATGATAATAGTTAGTAGAGCAGGGCAGGACTATAATCGTGACAACGAACTTGATCTTTCAAAAATATTAAATTTACTTGATTTTGATATGATACAATGTCTTACCCTTATCAAACGTTGGAGCCAGCGTGCTTATTGGATTTCCATTTAAAAAAGCCCCAAAAGCCAAAGGTGTTAGAAAATGACTATAGTTTGCCATAATTCCAATTACGTCATCTTGTTCATATCCCAGAAGTTGAAGATTTTGAGCGGCGCGGATGCTTAGAAGTCTCATCTCACGTGCAGTCAACTTTTGATTCGTGCTGTCAACTATCTTTAAGATAAAAAGAGTTATAATACTTTAAAACTTCAAGTTAACTAGCTTTTTAAAAACAATATTTTGTAACAGACTTAGAGCATTAAAGCATAGATTAACTGTTACTCCTAGCCATCAACCACTAATCTGTAGTAAATATAAAAAGTTTTACACATAATATCACAACCAAATTTATTTCGCCTAGTTGTAATTTACTCTTAATAAAAGAAGACTTCTGTAGTATGAAAAAGGAAAATTGAGTGGATACAAATCTAGATGTACCACAAAGTCCTCCGTAGAACTACGTCTTTAGAAAAGAATGTTTTTTAACAAACAACTGCGATGGCTACAAACAAGCAAACAAAATCCCATAGAATTTCTCTCTCTGGTTCCTTTAACACCTTGTGGGGCTTAGGGCGTTTACTAAACCTACTCTCCACTTAGTCCGGTTCTGCAACTGTGGCCACGGTTTGTTGAACTGGGTATCTCCCTTCTCTATAACTCTTCTCCACGTATTACACGGCCGTTCAATTGGGCGTCCTCCTTGTGTCCCGTGCGGATTCCAATCTAGAGCCTGTTGAGCCTGTTTCTCCTGAAAACATAAGTGTCCATCCCATCTTGGTCTGTTAATCTGTGTAGGACTTCCTTGGTAATAACATCCAATCAACAATATCAAGGGATGTTAAGGATGCGCTGGAGACGCCATTAAGCTTGCAGCTTAGATGCTATTTTCTATGTTTAACAGCTGTAGATCCGGATTTTTGTGCACCTGGAGATGTTGTTATTGCGCCATATCTCAGCAATAGTTTTAAAAGAAACTCGAGTCGTGTTGATGCAAACCTGTACATCAGCGTCAGCTCCGACGTTTGATTCCGAGGTAACCACATTTATCCACTTATTTTATTTGCTCCTCATCCAAATAAATTTCATTTTCCCTCCCGAGGGCCAAGCACATAAATTTTAGTTTTAGCAGCATTGTACTTAAATACTGCTCTGCGACCTTCTCTACTAAGGGCTTCGTACATCTGGGCATGACTATGTTTATGGCTGGCATAGTACAGGTGCGTAAGGTGCTTAAAAAGTTTCTGTCTAATTCCTCGTGATGGGTAGTTATCTAGGGCGCTGCACAACACGTCATACGGTCAGGAAAAGCAAAGGTGACAGAATGCATTCTTCTTTGACCCCGTTAAACGCTTGGAAGGGCTCCGACAGTTTTCTCTTGTGTAGGACGTATTACTCCTTTATGATGGTGAGAAGGTTTTTTTGGGGATGCCGCTCCTACCTTAAGGTGCTGTAAAACGCCTTTTCGATGATAATTTGGAGGGTGTTGATGTAATCGCTGCAGGAGACAACGTTTCGAAAGTCTGCCTGTTCATTATTTAAAGTGCATTCGGTCGTTGTTGAATACTGCAATTAAAAGACAAATACCGCGTGAATTTCTCCAACTCCTCAAGTCGCTTTTTTTGAGAATCTTCACAATTCGGCAGTTTTCCATTCAGTGGCGTAGGTCTCGGTTTTCCAAAGTTTCGGTATTACGGGAAGAAGAATATCAGCAGCAATTGGATTCGATTTAAATAGTTTTGCTGGTATTCCGTCAATCTTGCCGTGGTCCAGCGACTTAAATGCGTCTGACAATCCCAATCTTATCGGAGTTCTGATGCTAATGTTGGCTACAGCCGGCGGATGTTCAGGCTCGGGTGGACGGTCCAACGGTGGTTTTTTAAATTAAATTAATTTTGCAGACAAAAACAATTACAAATTCATTAAAGAAGAGAAAAAATACATAAATATTAAAATTATAATGAATTCTGGGGTCTAAAACGAATTTAACGTAGCTGGTGCCTCGCTTTAGATTTCCAAAGATTAAAATCGATGCGGTTATAAAAGCGATTAAAATGGCGTGACATTAACGTCAATTTAAACTTTAGTGCTGCGACAAGGTGCTTGAAGAATGTCACTTTGTCTAATAGGAACTCGGAAGTTCAACAATGAGAACGTTCTGGTGAGTCAATAAAACCTTGCAAGACATTGAAGATAAAAGAAGTCCTAGTAAAAAACTGGATGCCTTAAAGTCATTTCAAAACTAGAAATACCAAACAGGCCAAAAAACAATTTCTAAACGATCAAGTTACTTCCCCACTTGGTAGACTGCTTATTGTAATATTGCAATACAATTATTAGGGTTGCAAAAAAATTGTTTGGGAATCTTAAGTATATTCAATTCTTTACTAGTAATTTAGTTTAATTAATATGTTTCATAATATATCATTGAAAATCGTGACATTGATGTGATCGGCTAATTTACCCCATAATTAGTGCGATGAAAACGTACCTGGAAGAAGTTATGATTCCTCATGGAGCTAGTTGGAACTGATATGTCAAATCATGCCAAAAGTACAGAAGATTATATAGCAGACGAAAGCAAAAAGTATTCCGGAATTACAGCGTCTTTTTTCAAGAATATCGAACTGCAACAGTATAAGTCTATCGACATAAGGTGGTAATATAAAGGAGTTATTCCCAGGGAAACCTCGAAGAGTGAACCCAACAAATTTCCGTTAACCAGCTTCAATATAATCGCATCGAAGTCACCCCCTAACTTCGTGATGTAGTGGTCATCAAACTCCCCTGACCACCTCTTCACGAAACCCAGAATTATATTAGCCTTGGTAACTACGGCATTAAAATGATCCTCGAAAGAAAATTGGAAATTAAGCCAGACACCCATGTCCTCAGTCTTTGAAAGTCTCTTTAAAAGAAAACCATCTATGATAAAATTAAATTGAACGGAAGATCTTTTTCGATAGAAAGACAAAGATGTGCACTTGTCGATATTTAGGGAAATGCCGTTTATGGAACACCAATTCTGAAAGGCGTCCAAATCAGAATTTAAAGGAAAGGCAATCTGCATTGTCTGACGCAGTGCGTAGTATTTTCACGTCGTCAGCGTAACAAGGAATATTTCAGTGAGATACAATAATGATGTAAATTATGAATAACAATGGCCCGAGATGGGAACCCTGCGGTGCCCCGGAAGTGTTGAAATTAACATCAGACAACGCTCCACGAAAAGAAACCCGCTAAGTGCGCTCAGATAAGTACGAAGTAATAAAATTTATAAAAACCCGCGAAAACCCGAGATCTATTTGGGAATCATGTAAGATATTCTTGGGAATCATGTAATATAAATTCAGTAAATTAAGGAAAGTAATAAGTTTGAAAAAAAGCAGTGCGCTATTTGTATCTACTAACTTAAGGTGGGATTTTAGTATTTCGGAACGTGATCATCGTCAGTTTAAAATGCCAATTAAACGCATTGGCTTCGCACTTTTTACATAAATTTATTCATTAAGCTTTACAAAAATAGTATATTTATTAAAAAAATAATGTATTTTTTTTAATTTGAAAAATTGTTCACCGTTTTTGAAAAAATGCGTTTTAAGCTTTTAAAGTTAAATTAGAATGGTATTCGCTACTCACAAAGCTCTGGTCCATCGATAAAAGCGTACAAAGACTTCGAATTTTGGCATGAAATATTGTTGCACATAGTTTTTCTACCGATTTATGAAATATAATAGAAATCGATTTTTTTACCTCAATACTTATACGAGAATCCACCCTTAAGGGTTATATTATAGCGTCAAGGATAAACTGGAAATTTTTCTTATCCTGATATTTCGCAAAGCACCCGCCAAGAGGAATCGTTGCTTTGATAGGACAAATAATATAATACACAATCCGTACAATAGTCCTCTAAAGTATAGGCCAGGTGTCACTTTTGTTAACTAAGGAAGTTTCTTATCTCGAAATCCTTTCACCAACTTCTTCACTTTTCTTAATCTGACCTGCACTACTTGTTCAGGATTTAAACTGATCACATCGAAAAAAATCTCTCCCAAAGATGCATCCGTATTAAATTGTTGTTGCACATCAGGTCCACGCCAGATTTTCTTAATAGCATCGTAGTGCGTTTCACTCTTAAAATGTACCATTTTTGAATTATAAACTGCTCTGAGAATTTTCCAAAATCAACTGATCTAATTTTGCGGTGTCACTTCTTTTATAGAAAATGTTTCTTACGTAAAATGGCATATATTGTTAGTATCTCTTGCGTCTCGCACCGTTATGAAAAATGTTTCTTAAGGTTACTATTAATAGCTGTTTGCTCGGATTCAATGCTATCTAAGCAAATCTGAATCACAGAAATGAATTGCAAGTAATTGTAAATGCCAAAACGTTTCTTATCAGAAGTCAAAAGCACTTGCTCTATACATATTGACAATAAAAATCTTAGCCGTATAGTAAAAAGCTTAACTCAATTAGCGTATCAACGCTTAGCAAAAGTGAGTTATATAGGTTTAAATTTGCCGAAAAATGTACTATATTTATATAGTTACACCTCGTATTTGCATTCTTAATAGACTCTAAGATAATTTTACGGAAGTGGTACCCTGCATGCGTCCAGCGAATGTAGTTTTGTTTTTAGATATCTCGTCGGAATTCTCAGGCTCTTCTGCGAAGTTGTAATTTTGCACATTCAAAATATTTAGCACCTATATGTCCAAAAATAAAAATCCGGATTGCTGTTATGTAAATATGTATACAATAGCTTATTTAAAATAATTTGAATGTATTAAAACGTTTACTGCCATTATGGACAGTTAATAATCCATGAGCTAAGTCAATGTGTTCTTCCATAAAATTTTTAATGTGCTGTATTTGCTGCATGTTAATATTTGGCGAATTTTTATTCTCTGATGCAGAAGTCCTAATATGATGTTCCAAACATTAAATTCAAACTAAAGTTAGTTAATAATATTAATTTATAGACATATTCTAATAATGTTTCATGTTTTGAGTCCATTTTTACCAACTCCGACAACAAGTCGAACACAAATATTTCATCGAGTTGACGTTTCTCGTATCGACCAAAATAATTGGTCGTATCGAAATTACATGCTATCATTTTACCATTAAGAGTCAATTCGACTGCTCGAAATGAATTTCATGCTACCACCCCTGCATTATTTGTGGATACAATTCTTTTAAAATTAATACCATAATTTCTCGTAGATGCCACCATAACCGTATGGGTGCGTTCAACATGTTGAGTACCACTGTTAACAAAGTTACTTCAAATGTATCATTTTAATGAGCAAACAAAAACTATGGTTTGTGTTGAAACCAAGTAAACCGGTGCTCTCAACGTGTTGAATTTAGCCACACACCCATAACACGTGATCCGTGATCTCAAACTTGAGAACACATGGGAAATATTCAAAAACTAGTGGGGTAGGTCCAGATTCTGGGTGTCGCATCATTGGTGCGACCCTTGAGGTCCACACGAACAACTTCCCAGTTAATAACAGTTTTCAATTGTTATTAACAATATTCAATTATATTACGAGTAAGTAAAAACTCAATAAAATTCATACTATTCGATTTATCGTTTTATTTATCATTAATATCAACTATTTATTGTTTTTTTTAACATTTTTTTAATGTTATAAAAAACTATAAAAGTTCTGGATTTTTTTTTAAGTATCGAGTTGTATCAGAACCAATTAGATCAGATGAATCTTTTTAAAAAAAAAACTTTCGCCCACTTGTATCTCATTTAAAAATACTTAAAAAATTGATATTTTAAATTTATAAATAAATAAATTAATGAATTTAATTTATCATGATAATTTCGTTGTAATTAGATGCAAAAAATTTTTAAAAAATCATTCCGTTATAGCACTATTTTTTAATGAAAATCAAATAAATGCAATCTGTTTGGAATTCATTTATTATTAATAATTTTGAATGGTTATAAACAATTTATAATTGATATAAACAATTCTTAATTGTTATAGACCATTTTTAATTGATATAAACAAAGTTTATTCATAAAAGAAATTTTTTGTGGTAACAAAAATTTCAATTGTTTATAAGAATTTTCAATTGCTATGAACAATCTTCAATTTTGTATTCAATTTCCAATTTTCATAATCAATTTTCAACCAGGTAAAACCATTTTTTATAATTATAAATTTATTATTGTTATAAACAATTATTTATTGTTATAAACCATTGTTCATCATTATAAACAATTTCTGTTTATATTAAATTGTTATTATCCGACTTTTTGATGTCCCGATCGTCATCAGAACAAATTACATCGAAGAAATCCTTTTCAAGAAAGTCTGAAATCAACTTTTTTTCAGTTTTTTTGTTTAAACAAAAAAACGGCTAAACCGACTGATTAAATTTCTTTCAGCTCTTATTGACAATAATACGCTTCGAATGGCATCATAGCGAAGTCGTTATCATTTTTTGTTCGCGAGATTTCGTTGTCGAAAAAAGTGGGTCCGGACGTACGTACGTATGTACACACACACACACACATACACACACACACACGTTCAAAAACATGCGTAAAACACTATGGTGACTTTGAAATGTAAAAAAAACTAAAAATTTTGAAAATCGGGCCCATTACAATAACTTCCTGGGAAGTTAAAAAATCTTTATCAAATCTCATTGGGTGTGATAAAAAGAGATGTGCCAGTTTGTTTTTACGGCGTTCTAACACCGAACGAATTACAATTCTAGCGTTCATTTAAAGCCCGAATGTGGATAGTATTTAGACGAAATAATTATCCCAAGAACTTTGCTTTTTTTTCTAGTATAATCAGAATCAAGGTAATCCTCAAACGCCTCATTTGTTTGAAATTTAGCAAAAAATTTTTTTCTACCTCAAAATATTTGTTTCTTGTAACCATTCGTTTCTATTGGCTAGTAACATCCTTGGACGTCGTTTTGTTGGTCATTTGTAATGACGGCTGTCTGAAACTCTAATTTAAACGGACATATCTGCCTATTAATTCAAAAATAATTTTTGAAACCAATTAAATTTTATGCTGAAAAGTTTACAATTCGTTTTACTAAATCATCCACGCTCAGCTGCTTTAAAAAAAGTTCGCTGCAAAAAGGTAGCACGTCGCATATGTATTCAAAGCAACTTTCCAGAACAATGTCCCTCTGCAATTCAACTTCGCTTATCGAACCAAACTATAAATATTGGGCCCCATTGAGAATGTCTATTTGCGTTAGACTCTACTAGCAGTTTTGCATTTAAATTTTAGTACAGTGAGAGTCTTGGCTATTCGAGTCTAGTCATTTGCAATAAGGACCATTAGCCCTAACAGTCTGCTTCCAACTTTCCCAGTTTAAATGCAAAACTGCTGATTACAGTTTGCTCCAGCCAATGTAACAGTCGCACGTCCGATCAAATTGCACGAATATATTGTAACTCCTGAAACCAGAAATTTAAATAAGAGCGAATTCGATGAAAATCCTGCAGCAAACTGAGCAATCAAATTCCAAATAATTATTCGCAAACTTTTAAAAAGAATTCACTTACGATCCAATTTAGAGCCGCACAAGTTGAACATACCCTAATGGAAAAATAATTGCAAATACCAACTTTTAAAAAACCAACCAATTTTGTAAACCCAAAAAATTACAGAACCACAAATTTAAATTTTCAGTTTTGTTTCAAATTATCAATGGAATCCTGCCAGTCCAAATAGGTAAAATCTAAAATTACCGATGCAAAATTCTATAAATCCATGAGATTGACATTGATAATCTTAAATTTCCCCATTGCCTTTATAAATAGCATTACATCCAAGTAATTTGAAAGTTTTTTTTATTGAATTTTGGGCCAAAAACAATCTGAACAAAAGTTTACAAGAGTTTTTTTCCTAACCCATCTTACAATGAATCAGAAAAGTAACCTCGTAACGAGAAATTTCGTAGTCGTCTGGTGTTAAAATTTGCACATTTGTTTACTCCAAGAAAACAACCGCCTACGATCCATGTTAACATGTATCGCTACTTCCTGCGCTAATTTCGTATTCCTCAAGTCGAACGTTCAATTTGAGGTTGATTTCTATTGGGACACCCAAGATCATGTCGTCTGATGGTAGAGATGTGTTTCCACCGCAAGGACCCTTCTCAGCGTGATCTTTGCCGCCTTTGCTTTTTCCTTTCTTTCCTTTTTTTCCTTTGCCTCCTACAGCTGCTGAATGTACCATATCAGCAATAGGATTCATCCCACTTTCATCACGAGGGCTTCCGCTTTCAGTCTTCATGTCTCTCCTTGGGGGCTGTATGAAGTTCATGCTAATAGTTGGTTTCCTTGATTGTGCCTTCTCACCTGAAGTTACGTCTTCAATTTTTGAAGGTAGTTTAGGTATACTCGAATAGTTCAAGCGTTTGGAAGCACGTGAAAGGTACAGACCATGATGCTTCGAGAACATTCGAGCGCGACAAACGTGCCTTAGCATACTCATTTTCTTTTTTTGCCTAAAACTCCTTCGAATTAAATTAAATGAAAACTCACTAACTAGTCACTCGGAAATTTGCTTGATTTTTAAAATTAAGCCTAAACGCAATTCACGTAAATTTTTTTTTCAATTTCTTAAGTTAAAATCATTGAACCCAGACGAGTAACTGAATACTGAAATTGTGCGAGAGTTTTTCATAACCTCAGTTTTTCAAAGCCTGCTTAAATTGAAAATGTTGCAATTTTGCAAGGTTTTTTTTAATGCTTTTTCCCAATTAACCGAGTAGTCAAAAGAAAAATACTAAGCAGATGTTACAATTTGATTTTTTAACTAGCTGCATAAGGGCACTGTTAAAAAGCAAATTTAATTACAATTTATTTTTGAAAAATTTTTTCTCTTTGTGTAAAGGTATCAGTATTTCTCTTACTTTATTTCTCTGTACCTTTCCCGATGGAGTTTTCAGTAGCGAATCGAGAAAGTACACACCAGCCCTAAGTTTTTTAAAGTCCGCCATTCGTTCTGCGACATCTGATAAACGTCATCTTCTTTTTTCTTCACAACTGCAGCTGCTGGTACGTCGCTAGCTATGTCATCTGCAGGAATGCCACAAACACACTTCCATTATAGTAGAAATTGTTATTATAACGGATTCAATTTCAGTTGGGGATAGTGAGAACCCCTTGTACTTCATTATGTCTTTTTTTCTGTCTACGATAAATAAGAGGCCATCCTCGTCAACATATCCAATATCACCGGAATGAACCCAACCCTCATTATCAAAAGTCGCTTTAATTGCTTCCGGATTTTGATAATACTTCAATGGTTTGCAATTTGTTCTTACATACACCTCCCCTCTTTCGTTATTAACTAGTGATTTACCATAGTCGTCAATTACTTTTATTTGTTGATTAAATCCTGTTTGACCCGCAGATCCTTCTTTATCAAATGGAAATTTGTAGGTACATGCTCCATGGTACATGGTAGTCCAGTAGTTCCTGATGAACATAAGATGGCTGCAATTTGCTCTCCACCCATTTTCAGCTTCGGAGGCCTAAGTACAAATTAATTTAAAAAAATTTATTTAACATATGTGAAACGACCTTACAAAAAGAAAAGTTCGTCATCTACTGGTTCAAGAAATTCATCTGCAATGCCAACGTCATTGATTTTCCCATTGACAACTATCAGGACTAGGAAATAAGATATAATCATTCTTCTTCTATTATATGCATAGTGTAAAGCTAAACTATAAACTTTAATAATTACACTTTGTGTCGGTAGATTAAGTGATAATGTGTTGCCCTTCCATCATGAGATTTCCGGTTCGAACCCCACCGGCGACTACCATTGGTTTTTTGTCTGCTGACAAGAGATTACGCTGAATAAGGCCATTGAAGGTTTCAGGGTAATCTCGATAGTTCGAAATCCACCTTAAATTGTGGATTCACTTGCAATCGTTGTGATCGTATCGGGTTAAAGTTTTCTCTCGCCCCCCCCCCCCCCCCCCCCCATCGGCAACAAGAGAGAGACTAACCTCGCAGCCTTACTATACTTAACAGTCCTGGGTCCAAATACTGAGCCTGTCCTGAGATAATGAATAAATAGTTTTTTAGTTAATTGCCGCGATCATTTATTACCACTTGTGTTAAAGTACGCTTCCTGCTGAAATTTCTTTAAATATTCTTAAGAGCATGCAAATATTGAGTCGTTTACATTGCAGATGGAATGCCATTGTCCGACTTTCACTTTATTTCGTTCAGTTTGATGGAATATTGTTTAATTCCTCTTCGGTTTAACCTGTGTTTATTTCAGAACTGCTGGCAATTGATGGTGTTGTAATTACTTACACATTTTCAGAACAAATTGAAACGACCAAACGACAGAAACACGCCACTAGTTCTTAAACATCTGGGTGGTACAATCTCTGGGTCTCAATACCAGACCAAATTTTTGTCTTCTCGTTAAAATTGCACCTTGAAGTTAACATTCTTACATTTTTACAACAATGACTTGTGGATATTTTCGCTTTCGTCTTTTATATGTCTACGTTTGGGCGGACAAATCCGAGATTTATATCATAATGACGCTACTTTATCTTCCATTTACATTTAGGGCCCATTCATAAACGCAGGTTTGCTCTGCAACTGCATAATTCAGCAATACACTCTGTTCAGCTGAATTGTGCAAATGATGCACAAACCTGCGTTTATGAATGGGCCCTTACTTATCACTAGTTCACTTTCGGTTAAACAAATAATCATATACCTAAGAACCAGTTAAGCCATTTATGGTAACTGAATCTTCCTAACAGTGGTGAAACGCAGACAGTCGCGCCAACCAGCAACGAAATTTTAAACAAAGCTCATTTGAGCATAGATGAGTGGTGGACATGATAAGCCAAAATGTATACTCTACATTAAAATAGATTACGAAAAAAATACTAGCAGCTTAAATAATAAGATTGTTGAAGGAGAGATTAATTTATGTTTGCTAGAAAATTATGTACGTCTGGAATTACGTGAAATCTAAGGTCGTTGTGGGTAAAAACATTGAGTAGTAAAAGCTAGCCTCAAGGACATAATTGTAGGATTCGTTTTGTAATTCTTACGTAAGAATAATTTCACTCATCTTATACAATTTGACATTGAGATCTTGCTTCTATTTGTAGCTATAGCAGGAAAGCGATTATTCGTGGGCTCATATTCGTGGAGCACGATAAGATTTCAATCTGAATCTGCTGGAAACAGCAGTGCAACGGCGTAGTGAGGCTTTCTTTCAGGGATCCCGTCGCAGTTACATTCACCCAGCGCTCGAACGGACCCGTTTGTGCCCGAGGTCCAGAACGCCTTCTGTTTCTGTAATGTCTCTCATGAGGATATTTATAGATTCATCTGCAGTGTCAGTTCCAAATCGGTGGGACCTGATGAGATTCCAATCAAGTTCGTTAAATTGATTCTTCCAGCTATATCACACAACCTGCTCCACTTCTTCAATTGCATTTTCATTACATCATTTTTTTTTGTATTTGGAGGCGAGCCTTGTTTCGTCCAATTCCTAAGAAAAGCCACGCATCGAATATTATTGACCGCAGTCCAATTAGTTTGGTACCATCACTCTCCAAGGCTTGGGAGACTTCAGCAAGGGAACAGATGACGGACTACCTTGAATCGTCGGGCCGTCTTTATGGTCGTCAGTCCTGGTTCCGAAGATCTCACAGAACTACCACTGCGCTTGTGGATATTTGTGCGGAGATACGAATGAACATGTACAACCGCAAAGCTAAAATTTTGCTCCTCCCTGATTTTAGTAAGGCCTTTGATACCATCGACCATGCCCTGCTGTGCGCGAAACTGAAATCACTTGATTTTCTCCTACCTTACTAATATGACTAAATGTGTCCGTGTGGAAGAAGTGTTTTCTGGATTTCTGCCAATTTCCAGGGGCTTTCCCTAGGGCTCAGTGCTTGGCCCTCTCCTCTTCAGTGTATACATAGGCGATATCCCTGAATGTGTCAGTGGTGCATTGGTCTACCTTTATGCTGATGATGTACAAATTACCTTCTCCTCTGAACTGGGGCAGCTACTTGCCTGTGTAGGATGGATAAATAGGGACCTTCAAGTGATTTGTGATTGGGCGACCACCAACAAACTCAACCTCAACGCGTCTAAGACGGGATCACGTTGGAGCTATCTGGTTAGGCAATGCCCTTTTTCCTTTTCACTCGGATGCCATATACATCTTCTCGCTGGATAGGAGAGATCATTCTTTGGATGCTCCTTCATGGATCTCCTCTCCCTGCGTACACTTCAGCCGCTTCATCGGGTGCTAAGCTTAAAGCTCCCCAATTCACTTGTTCTGTAGGTTCAGCTTCTCCAGGTCGCTGAGATCCAGGATGCTGCTATTGCCGCTCTTTCGGTCTCGCACTATGGATTTATCATATTCAGATTCTCATCCATAAAAAAGATCCAATAATTTTATTATTCAAAATTATTCAAAGCGTTTAACTGTCTTCAGAACTGTAGATAAGGATAAGTGTCACTAAAAAGATTAGCTGTTTCTTCATAAGAGCGTTTTTTATCTCCATATACTCTAATCATAAGAAGAGTAATCCTCTCACAAATTGTCAAAGACATGTTTATGAGGAAGAAAGTGCAAATGTACACTAATAGAAAAATGAAGCTAAAAATTACTGAATGAATATTTCGAAATATCGATTGCGGGTATGCCTCAGGAAGTATCGTGCAGACCGATTTCCAGACAGACACCCCCGAACCCGCTATAAATGTGCACAAATCGCAGCGAAAATCTAACAAAATGTAATAAAAATTGGGGGTCTCCATTTAAAATTTCAAACCTACCCCCACCCCACCGATAAGAGTTAAGGAAGGGGGGTTGTTTTTGGTGGGGGTGAATAGCTTAAGAAGAAAAATTAGATACGTATTCTTAGGTTTATCAATGAAGTGAATATCCTTTGAAATATTGTATAGTCAATAAAAAAATAAAAAAAAAGGTTGCGGCGCCATGTAGCGAGAATCGAAAAAACAATTTTCAAATAAAAAATGGGGATTTCCATTTAAAACTTCAAACTAACCCCCCCCCCCCCCCCCCCCCCCCCACCCGATGGGAGTGCGGGCTAGAAGATGGTTTTTCATGGTGTTAAATAGAGTTTTTTAAAACATGGAACACGCGCTTTTGGTTTTTTGGATTTGGTGCGAATTTTTTTAAATATTGAACCGTTTCCAGATTTTTGAGCCACCCTGTGTTTTTATAAAAGCGTATTGCGCACGAAGTAAATTAGGTAAGTACAGAGAAAGAGTTAATGCAACATAGTTTTATTTTAAAATTATTGTGTAATGGAGATGTAAGCACAAGAAATTAAAGATTTAAATCAGCTTTGATGTGAGTGTGGCTTAGAAAAGTTAGTTAGTTAGTTTTTCAAAGTAAGTAAAAACGTACATAATTAAAGATTATAAATAAAACATAAACTAAATAAAACGATTTTTTCCCACCAGATGAAAATAAGTAAGCCAAACTGAAACTTCTTGTTAGCTTTGTGACAGGACATCCAAGACTAAGGGCTCATGCCATAACAATGGGAAGGGCAAACACTAGTCTATGCAGGGGTTGTGGGGAAGAAGACGAGACCGTGTCACACGTTCTCGGCCAATGCCCAGCCCTAACGCAAAAAAGATCTAGAATCTTAGGAACATACTACTGCGAAGATTTAGCAGAAGTTAAGAAATCAGGGTATAATCGAATTATCCATCGGGGATAAGTTGGCTTGACAGTGGACTTTAGGGTACGCTGCCGAGCAGGGGGCGTACAACGGGCCACTAAAGGCCTCAATGCAAGTAAGACACGTATCTCCCCCCCCCCTCCCCTTCATCGAAAACCAACCAAAGTATGTAAAAGCTGCGCTAGATTAAGATCATACAAGACGGTGTCTGCGGGTGAATGACGCAAAGACGATTTATTCCTTTGTCGAACTACGGTGGTGTTATGTATCTCGCTTTCAGGCGAAAAAAACTTGAAAGATATTTGTAAAAGCAAAAATGTAAAGAAACTAGTCGGTGATTCCTTGAACAATTTTTTATGAAGAAGGAGTAGTTTTCGAGTTTTCTTTTCACGTATTCCTATAATACAACTAGCTCGAACGAGTCACCTCTTCTAATACACCTTACATCCAGGGATCAAAATAGTTAGCTCAGTTGAGTTTTTCAAGCTCATTTTAGTACACATAGAAGAGCTGGTTCATATTGAGAATTAGCTTAAACTGATGAACTAGTTCTTTTGATTGGTAGAACAGTTTGAACTTGCTTACATTGAACTAGCTCTTTTGTTCAAGTTCACGCACAGTGGGATTTCGGGGCTTAAGCTTTAGTAATAAGGTAACAACTAACAAGTTTAATTGGGTTAGTGTTCGAGCAACTATATGGTTAGGACGCAACATTTAATGATTTCGTCTTCAATTTAATTTACCTTAGTTTTAAGCTTGATAAAAAATTTGAGCTGGTTCACTTTTGAACTAGCTCTACAGTTCGAGTTAATTTAGTTTGAACTAGATTACAAATTTTGAGCTAGTTAAACAAAGGAATGATCTAAGCTAATACCTCAAGCTCAGAGCTTTGACATCTCTGCTCGCTGCTTTTTTGCGCTAATTTCGTATTCCTCAAGTCAGATATTCAATTCAAGGTTGATTTCTATTGCGACATTTAAGATCATATCATCTGATGGCAGAAAAGTGTTTCCAACGCAAGTGCAAAAGTGAAAAGTACATACTCTACAAGAACAAGAACAATCGAGCGCGTGAAATGTGCCGAAGCATAATTTTGTTGGCCTCCTTAGAATAAAAAACAAAATGACAACTCGCTAAACTAGTCAGTCGAAAATTTAATTGCGTTTTAAAATTAATCACAATAATTTTTTTTAGTTCCTAATGTAAAATTATTTTATTATATTATTATTAAACCTCTATACTTATTTCTAAATTTTTGCAATTTTTGAAAGTTTAGATCAGAGATAGGCAATTTTATTCGAATAAATATAAAAACTAAAAATTTAAATACTTAAATTGGTAAGTCAAATAAAAATTTATTTAAATAAAAATATTATTTGTTATTTGTGCTCCTTCTGTGAATTTCATAAATAATTCGCGAATCATTCTATTATCAAATAATTAAACTTAGAGTAGAAATAAATCTCATACAATTTCGTAAAAAAAACACTCAGACGAACATAATCCTAATTGCATTGTAACAAAAGAAGTAATTATTCCATAAAGCGACATCATCTAACGATTAATTATTTGACTGTAAAGAATAATTATTTAATTATTAAATAATGCACGACCAAATAACAAATAATTATTTGAAACTCAAGTAAGGCGCCCCAAATAACAAATAATTATTTGCGAATAATTTTAAATCAGACAAAAATTTATTGGAATAGTTTTTTATTCAAGCTTTTTTATAAAATCTTTATTTAATTGAAAGTTTATTAGAATAATGCCAATCACTGGTCTAAAGAATGCTAAAGAAAATACTAAACAGAGATCAAAATTCGATTTTTTAGAAAAGAGAAATTACTAAGAGAGTATAAAAAAGTTTTAAAAGCAAATTGCATTACAATTTATGTTTTAAAAATTTTTTCTGTTTGTATAAAGGTATCAATATTTCTCTTACTTTATTTCTCTGTACCTTTCCCGATGGAGTTTTCGGTAGCGAATCGAGAAAGTACACACCAGCCCTAAGTTTTTTAAAGTCCGCCATTCGTTCTGCGACATACTGGTAAACGTCATCTTCTGTAAGCATGCTTCTTTTTTTCTTCACAACTGCAGCTGCTGGAACGTCGCTAGCTATGTCATCTTCAGGAATGCCACAAACACACACTTCCATTATAGTAGAAATTGTTATTATAACGGATTCAATTTCAGTTGGGGATAGTGAGAACCCCTTGTACTTCATTATGTCTTTTTTTCTGTCTACGATAAATAAGTTGCCATCCTCGTCAACATATCCAATATCACCGGAATGAACCCAACCCTCATTATCAAAAGTCGCTTTAGTTGCTTCCAGATTTTCATAATACTTCAATGGTTTGCAATTTGTTCTTACACACACCTCCCCTCTTTCGTTATTACCTAGTGATTTACCATAGTCGTCAATAATTTTTATTTGTTGATTAAATCCTGTTTGGCCCGCAGATCCTTCCTTATCAAATGGAAATTTGTAGGTACATGCTCCTCCAACTTCCGTAAGACCATAACCAGATAATAAAAATCCATTCTCTAGCCGGTTTTGAATTGCATCTACGACGATCTTTGGGACAGCACCGCCGACATACATGAAAACTTTTACGCTTGATAAGTCTCGAGATTCGAAATCTTTACAATGAACCATTTCAGCCATTTGCGTTGGAGATGCAAGAACTACTGTCACCCTGTATTGTTCAATAAACCGTAACATGAGTTCTGGTGAAAAAGGTTTATCTGTAACCACTCTAGCACACTGATACATCCCACTGAAAATTATAGAAAATACTCCAGTAAACCAATAGAGTGAACTAAAGCACAGAAAAACGTCGTTGGGTGTTATCATCCTGTAGAATAAAAGAACTTAGAAATAAAATCAGTTTTACCAAAAAAGTAGCACTTTTACGCAGCTGAATCTCTCAATAGTATTTCGTGGGTCATGCACACCCCTTTTGGTAGTCCAGTAGTTCCTGATGAACATAAGATGGCTGCAATCTGCTCTCCACCCATTTTCAGCTTTGGGGGCCTAAGTACAAAATAATTAAAAAAAAATTTATTTAACATATGTGAAACGACCTTACAAAAAGAAAAGTTCGTCATCTACTGGTTCAAGAAATTCATCTGCAATGCCAACGTCATTGATTTTCCCATTGACAACATATACAGGACTATCTAGATGAATCTCGCGCATAGCATCCTTGAGTTTGTTGTAAACTTGGTAGTCACAGAATATTATTTTCGGTCTTGTTATGTTAAAGATATGAATTATTTCCGCTAAAAGGAAAAGCAATTAAGCAGGGTTTGCAGTAGGAACGAATTAAATATTCTACCCTTGTTAAACTGAGGATCTAATGTGCTTATCGTGTGGCCATTTAGAAATGATGCCAACACCAAAGGTGCTACGTTGTGACTGTTGTATACAATAAAACCAATGACATCCTCTTGTTGAAGTCCTTTTTGAAGATAATGGGTGGCTGCACGAATCATCCAAGATCGCATTTCTCCAGTTGTTACACGTACGCCGTTGTTATCGTTTATCTGAAAGAATTATATTGGGAAATAAGATATAATCATTCTTCTTCTATTATACATATGCTTAGTGTAAAGCTAAACTATAAACATTAATAATAACACTTTGTCGTCGGTAGATATAATGTGTTGCCCCTCCATCATGAGATTTCCGGTTCGAACCCCACCGGCGACAACCATTGGTTTTTTTCTGCTGACAAGATATTACGCTAAAATGGGCCATTCAAGGTTTCAGGGTAATCTCGACAGTTCGGAATCTACCTTGAATTGTAGATTCACTTGCAATCGTTTTGATCGTATCGGGATAAATTTTTCTCTCGCCCCATCGGCAACAAGAGAGAGACTAATCTTGCAGCCTTATTATACTTAACAGTCCTGGGCCCAAATACTGAACCTGTACCCATTTTACACTGAGATAATGACTAAATAGTTTTGTGTTAAAGTACGCTTTCTGCTGAAACTTCTTTGAGTCGTTTACATTGTAGATGGAATCCCATTGTCCGACTTTCACTTTATTTCGTTCAGTACCTGAGGAGTAGACACCTGTATCTTCATAGAAACACAATTGGCACATTTGAACTTTGCTTTCATTCACTACAGTTTTTCACAATACTCGCATGATTACCTGAATAACTTTCTCTGCGTCATTTACACTTAAGAGCTGCAAAACCACCTGTCCTGCTGAAACATTTGGGTGGTACAGTCTCTGGGTCTCAATGCCGGACCAAACTTTCGTCTTCTCGTCAAACTTGCTTCTTGAAGTTAACATTCTTACGTTTCAACAACTATGACTTGTAAATATTTTTGCCTTCGGTTGTTTATATGTGCATTTATGCGAAAAAATCGGAGTCTTATCTCATACTGACGCTACTTCGAACTCGATCCACTTATCGCAGTGATAATTCACTTTTGCAAACACTCCAGTTCGAACTATGTGGTGTTTTACAACAAAAGAATTTTATAGCAGTCACTTATTTAAATAATAAACACCGTTGAACAAATAATCAAATACGTAAGAACCAGTTAAGTAATTTATGGTGACTGAATCTCCCGAAGAGTGGTGTAGCGCAGGCAGCGGCGGGAACGAGCAACGAAAGCTCATTTGAGCATAGTTGAGTGGACATGATAAGCCAACATGTCTAGTCTACATTAAAATAGATTCCGGAAAAAATACTAGCAACTTAAATAATAAGATTGTTGAAGGAGAGATTAATTTATGTTTGCTAGAAAATTATGTACGTCTGGAATTACGTGAAATCTAAGGTCGTTGTGGGTAAAACATTGAGTAGTAAAAGCTAGCCTCAAGGACATAATTGTAGGATTCGTTTTGTAATTCTTGCGTAAGAATAATTTCACTCATCTTATTCAATTTGGCATTGAGATTTTGCTGCTATTTGTAGGTATAGCAGGAAACCGATTATATGTGGGCTCATATTCGTGGAACAGAATTAAAATCAAAATTAAATCGATCAACCTTGTTTGGTGTGTTGTAACAGATCTCTAACAAATTTATTTTCCAAAGCAGCGACACGAATTCAAATTCAGGAAAAATTATCAAATTACCAACTATAAGTTCCAACGTGTTTTCGAAGGATTCTGAAGTCAGTGCTGTTATTGCTTAATATTCAACAGACTAATAGAAATTCGTGTATGTTAAATAAGAATAGAAGAATCGAAATAAGTCTATGTTAAATTTTATCTGTAAAACTATGAATTTCAAGCAAATCGATCTATATATATTAAGGACAGATCATCGTTGGAGTAAGGGATTTCAGTTCGAACCCCGACGACGCCGACTCATGGTTGTTTTCTGCTGACGACAAATTACTATGTGGGGTTGCATAAATCGGTGTTTCGAAATCCACCTTACATTGTAGGACCACGTGCAATAGTTGTCATCGAATCGGGTGAAATTTGCTCTGCCGTATTCTCCATAAGAGGAAATTATCCAGAAATAAAGTAAAATTACCACGAGTACCACGAGTTAGCCATCACATCTTGGCATAATGAGAACCATTTATGCTTCTTGGTAATATCCAGGACGCCTAAAGAAGCAGCCAACCTCTTGCAATAGGATTGGTAAACTGAAACGCGATCATATGAAAAACCAACCACACACAAGAAAAATCTAGTGATTCCATGACAATGCCCTTACGCTATAAGCAATAACGGTAAGAATTCTGTTAAGGGATCATTCTGATTAATACGCTCGAAAAAAGTATTTTTTAATGAATTTTTTCTGAAAAAACTATTATTGATATAAGGTTTATTCAGCTCAATAAATACACTTTTAAAAAACATAAAAAATATCTGTATTTATAGTTTTTTACACTTTTTATTTACAACACGGAGTTGGATCAATTCGTTGCGCCGCACGACCACCATACCATGGGTTCCGGGTTCGAGACCAGATCACCCCGTGAGCTTTTATTAAGAAATTAAAATAATCCACTCCGTCTCTGGGCTGTTGTCTAGCTCGCAGCAATGCAAAAATAAGACTCAAGCTTCCTCATTTCCCTTATCCTAATTCCCTTCCGTCCAAAACCATGCTTACGCATCACAGGGTTGTCCCCTAGGATTTGGCCATATCGTATAAAACAAAAAAAATACATAAACAATGTCTAATTAAAAAGGTGGCATGTCGCTGGCGGCGTTGATAACTTGATAACGTTTCATCTAAAATACAAAAACCAAAATTATTTAGGTTCAGTATATCAGTGGCTCTAGCGCATTCTATGGAAATTAATATTTATTGATAAATAACGAAATGGTGGACATTTAAGGAAAACAACAAAAAAATTAGGGTTTTTCCAATGATTTTGGCCCAAACAAATAGTAAAAATCAAAATTTTGATTTGGTTGTAGAATGCGATGAAGCTAGTGCCAAAGATTACTTACTACTAGATAACCGGCTCTCTAAAATACCAAGCTAGTCTTGAAAAAGTGACACTGGCACCACAGTAAATATATACATGTAATATAAATGCAAATAAAGAGTACAGGTCGTGTGCAGTCATTTACTCCGGTCAAAATTATTTGAGAGAATCACTTACTCCTGTCAAAATTCTGTTCTCATCCGGAGAGAATCACATACTCCTGTCAAAAAAGTACCGCCAAATCTTGTCGAAGAGAAAAATGTACCAAAAAGTACAACCAATAAAAAGAATTCACGCGAATCACATGACTGAGTTAGTTACTTAAGTGCGTAATCTGTCGATGTATTCTGATCTTTTAATGAGCGAAGTACATTTGATATTTGTAAATGCATATATGAAAAGTATACGTGTCTCATATCCACAAACTCTCCCGTAAAACAAATTTTTAATTCAGACTGCAGGGTTGCCCGATACGGGAAATATACAAAAGCAACCGCCGTTTATCTAGAAATAGTAATGTTT
This sequence comes from Leptarthrus brevirostris, assembly GCA_964036015.1. Taxonomy (NCBI): domain Eukaryota; kingdom Metazoa; phylum Arthropoda; class Insecta; order Diptera; family Asilidae; genus Leptarthrus; species Leptarthrus brevirostris. Next base: position 147,732,347 of record OZ038374.1, read on the forward strand.
GCTAGTACTGTGTATAATATGTGGTTAAAATTTCATGAAGATCGGTTCAGTGGTTCCGAAGAAATCACCGCCGCTGGCCAGAAAAACATAGTTTTGAGAAAACGCGTTTAAAGTCTTTTTTTAAGGAAAAAGTCTTAGCTAAAGTCAATCAGCGATGCCGACACCAAAATCCCTTCAACCTCTGTTACTGTAGTTATTCATATGTTTCAAGGTCTCTCTACAGTTTTAAAATTTACCTACAAAGATTCAATTCTAAAAAAAATCAAGCAAGCAGTTGCTTCAATGAATAGAGGCAGGGAGAGTAGAGTAGACAAAACTCGTGACGGCCGAGCGCGCTCAGGTAGTAGAAGTAGCAACGTAAAGATAGCAAAAGTGTGTGACTGCTCCGATCACTCAACATTTAAACACAATACTTTTAGATATATACACTTTCGAAAAATTTTAAAAGAAATCGATTTGTAAACCAGTTATAAATCAGAATGATCCCTTAAGCGAGTGTGTCTACTACACTGACTCACCTGATTAGGTTCTGCGCCAACGCCTTCAACTGTTGCCACGATTTGTTAATCTGGGTACCTTCCTTTTCCACGGATATTCTCCATGTGTTGCGCGACCGTCCAATTCAGCATCTTCCTTGGCTTCCGAACGGGTAGCAATCTAGAGCCTGTGTGTGGCCTATTCATTGCCACTTTCGCCTGCGAATTCTGGTGTTTATCCCATCTTGGCCTACCAGTCTGTGTAGGTCTTCGTTGGTAATGACCTTAGGCCAATGGATCTAAAGGATGCGCCGAAGACACCAGTTGACACGGGTGTGTAGCTTAAATTATATTTGACAGCTCACTTTCCATATTGAACAGCCGCACAATAGAAAAAATTTTACGTTTGATTTGAAGATCCGGAGTTTTGTGCGTCTGAAGATGTTGTTATTGCGCCAGATCTCAGAAAGAGATTGAGATTGCTCTATTTGATGCTCTTCAAGATAAATTTTATTTAGTCTCCTGGATTCGAAGCTCATAGGGTTGGTTTTAGCAGTATTGATGTTAAGTCCTGCTCCGCGTTCTATGCTCAGGACTTTGGACATTAGGGCTACATGACTCTGTTTGTTGGATAGGAGACATAAACATCGGCATTAACCTAATCCCTCGCGATAGGTGGTCGTCTCCGTTCAGCACTTGGAAGAGCTCCGACAGTTTTCCCTTTTATAGGACATGACATTGGGCTCCTGAGTAGCACTACTTTATGATGGTGATATATTTTAGTGAGATGCCTCGCCTACGTAAAGGTGCCCATATATATATAAGGTGGTAGTTAAGTTTTGAGATATGGCAACACCAGTGTGAATCGTAAAGTCATCGTAAAGTTTGACATTTTTAATGGTAATCGTACTCAAACCGTTTTGTCATACGAGTGCTATTTGGGTTGTTTACAGGCAGTTGATACATTCATCTTGGTCAAAATATGGAATTAAATTGTGAACATTTTCGTGCGATGATTTTCTATGAGTTTCGACGTGGATTAAACCAGCAACAGTGTGCCGATCAACTCGCTTCGACTTTTGGTAATGAAGCACCATCTCGAGCGACCGTGTTTCGCAGGTTTTCCGAATTCAATCGTGGTCGCACTTCGCAACAGGACGAGTTTCGTGAAGGTCGTTCTAAATCGGTTGTTGGGCCAAAAATAAATCTATGCTGTGCGTGAACTGACAGTGCAAGATCTTCATGTGACATACCGTGAGATTGAGGCATGCTTGGGCATTAGTTCCACTTCACTTGCACGAACATTTGGCTTTGGATACCGCATAATTTGACAATCCCTCAAAAAAAAGGCTCGTATCGATTGGTGCAAAGAAATGTTGAAGAAATTCAATCGCGGTGCTTCAAAAGACGTATATGAGATCGTGACAGGCGACGAATCAGGGATCTATGCATATGAACCCAAAACAGCAACAATCAACTGTATGGGTCTTTCAAGACGATCCAAATCCAAATGGCACCCAATGATTTCTTCTTATTCCCGCAGATGGAAAATAAAATGCGAGGTCAACGTTTTTCGAAGCCTGAAGAAGCGGTTGATGCGTTCAAATCACATGTGTTGGAACTAGCTCAATCGGAGTGAAAAAAGTGCTTCGAAAATTATATCAAACGCATGCGAAAGTGTATTGATCGTCATAGAGAATATTTTGAAAAGCAATAAAGCCATTTTCGATCATAAATATTTATTTTTACTTGTCTATCTCAAAACTTAAGTAGCAACCCTCGTAATCGGGATCAACGCTGTCAAACTCCTTCTCAAAATCGACGAAAATTAGATGTAAAGGGACCTCCATTCGGCGGATTGCTCGATGTTATTTCAGAGGGTGTTGATGTGACCGCTGCTGGAGGAACCCCTAATGAAAGCCTGCCGATTGTTTGCCTGATTCGCATCAAGATAATTTTTACAATCAATTTGGAGACAAAGTCCGAGCCAATTTTTACAACTCCTCAAGTTGCTTTTTTTGGGAATATGAACAATTACGACTGTTCTTCATCCATTGGGATAGACTTCGGTCTCCCAACATTCCTAGATTACGGGAAGAAAAATATCGGCGACAACAATGGAATCCGCCTTAAGTAGTTCCATTGGTATTCCATCAATCTCTGGGGTCTTACCAAGGTCCATCGACTTAAATACCTTTGCCAACTCCTATATTGTCGGACTTCTGATGTTAATGTTGGTCGCCGCCGGTGGGTGTTCAAGCTCGTGTGAAGAGGTATTCGATGATCCAAAAATATTATTCAGGACTTCACCTCCGCCGATGTTCCTCCGTGTCAAGATGGATCCATTAGTACCTCTTCCAGGATGTTCAGTTGTCTTTCATGGAGAAGATCTTTAGAAAAAGGTACCCAGATGAATAAATCGCGGAAACTGTTGAAGGCGTTGGCGTAGAACCGGACCAGGTGGAGAGTCGGTGTAATAGTCGCCCTATTTCCACAAGGGGTTAAAGAAGAGTGACCTGTGTATATTTAAGTTAGTGATGATAGCTGTTGCTATTTATGACATTGCACGAGTAATGTGCTCCAGGTATTTTACTTCTAAACCCAACCATTACACCTTTGTTTATTATATCACATAAAAAAGTCAATAACCTTTTCTTAAATTCTTAAAAATGCTCCAATCAATGTTTGTTTACGAAGAAATTTATTTTTAACCTTATCTCGTGTTCAATGTTTTTACTACAGTACTCCCAGCGTTCATTTTGATAAGACTGCAATACAATTTATTACAGTCTTCATCTCGAAAAAAATTTCATCACGTGGAGAATAAATTAACGCAATAAAACTGGACTTTTATTCTAAAAGAACCCAGAAAAAGTCATCTTAGCATAGGCTGATAATGACTTGTCATTTCTGTTGAGAGATTTAGTGAAACGATTGTTTTCGACCCCAACAACTTTGAGCTTTTTTAATTATTATTTGTAACAAGAAATTTACGTTTAGTGTCTGCCGTATTGCGTCTTATCTGTATTGGGGAGTATAGAATTACTAAGCAACAAATTGTGAGGAATACTAGACGAGAGTACACACGTATATTGATTCTTGCGTGCTACGAACAAGTTTGCCGCCAAAAAATTACGCAGCTTTTGCCTTGGGTGCCAAACTTATAACGCAAACTACGAGATTATTTCGAGTCATCATTACAATCTTACTACGAGATATCTATCTCGTAGTTGGTACTGAATGACTGAATAAACACATATTATACATCTAGACAAATTTTTATTATTCAATTAATAAAATCAGGTCTGTGTTTCACGTAACGTATGGCTTAGTATCTATGACTATCTAATCCAAGTACTAAGAATTACTCTTGTAACTATGTATGCTCGGAAAGTAAATTGTGCGCATGAGGCTATGGTTAGTTACATAAGATTTTAAAAGTCGCATTTGACTAAGAGTGTCAAGAGTGACCAAGAGCAATCTTCCTATGCATTTTGCAGTTTAGAATTCATCGCTATTAAGTCCATAATATGGGGAGAGTGTTCATACAAATGTAAATTTAACTCCATTTGAAATGATTTAAATCTGCGCTATTACGAAGGTGACACTATGAGTTATGATTAATTTCTTTATGAACACTTAACTCCTCTATAATTATAGTTTTGTGTTAAGTGTTACGAAACTTTTATGATTTGGCATATTCACCTATTTAATGAATAGTTATGCCTTTACCGCAACTGTGCTAGTGTTGAGTCTTCCTGACCATGCCGCGAAAACCTCCGTAAGTGGTCTTTTCCTGTCCAATCGTAAACTTTGTGGCATGTTTCTAATTACTACCCAGTAGCGCAAAATAATTGGAAATTCTCTTGGCAGTTGGAAGAATAACAGACTATTGCTGGCACTGTTCCCATCCAACAACTTAATGTGATCACTTAATATTACTTATTCCTAATTTAAAACCGCAAAAATCTTAGCTACTTTGTCATAGTAAAACACGTTATGAGTACACTGTCATTGTGAGCATGTAATAATATGGCGTATAGTCCGAATACAGGTGCCTAATTTACAAGTACATGCATTGCGTCACTGTACCTTGAAATATTGTGTAGGACCGCAAATAAGGTGATTAAAATAATTTCATGACGAAGCTGTTTTAAATGTACGAATAACTTCACTAAATAAAAATCAAGAAAACTAGTGTACTTTAAGTATACAGATTATGCCAAGAACTAGCCTATTGTATGTCGAGTCTCAGCACATTCGAATTCACATATTCTCTCTTCTGGCTATCAGCTTGGAATTTGAACTCAGAAATCTTTGTTAAATTGACCTACGTTGAAGGCAGGAATGACGAGTTGCAATATTGAAATATGTTTAGTAATTGTGGAGGATGGAGATAACACTTACGTTTTCTGTACCTAGAACTCACCGTTGTGGTGGAATTATCTATAAAAGGCTTGATAGACTGTAAGACCAGATTAGTCGGTTCCATAAATGTTGTCAGATGAAGACTTAAAAATGATGCATTACAAGCACGAAACTATCTACGATGCTGGCAAGAAAGTGTGGCGCGGGATTGATGTGCATCCTCTTTTCAATCCGGAAATGTCCGTCGGACAGGCTTTGCTGCATATGTTGAATCTTAATCCTGACAAAGTCGTACAGGTGAGATATAGTTGTGTTCTGAAAAGAAGTGATGATGTGCATGTGGCGAATGAGGTGTAAACATTTTCGGTTGATGAAAAATAATAGAATAAATGTAATATGTGCAGTTGAAGAGATGTGACATTGCTTAGTTGCATTATTATTAAGCAACTTTGCTTTGTATTAGAATTTTTGTTTATTGTGGATAAGGAAAGCTTTTTATCATATTGTTTAAATGAAAATGCTGAAAATTCTGAAAGAAATGAAGCAAGTGAAAATTAATGAAGTTTCATTATAAAAGCAGTTTTGGTTTTAAGATAAATTAATAAATTATTGGATGAGTGGTAAGATAGAATTGAAAAGCATTCAATAAGTGGAGGCAACCGACAATTAATGTTAGTCCCCCCCCCCCACTTTTCAAGGAAAATGGAATGGAATTCAGAAATTAATTAGGCACATTTGGGAACCGTGAAGTGAATACTGCAGGAAATATTGGTAAATACATGCATAATAAACTGAACTAATGTTTATCAGTTGTCTAGTTTTGTTCCTAAAGGAGCAGAAAACGGCATTGGAAACATTTATTTATATTTACATTGAATTCTCATTAATTTTTTAATATATAAATCGATATGATGCCTTAGAATGTAGAAATTCGTGCCTGTAGAGTAGGGAGCAGACTTGTTTATGTTTTCTTAATCTATAGTTTTTTATATCTATTTTTTGTTTGAGTGAATCTTTATTGTTGTCATGTTTTGTCGAGCAGTTTGTTGTCTGATAATTAAATTGAAAGAGATAAGACTGTTGTAGATTATCAAAATTCCTTTTCGGGCTTAGTGAATTGGTGGAAAAATAACGCCGAAATTGTTCAATATAATTTTTTTTCTGCGCGAGGTGAAAATCTTCCAAAGACACCAGGAGACTCGCCTGTCTCTGATAGTGTGAGATTTTTATTCATTTATTTATTCGTTTACAATATTTCATCAATGTGCTGATTACTACAAAAAAGAACTAAACAATAAACTAAATAAAAAAACTGAATAAAAACTAAATAAAAACACTATAACAAATCATATAAAAACAAAGAACAAGAAGAGAATTCGCAAAATATAAATTCAGAAAACAAAAGTGCCAAAGTGAATAAAAAGCAAATAAAAAGTAAAAAGCACAACAAAAACCAAAAAGAAACCTCAACAAAGCTTACTCCTCACATGATTACGCGATAGATGAAAATCAAAAAAAAAGCGGAATTAAAAAATCGCGATATCGACGTTATAGGTTCATTTAATCCATAATTAGTACGATGAAAAGGTAACCGAAGAAAGTCATGATTCCTCAGGGAGCGAGCTGGAACCGATATGCCAAAACAACCCAAGAGAACAGAAGATCCCGGCGTTACGGCGTCTCTTTTCAAGTGTGTCCAAGTGCAGAAGTTTAAGTCTATCAGCATAAGGAGGGTATATAAGGGAGTTATTCCAAGGAAGGCCTCGAAGGGCAAACCTAACGAACCTCCGTTGAACAGCTTCAATGCGATTGATATGTGACACATAGAGCGGTGACCAGACTGGAGAGGCATATTCCAGAATAGGCCGGACAAAAGTGCAATATAAAAGCTTTGTAATGTCATCAAATTCCTTTGACCACCTCTTCACGAAACCAAGAGTCATATTAGCCTTGGTGACTATGGCATCAAAATGATCCTGGAAAGAAAATTGAGAATTGAGCCAAACACCCAAACAAGAAACCCTCTGAGTGCGTTCAGACAAGTACGAATAAATCCAATTTACAAAAACTCGCGGAAACCCAAGAAGGGAGAGAATAAGAATTCTATGATTTATTCTATCGAAAGCTTTGCTGAAATCAGTAAAAATACAGTCAACTGCTTACCACCTTCAATTGCAGAAATACAGAAGTTTGAAAGTTCCAATAAATTGGTGGTACTTGACTTACCCCTAATGAAGCCATGTTGAAACGGCTGTAAAAACCGCTTGCAGTGGAAGTATAGAACATCGCAAATAAGTGCCTCAAAAATCTTGGATATACAACAAAGATTAGCAATTGGTCTATAGTTCGAGATTTCACATTTATCACCTTTTTTGTGAAGGGGAATAATTAATGAGGTTTTCCAAGCCTTCGGAAAAACACCGCAACGAGTTGAGAGATTAAATAAATAACACAAAATAGGAGCAAGAACGGAACCACATCTTTTCACGAGTGAGGCAGGGATACCGTCAGGACCAATTGAAAAACTATCAGTCACGGTAGAGATTTTCTTCAAAATCTTCTTCTTTTACTCACTAAAAACACACTAACTGAATGAGACCAGTTTATTCGGGTCCCTTTTCTTCCCTACCCTTTTTCATCTCAGCGAGAGATATCGGGACTAATTTAGTTTTCTTTCCTCACCTCGATTCCGCGGGTCAACGCAAGCATTTGCTTATGAGACACTTCTTCTATCCTTTCGGCCTCTATCCAGGGGTGCCCTGTCGGGCTGTTGCTTCTGCTTGCTAAGGCAAGACTCTGGCACACTATTTGCACCGCTGTCTCTTGCTGGTACCACCATCGAGGATGTTCATCTTCTTAAGCTGACACCTGAAGTTTCCATGTCCTGCTAATAGTGCCGCCAGTAATCTCAGAGCCCTTCAATCCATATCCATATCCATAGTAACACTATAGTCGAACCGAATTCTCGGAACTTATCCGCTATTGGCAGTTTGCATCCGCCCATTTTCATCTTTTTTTGCTACGATGGTTCTAATACTGCCGACCCCAACGTAGATCAATACGTTCTTGATTTTAAAAGGGCGGACTTCTCTGATCTTTCAAACAGGATCCTTTCGATCGATTTCGCATCTCTTTTTGATGATAGCGATATCGACTAGTACGTTTCCATGTTTTATGATAGGATTTATGATCTATTTAATTTGTGTGTACCACTCAAACGATCAAGATCATCCTGTCAGTCTCCAGTCAGACTATGGAAGACTTACTTACGCTGTAGAAACACATCAACTTATTGTGATTTCGTTTATTGTCATGACAGCTTTTAAGCGTTATCATCATCCTTATATAGGGAATACCTCGATAATGTTCGCGATAACTTGCATAATGATCCTCGTAACTTTTTTAAATTTGTTAATATGAAGAAGAAAACTGATAGTTATCCATCTACAAAGTGGTACAATGGATCCTCTAGTTGCAGCGTGCCCGATATAGCCGACAACTTTGCATTGTTTTTCGAGGGTGCCTTTTCATCAGGCAATTTTGTGCCTTCCCTGAAAGAGTTTGATCATATCCACGATGGTCCCGCTGCCTCCATTACTCTGCCCATTATATCTCGTGATATTATTTTAAATCGTATTAAGGAACTTAGAATGGACTTTTCTTTTGGTCCTGATGGTGTTTCACCTGCATTCTTGAGATGCTTTTCTGACGCCTTACTCACTCCACTGGAACTCATCTTCAACAAATCTCTTCAGGCCGGTAGTTTTCTTACGTTATGGAAGAGCTCCTTTATAATTCCTGTTTATAAAAAGGGGCATAAAAATATAATAACAAATTATAGGCCAATCGCAAAGCTTTCCTGCATACCCAAGTTGTTCGAATCTGTTATATATTTACAGCTTGCAGGGCAGTGTAAGGGGTTAATCTCATCTAATCAATATGTCTGCCCGGTAGATCGACGACAACTAACTTGCTTGAATTTGCATACCACATAATCTCTGCCTTTCAACAAGGTCTCCAGATTGACTGCGTCTACACCGACTTTAGCAACCTTTCCACCTTTATTGCTCGATTGGATCTTCTCTTACTTAAAAGATATCCTGTATCGAGTATCTTTCCGTAATACTTTATCCAGAGTCGTTAGGGCTACATCTGGCGTACCGCAGGGTAGCCATCTTGGACTGTTGTTGTTTATTCTTGCCATTGACGAAATTGTTCCTCTGATTAAGCACTCTAAAGTCTTAATCTACGCAGACGATATGAAGATTTTCTCATGCGTTAGAAACAGTTATGATTCTTCCTGCATTCAGGATGATTTAAATATCTTCAAGCTGAAGAAGCTTGACTGTAAACTCGATTTCACTCGGCACATTACCTACATTGTTTTTAGGAGTAATTCAGTTCTTGGCTATGTGGTCAAGGGAGTTTTCTGATCGGAAGACCTTAATTCACTTATTCTTTTCTTTGGTCAGGCCAATTCTCGAGTATGCATCTCAGGTTTGGTATCCCTGCTATGCGCATTTAGTCGGTGCAGCGGTACTTTGTTAGGATCGCACTAAAAGACCTTCCATGGAATGATCCACTTAGGCTTCCTCCTTATGTGGATCGCCTCCGATTGCTTAATATGCACTCGTTGGAAGAATGGCCTAGAGTTGCTGACCTAGTCTTTATTCACCAGCTTTTGAACTCGAACAAAGACTCTTGCACTCTCGCAGGTATGGTTTCTTATAGGCATACCCCGTATAGCTTAAGAAGACTGCCTTTACTGTATGTTGTTCGCTCTCGGTCTAACTATGGTATGAGCCTATAAATCGCATGTGTAGAGACGTGAATATTTGTCCTGTTTTTGACCTGACTCTTACTAAGGACTTGCTGAAGCGATCTCTGTTGTCTGTGCATCCCTGATTGTTTGTGTGGGCGTGTTTTGGATTTTTGATTACTAATGTTTTCTTTTGCATGCTGGTGTGGGAGCCTCATTTGCCTCAATATATTGTTATATTCTGGTGAATAGGTCAATTGATTCTGCCTATGAAGTGCGCCTTCTGAGTTAGAAGGATTAATGCTATCTATCTTCTGGGCGTTACAATCATCATCTTAGACTATTTATACAATCACCCTCCTGATGTTTTTGATTACATCAATGCGTTCAATCTTCAAGTTCATTCCATGCCAAAGATTGAACAATCTCTTGACGGTTTCCCACAACCATATATAAGATTTTTGGTTCACACACCTTAGTGTGATTATATCAAGTCCACTGAATTTACCCCGATCTCACGCACTTTTTCAGAAAGGGAGTCAATGGTTCCCGAAAGGGCTGCTTTGAAAACTTTCAGATACTTGTCGTCAAGATCCGTCTCCCTACTAGCGTCTATGACACCGAGACGGAGGGCATTTGCCACAGCACAGTTGTATCGTCATAGGATTCAACCTGCAAATTGTAAGTTTGCAGATATTATAGTTCCGGGAAGTGAGTGAGTGATGAGTGGGTGGTAGTTCATCTTTATATACTATGCAAACACATAGAAAGTACTATTAAGCCAAATCACCTCTGTTGTGATATTCTATGTAGAACTTTTTAAATGTTATTGAATAGATGTTAACGACTAGGATTGACAGTAATCTATGCTCAAAGCCAAATAATCTCTCTCAAAAACTAGATAACTTGAAATGTATAAACAATTCTTTTGCCTCATAGATAGTTGACAGCACGAATCAAAAGCTGACTGCACGTGAGATGAGACTTCTAAGCATTCGCGCCGCTCAAAATCTTCGACTGTTGGGATATGAACAAGATGACGTGATTGGAATTATGGCAAGCAATACCCATTTTGTAGCACCTTTGGCTTTTGGCGCTTTCTTAAATGGAATTCCAATAAGCACGTTGGATCCATCATTTGATAAGGGTAAGAAATTATATGATAATAAAACTACTATTGCATAATTCCACGATAATAAGCCCTGTCCAACTAACTACTGCCATTTATACATTTATTATGTGAAAGTCAATTCAGTTTTATTAAAATTTTAATCTAAGTCATCCTTTTTCAAGTCATTCCCAACTTTTTCAAACCAAACAACAATAGTCAATGTTAATACTTAATACTTAAAATAAAATTGGAATTTCACAGTCAATCCTAAAGTATTTTGCTCCAGCGATTTATATTCAAAATTGAATGTGCTTGGTTTGCAAAAGTCGGTAAGTTTGAAACAAAAACAGTCGGGGATGATTTGATCAAGGATGACTTAGATTAAATTTTTCGTGAAACTGAATTGAAAATTGGCGAATTTCACATAAAAAAGGAATAATAAAATATTACCCCAAATTTCATATTTCTTGCATATTTTATGTATGTGGGATTGTGCGAAATTTTAGTTGAAAAAATGTTCAAAGAATTTTTTTATAACTCTGTTATTGTGTTTGAATATCTGCAATCTTCAAAAAATGTTGTAATAGTTTTTAAGAACGTGTCCAAATTTATCTGCAATCTAACGAGTATCAAAAATAAAAATCTAAATTTTCGGTTTACATGCAGTGTTACTATATGTCCGGTGTTAATCCAGATAGTTCTATATTTAAGTCATTCAAGGAAGCTCGAGGCCTGATTGCAGTTTGACTTTAAAAGATGTAAAGCTTAACTGTGGCTCTCCGGGCTCGGCGGATTAATAAAGAAACTTACAATTTGCCGAACAGTTTTTCTTTACAATGTAACATTCAACTTCACTTAAATGAACTTTTTCACTGGTTGGATCACATCTAACTCTTCGCAAAATCACGATTAACTAACGAGCTGCTACTCAGCCCTATTTATACTACTTAGCTTAATTGCAGAAACTTCAGCTTCATAGATCTGGATATTTCCATTACTTTTTTTCACCTCATTTATTCACCACAGGATCAAGCCGCCCATGAGTTTCTACCGCATTTCACATTACCTTTCCTTGATTTCTCGCCACAGGGACACACGCATTACACAGTTCACTACTTCCGTTTTCATAGCCAACCTCCGGCACGGTACAATTTACATGTTGTCTATGTACAGTCTTTTTGAACTCTAGCACAGTACGTGAGTAGTATAGATATGCCGGTTCTGCCTCAAATGAGAAATGAGCATATTAAAAATGGTCAAATTGTGTGGCAAATCGAGGTCTGACGTCACATTTTTGCTCATTTCTCATGCGGCAGAAACCCCATAAAATTTTTTGGAGAGATAGAGAAATGGCTGGAGATAAGGGAATGGTTGCGTAGCCGACACCAACGCTAACACCAACACCAACGCCAACACCATGATAAAGCTGTTCAAAGACCTGATAAGAGCTGTTCATAGACCTGGTAAGAGCTGTGTTGGCAACCATTCCCTTATCTCCAGCCATTTCTCTATCTCTCCAAAACATTTTATGGGGTTTCTGCCGCATGAGAAATGAGCAAAAATGTGACGTCAGACCTCGATTTCCCACACAATTTGACCATTTTTAATGTGCTCATTTCTCATTTGAGGCAGAACCCGCATATCTATACTACTTACGTGCATTAATTAAAAAAAATTGCTTTCCAGGTGAAATAAAGCACATGTTTGCTATAACCAAACCACGAGCAATATTTTGTGACGATCTGGTGTACGAAGCTATCAAACAAACACTGAATGAATTAAACTGTAAGTGCCCAATTTATTTAATGAAGGGCAGTGTTAAAGGCGTTCCTTCTGTCGAAGAAATCTTTAGGGAAACTGGAAAAGAAAATTTATTTGTGTAATTTTGACAACTAAGGTGTAGGTAATAATTCACCTCATAATTTTTATTTATTTTAGCCCAGAAAAGTTGAAGAAAGGGGGTGACGCTATCGCAGCAATTTTATGTTCTTCAGGTACCACAGGACTTCCAAAAGGAGTCTGCATGTCTCATCGGTCTCTATTGAAACAATGCGAGAGGTAAGTATAGAACGCTTTGACGCGAAACCATGAAATAACAAAAGTGGAATATCTGAAAATGTATTTCAGAACACTTCTGTTAGTTTAGCTTGCACTGAGTCAGCTGATGGCTTTCCCAGAAGATATGTTACAGCTGTTCTTATTAATGAGAATGACAAGGCTCAGGGGTGCCCTGTTTGGGATACTACAGCACAGGCTTAAAAGCAAAAGAGTGAAGGGTAAAAAATGTATAGGTTAAGAGGGCAAGTGGAGCCGCTTACGATTTACGCCTTATGCTCAAATTTCACCTCGTGGGCATAGAGGTAGGAGCCGCTTGAATCACTTGTACCGGAATTTCCTTCAAACAATAATACAGCGATAGTAGAAAGAGAGAGACAACTCATATACCGTTAATACTCTCAGAGATTGTGAAATTAATTGCGCGATTATATTTAATAATAATGAATTCCGTAATATTGATTATATAAATATAGGTATACCCAACTTTATGTAAAAAGTCAATTCAAACGAGGATGAAACCATTTATATCTACAGCTCCGGATTAAGAGTGTCAGAGGCCCGGTGATAATGGGCAACTGAGGTCCTCCCCCCTCCCCAATTTTAATAATGAAGTATTAATCTTCAGGCAACTCAATATTTGTATGGGCTGATTTGTTTTAAATTCATTTATTAATCTATTCCACACAACAATGTTATTAGGTACCTTATTCTAAATCGAAAATTTTTCCCATTTTTAAGTTTAACCATATAACACCGAAATATTCTATTAATCATCCTTTCATATTGTGTCACAAGTGAGATGACTATTTCACTACTTAAAACAAATTACATAAATATAAATTGTCGTCAATTTGAATTAAATCGCCTGTTGAAGTTCTGACTTGTCCATCGTTTAAATATTTTGAGTTGGAAAAGCCTCTCCAAGTTTATGTTTAAATTTTAAATATTCTTACACAATTTTTTTAATTACAAAAAGAGGTCTGTCAACTATTAAAACTTTCAATTCTTGAATTAATTATACATATTCGGTCATTTACAAGCTTAAAATATTGTAACGTAAATGAGGCTCTTCGGGCTCGGCCGATTAATTAACACACTTATTTTCAATCACAAATATTCACTTCACTTAATTAGTTGATTTCACAACTTCCTTCACAATATAACGTTTCACTCCTCTAGCGTTTATAGTTTCACGGATTAAAAAACAACTAACTATTCGCAGTATGACATATAAACACTTCGAAGTCTAAATCACGACTAAACTAACTAGGCTCAGCCCTATTTATACTACTTAGCTTAATTCTAGACACTTCTGTCACTTAGTTCTAGATGTTTCCGTTACACATTTTCCTTGACTTTCCACATTTGATATTTCCTTGCCTAGATTTCTCGCCACCTGGGGCATGCGCATTACAAGTTTCGATATTTCCCTTTTCCTACCTCGTGCACGTTACAGTAGAGAACTTTTAAAAAACAGCAATTTTTTTGTGTGAGTTTTTAACAATATTCATATAATAAATAAATAATAACAAATAATTTTGTCCTCCCACTTTTTCCAAGTCGTAGAAAGGGAAAAAAAGCAAGCAAGCTGTTTGATTATCTTCTTTTCACTGCCCGTAGGGGTTGGTGCAACAATTGCGACGGCAGGAGAATTAGTAAGTCCCAAATTACAAGAGAGGGTTTTTACCCCATGACTCACGGCAATTCTCTTCTATGCAAAAGTAGAAAAACCCTCGGAGTGTTGCTACGAGAGGGGCTTTGATTGACCTTAAAAACCCGGTTCATTAAGTGTTTTGCAGGGTTCAGTCACATTTGTGTGAGGAAATTACAGAAATGGACAAAAGCAAATCAGGCAAAACCCAAGCAAAATCGCTACGATTCGTCATTAAAGCTCACAGATGACCCTCTTCCTACCTCACTTTGCTCCCAAGAAAAAGACAGTTTTTCATCAATCATGGGTAAAAACCCTTTCGTGTAATTTAGGACTAAGTATGTGCTGAAGGGACGAACGTTGTACGGCTTTCACTCGCACCTGAGCTGCCACATAAAATATGCCTACTCAGCGTTAAACAGAACAAATAACTTAATAATAAAATATATATTACATGTCATATAAAACAGTGTTGATTTAAGCTTTAAAATATTTCATGTTGTTCACTTTAAAAATCTGGGAAACTGACGAGACAATAAATACAGCATTTTTGTTGCATTCCTTAAAATTTTGACGTATTAAGTGTTTGTATTTAATCTGTTTTAAAATAAGGTGAGCAACAACTGATAAACCGCCAATTATTTGTTTTATTTTCGAATTATTTACAGACCAATGCCATAGTATAAATACAAATAGTAGATCAGCTTCAAACAGAGCTACATAAATTTCCCGGCACCATTTTCCATTCCATTCCATTTTTGGTTTAATTCCATTTCATTTTTGCTTTAAATGGTAATGTCACTACTTGGGATATGAACAAGATGACGTGATTGGAATTATGGCAAGCAATACCCATTTTGTAGCACCTTTGGCTTTTGGCGCTTTCTTAAATGGAATTCCAATAAGCACGTTGGATCCATCATTTGATAAGGGTAAGAAATTATATGATAATAAAACTACTATTGCATAATTCCACGATAATAAGCCCTGTCCAACTAACTACTGCCATTTATACATTTATTATGTGAAAGTCAATTCAGTTTTATTAAAATTTTAATCTAAGTCATCCTTTTTCAAGTCATTCCCAACTTTTTCAAACCAAACAACAATAGTCAATGTTAATACTTAATACTTAAAATAAAATTGGAATTTCACAGTCAATCCTAAAGTATTTTGCTCCAGCGATTTATATTCAAAATTGAATGTGCTTGGTTTGCAAAAGTCGGTAAGTTTGAAACAAAAACAGTCGGGGATGATTTGATCAAGGATGACTTAGATTAAATTTTTCGTGAAACTGAATTGAAAATTGGCGAATTTCACATAAAAAAGGAATAATAAAATAATAAAAATATAAGGAAATATAGAATAATATAATAATAAAAATTTAAATGGTAATGTCACTGAGAGGAAATTACCCAAATGGGAAATCTCTCAGTCAGTTTGTTTATGCATCCAATTTGCTGGTGAATGTTTTTATTTAATTATTAGCCGTGTTTTTTTAATGAGCGGGTCATCAGATCGTCAAAAGAACGATTAGGGAAATTTTTAAAATAAAACTGCAGCTCACTTCCCAAGTTACATATTTGTCAGTTTTAGACGTTTTAAGTTTCTATTTTACGCCAAAGATAAAGCCCAATTGTGAACAAGAAGATATAAAATATTAAATATATTTAAAACGGATTGAAAAAAATTGTGTTTGTGGATTTAACCAACATTTTAATTTCTTTCGTTATATTGCACATTCACAAAAATGACATTTCTATTGAAATTGAAGTTGGCAGCGTTTTATTTTCAAGGGAAATTTCTTAAATTCCCTTGAGCGGGATAGTGAACTAGATCATGAACTGGTTCAGCAGTTTGTATGGCGGAGATCTATATAGCTCATTAAAAAAACACAGCTATTAAGACTAAGTGACTAAGACCTCAGTGAACATGTCCCATTCAGATATTAACTAAGAGATTTCGTACTTTCGCGAAAAAAAAACACTTAATGAAAGAATTGAAAATTTACGGACTAATTTCATACGAAAGTAAAGAATTTTCAAAACTGTCAATTACTTAAATACGAATTAATCGACGAAAAGGGAAATTTCTCTTCTGAGAGTTACAAAATTGATTCTCGCTCACTGATTTTGGGAAGATAGTATTTACTGTTTGACAGTTAGCATTTAATTGCTAAACATTGGCAGACTATTTCGTTCACGTTTGACTAGGGAAATTCATGAAGCTGTTCTTCTATTTATTATCTATTCTATGCCACTACAATAAGGTTACGCGTTATGATAATTTTAGATTAATGATATTAGGAGCTCCAAAACGATGGGTCCAATGTTTGGCTGAATTTTTTGAATTTTTATACTATTGGATGACGTAGTAACACAAATTGTACTCTATTAACTATTACGAATTTTTCAATCAATCATGATATTGTACCAAAACTAAATGGGCCCCTTACTTCGAGAGACCCGGGGATATAGTCCCCCACCCCCCCTCCCCCTTGATCCAGCGCTCTATATCTAGTAAGATTACTAGCTGACTATAACTGCAGGCCTAATCAGTGTCTAAGTTAATCGAGTTTAATATAATACACAATTGAAGCTTTTTCAGCCAGCTTTCTATATAGCCAAACAAGTAAGGTAAGACGAAATTGGGGTTTTAGCTCGACAGTAACTTGCTTAGACGAAGTACTTTTCAAAAGTATATTTTAAAATATTGTTGCTAAAATCTGATTTCATTCAAAGATTTGTTTTTCTTTTGTTAGCGCTGGAAAAATTTGTTTATAATGTAAATTTGCAGCTTATAAGAAGACAAATTGACAGCAGCCAGCTGAAAATATCAAGGAGTAGTTTTGTGTTGTCACACTTGACTTGTACTGATTCAAAGGATCACAAAAAATTGATAAAACATTATAGGCCAATCGCGAAGTCGATTATACGTTCGAATGTTCGAGTCTATTATAAATTCACAGGTTTTGGGGTCGTGTAAGGGGCTAATCTACGGTGCGTCTACACCGACTTCAGCAAGGCATTTGATAAGCTCCCACACTCTGTGATTGTGTTCAAACTTTGTCTTTGCTGCTCGACTGGATCTCCTCGTACTTTAAAGTTAGGATATATCGAGTATCTTTTTGTAACACTTTATCGTTCTTCTAGTGTACCTCAGCGTAGCCATATTGGTCCGCTCCTGGTTATTCTTGCAATTGACGGCATTGTCCCTCTGACTAAACACTCCAAAAGTGTTAATCTGCAGGATCTTGCGTTAGAAACAGTTATGATTCTGCCTGCATTCTGGATGCTTTAATACCTTCAAGGCTTGGTGTGGATCAAATGGCCTTCAGCTTAACCTAGTTAGATGTTAAGTTACATCATTCTCTAGGAACCACAGTCAGCTCGTCTTTGATTATACCTTTGTGGATACTACTATCCGTCGCGTGCAGTCCGTTACTAACCTTGGTGTAAAGCTAGATACTCTGCACATAAACTATATTGTATCTAGGAGTAATTCAGTTCTGGGTTATGTTAAGCGGTGGCCAAGGGACTTTTCTGATTGGCTGACGTTAAGACACTTATTCTCTTCTGTACTTAAACCAATTTCTCGAGTATGCATCTCAGGTTTGGTCACCTTGTTCATTCTAGACGTATTGAGTCGGTATAGCGGAACTTTGTTAGGTTCGCACTAAAAGACCTCACATGGAATGATCCACTAAGGTTTCCTCCGTATGAGGATCGCCTCGCCTTGTTGGTGGTAAGACGCAGAGTTCCTGACCTGGTCTTTATTCACCAGGTTTTGAACTCGAACATATATTCTCGTGCCCTAGCAGGTAAGGTTTCTTATAGATATCCCCTATAGCTTTGGGAGATTGCATTTACTACATGTCGTTCACTCTCGGTCTAACTATGGTATGCAAGAGCCTATAAATCGCATGTATAGGCCGTAAATATGTGCCCTATTTACAACTTAATTTTTGCGAAGGATTCGCTCCAACGATCTCTGTTCTCTGTGCACCCCTGTGGTGTGTATTTCGGCTATTGCTTTTTTTTGCATGCTGGTTTGTGAGCCTCATTCACCTCAATGTATTGTTATATTCTGGTGAATAGGTGAACTGATTCTAGGCTCCTGCCTGAGAAGTGCGCCTTCTGCGTTAGAAGGGTTAATTCTATTATATTACAAACCTAAAGTTGGGGAAAAGCTCCGATTGTGTTTCAGTTCTAATGTAGTTTTGTTCCTCGACTTGATGGGTGGCGGAAAAAGCTCACCATTAGTCAAAAGATTTTTGAAACTAATATTATTTCATTGCAGCAACTTATCAGTCGACGAAGTACTGTTCTGCTTTAGCACCTTGTATTGGCTGACTGGACTGGTTATCATGATTATTGGGACACTCTGCAACGGTACCCGTATATTAACAGATGAGCCATTCTCGCCGGAGTTGTTGCTTCGCCTAATTGAAAAACACAAGATCACAATGCTTCTTACTCCACCTTCTCAAATGGCAATGGCAGTCCAGTGTCCAGATATTAAGTTCAGGGATTTATCGAGTGTACGAAGATACTTATGCGGTGGTAGTGCTGTTCCAGTTGTTGTGGCCAATGAAATGCAAAAATATCTGAAGCACGGACATGTTATTGTCGGCTATGGAATGAGTGAAATATCTGGTTTGGTTACAGGCGATTATCCAGGGTTTAGACAACCTGGTGCAGTTGGTAAAATAGCAGCTGGCATGCAAGTTAAAATTATCAGTGACGATGGAAAGCAACTAGGAATTGGTGAAAGTGGAGAGATTTACCTAAAACCAATCTACAAATGCCTCGGATACTACAGGAATCCTCAATCCACAAAAGATACGTTTGACAGCGACGGCTGGGTTCACTCAGGTGACATAGGTTACTTTGACAATGATGGATACCTTTTCATAGTCGATAGGAAGAAAGATATTCTAAAATACAAAAATTTTCATTACTTTCCCACTGAAATCGAGGCTGTGATAAACGAAATTCCTGACGTTGTAGAGGTTTGCGTTTTTGGATTGCCAGATATAGTGGCGACAGATTTGCCAGCTGCGGCTGTTGTAAAAAGTGAAGACAGTCCGCTAACTAAAGATGACGTCTCTAATTATGTTGCAAAAAGAATGTCACATTTTAAGCATCTGAGAGGCGGAGTATATTTTGTGAAGTCGTTACCAAAAACTGCCTCAGGAAAAGTTCAGCGAAGAAAAGTTAAAGAAATATTCAGTCAGTGTCAGGAGACTGAAGAAGTTTTAGATAAATAGAATAATATTCAGAAAAGAATATATAACATAGTAATTCGAGACTCGTTCTTTTAAAGTACGTAGATGTCACTGACTTATAGATTTTTAGTAAGATGTTTAAGATGTTCCTCTTTTTATTAATTGCATTTAAAGTAACTAATTTTAATTTTAGAAGATAAATTTAACTAATTAAACACGTTATTATTGATTTAAAAGTACCCAAATAAAACACATAAATTGTAATGAGGATTTCGTTCAAATGGATTTGGTTTTGCACCTTTGAGCACAAGTGGAAGAAAGTTTGATGGTTCATAAAACTGAATGAACAAATCATGTTTCCTAAGTTGGGTCAGTTGGATCTACTAAACAATTAAGGTTATAAGTTAATTTTTAACCAAATCTCACTTTTTTTTTATCAAGAGCTCCCTCTGAACTTTGGCATCGCGATAAAAACTTACTATCCCAAACTTAGAATGGCAATTCTAAAATTTATTTTGAGATGGAACATAAGTATTATACAACTTCATCACTTCGTACAGATTAAGTTTAAGGCTTTGTCGGATTATTGGATGAAGTTAGTTATTTGTAAGTGTAAGCTTTTAAATAAACTACATATCAGTAGCAAATGGGAATTTTTACTGGCAACAATTTAAATGCTTAATTTAAAGTCAAAGTTAGTTGAAAGTTCTAAACATTTTATTTATTAGTTTTTTAAAAAAACTTTTGTGAATACAAGAATATTACGAAAAATTCAACTATGAATAAAATTGAGCAATTTATTTAATAAAATTTAAAATATTGTATTCAGCTTAAATAATATTTGGCAGCTTATTGAACAATTGAAGGCCTTTGTACATCAGTGAGTTCTGAGTTGACCTTTTATTCCATCTTTCCAGCCCGTAGTTTTCAGCATTACAGAGATTATATATTTTTTAAATTTATTTATTTATCTACCAGCTCAGGCCTTATAGATTAAGAAAAATTCAATAGTTCAAACTTAAAGAAATAACACTAATGTTAAATTCAATTACAAATCAACTAAATAAATAACTCTATTATAAAAATCAAAATAATATAAAAATAAAATAATGGCAACAAGAGAAAATAATAATATAACAACAATACATCTGCACATTATTTTATAAAGAATAACGACTAATACGGAGCAAACTATAACAAAGCTGCAATAAATATTGATACCAATCTTTTAACAGAATTTCTATTATCGTTAAAGTCAATAATGCTGTTACATACAGGGTGTTTCAGATCTGACGTGCTAAAATAAATGGAGTGATAGATCTCAACTAGACCAACAAAAAATTTGTATGTCAGTGAGTGGGGGGGGGCAATGTCAACCGCTTGGGAGTTACAGGATGATTCATAAATTTCAGTTTTTCATGGTATGCACATTATTCTTTTATTTTTATCTCTTGATCTACCCAATACAGCCACATAAAACAAACGTTAAAAAACTACTATCTGAATCTAAAGTTCAAAGTTGAAAAATTTGCCTAAAAAATCGTCAGAAAATTGTTAATAACAAATGAACTATGCAATATAAAAAGAAAATCCTACGTACTTTTATAGACTATGTATTTTTAAAGGTAAATTCAAAATTTCAAGTGAATCGGTTGAAAACTGTCTGAGTTATATTTCCGGCAACTTAAAAAATCTAGTTTTGAGTTAAACGCGTTTGAAGTTTTGAGTAGTAAAAAATCATGAATAATTTTGCAATACCTTTAATCTTAAAATTCGAAAATCGAGTACTTAGAGGTTTTTCCCGGCCATAATGTTTTGCGACATCATTTTTGAGGTCCTAAGGGACCATTAAAAAAAATAAAAAATTAATCGATTTTTCAAAAATTCTAGAGTGGCCTTAAGAAACCTTGCTTGCTTTCATTATTACATAACCGCCATCCAGATTATTATTTTTGGCATATAAATGCTAAAGATATAATACCGTGTATGTGCAAAATTGTACTTGGCGCATGTGTGGCATCAAATTCCTGACATTATCTTGGAGTCTATTAAGAATACAAGAGGTTTAACTATATAAATATAGTATATTTTTCTGCAAAATTTAAACCTATATAACTCACTTTCGCTAAGCGTTGGTACGATAATTAAGTTAAGCTTTATAAGGCTAAGATTTTTGTTCACAATAGGTTAATGTATGATAAGAAATATTTTGGCAATTACAATAGCAACTAGAAAAAGATTTTTATTAAAGTGCGATAAGCTATAGATATTAAAAACCTCTGTCACATTACATGAAAAACATTTGGTATAAAAGTAGTAACACCGCAAAATTAGAACAGTTGATATTGGAAAATTCTCAGAGCAGTTTATAATTCAAAAATGGTATATTTTAAGAGTGAAACGCACTATGATGCTATTAAGAAAATCTGGCGTGGACCTGATGTGCAACAAGAGTTTAATACGGATGCATCTTTGGGACAGGTTTTGCTCGATATGATCAATTTAAATCCTGAAAAAGTAGTGCAGGTGAGATAAAGATAAGTGAAGAAGTGAGTGAAAAGTGTTTAAAGTACTGCGTTAGTCAACGATGCTTCTTGAAGCACGCTTTGCGAAATATCATAGCAACGAAAATTTCAAAAGCATACCCTCCACTGTTTAATGTTAAGTTAGTAAATACAAATAGTGGACTTTTTTAATTCATTACATTCTTTAATTTTTCTGAATAATCTAGTGATATTACATGATTTCCAATTCAATTATTTTAGTTTTTAAGCTAGCGCTGAACCGAAGTGTGGTATTACATAATACCAAAGAATCATGATTATTTTTAACTAAATGCTAATCGTTTGAAATTGACGAATATTGTTGATTGTTCCTTATGATATTTGATATTACAGAGTTGTGATTTAAATAATACAAGCACAACTTTATTTACTATTTATTTGCTAACATATTACGAATCGATTTCGAGTCCAGACTTACGACACGGAAGTACGAACTCTTACTTCAAACACGAAGTTTCTTCGAGTCCATTTCGATTCAGTTGGGTTTGTGGAATTTTTTCAAAAAAGTTCCATACCTTATGAAATACTTTGTTTTAATGTTTAAAGGAATCGAGAATTTTTCTTTGTCATAAAAAATTCTCAAATTTTAATTATTGCTCTAAATTTTAAACATTGAATAATAATTAACTATTCACGAGTTGAAGTTCCAATTAAAATCGGCTTAGTCAGAGTTGCTTTTTCTTTTCCTTTTCTTTCTTGACTTTTCTAAATTTTTAAACTTATTTACTTAATTTAGTTTTCCATTTTCCTTCTTGTAACTTATTTTTAATATTTAATTTTGCGCTATATTTATTGTTGTTTGATTTGGTTAATTTAAAATAGTCAGTGTTTTGCAAATGTTTTAATAAATAACTTAACCAAAATAACTATTATTTGCACCTGTTTAATTTAATTTCTCTTTGAAAAAGTATGTGAAATAAATGGGAATGTAATTTTTTTTTCTGATCAACATTTTCTAACCTATCAATTTACATCAACCCCATACATGTTTCACCCGCCTCACTTACCACGACTAAGCCAACAATGCGCACCCAAAATTTTTTTTATGATGTCGCCAAAGCCTAGGGGCAATCCTTTGATGCATTTGTATAACTTCGACCGGAAGGAAGTTAGGGGAACTTAAATGTCTTGTTTCTGCAGTGCTGCGAGCTAGACAACAGCCTAGAGACGGAGTGGATTTTTCAATTTTATTTAAAAACTCACGGGGAGACCTAGACTCAAACCCTGTAAGTATGGCCTGCTGATCGCGCCACTCAACCAATGCATCCAACTCTGTCTTTTAAAACCTATTTACCATTTTCATTAGTTTTGACTAGCCTGAAACTTCCTAGGGACGACTAGCTAAAGTTTTGGTCAGACTCTAATTAGCTTTATTTAACTACATAATCTTAAATAAGATGTTTGGCTGCAAAAACTTCACTGACCTACCGTATTGCAGATATTATAAAGTATAAATTCTAATGTTTTAGCAGAGTAGACTGCTCCGGGTTTGTTACTATAAAGTAAGCGCTCCTTTAAGCATATTCAAATTCAAATTAATTTATTTGTAACAACTACACTAGTAAGAAATACATCTTTTAATTAAGTGTAGCAAAGGAACGAAGAAACGAAAAGAAAGAAAAAATTACGAGATTATGTTCTAATAAAAAAATATAATCTAAAACTAAAACAATAAAACTTGAAACGTAAGTTAAAGAAAGTAATAATGAATATTGGAAGGAACAATTAAATATTTAGTATAAAGCTAATAATAGTTAGGCTGTTGAAATAATAAGCTTGTAATTGTAATTGTAGTAAAAATTAAATATGGATGTATATAGTATACAATATAACAAAGTCTCTCGCTGCTTCTTCTGATTAGATGTGGAAGAGCACAGCCTAACGGATCGAACAAGAAATTGTTGTTTGGTTACGCGAAATCGATAATGGGGCGTTGGCAATGAAATGGTGCGACTGGATAATGGCACACAATTAAACTTGATCAAAAGTTAATTATAATAATTCTATGGAGAAATAAAATAGTACGATAATTCAGATAGTCATCGAGGCTGCATCCGAAAATAGTTTTGGAGGGACAGGAGGAAATATCAATAGGACTCCTATGTACAATAATGGCATTTGATTTACAAGGATTTAGAATTAATGCATTATTTTCTACCCACATGGATAAACGTTCGAGGTCGTCATTCAATCGACAAACGGTATCTTCGATTAATCTAAGTGGTCTAGATATATACAATTGTGTATCATCATATGTGCAATTTAGTCTTAATAAAAATTGAGAATAACAAGGGACCAAGAATAGAGCCATGGGATACTCCACTATTGACATCTCGAAAGCCATACGATTTACTGTCACAAAAAACTTTCTGTTGACGAGAGGTGAATTTGGGCCATATTAGCTTACATACAGGTCCAGCATATATACCGTAGGTAGTATTTCTCAAACTTTTTGTGAAACTTAAATATTTGAATTATTATTCTCCGATATAAAATTTAATTTCTTGTCATCAAATAGAACTAGTAGTTAAAAATCTGCTAAATTAGAATTAATCCGTCAAATGGGAATACGTATATATAATCTGTTCCAAAAAGATTGGCAGTACACGCTCTTATGGACTATACTATTGCTGTCTGCTTTATTTTCCCGTCATTTTCCTATGCATCCATCCCTCTTCCTCAGAACGCTATTTCAACTCAGAAAAATTTCTTATTTATAGATCTGTAATTATAGTGTTACTTCTAAGGATTACAAATTAGCAGTAAGCGAGTTTTTAAAAGATTTCAGAAATTATTCTGTTATGCAAGAATCTATGCGTTCGTGATAGTTCAAGTAGGATGACTAAGCCCTGGAAGCGAGTAAACAGTACTTTGGTCGAGTTTGTTAATAGGTAAGAATTGAGCGTGTATATTCAGGAAACGGCTCATTAAATTCATTCAAGTTGAGTAAAGCCGTATGTCAGTTTGGCTAAACTCGTACTCTTGGCTTGGACTTTCTCATCAGGTAAGACGAAGTAAACTTATCTTGGGATATGTTTCGACAGGTTAGTTTAGCAAAACGGGCACATATACTGGAAACGAGTAAACGATACTTTATTAATGAAACGCGAAATGACAATAAACGCGCCTTTTTTGTATACAGACGAAAAACTTTAATGCGCGTTTCTAGTTTAAGGGGTTATAAGTATAACTGAGTTAATTTCATGTCAATTCGACAAACACTATCTGTATACTGCTTTTGAAACTTTGAACGCAATTTTCTCAAAACCATGTTTTTAAAGTCGGTGTACACAATATCTCGAGAACGGTTGTACCGATCGGTCTCAAATTTTAACACAATCTTCTTGAATATATTTTTTAGAAACCAACCGAAAGATTTGCGAATTCAATAAATATTTTTCATTTTATAAACAATTTAAGGCCAAAATTTTCCTTAAAAATCGAAATTTTTTTTTGTTATTTAATTTCAGATGACCCAGTCACCAGATATCGCAAAACACCATTTTTTTCAAGAAGGTTTCGGAGATCGTCTGCTGTGTTAATAAGCTAAATTTCCTCTCCAAAAAAAAAATACTTAAAAAATTGCTTTTTTCGGCCTTCTGACTGCGTATAACCCCTTAAGTGGTACCAAATTCTATTGTTAGCAAATTCGGCTTCTTAGTCGCAGTAGCCATCGAATTGTTTGTTAAAAAACAAAAGAGGTAGTCCAAGTATAGCTAGATCTGAATCGATTCAATTTTCTTGTTTTTTTTTGATCAGAATATGAATTTTAACCGACTTCCCAAAAACAAAGAGGGTTTAAGTTCGACACGTATTTTTTTTTATGTATGACCGGGCATAATTTTCTGACGCGTGGACCGATTTTGATGATTCTTATTTTCTTGGGTAAGGTATGTTCCTATGGTACCCTGGTACCCATGGTATCCATGGTACCATGTTAAAATTCTTACGGGTGATAAAGGAGGGGGGGGGGGGGGGATGAAAGTCCCACTTCGTATCGCGTGGATCGGTTTGGTTTATTATTTTTCTGATGTATAGAGTATACATGGTACCGCGACAAAATTTCAAACAGTAAATTTAGGTGGGGGAGGAGGTGGATGTCAACTTCTTAACGCATAGAACTTTTTGGATGATTCTTCTTTTGATTTGTAGAATATGTTGCCCCATTGCTACTACGATAAAAATGTATGGGGTGGGGCGTGGTGGGAAGGGGTCGTTACCCGACATCTAAACATTTTTTGGATGATTCTTTTTTGTTGTATACATCGCTACTATAAGGACAAATGTTAACCAAGGGATGTCGTGGGGGTATTCTAACTTTGTAACGGGTGGACTGATTTAGATGATTCTGAATGCATAGAGTATCTGTTTGTGTCATGACAAGAAGTTGGCTTATGGTGAGAGTCGAGGGAGGGGCGGCGCCTAGCTTTGTAAGTTGTAGACCGATTTCGATGGTTTTGATTCTTTTGTACAGAATGCGCTTCCTGATTGGTAAATGATAAAAATTTTCTACCTAGAGTGAATGCCATGATTCTCTGACTATGATGATTCTCTCTTGCTTTATAGAGTAGGGTGGCGCACTAGCACGATGGTAAAAATTTTGTATCTAAGGAAAGGATATGAAAGAGTAACCGTGATTAATTTTGTAATATGTTGCCGGATTTCGATTTCAGTTGCCGGATTTCCTTTCTATAGGGTGCAGAACCTCTGCAACTGTTGAAATTGGATTGTTTGTAGGAGCAGAATTTTTCGAGTCGTATATACAAAGGCACCAAAAAGTGAACAATAAAATAACTTTTAAAAAAAGAGTTGAACCGACTTCATAAAAAGCATAAAATAATTTTTAATTTTATATCTATTACGACATTTTGAAGTCTTGTACGACGATTAAATACTTTTGTTGTAGTTGTTTGGTTTGTTTGATTTGCACTGACTTCAAAATGTCCTACTAGTTATAAAATTAAAAATTATTTTATGCTCTTTAGCGCTTTTTGTGAAGTCGGTTAAACTTTTTTTAAAAACCATTTCATAGTATACTTACATTCTAAAGAAGTTTTATCTTGCGGCTTAGAAAATATTGCTTTGAAAATTTCAAAGAAATTCTTTTTATCTTAAAGATATTTGACAACACGAAACAAAAGTTAACTGCAGGTGGGATGAGACTACTAAGCATTCGCGCCGCTCAAAATCTTCGACTTCTGGGATATGAACAAGATGACGTAATTGGAATTATGGCAAACTATAGTCATTTTCTAACACCTTTGGCTTTAGGCGCTTTTCTAAATGGAAATCCAATAAGCACGTTGGCTCCATCTTTTAATAAGAGTAAGATATTTTATCATATCCAAAGCAAGTACTATTATAAATTTAAGACTTTTGAAAGATCGAATTCATTGCCACGATTATAGCCCTGCCCTGCTGTACTAACAATCATCATATTCCGTACAACGTTGGCTTAAATTTCATATTTTTTTATATATTTTAATTGCAAAATTTCCAGACGAAAAATTGTTCTAGATATTTCCTCTTGTGTGGGTATCTATAAAAGTTCTAATTCTTGATATTATAATAAACAATTATTAGTTTCGTTGATATACCAACCTGAAGAAATAAGTTAAAAATAAAATTAAATTATTTACCACCTGATTTTTGTTACAAAATACCGCAAACAAAATTTCCAACACAATCAAATGATGTACATTTTGACAATGCTTCAGATCTTGTATAGAGATTTAGAGGGCTAAGTCGTGGCGTTGCTTAGTTGAGCCTCTCGGGGCCCGATTACCCTTATTTTCAACCACAAATTTGTACTGTTCTTCATCACGTCACTGTCTATTTTGTTTTACAATTTTCTTCACAATATCACATTTAACATTACATACATAAACTTATCTCTTCACTCGTTGAATTAAAACTAAATCTTGACTGTATCAGTCGCATGTAAACTATTCGCGGTCGCAATCACGACTAATATTAACCATGCTGCTAACCTATTTACCTACATATTTCAACTCATTCTAGATTTTCACCTCAATTATTCACCAAAGGATCGTCGACATCCTATGTTGTCTAATTATGTATAGTCGTCGGTAAACGCTATTATTGTACATATATTAATAAAAAATTGCTTTCCAGGTGAAGTAAAGCATATGTTTGCTATAACTAAGCCACGAGCAGTATTTTGTGACGACCAGGTGTACGAAATAGTCAAACAGGCACTGGACGAATTAAGCTGTAAGGTTCCAATTTACTTAATGAAGGGAAGAGTTAAAGGTGTTCCTTCTGTGGAAGAAATTTTTAAACAAACTGGAAAAGAAAATTTATTTGTGTAATTTTGACACCTCCTTCATAATTGTTATTACTTTTAGACCACAAAAGTTGAAGAGAGGGGGTGACGCTATCGCAGCAATCTTATGTTCTTCAGGTAGCACTGGTCTTCCAAAAGGAGTCAGCATGTCTCATCGATCTCTACTAATACAATCTCAAAGGTAAGACTGCAGTACTGAAGAAAAACATTTAAACTGGAATTTCAAAACACTAATATTTTAAAATGTATTTCAAACATTTCATGTCAATTTAAGCTTGCACTGAGTCAGCTGATGAACTTCTATTATATTCAAATGTTAGGACTAGATGCTAGCTTATATGCGATAGTATTCCTTTCTACCAAGTTTCGCAATTCTGATTACACTAATAACTAACTTTATATTGTATAATTTCTCAGCTGACTTGATGATTATAACAGTAGACTTTTTAGAAATTAACCTAATCGAGCTTAATTAACGTTCTTTTGTTCCTTGATTTTTTACAAATAATATTATTTTATTGTAGGTACATAAAACAAAACAACGACGACGACGTTCTGGTCAACTTTAGTAACCTGTATTGGATTACTGGGATTTCGATGATGATTACGGGGATACTCCGCAATGTTACCTGTATTTTAACAGATGAGTCATACTCGCCAGAGTTGATGTTTCGCCTGATTGAAGAACACAAGATCACACTGCTTTTTACTTCGCCTTCCCAAATGGCACTGGCACTCCAGTGTCCAGACATTGAGTTTAGGGATCTATCGAGTGTACGACTATATGCATGCGGTGGTAGTGCAGTTCCAGTTGCTTTGGTCAATGAAATGCAAAGATATCTAAAGAATGGACACATAATTGTCAGCTATGGATTGAGTGAAATATCTGGCTTGTCTTCGATGAGTGAGCCGGGTAAACAAACTGGTGCAGTTGGGAAATTACTTTCTGGCATGGAAATAAAATTAGTGAGTGAAGATGGAAACCAGCTAGGAATTGGAGAAGAGGGAGAAGTTTACATAAAACCAAACTATAAATGCCTCGGATACTATGGGAATCCTCAATCTACAAAAGAAACTTTTGACAGTGATGGCTGGGTTCACTCAGGTGACATAGGTTACTTTGACAATGATGGAGCTCTTTTTCTCATCGACAGGAAAAAAGATATTCTAATATATAAAAATTTTCATTACTCTCCCACTGAAATCGAGGCTGTGATAAATGAGATTCCTGGCGTTGTAGAGTTTTGCGTTTTTGGATTGCCAGATATAGTGGCGACAGATTTGCCAGCTGCTTCAGTTGTAAAAAGGGAAGACAGTCCGCTAACAAAAGATGACGTGTATAATTATGTTGCAAAAAATATGTCAGATGCTAAGCATCTGAGAGGTGGAGTATATTTTGTGAAGTCGTTGCCAAAAACTGCCTCAGGAAAAGTGCAGCGAAGAAAAGTAAAAGAAATATTCAGTCAGTGCCAGGAGACTGAAGAATTTGTAGATAAGTAGAATAATATTCACGTACTACTATA
Organism: Leptarthrus brevirostris; assembly: GCA_964036015.1. Taxonomy (NCBI): domain Eukaryota; kingdom Metazoa; phylum Arthropoda; class Insecta; order Diptera; family Asilidae; genus Leptarthrus; species Leptarthrus brevirostris. The sequence goes on from OZ038374.1 coordinate 147,762,391, forward strand.
TAAGCAAAATCATGTTAGAGTACAGAGTGTTTCCTATGATTTAATAAAGTTGTATTAAAATGTTTTCTTGCCTTATAGAATTAAAAACAACTCCTCGTATATATATATATATATATATATATATATATATATATATATATATATATATATATATATATATATATATATATATATATATATATATAACTCTTACGTACTGCAACACTTCTGGTTTCCCATTGTTGGACGATCGCCATTAAAGTGATCCTCTTTGTTTCAAAATATCGCTTTGGGCACATTTAGTTGAGCCGTACTGTTCAAACAAGTGATAGTGGATCTTTTTCTTCTACAATCATTTTCAAGATGATCTACATGATATTTGTGACGCGGGTACTGTAGCTTCAGAATTCCTGTCGGTCTCTCTCTCTAGTTCCCGCAACCCCTTGTGCATCATGGCAAGGGATAAGAACTTCACCCGATTCGAGACAACGATTGCAAGTGGACATGCAATTTACACATCACATTTGCTCTACAACCCCCTTGGTCTCTTTATCGTAATTTGTTGTCATCAGAAAACAGCCATGGGTCGGTGGGATTAGAACCTGAGGCCATTAGGGATTAGCAGGCCCATTTGTTATCACTTACTACACTGACGAATTTTCCTGCAACTTTCACAGTGAACCAGTGATATCTGTTGTGACAAAACCCGGCATTTTCGAACCCAATCAAAATCTAGCTCCTTTTAGAATCCTATGATTATTCTTGGAGCAGCTTTTAAAACAACTTCTGGCGATAGAAAGTTATTCTTAGGTGCTTTAACCTTATGCGTCGAATGGCGTTACTGTATATAAAATTGACATGAAAACGCCGCCTTGTTCAAGCATTTCTAGGCGTATGCCTTTTCATCTAAGTTTGGGTTTGGGATACTTTCTGTAAAATATAATCCTCCTCTTCGCCAAACTATTATACAATTAACCAGAGGGATTGAACTCCTTTATTTGTACTACTACTACTTACAAAAATATGGGCATCTTCAAACCTTTACTCTATAGTCACACTTTAATGCCATTTTCCTTTCCTTTTCTATATCCTCTAGTTTCTTCGAAACACGTTTTTTCTAACTATTTTCGCACAGAAATTTCTAGTTCAGCTTTAAGTTTTTCAATATTACCTTTAAGTTCGGCTACTGATGACAAAAAGAAATTGTATGTCAGGGGAGGGGGGGGGGGGCAACCTACAGCATTTGGGAGTTACAGGGTGATTCAGAAATTTCAGTTTTTCATGGTATTCACATTACTATCTCATTTTTATCTTTTGATCTAATCAACATAGTGACATCAAACAAACGTTAAAAAACTACTATCTCAATGGTATTTCCAAAATGTTGATCTAACTCCCGCCATTACAGGTACAGTGCAAAAGTGAAAAAAATAGTTTTCGGTTACCTAAAGTTCAGCATTTTCGCAAATTTTCTCCGAAATTCATGTAATTAGTAAACCTCTTTTTTATTTTTATTAGATGCCCATCTTATTACAATTAATTACAATTGATCTTGATAAGTAACAAAGGCCATTCAAAATGTCCACCGCCACTTTCTGGTGAATTGACATTCATCTGTCCACAAAATTCGGTCGAGAAATGCTCTGTCGTCAATGTCGCGTTCCAGAAGCCAAGTGCTAAATTTCAGTTTTCTCTCAGAATCTCCTTTCAGTAATCCTTGGGTTGGTGGATGATGATATGGATATGGACGTAATCCCCCTCGATTAATAACCCTCCAACCCTTAGATGGCGATACTCCTAAACATGCAATGCTAGTGTTGACATTTTTGGAAAGTTCATTAGGATAGTTGTTTTTTAGCGTTTGTTTGATGTCACTGTGTTGGGTAGATCAAGAGATAAAAATAAAAGAGTAATGTGCATACCATGAAAAACCGATATTTATGAATCACCCTGTAACTCCTAAACGCTTGATATTGCCCCCCCCCCTGCCATACAATTCGTTTTTTTGTTTAGTTACGATCTATCACCCCACTCATTTTGGCACGTCAGATCTGAAACACCCTGTAGATAATAATCCATAGTTAGTTATATGAAATTAAATAATAATTAAATAAGGAGAAACAATCCTATAGTCAATTATATCCCTCACAAATAATACATTACTGATTTTACTACGAACCGAGAGCTTTTGTATATCAATAGGCTTACACCTAGTTTCGTAAGACGGCACACCATCATTGTAGCTTTCGCAAGGAATATCGCGTAAATCTTCTCTGCACACTTTCGATTCTATCAGAATGTACAGCATAATGCGGATCCCATACGACTGAGCAATATTCAATTACGGGTCTGACAAAGGCAACAAAAAGTCAGAAAACTCACTACCCCTACGTTTCACAAAACCAAGGCGAGAATTAGATTTACTTACAATATTGACATGCCCATTGTCAATGTCAGTTGATTATCAAGTAAAATTTCAAGATCAGAAACAGCGTCACACTTTGCAATGCTATAATTATTGATGGTTAAATTAAATGCTAATTTTAGCAATCTACGAGTAAAGGTGGGATGATGACATTTGGTCAAATTATAAAGAAGGAAATTCCCACAACACCACCTAGCAAAACTTTCAATGTCAGTGTGAAAATTAGTCACATCTTGCAAGCTATTTATGCTCATATAAATTTGTAAGTCATTAGCAAAGGCAAGGCAAGAAGCATAATTAAAAGTGGTAAATACATCATTAATGAATTTGTTAAAGAGGATGGGACCTAAATGACTTCCATGAGGAACACCAGAAAGTACGAGTATAACATAAGAAAGCTCATTATTATGACCATTTGCTTCCGGTTTGCTAAATAGGAGTCCAACCAGGCAAGCAGAGAGGAATGGAAGACAAACAGTCTGTATAAGGTGCGTCAATCTGTCCACCATCCGCAATTGTTCTAATACAAAAATTGGTGAAAGAAACAAGATTAGTTTCCGTTGAACGACGGCTAACAAATCCATGCTGATAAACAGAGACAGCCGGCAATTTTTTAACAACTATGCATTCAAATATCTTTCGAATTTGAGAAAGTTTGCAAATAGGTCTATAATTTCGAACAACACTCTTATCACCTGACTTAAGTATAGGACGCACAAAATAAAGCTTATACTCATCGGGAAATACCCCAGAAAACAGAGATGGACTGAAAATAAGTGACAAGGGTCTAGATAGAATCTCCCTAAAATTGAAAAGGAACACACCAGGTATATTGTCAAGTCCTGAGAAGCTATTTAAAACATCTTCCAAGCTATTTAAAACATTTAGAATCTCAAGCTCGGTTACGATAAGTGAGCCAAGATCAACCAACAACAGGAGGAATATAGTGAACAAGGATCACTCTCATAAAGAGACTCAATGTATTCGGCGAACAGCTCACAAGCTTCAGAATTGTTATTCGCAACTGTATTATTGTAAAAGATAGACGAACGAATACTATAAGAATTTCTTTTGCTATTTAAAAAACTCCAGAAATATTTAGGGTTACATTTAATATTGGATTCAACCGAAGCTACATATTGACTATACAAAAATTTATTTAAAAATTTATACTTAATAACGATTATGCACCCTATTACGAGCTGCTTTAAGTCTAGAAAGTCGATAATACCTAAAGTAGAGTATCTAAATTCATTAATAAAAATAAAGGAGCTGTACAAAGAAAAATATCAATAATTGGATGTACATAATTAAAAAATATGGTCATATACATTTTAGGTTATTGTTTTAGTATTTCAGTCAAATTTTTCCTAATTAAGAACCCCACGGGCCTGCTTTTAACTTCAGAAACTAATACTGTGGTGGTTGGGGGTGGGGCAATGTATGCAATTGCTTCCCCCCGCTTGAGTCTCGACCGAACTTTTTTTTATAGCGGAAAGACGCCTATAAGAAAAATTGCGGCGAAAAGCAATGTAAAAATTACTTTACTTAACCGGAGTGATGGAGGGAGTCAAATGTAGACTTATTTCGAAAGGTCAACCCGTACTTTTTACAGTACACTTAAAGAATTTACTTGATTCACGAATAAAATTCATTAGTTATTCTACAAAAATTACAAATTCCCATTATAAGAAATATTTTTTTCTGAATAATAAAGTATTGTCGTAATTATGATATTAAATAATTGATCGGGATTATTTTTAGAATAGAATTCGATATTAAATTTAAACTGAACTGATCACATATTTGCAGTCGCTTGGCATGGGTTTGCTCTAGAAATGTAAGAAGTACTTCTTCTGACTTGTCGCTGATATGCAAGTCCCACATCCGGCCTATACTGAAATATAGTTTCCACATTTTGACAGAGGCCGGGCATACCGCTTTGTCCGAGTAGATAAAGTTTAAAGAAAGACTATCAAACTTATTAACGACTTCATTATCTCTGAGAACATTGATTCTCTGAAGCATCGACGGAATTTCGGTTGTCTTTTACTCTTCCATTACGTGTTTCACGCTTCTGTAGCTATTTTCACGGCCATTGTTCTAACGAAATTGCTAATCTATACCCTGTTCCAAAAAGATTGGCAATACATGGTAAATGTCAAGTTATGAAGCCAAATTTCTCAAACTCGTCAAAAACCGTCTACAACCATCCCTTCGATCATTTTTGGTCGAGAATTCGAGTGACTGGAACGGTCGGAAAGTACATTTAGTGTAGCCAGATTATATCTTTTAGTAGTAGGTTTGTAGAAATGCTTGAATTTACTTATTATAAATTGTTTTGAATTATTTATTTTGAAATATTTATATATTTTTGGTTCAATGTTGCACAGCTTTTAATAAAAAAAACCCTAATGAATGGTTACTTTTGATATGGCAACCCGCGTCCACGAGTAAAAATCAGAAAATGTTCCGAGTTGAAATCGTGGCAACAGCGTGCTGAGGAAGAGGGTTGGGTGTACAGGAAAATGATTTGAAAATAAAGAAGACAGCAATGGTCCATAAGATCGCGTACTGCCAATCTTGTTGGAACAGATTATAATTCTTTGTAGACACATTATAACGCGCGATAGAAGAGCTTTAGTTTCTCCCACCGCTATACTCTAAAGGACAAATTTGGACAAATATTGCCAAGTTTTGGGAATCTTTCGTAAGCAGAACAACACGCATATTGAATAGTTTACCATATTTTGCTTTTCTCCCGTTTTATGAGCCCCAAACTTTTAAAGGAGGCGAACAACGTCGTTCCTATTAACCCATTTCCCTTATGCTTAATTCCTTTGGAATTCTGATTAAAGAATAATAATTGAATATTATTTAATACTTTTATTAATAATGTAATAAAAAACATTAGTTAAGAGCATATTGGACATGCACATTTCACATTTTAAGTACACCTTTCACTTTATGAAAAGGAGGTTCAAAAAAATAATAACAAATTTTATCTTAATAGGTTTATAAATGAGAGGATGGAAGCCTATGGTATACGGTCAGACGGACAGAGTGAAACTATAATGCTTTCTAGTTGCTATGGAACTGTAAAACCTATACCTCACCTACATAAGCGCACGGACGAAGTGAAACTTCGTTCGCCTTTGTTAATGAATAACTTTAAAATCAGTAGGTGAAAAAGAGTAATGAAAAGCATTAAACCAACTTTCGAAATTTACAACGGTTACTAGCGGCTTATGGTAACTAAAGTGGGATACCAGTATTCGTTCATTTACTGTTAGTAGATATTTGGTAAAAACTTTCATTTTATAAGAGAGCCAAACAGAGCGATATTCAAATGTACATAAGTGGAACATGCTATGGATATTCAACAAAATTTTTATCTAATTTCAATTCACATTTAACGCATTTTACAGCTACCGATATAGGATACACAATAATTTTTGACTATAGTATAATCTATTAATGTCTTCGAATTTGACTTATTATTTGATTATTATTTATTAGAGAGCTCTGTTTGTTTTCTATCTCAATAAATTTATATTCTTTTATTGGGTTAGGCCACTCTAGAGGACGAAAAAATACCCTTTTTTGGGGATTTTTTTTCAGAAAAACTACAACATAATTCCAGATTACAAAAATTATATCATACATATCACTGACTGTATACAATAATTTTTTTGAAGCGTTTTTCAAGGGTCCACGGCCGGATAAACAGCTCCTGTAATTTTTCAGTTGAATTTTTTTCGATTGTATATAAAAATAGCTATAAAAGCACATTGGATTTTTCGATATATTGATTTTTGGCCAAATGGCGCACTTCTAAAGTTAAAAGTTGAAAATTTGCCTAAAAAATCGTCAGAAAATTGTTAATAACAAATGAACTATGCAATATAAAAAGGAAATCCTACCTACTTTTATAGACTATGTATTTTTAAAGGTACATTCAAAATTTCAAGTGAATGGGTTCAAAACTGTCTGAGTTATATTTCCGGCCAACTTAAAAAATCTAGACCATTTAAAAAAATTAAAAATAAATCGATTTTCAAAAATTCTAGATTGGCCTAACCGCTTAAGAAACCTTGCTTGCTTTCATTATTCATTAACCGCCATCCTGATTATTATTTTTGGCATATAGATGCTATAGATATGATACCGTGTATGTGCAAAATCGTACTTGGTGCATGTCGGGCATCAAATTCCTGACATAATCTTGGAGTCTAACAAGAATACACGTACGAGGTTTAACTATATAAATATAGTATATTTCTCTGCAAAATTTAAACCAATATAACTCACTTTCGCTAAGCGTTGCTACGACAATTAAGTTAAGCTTTATAAGTTTAAGATTTTTGTTAACAATAGGTACTGATAAGAAATATTTTGGCAATTGCATTTGTTTGCAGTTCATTTGTCTGATTATTTATTGCTTAGATAGCATTGAATAGCAACTAGTGCGAGAAGCTATAGATATTAACAATCTCTGCCACTTTACATAAAAAATATTTGGTATAAAAGTAGTGACACCGCAAAATTAGAACAGTTGATTCTGACAAATTCTCAGAGCAGTTTATAATTCAAAAATGGTACATTTTAAGAGTGAAACGCACTACGATGCTATTAAGAAAATCTGGCGTGGACCTGATGTGCAACAACAGTGTAATACGGATGCATCTTTGGGACAGGTTTTGTTCGATATGATCAATTTAAATCCTGATAAAGTAGTGCAGGTGAGATAAAGATAAGTGAAGAAGTGAGTGAAAAGTGTTTAAAGTACTGCGTTAGTCGACGATGCTTCTTGAAGCATGCTTTGCGAAATATCATAGCAACGAAAATTTCAAAAGCATACCCTCCACTGTTTAATGTTAAGTTAGTAAATGCAAATAGTGGACTTTTTTAATTCATTACTTTCCTTAATTTACTGAATACCTAATCTAGTAATATTACATGATTTCCAATTCAATTATTTCCGTTACCTAAGGTCGTTCGATTAAGGAAATTTCATTGTCGTACAAATACATAGAACTATCCGAAGTCTTAGATATCATCAGGATTGCCAAAATTTATTTTAACACGTCAATTTTGTCAAATCTTTTTTTGAATCGATTTGGCAATTGAGCGGCACTTGTGGACTTGTCTATTAATTTTGAGATATTTTCCATTTGTAAAGTCGTATTGTCCACACCAAATGTCTACTTGTCCAAAACAAATTTAATTGTAATTTTGTATAAAATCTGTTGGAAATATGTGTAAGTAAAATAAAAACCTAGTAAAACATTAACGACAACTTGTATACCTAGCAATTCGACAACTTATTTCATGTGATTAATTAGATACATGCGGGAACGGGAACCGTGGAGTTCATGAAGCAAATTTCGGTAAACACAAAAATATTAAAGCACTTAAAAACGCCAAAACCACTAAAAACTTAATTGAAGGTAAGCAAGGGAAAACAATTTCGAAATCGTGTTGGTAATAATTTTTACTAGCAAAAATGCTAACAATATTCGCAACTTCGAAAATTTAAATAAATAAAAAAGATCAACTGAATACTGTGTGGGCACTTGGTGGAACACTTTCATGATTAATATAAAAAAAACAACAAACTTTATTTTGTTAACACTTGTTTACTATTCCACTAAAAAACAATACATTAAATGCCTACGCGTTTCGTTCTATTAGAACATCATCAGTGCTAACTGGCTACTAAAACAAATTTTACAAATTTGGTTCTACATTCTTACAATCTGCGGATTAAGTAACGGACTTCTGTTTTGAAAATCTAACTGATCGTTAACTAAAAGAGACCCAGCGCTCAGCTCATTTCTAATTTCAAATATCTCGTAACGGTCCAGTATTCTACCTCCTTTTAGATTATGAAGTAGTTTTATATTTTTTGAAGTGACATTATGATTAAATTCACACAAATGTTTAGCAATTCCAGAAGTTGGTTTATTTAACCTTGCAGAGCATATATGTTCGTTTAACCTAACTCTTAAAGATCTTTTTGTTTTCCCTATGTATATTGCTTGACAATCGGAACAATTAATTTTGTACACACCGCTTTTTTCAACATCGTCAATTTTTGGCTTGATTTTGTTATTGAATAACAAATGCTTTAAAGTGTTTCTGTTGAAAAAGGCTGGTTCAATGTTATTAAATCTCAAAGTTTTTTTAATCTGTTGTGAAATTCCTTCAATGTATGGTACTTTCCGGTAATTTAAGTCAATATTATTTGAACTATCTTGTGTAGGGAAAACCGAACTAATAGCCAATTTTTGTATTTTGTTTTTCAAAAGATTTTTAATAGTTTTTTTATTATAACCGTTATTCTCTGCTATTGTGTTAATAACATTTAATTCATTTTCAAAATTTTCACGACTAAGAGGGACTCTCAATAATCTGTTTATCATAGAATGGAACACGGACATTTTTACGTTCCAAGAATGACAGGAATATTTAGGAATCACAGAATCCGAATAAGTATTTTTTCTATAAATATCAATCAGTGCCTCTTGGTTTCTCGACCAAGAAAGATCAAAAGGTTGGTTGTACACGGTATTTGGTGAGTTTGAGAAATTAGACCATTAGGCCATTTACCGTGTACTGCCGTGCACAGATCTGTAATTATAGTGTTACTTCTAAGGATTACAGGATTAAGCTAGTTTTTAAAAGATTTCAGAAATTATTCTGTTATGCAAGAATCTATGCGTTCGTGATGACTAAGCCCTGGAAGCGAGTAAACAGTTCTTTGGTCGAGTTCATTAATAGGTAATAATTGAGCGTGTATATTCAGGAAACGGCTCATTAAATTCATTCAAGTTGAGTAAAGCCGTATGTCAGTTTGGCTAAACTCGTACTCTTGGCTTGGACTTTCTCATCAGGTAAGACGAAGTAAACTTATCTTGGGATATGTTTCGACAGGTTAGTTTAGCAAAACGGGCACATATACTGGAAACGAGTAAACGATACTTTATTAATGAAACGCGAAATGACAATAAACGCTTGTTTTTTGAGCGGCTGAACCGATCGGTCTCAAATTTTAACACAATCTTCCTAAATATATTTTTTAGAAATTAATCGAAGCATTTGCTTAAAGAAGGTATATAGAGAAAGTACTGCCAATTCGATATACCAAATTAAGAAAACAAAAACTTCTTCCCTCCCATATGGTCACTATTTCCGCTATTTTTCGTGCCCTTTCGCGCACCATGTACATTTACAAATTTGCTGTCAAATGACAAATGGCGCGAAAGTTTATTTTCCTCTCGGTAAAGTGCGCGCGCGAATTACATTGAAAAGACTGAATCGATTACATCGAAGAATTATCGTGCAATAAGTGTAAGTTAATTAATTTTAATGTTAAACATTAAATTTAGAACCGTCATAGTGACATTTACCATGTAATTAGTTGAGTTTTTCGTGCTTTCACGTAAATGTTGTACCACAGCACTGCGCCATACTTAATTTAAGGGTAGAGCAGCCAACTTTAAAAAAACCGGATGAGGGAAGATTCTTCGTGCAGTTTAACGAACCTGGGCCATATTGGCGGTACTTTCTCTATATACCTTCTTTACATTTGCTAATGCAATAAATATGTGTCATTTTATAAACAATTTCAGGCCAAAATTTTCGTTAAAAATCGGTTTTTTTTTGTTATTTAATTTCAAATGACCCTGTTATGGGATATCGCAAAACACCGTTTTTTCAAGAAGGTTTCGGAGATCGTTTGCTTTGTTAATAAGCTATAATTCCCCTTAAGTGGTATCAAATTCTATTGTTAGGAAGTTCGGCTTCTTGCTCGCAACATTTTTTTGTCAATAGACGTATTCCAAGTATAGCTAGATCTGAATCGATTCAATTCTCTTGTTTTCTTTGATCAGAATGTGATTTTTAACCGACTTTCCAAAAACATAGAGGTTTTAAGTTCAACACGTATTTTTTTATGTAGGGGAAGTTGTCCGGTTGTGGGCACAGTTAGCTATTTAAGCCATAACTTTTAACCAAGCTTATATTTATGCAACCATATGCATATCGAAAGAAAGCTTAGGTAACTACTAGTAAGAGGATTAATTTGATTTCGTCAAAAAGAAACAAATTATCAAACTTTTCATAAAGTAATCAATTTTGAACACAAAATTTTTTTTAACCGGTTGTGGGCATCCCTGGAAAATCCTCTGAAAATGGAAAAATATGAAATAAAACGCACTGAATATAAGCAAAAGGAAATTTATTCATTTTTAAAGCCTTCAGTGGCACAAAAGCCTTTTGAGCAGCAAAAATGAGGTTGGGTACATCTACGAATAAAACCCAACAAAACACCATCTTCGACGTTCGAAATGTCGCCCAGCTTCTCATCGACGTTTTTGAGGTAGCGCTGCAAGCTACTTCGAGGTACGCCATAGGCTACGGCGGTCGGTTTTACGGGCTCATTGTTAATTTTGCATTGTTTAATGGCTTCGATGTACGCATTCAAATTAATTTTTGGAGTTGACATGGCTAAAAAAACACATAAAATTCCGTTAAGAATTTATTTACAATTTTTATTTTTGTCACAATTCAATTTTTCGTCATCTGCTGCAAGGCTGATAAACAGCTTCTTAGATGGACGTAGTCAGACTGTTAAGATACAGAGGTCCTTATCTAACCCGATGCCGTTACACTCAGGCGTCCCTCAGGGCTCCGTTCTTGGCCCACTTTTGTTCAGCTTATACATAAACGATCTTCCAAGCACTATTTCTGATGCTTCTATACATCTCTATGTGGATGACGCGCAGATATACCTTAGTAGGCCAATTGGTTTAATCGAGGACTGTGCTCAACGAATAAACGAAGACTTGGAGCGCATCCATGAGTGGTCTTCAATAAATGATTTAAAGCTCAATCCATCAAAATCAACCTGTATTGCTATATATAGACGTGACATTAGTAAGTCGAACCTTCCAGCCATTACGTTAAACAATACCATCTTGAACTATGCTGATTCAGTAAAGAGCTTGGGCGTTAAATTAAACTCTAGATTTACTTGTTGCGATTATGTTCGAGAGCAGCTTGGTAAGATTTATGGAAGTCTAAGACAACTGTGGATTAGCGCACATTACCTTTCAACAGAATTACGCCTTAAGCTTGCGCGAACACTTATTGTCCGTCACTTTACATATGGGAGTCTTGTCTTTAGCAAGCTTGACTCTGAATGCAAACGGAGATTGTCAGTAGCATACAATGATGTCGTAAGATATGTTTTTAAACTACCTCGCAACGCTCATATATCAGCTTATGTTAACTCTCTGCTTGGGACGTCTATTACAGCATACCTAGCAAGGCGTGAGCTCACTTTCTTACATAGTCTTATAACAAATAAAAGTCCATCATATTTATACGAAAAGCTGCAGTTCTTGCAATCGGTCAGGAGTCTTCAACTTCTTGTGCCTAGATCTGTTTCATCATATGGTGAGCGCTCTTACTTTGTTCAGGCCATTCGTAAATGGAACTCCCTTCCTAGAAATATTCAACTTGCAGGTGCTAGCAGGGGTTTTGTTAGATTGATAAAATCGTATAATGATTTATAGATGTAATTGGTGCACATTGTTTTGATTATTCTTAATGTATTGCAGTTCACTTAATTTCGTCAATTTTTATTTTCTTTTCTTTTCTATTTTTCTTTTTCTTTTTGGTTTCTTTTATTTTCATTTTTGTCTAATTATGCTCATTAAGTAGTTAGTGATTTAATTGGATTAATTTTTGCACATTTTGTATTATTGCTTGTTGCAATTCACGCTACTCTATTTTACGAGCCATAGTATGTAGGTACAGTAATAAGATTATAAGTCTTTTGTACAATTCCAAGTAAATAAATTATTATTATTATTATTAATTTAAAATTGTTCCTCTGGACTGGTTTTAGTCTTACCTTTTTCGAGAGGGTTATGATAAGTGGGGGGGGGGGGGGTTATGTTCACATAACCGGGAAATTCAGAGCAGTCTGCGAAAATTCTGGTAGAACCGATATAAAATCACAAAATATATTGAATTTCCTTCAAAAATATACATTATAGTAACCTTTTTGAAGTCATTCACTTCAATTCATCACACTTTGAATACAATGAACCATTAGATCACTGTTAATTGTCACACATGAAAAAATGTTATCGCCTGTAGCTACTATGCAGATACGCTGTTCGCTTCGGTGTCAGCATTAAAACATCGTGCTGATATTGCGCAAAAACAACAATTGTCAGATCAGCTGCAACTGCTCACTGCCAAAAGTTATGCAGGGGTGCCCACAACCGGATAATGCCCACAACCGCTTAAATCACCCTATAACCGGACATAATTTTCTAACGCATGGACCGATTTTGATGATTCTTATTTTGTTGGGTAACGAATGTTACCCGATTGGTACCATGTTAAACATCTTTCGGGTGGTACAGGGGGGGGGGGGGGGGGTGGAAGCTAACTTTTTAAGGCGTGTAATCGATTTTGTGTTATATAGAATATGATCGCCTATTTTTATTAATGGAAAAAAGTCTTCTGGGGTGGGGCGGGGAAGGAAGAGATGATAGTCCCACTTCGTATCGCGTAGATCGGTTTGGTTTATTCTTTTTCTGATGTGGTACCGTGACAAAATTTTAAACAGTGCAATTGGGTGGGGGAGGAGGTGGATGTCAACTTCTTAACGCATAGACCTTTTTGGATGATTCTTCTTTTGATTTGTAGAATATTTTGCCCCATTGCTACTACGACAACAATGTATGGGGTGGGGTGTGGTGGGAAGTGGTCTTTAAACAACATCTAAACATTTTTTGGATGATTGTTTTTTGTTGTATACATTGCTACTATAAGGAAAAATGTTAACCAAGGGTTGTGGTGGGGGAAGTCTAACTTTGTAACGCGTGGACTGATTTAGATGATTCTGAACGCATAGAGTATCTGTTTGTGTCATGACAAAAAATGTGGCTTATGGTGAGAGTCGAAGGAGAGGCGGCGCCTAGCTTTATAAGGCGTAGACCGATTTCGATGGTTTTATTTTTTCTTTTGTACAGAATACGCTTCCTGATTGGTAAATGATAAAAATTTTCTACCTAGAGTGAATACGATGATTCTCTGACTATGATGATTCTCTCTTGCTTTATAGAGTAGGGTGGTGCACTAGCACGATGGTAAAAATTTTGTATCTAAAGAAAGGATATGAAAGGGTGTACGTGACTAATTTTATAATATGTTGCCGGATTTCGATTTCAGTTGCCGGATTTCCTTTTTAGAGGGTGCAGCACCTCTGCAACTGTTGGAATTGAGTTGTTTGTATGATCAGAATTTTTCGAGTCGTATATACAAAGACACCAAGAAGTGAAAAATAAAATAACTTTTAAAAAAAGAGTTGAATCGACTTCATAAAAAGCATAAAATAATTTTTAATTTTATATCAATTACGACATTTTGAAGTCTTGTACGACGATTAAATACTTTTGTTGTAGTTGTTTGGTTTGTTTGATTTGCACCGACTTCAAAATGTCCTAATAGCTATAAAATTAAAAATTATTTTATGCTTTTTAGCGCTTTTTGTGAAGTCGGTTAAACTTTTTTTTAAAAACTATTTCATTGCATACTTACATTCTAAAGAAGTTTTCTCTTATTAAGAATAAAGTACAACTAAGCAGAATCAATCTTGTTGTGATATTACTTTTTATATTTACTACAAATTAGATGTTGACGGCTTACAAAATATTGCTTTTAAAATTTCAAAGAAATTCTTTTTATCTTAAAGATAGTTGACAGCACGAAACAAAAGTTAACTGCAGGTGAGATGAGACTACTAAGCATCCGCGCCGCTCAAAATCTTCGACTTCTGGGATATGAACAAGATGACGTAATTGGAATTATGGCAAACTATAGTCATTTTCTAACACCTTTGGCTTTTGGCGCCTTTTTAAATGGAAGTCCAATAAGCACGTTGGCTCCATCTTTTAATAAGGGTAAGATATTGTATCATATCCAAAGCAAGTACTATTATAAATTTAAGATTTTTGAAAGATCGAATTCATTGCCACGATTATAGCCCTGCCCTGCTGTACTAACAATCATCATATTTCGTACAACGTTGGCTTAAATTTAATATTTTTTTATATATTTGACTTGCAAAATTTCTAGACGAAAAATTGTTCTAGATATTTCCTCTTGTGTGGGTATCTATAAAAGTTCTACTTCTTGATATTAAAATAAAGAATTATTAGTTTCGTTGATATACCAACCTGAAGAAATAAGTTAAAAATAAAATTAAATTATTTACCACCTGATTTTTGTTACAAAATACTGCAAACAAAATTTCCAACACAATCAAATGATGTACATTTTGACAATGCTTCAGATCTTGTGTAGAGATTTGGAGGGCTAAGTCGTGGCGTTGCTTAGTTGAGCCTCTCGGGTCCCAATTAATTAATTAAGAGACTTATTTTCAATCACTAATTTGTACAGTTTTTCACAATGTTTCTTCGCATTATCATGTTTAACTTTACTTATATAAACTTATTTCTTCACTCGTTGAATTAAAACTAAATCTTGACTGTATCAGTCGCATGTAAACTATTCGCGGTCGCAATCACGACTAATATTAACCATGCTGCTAACCTATTTACATACTTCATTACTTCGGCCATTTAGTTCTACATATTTCACCTCATTCTAGATTTTTCACCTTAATTATTCACCACAGGATCGTCGACATCCTATGTTGTCTAATTATGTATAGTCGTCGGTTAACGCTATTATTGTACATATATTAATAAAAAATTGCTTTCCAGGTGAAGTAAAGCATATGTTTGCTATAACTAAGCCACGAGCAGTATTTTGTGACGACCAGGTGTACGAAATAGTCAAACAGGCAATGGACGAGTTAAGCTGTAAGGTTCCAATTTACTTAATGAAGGGCAGTGTTGAAGGTGTTCCTTCTGTCGAAGAAATTTTTAAACAAACTGGAAAAGAAAATTTATTTGCGTAATTTTGACAACAGAACAGTAGGTACTAATTCACCTCCTTTATAATTGTTATTACTTTTAGACCACAAAAGTTGAAGAGAGGGGGTGACGCTATCGCAGCAATCTTATGTTCTTCAGGTAGCACTGGTCTTCCAAAAGGAGTCAGCATGTCTCATCGATCTCTAATAATACAATGTGAAGGGTAAGACTGCAGTACTAAAGCTTTTGACAGGAAACCATATATACTGGAATTTCAAAACACTAATATTTTAAAATGTATTTCAAACATTTCATGTCAATTTAAGCTTGCACTGAGTCAGCTGATAAACTTCTATTATATTCAAATGTAAGGACTAGATGCTAGCTTATATGCGATAGTATTCCTTTCTACCAAGTTTCGTAATTCTGATTACATAAATAGCTAACAGACTTTTTAGAAATTAACCTAATCGAGTTTAATTAACGTTCTTTTGTTCCTCGATTTTTTAAAAATAATATTATTTTATTGTAGGTACTTAGGAAACGACGATGTTCTGGTCAACTTTAGTAACCTATATTGGATAACTGGGCTATTGATGATGATTACGGGGATACTCCGCAATGTTACCTGTATTTTAACAGATGAGTCATACTCGCCAGAGATGATGCTTCGCCTGGTTGAAGAACATAAGATCACAGTGGTTGCTACTTCGCCTTCTCAAATGGCACTGGCACTCCAGTGTCCAGACATTAAGTTTAGGGATCTATCGAGTGTAAGACTATACATATGCGGTGGTAGTGCAGTTCCACTTGTTTTGGCCAATAAAATGGAAAGATATCTAGAGCATGGTCACTTAATTGTCACCTATGGAATGAGTGAAATATCTGGCTTGTCTACGATCAATGAGCCGGGTAAACAAACTGGTGCAGTTGGAAAATTACTTCCTGGCATGGAAATAAAATTAGTGAGTGAAGATGGAAACCAGCTAGGAATTGGAGAAGAGGGAGAAGTTTACATAAAACCAAACTATAAATGCCTCGGATACTATGGGAATCCTCAAGCTACAAAAGAAACTTTTGACAGTGATGGCTGGGTTCATTCAGGTGACATAGGTTACTTTGACCATGATGGAGCTCTTTTTCTTGTCGATAGGAAAAAAGATATTCTAAAATATAAAAATTTTCATTACTCTCCCTCTGAAATCGAGGCTGTGATAAATGAGATTCCTGACGTTGTAGAGGTTTGCATTTTTGGATTACCAGACATAGAAGCAATAGATTTACCAACTGCGGCAGTTGTAAAAAGGGAAGACAGTCCGCTAACAAAAGATGACGTGTATAATTATGTTGCAAAAAATATGTCAGATCCTAAGCATCTGAGAGGTGGAGTATATTTTCTGAAGTCGTTGCCAAAAACTGCCTCAGGAAAAGTGCAGCGAAGAAAAGTAAAAGAAATATTCAGTCAGTGCCAGGAGACTGAAGAAGTTGTAGATAAGTAGAATAATATTCACGTACTACTATATAAGCAAAATTATGTTAGAGTACTGAGTGCTTCCTATGATTTAATAAAGTTGTATTAAAATGTTTTCTTGCCTTATAGAATTAAAAACAACTCCTCGTATATATATATATATATATATATATATATATATATATATATATATATATATATATAATTCTTACGTACTGCAACACTTCTGGTTTCCCATTGTGGGACGCTCGCCATTAAAGTGATCCTCTTTGCTTCAAAATATCGCTTTGGGCACCTTTAGTTAAGCCGTACTGTTCAATCAAGTGGTAGTGGATCTGTTTCTTCTACAATCATTTTCAAGATGATCTACACCAGCGCTTATATTTATGACGCGGGTACTGTGGCTTCAGTATTCCTGGCGGTCTCTCTCTCTAGTTCCCGCAACCCCTTGTGCAGCATGGCGAGGGATATGAATTTCACCCGATGCGAGACAACGATTGCAAGTGGACATGCAATTTACACATTACATTTGCTCTACAACCCCCTTGGCCTCTTTATCGTAATTTGTTGTCATCAGAAAACAACCATGGGTCGGTGGGCCACCGGATTAGCAGGCCCATTTGTTATCACTTACTACACCGACGAATTTTCCTGCAACTTTCACAGTGAAACAGTGATATCTGTTGTGACAAAACCATGCATTTTCGAACCCAATCAAAATTTTGGTCCTTGTATAATCCTATAATTATTCTTGGAGCAGCTTTTAAAACATCTTCTGGCGATAGAAAAGCCATTCTTAGGTGCTTGAACCTTATGCGTCGAATGGCGTTACTGTATATAAAAGTGACATGAAAACGCCGCCTTGTTCAAGCATTTCTAGGCGTATGCCTTTTCATCTAAGTTTGGGTTTGGGATACTTTCTATAAAACATAATCCTCCTCTTCGCCAAACTATTATACAATTAACCAGAGGGATTGATCTCCTTTATTTGTAGCACTTAGTTGTAGATGATACGATTGTTCGCAATTGTGCTTCATCAGTTCTACTTTACATTTAACCTGTACATAAATATGGACATCTTCAAACCTTTACTCTATAGTCACACTTTAATGCCATTTTCCTTTCTTTTTCTATATCCTCTAGTTTCTTCGAAACACGTTTTTTCTCAAGCGTTTGGGAGTTACAGGGTGATTCACAAATTTCAGTTTTTCATGGTATTCACATTACTCTTTTATTTTTATCTTTTGATCTAATTAACATAGTGACATAGAACAAACGCTAAAAAACTACTATCTCAATGGTATTTCCACTCCCACCATTACAGGTACAGTCACTTCCAAAAGTGAAAAAAAAAATGGTTTTCGCTTACCTAAAGTTCAGCATTTTCGCAAAATTTTCTCCGAAATTCATGTAATTAGTACACCTCTTTTTTATTTTTATTGGATTACCCATCTTATTATCTTTCCAAAAAAGTGCAACATGTCCACGTAGAGAAAATTTGTAGAAATAATACGTAGAAATCCTATCGGAGAATATTATAAAAATCAACAAATTAAATCCTTCTAAGTCCCGGTTTAAGGCGTATTGCAGCCAGTCTCGGCTAACTAAATCCTCCCTATTGTTAACTGGGCTTGAATGAACTTCATCCTTCATTGTTCCCTATAAGAAATAGTCCAATGGGGAAAGGTCTAGAGATCTAGCAGGCCAAGGAATCGGTGCACCCCGTCCAATCCAGCGGTTAGGAAATTTTCCACTTAGTAATATCTTCACAATGTTAGCCTTATGCTCTGGTACTCCATCGTGTTGGTGAAACATTCCCCTAAGATTATCCATAGGGTTCTCCTCTATTAGAGGCAGTTCATTGTCCAAAAAGCCTGCATAAATTTCACTATTAAGCACTTGCGGCAAAATGAATGGTCCTACCAAATGGTTGCCGATGATAACAACCCAAATATTGACACTAAATCTCTGCTGAAATAAGGTAACGTTTGCCCTGTGTGAGTTAGTATTCGACCAGGTATGGAGGTTATGGAAGTTCGTGATATCATTTCTGGTGAATTGACATTCATCTGTCCACAAAATACAGTGCTAAATTTCAGTTTTCTCTCAGAATCTCCTTCCAGTAATCCTTGGGTTGGGTGATGATGATATGGATATGGACGTAATCCCCCTCGATTAATAACCCTCCAACCCTTAGATGGCGATACTCCTAAACATGCAATGGTAGTGTTGACATTTTTGGAAAGGTCATTAGGATAGTTGTTTTTTAACGTTTGTTTGATGTCACTGCGTTGGGTAGATCAAGAGATAAAAATAAAAGAGTAATGTGCATACCATGAAAAACCGAAATTTATGAATCACCCTGTAACTCCTAAACGCTTGATATTGCCCCCCCCCATACAATTCGTTTTTTTGTTTAGTTAAGATCTATCACCCCACTCATTTTGGCACGTCAGATCTGAAACACCCTGTAGATAATAATCCATAATTAGTTATATGAAATTAAATAATAATTAAATAAGGAGAAACAATCCTATAGTCAATTATATCCCTCACAAATAATACATTACTGATTTTACTACGAACCGAGAGCTTTTGTATATCAATAGGCTTACACCTAGTTTCGTAAGACGGCACACCATCATTGTAGCTTTCGCAAGGAATATCGCGTAAATCTTCTCTGCACACTTTCGATTCTATCAGAATGTACAGCATAATGCGGATCCCATAAGACTGAGCAATATTCAAGTACGGTTCTGACAAAGACAACAAAAAGACTTTTAAGAGTATAACGGTCAGAAAACTCATTACCCCTTCGTTTCACAAAGCCAAGGCGAGAATTAGATTTACACACATGCCCATTAAATGTCAGTTGATTATCAAGTAAAATTTCAAGATCAGAAACAGCGTCACACTTTGCAATGCTATAATTATTGATGGTTAAATTAAATGCTAATTTTAGCAATCTACGAGTAAAGGTGGGATGATGACATTTGGTCAAATTATAAAGAAGGAAATTCCCACAACACCACCTAGCAAAACTTTCAATGTCAGGGTGAAAATTAGTCACATCTTGCAAGCTATTTATGTTCATATAAATTTGTAAGTCATTAGCAAAACCAAGGCAAGAAGCACAATTAAAAGTGGTAAATACATTATTAATGAACATGTTAAACAGGGTGGGACCTAAATGACTTCCATGAGGAACACCAGAAAGTACGAGTATAACATAAGAAAGCTCATTATTATGACCATTTGCTTCCGGTTTGCTAAATAGGAGTCCAACCAGGCAAGCAGAGAGGAATGGAAGACAAACAGTCTGTATAAAGTGCGTCAATCTGTCCACCATCCTCAATTGTTCTAATTCAAAAATTGGTGAAAGAAACAAGATTAGTTTCAGTTGAACGACGGCTAACAAATCCATGCTGATAAACAGAGATATACTCCTTAATAACAGCCGGGAATTTTTTAACAACTATGCATTCAAATATCTTTCGAATTTGAGAAAGTTTGCAAATAGGTCTATAATTTCGAACAACACTCTTATCACCTGACTTAAGTATAGGACGCACAAAATAAAGCTTATACTCATCGGGAAATACCCCAGAAAACAGAGATGGACTGAAAATAAGTGACAAGGGTCTAGATAGAATCTCCCTAAAATTGAAAAGGAACACACCAGGTATATTGTCAAGTCCTGAGAAGCTATTTAAAACATCTTCCAAGCTATTTAAAACATTTAGAATCTCAAGCTCGGTTACGATAAGTGAGCCAAGATCAACAACAGGAGGAATATAGTGAACAAGGATCACTCTCATAAACAGACTCAATGTATTCGGCGAACAGCTCACAAGCTTCAGAATTGTTATTCGCAACTGTATTATTGTAAAAGATAGACGAACGAATACTATAAGAATTTCTTTTGCTATTTAAAAAACTCCAGAAATATTTAGGGTTACATTTAATATTCGATTCAACCGAAGCTACATATTGACTATACAAAAATTTATTTAAAAATTTATACTTAATAACGATTATGCACCCTATTACGAGCTGTTTTAAGTCTAGAAAGTCGATAATTCCTAAAGTAGAGTATCTAAATTCATTAAAAAAAATAAAGGAGCTGTACAAAGCAAAATATCAATAATTGGATGTACATAATTAAAAAATATGGTCATATACATTTTAGGTTATTGTTTTAGTATTTCAGTCAAATTTTTCCTAATTAAGAACCCCACGGGCCTGCTTTTAACTTCAGAAACTAATACTGTGGTGGTTGGGGGTGGGGCAATGTATGCAATTACTTCCCCCCGCTTGAGTCTCGACCGAACTTTTTTTTTATAGCGGAAAGACGCCTATAAGAAAAATTGCGGCGAAAAGCAATGTAAAAATTACTATACTTAACCGGAGTGATGGAGGGAGTCAAATTTAGACTTATTTCAAAAGGCCAACCCGTACTTTTTACAGTACACTTAAAGTATTTACTTGATTCACGAATAAAATTCATTAGTTATTCTACAAAAGTAAAAATTCCTATTATAAGAAATATTTTTTTCTGAATAATAAAGTATTGTCGTAATTATGATATTAAATAATTGATCGGGATTATTTTTAGAATAGAATTCGATATTAATTTTAAACTGAACTGATCACATATTTGCAGTCGCTTGGCATGGGTTTGCTCTAGAAATGTAAGAAGTACTTCTTCTGACTTGTCGCTGATATGCAAGTCCCACATCCGGCCTATACTGAAATATAGTTTCCACATTTTGACAGAGGCCGGGCATACCGCTTTGTCCGAGTAGATAAAGTTTAAAGAAAGACTATCAAACTTATTAACGACTTCACTATCTCTGAGAACATTGATTCTCTGAAGCATCGACGGAATTTCGGTTGTCTTTTACTCTTCCATTACGTGTTTCACGCTTCTGTAACTATTTTCACGGCCATTGTTCTAACGAAATTGCTAATCTATACTCTATTCCAAAAAGATTGGCAGTACACGGTAAATGACAAGTTATGAAGCCAAATTTCTCAAACTCGTCAAAAACCGTCTACAACCATCCCTTCGATCATTTTTGGTCGAGAATTCGAGTGACTGGAACGGTCGGAAAGTACATTTAGTGTAGCCAGATTATATCTTTTAGTAGTAGGTTTGTTGAAATGCTTGAATTTACTTATTATAAATTGTTTTGAATTATTTATTTTGAAATATTTATATATTTTTGGTTCAATGTTGCAGAGCTTTTAATAAAAAAAGCCCTAATGAATGGTTACTTTTGATATGACAACCCGCGTCCACGAGTAAAAATCAGAAAATGTTCCGAGTTGAAATCGTGGCAACAGCGTGCTGAGGAAGAAGGTTGGGTGTACAGGAAAATGATTTGAAAATAAAGAAGACAGCAATGGTCCATAAGATCGCGTACTGCCAATCTTGTTGGAACAGATTATAATTCTTTGTAGACACATTACAACGCGCGATAGAAAAGCTTTAGTTGCTCCCACCCCTATACTCTAAAGGACAAATTTGGACAAATATTGCCAAGTTTTGGGAATCTCTCGTAAGCAGAACAACACGCATATTAAATAGTTTACCATATTTTGCTTTTCTCCCGTTTTATGAGCCCCAAACTTTTAAAGGAGGCGAACAACGTCGCTCCTATTAACCCATTTCCCTTATGCTTAATTCCTTTGGAATTCTGATTAAAGAATAATAATTGAATATTATTTAATACTTTTATTAATAATGTAATAAAAAAAATTAGTTAAGAGCATATTGGACATGCACATTTCACATGTTCAGTACACCTTTCACTTTATGAAAAGGAGGTTCAAAAAAATAATACCAAATTGTATCTTAATAGGTTTATAAATGAGAGGATGGAAGCCTATGACATACGGTCTGACGGACAGAGTGAAACTATAATGCTTTCTAGTTGCTATGGAACTGTAAAACCTATACCTCACCTACATAAGCGCACGGACGAAGTGAAACTTCGTTCGCCTTTGTTAATGAATAACTTTAAATTCAATAGGTGAAAAAGAGTAATGAAAAGCATTAAACCAACTTTCGAAATTTACAACGGTTACTAGCGGCTTATGGTAACTAAAGTGGGATACCAGTATTCGTTCATTTACTGTTAGTAGATATTTGGTAAAAACTTTCATTTTATAAGAGAGCCAAACAGAGCGATATTCAAATGTACATAAGTGGAACATGCTATGGATATTCAACAAAATTTTTATCTAATTTCAATTCACATTTAACGTATTTTACAGCTACTATATTATAGGAAACACAATAATTTTTGACTATAGTATAATCTATTAATGTCTTCGAATTTGACTTATTATTTGACTTATTAGAGAGCTCTGCTTCTTTTCTATCTCAATAAATGTTATATTCTTTTAGTAGAATTAATCCTTCTAACTCAGAAGGCGCACTTCTTAGGCAGAAGCCTAGAACCATTTGACCTATTCGCCGAATATAAAATATATTGAGGCGAATGAGGCTCCCACACCAACATGCAAAAGAAAAAACAGTAGTTAACACAGTAAAATACGCCTACCCACAACAGTCAGAGGTGCCTAGACAACAGAGATCGTTACAGCTAATCCATGGTAAGTCAAAAAGAGGACACATATTCACGACTCTATACATGCGTTCTATAATAATAAGAGTAGTGTTTCCATTCGAATACAGAAGGATCTCAATGCAAAACAAACAAAAACGCGAAATTAAACAAAAACTAGTGCGAGCAAAAGAATGAATTACAAATTGTAGATACTCCTTTTAAGTGTCACCTTGTCCACACAAGTATCAAAAATCTCTCCGATATCATTAGCAGACCTACACATGCAGTTAATAGGCTCGAACATGCCGTAATTAGTGCGTGAAAAAGCAATCTGTAAAGGTGATCGATTGCGTAGGGAATAGGACAGTTCTCTAGGCAATACTTTGGAAGCTAGTTCAACACTGTCTAGCTTTCCTGCAGAAGCTGATGCAAAAATATCAAATCTGCAACCCAACGACGCTTCTCGAGTGTAACAAGTTGCAGTAACCCTAAGCGCTCCTCATAAGGTGGTAGAATAAGAAAGTCATTCCAAGGCAAAGAACGCAGGGCCGATCGCACAAACCTCGGACGGACGGACGGACTCCATACGTTTAATGTGGCATCCGTAAAACGGAGACCAAACTTGACTAGCATATTCAAGCAGGGGTCTAACCACGTAAAAAGATGGAGTCTTATTTGAGGGCTGGGAAATTCCTTGGACCATCGAAGAATAAATCCCAGCATAGAGTTTGCCCCAGCAACGACAGTATTAATATGGGAGATGAAGTTCAATTTAACATCAAGATACACCCCCAAGTCCCTCACCCCTCCACCCGTTTTATACCAGTACCCTAAAACATGTACTGAAAAGTACGGAAGGACATAACTTGACATTTCTCAATGTTCAGCTTAAGGTTGTTGTTACAGCACCACTCATAGAAAATGTGCAAGTCTGATTGCAAAATCTCACAATCAGCATTAGATTTGATTGGGAGAAAAATCTTAATATCGTCAGCATATATAAGAATTTTACATCTATGAAGCAAATACAAAGTATCATCAATAGGTAAGATGAATAGCAATGGGCCCAGATGACTGCCCTGGGGAAAGCCAGAATTAGCAACAAAATCATCAGAGAGTGCGCTATATAAGTCCTATTAGATTAGTACGACTTAATCCAACCAATAAGCGATGGCGGGAAACCCAACTTAGCCAATTTAAAGGCAATGACAGAATGAGATAGCTTATTAAAGGCCTTACTAAAATCAGTGAAAATACAGTCAGTTTGGCAACCATCTGTGAATCCACCCACAGTGCAGGAAACAAACTCAACCAAGTCTGAAACCGTGGACCTATCCTGAAGAAAACTATTCTGACGAGTGGAACCACACTTCAGACCAGAGTTGCCAATTCGGGCGATTTCGCGCCGATTGGGCTCCTTTAGCCATCAGTCGGGCGCCAAAATTTTGCTCTCTGCGACTAGGCGCTTTTTGGGCGATTTTTTAATTCTTGCTGGGCGCTTTTGGGCGATTTTCTGTCACAGTAGAAACAATTTTGCTGTCGAGTTATCTCAATTTCTAATTTTGCGCGAATAACTTTTTACTGAACTCCGAACGAGTCCAAACTGGCGACTTGACTTTGTCACCGAATCTGGTGTTTTTGAACGCCTCATTGGTAACAGAATTTTATTTTTTTCTGAATTCAGACACGTCTAAAAGTTGGTGATTTTTAATTTCGTTTTTCCACATTTCACCGCGGCGGCTTCTCGTGATTTTGGTGAAGCCAATTTAATTTATTAGTTTATTAGATATAATAAAGTGACTGTGCTGTGACGCCATTTACATTGCTATACCATTTTTGTGTAATACAATTTTTTTAAATTATAAAAGTCATATCTTTGATTAAATAAATTGCTAAATTTGCTAATTGCATTTGCTAAATCTGCCTATTGTAATTTGAATTACAGCATTCTTTATTAAGCCGTTAAAGGGGAGCAGTTGCCAGTTATATCGTATCGATGTTCAGTTTCAGTAAGTTCAGTTAACTTTTCAACATTTTTGCTGTTAAGCTAAGTGTATGCAGTTATTTTTATTTGTTAATTTATATCAAAATAAGTGCTACAACATTAAATCTGGATAAGAAGCATTTACTGGTAATTATCCTATTTAATATAAGGAATATAAGTTATTTTCGTTGTGTTATGTGTCTGTTAAAGAAAAGATTGTTTAATAATTAGTGATATTTCGTTTATTTTATATTCATATTGAGTTTCGTGAAAGACTATTTTAAAATTCCTGCAGGTGAATAGATTACGTTGCAATTTATTATCGTGCAGAGTAAGCCGGTTAAAAATTAAATTTCTCCTTCAAAATTGAGAAAAATACGATGTATCGTTTTATTGCAAGGAATCTGGATAAAAGCATTTATATTCTGATGGTAAGAAAAAAATGAAAACGGAATTAATCGATTTGTCTTCTTGTGAGTGGCTCAATTATTAAAGACTGTGACTCTTTGCACTTACGTGTATTTACGTATACTTACGTGTTTAACGTCAACAATTTATTAGACTTAGACAAAAGTACACGTAAGTGGAAATAGTCACTTCCATTACTAAATACTTAATTAAGAGTGTTTTTTGTTTTTCACGACGACTCTCAAAATTTTAAATTTGTGTTACTTGTATCTGTTGCTGTGATTATTGCAATAAATATTACATTAAAGTTGTACAACCAACCCTTTGAAAGATTTGATTGATTATAAAATCTTAAGGCGATTTTTGGGCGATTTCAAATATGGCGCGGCGCCTTTGGGCGCTTTCAGCGCCACGGCTCGGCGCCTTTTGCTTTATACCGTCTGGCATCTCTGCTTCAGACAATCAGCATGAAACTGAAGGCCACAGACGCCATCACAGGTAATCCCATCTCGGGAAATCACCTTTGCACAGGCACTACAGCAGGCCATAACCACTGACATGTATTAAACTGGACTGACTTATAAGCTGTCTCATATGGGTACAATTTTACTTTCAGTGGAGGAAAACCATTTTTAATTTCCAATGTTTACTGTGAATTTCCAGCTGTTCCAAGCTGAATAAAAGAACCAAATATATACCAAATGAAATATTTAATTTTAATCTTTTACATGGTTGTAAGGAAAATGTAAAAATCATTGGAATTCCTGAAATAAAAATTACAAAAAAAGGTTATTCTAATCTGCAAAATGCTTACTCAGAAAGAGATATAAAATGATTGTGAATATTGTCATCTATTTCTAACGCCAGCATTTATAGGCGACATGACGTTGGCAATTAAGAAAACCATGTTGAAAAAAAAGATGCTTACCCAGAAAGGGACAACTAGCGAAAAGTGATACCATTTTCTTGAAGAAATTTCATGGCACCAGTCACTCCAGTATTATATATCTCATAAATAAATAATAAAATAAATAACAGAAATAGCAGACAAGAAATAAAATAAAACAATAAAACAAACAAAAAGTAAAAGCCAGATCAACAGAAGGGGGGAAAAATAAATAGATAAAAAATAAATAAGAACAGCGAGAGAATAATAAATAATTAAGAATTAACAGGGGTTAGCGGCTATGTGGTAAAATAAATCAGAGTTTAAAATAAATGAGGGAAATCAATAGTCAACAAAAGATAACCGAGAATTAATGGTCAGTTGGTAAAACAAGGTAAATAACTAGATCAACAGAAGTGGGGGAAAAATAAGCAAACAAAACCAGAGAGAGAATAATATATAACAAAGAGGTAACAGGGGTTAGCGGCTTTGTGGTAAAAACAAATCAGAAAAAAATAAATGAGGGAAATAATAAATAACAAATAACAAAAGAAATAGGAATTAATAGTCAGTTGGTAAAACAAAGTAAAAATTCAGATGAGCAAAAGTGAGGGAACTAGCAAATAAATAAGAACAAAAAGAGAAAATGTCAAATCAACAGAAACAAGTAAAAAATGAAATAAACGAAACAAAGAGAAAACAGCAGCCAAGCAAAACGGCAAAACTAACAGCGACGGGAAACCAAGAACAGAGGCAAAGAAAAACGGTCAAAATTATGACGGGTTTGGTAACAACAAAACAGAATTTAAAAAAATGAAGAAAAGCAATAAACAACAGAAGGTGACAGGGACAAAATAAGACAGCAAATCAGAACAGGAGTGAAAAAGACACATAAAAACAGAAAAGTCAAGAGTGACAAGCAAAACGGAGGAGAAGAGGAGAACCAAGAAAATTTAGATTCGGAAAAAAACACGAACAAACAAATAAATGGAAAATTAAAATAAGACTCGACGACAGAAACAGAGGGAAAAGATAAAAAGAGAAAAAAGCGGAAAAAAACAGAAATAAATAAATAAAATTACTGAAAACAAAATCAAATGGACAAACAAGAATAAAATAAATAAACAAACAAAGCAATTACAACCTAACATAGAGGATCGACGATCGGACTTACTTAAAGGTTAAGACTCGATCGTAAAGCAAGAACAGTGAAGAACCAAGGAACATTAATGTCACGCACAAACGCTTGAGAGCAAAGATAAATACAGAAAACGGACGATGGAACCAATGACGCAACACAACAAATCAATAAACCGGTGACAGCATCCGAACTCGACACCGGGAAAAATGCGAAGAAAAAAACGCGCATAGAAATAAAACAGAATAAATATATGCCCAAAGAAAAAATCAAAAGGCAAAGCGCGAGGGCAGCCAGCTTTTAATAAATAGCATAAAATATTAAAGAATAAGAGCATACATCGTAGCTTCAAACATATAATAAACAGAAAATCAACGAGCAAAGAGAAAAAAAAACAAAGCAATAATTAGAAATATACACACAATTGATCCCCACTAACAAATAAAAATATTAGAAAAAGGAGACGTTAAACGTATACAAAAAACGCATGAACAAAACAGCAGTACCCGTGAGAGTGCTTGAACTCGACATCAAAGTCGGGCAATGACCCCAAGCGAATGATCAACTCTGCAAACGGAAGAATGTAAACGGCGAAACAAAAACAAAGCAAAGCAAATAACACAAATGTCCACAGAACTAACTGTCACCAATCTAACACTACACCATCCGTGAACACTATTAACACATTTCAAGGAATAATTTAGAAATAGGAAAGTACTCGAAGAAATTAGAAATTAATCTAAAAAATCAACCGAAAAGTAAGCAGAAGCACAAATCACGTTCGATCGCTATGACAGACACAGCTGGATTTGATTTTTTGATTTTGGATTTCAAGGGGTTAGGCCACCCTAGAGGAAAAAAATAGGCTTTTTTGGGGATTTTCGTTTTCAGAAAAACTACAACATAATTCCAGATTACAAAAATTATATCATACATATCACTGACTGTATACAATAATTTTTTTGAAGCGATTAATTTCAAAATGGCGGCTGTGCAGCGTTTTTGCGATGACGTCTCCATTTTTCAAGGGCCCATGGCCGGACAAACAGCTCTTGTAATTTTTCAAATATGATAAGCCAATGAATTTTTTTCAATTGTATATAACAACAACTACGTTGGATTTATTTCGATATATTGATTTTTGGCCAAATGGCGCACTTTTAAAGATAAAAGTTGAAAATTTGCCTAAAAAATCATCAGAAAATTGTTAATAACAAATGAACTGCAATATAAAAAGGAAATCCTACCTACTTTTATAGACTATGTATTTTTAAAGGTACATTAAAAATTTCAAGTGAATCGGTTGAAAACTGTCTGAGTTATGTTTCCGCCCAACTTAAAAAATCTAGTTTTGAGATAAACGCGTTTGAAGTTTTGAGTAGTAAAAAATCATGAATAATTTTGCAATACCTTTAATCTTAAAATTTGAAAATCGAGTACTTAGAGGTTTTTCGCGGCCATAATGTTTTGGAACATCATTTTTGAGGTCCTAAGAGACTATTTAAAAAAATAAAAAATAAATGGATTTTTCAAAAATTCTAGAGTGGCCTAACCCCTTAAGAAAACTTGCTTGCTTTCATTATTACATAACCGCGATCCAGATTATTATTTTTGGCATATAGTTGCTAAAGATATGACATTATCTTGGAATCTATTACGAGGTTTAACTATATAAATATAGTATATTTTTCTGTAAAGTTTAAACCTATGTAACTCACTTTCGCTAAGCGTTAGTACGACAATTAAGTTAAGCTTTATAAGGCTTAGGTTTATGTTTCTGACAAGAAATATTTTGGCAATTACATTTGTTTGCAGTTCATTTGTGGGATTATGACTTGCTTAGATATCATTGGATAGCAACTAGAGAAACATTTTTATTATAGTGCGAGAAGCTTTAGATACTAACAATCTCCGCCACTTTACATAGAAAACATTTGATATAAAAGTAGTGACACCGCAAAATTAGAACAGTTGATTTTGAAAATATCTCAGAGCAGTTATAATTCAAAAATGACACATTTTAAGAGTGAAACGCACTATGATGCTGTTAAGAAAATCTGGCGTGGCCCTGATGTGCAACAACAGTTTAATACGGATGCATCTTTGGGACAGGTTTTGTTCGATATGATCAATTTAAATCCTGATAAAGTAGTGCAGGTGAGATAAGGAAAAGTGAAGAAGTGAGTGAAAAGTGTTTAGAGTACTAGTAAATGCAAATAGTGGACTTTTTTAATTCATTACTTTCCTTAATTTACTGAATAAAATTATTTCCGTTACGTAATGTCGTTCGATTAAGGAAATTTCATGGTCGTACAAAAACGTAGAACTATCCAAAGTCTTAGATATCATCAGGCTTGCCAAAATTTATTTTAACACGCCAATTGTGTCAAATCTGTTTTTGAATCGATTTGGGTTAATTGAGCGGCACTTGTGGACTTGTCTATTAATTTTGAGATATTTCCAATTGTAAAGTCGTATTGTCCACACCAAATGTCTACTTGTCCAAAACAAATTTAATTGTAATTTTGTATAAAATCTGTTGGAAATATGTGTAAGTAAAATAAAAACCTAGTAAAACATTAACGACACCTCGTATACCTAGCAATTCGACAACTTATTTCATGTGATTAATTAGATACATGCGGGAACGGGAACCGTGGAGTGCATGAAGCAAATTTCGGTACACACAAAAATATTAAAGCACTTAAAAACGCCAAAACCACTAAAAACTTAATTGAAGGTAAGCAAGGGAAAACAATTTCGAAATCGTGTTGGTAATAATTTTTACTAGCAAAAATGCTAACAAGATTCCCAACTTCGAAAAATTAAATAAATAAAAAAGAAGCTTGAGAATGTTTTAACAAAGTCTGTCGCTGCTTCTTCTAATTAGAAGTGGAAGAGCACAGTCTAACTGATCGAACAAGAAATTGTTGTTCGGTTACGCGAAATCGATAATGGGTCGTTGGTAATGAAATGGTGCGACTGGAAAGTGGAATACGATTAAACTTGATCAAAAGTGAATTATAATAATTCTATGGAGAAATAAAATAGTACGATAATTCATCGAGGCGGCATCCGATAATAGTTTTGGTGTAAGGAGGGACAGGAAGAAATATCAATAGGACTCCTATGTATAATAATGGCATTTGATTTACAAGGATTTAGAATTAATGCATTATTTTCTGCCCGCATGGATAAACGTTCGAGGTCGTCATTCAATCGACAAACGGCATCTTCGATTAATCCCAGTGGTCTAGATATATACATACAGTTGTGTATCATCATATGTGCAATTTACAGTCTTAATAAAAATTGAGAATAACAAGGGACCAAGAATAGAGCCTCGGGATACTCCACTATTGACATCTCGAAAGCCATACGATTTACTGTCACAAAAAACTTTCTGTTGACGAGAGGTGAATTTGGGCCATATTAGCTTACATGCAGGTCCAGCATATACCATAGTATTTTTTTAAACTTTCCGTGAAACTTAAATATTTGAATTATTATTCTCCGATATAAAATTTAATTCCTTGTCATCAAATAGAACTAATAGTTAAAAATCTGCTAAATTAGAATTAATCCGCAAAATAATTTATAATTATAATTTTTTTGAAAAAATTGTGAAGAAAAATCGAATTTTTTCTCGTTATTTAATTTCAAATGACCCAGTTACGAGATATCGCGTACACCGCAAAACACCTTTTTTCAAGGAGGTTTCGGAGATCGTCTGCTGTGTTAATAAGCTAAAATTCCTCTCCAAAAATAATTCTTGAAAAATCGTTTTTTTCGGCCTCTTGACTGCGTATAACCCCTTAAGTGGTACCAAATTCTATTGTTAGGAAATTCGGCATCTTGCTCGCAGTAGCCATCGAGTTGTTTGTTAAAAAAATTTTTTTTTTCAAAAGACGTAGTCCAAGTATAGCTAGATCTGAATCGATTCAATTTTCTTGTTTTTTTTTATCAGAATGTGAATTTTAACCGACTTCCCAAAAACAAAGAGCTTTTAAGTTCGACACGTATTTTTTTTATGTATGACCGGGCATAATTTTCTAACGCGTAGACCGATTTTGATGATTCTTATTTGCTTGGGTAAGGTATGTTCCCCGATTGGTACCATGTTTTCTGGGGGGGGGGGGGGGGGGGGGGGAAGAGATGATAGTCCCACTTCGTATCGCGTAGATCCGCGTATTACCCCATTGGTACCGCGACAAAATTTTAAACAGTGCATTTGGGTGGGGGAGGAGGTGGATGTCAACTTCTTAACGCATAGACCTTTTTGAATGATTCTTCTTTTGATTTCTAAAATATGTTGCTCCATTCCTACTACGACAAAAATGTATGGGGTGTGGTGAAGGTGGTCGTTACCCAACATCTAAACATGTTTTGGATGATTCTTTTTTGTTGTATACATTGCTACTATAAGGAAACATGTTAACCAAGGGATGTGGTGGAGCTAGTCTAACTTTGTAACGCGTGGGCTGATTTAGATAATTCTGAATGCATAGAGTATTTGTTTGTGTCATGACAAAAAATATGGCTTATGCTGAGCGTTAAAGGAGGTTTATGAAGATTTCTGACCCCCCACCCCCAATGTTACGCAACACTCAGATGATTATTTTTAACTAAAGATGTCAATTATGTTGCGCAAAATACCGGAATAAGAAGCAATGTAAATTAAAAGAAATTTCAGCCCACTTTGGCCCTAATGTGTGTGCGTGAAATTCGTAAGTTCATGGTTTGTAGTTTAGGTGGTTTGCAGGACCGCAACGGTTGGCCTCTTAGAGTCCAAACCATGGACTCATGGTACTCGGCTTATTGTGGTTATTTGCAATATATATACTTCTGTATACTCAGTGACGCGACTCTTTTCATATCTAAAAAAGTATGTTCAGTGTAGATATACCATATAAAATGAGCCGTAAGTCACGAGTTAGGACTTTTAATTTTAACAAAAACTTACTGTTACGTAACGAGTTTCTTGGCCTCCCCCCCGCCTCACTAACTACTTTACGTAATACTTGAACGGCTCCTAAGGCGTAGACTGATTTCGTTAATTTTGATTCTGTTGTACAGAATACGCTTCCTGATTGGTAAATGATAAACATTTTCTACCTTCAGTGACTACGATGATTCTCTGACTCTGACTATGATGATTATCTCTTGCTGTATAGAGTACGGTGGCGCTCTAGCACGATAATAAACATTTTGTATCTAAGGAAAGGATATGAAAGGGTTACCGTGACTAATTTCGTAATATGTTGCCGGACTTCGATTTCAGTTGCCGGATTTCCTTTCTAAAGGGTGCAGCACCTTTGGAACTGTTGAAATTGGGTTGTTTGTATGATCAGAATTTGTCGAGTTGTATATACAAAGACACCAAAAAGTAAAAAATAGAATAGCTTTTAAAAAAGAGTTGATCCGACTTCATAAAAAGCATAAAATAATTTTCAATTTTTATATCTATTACGACATTTTGAAGTCCTGCACGACGATTAAAGTTGTAGTTGTTTGGTTTGTTTGATTTGCACTGACTTCAAAATCTCCTAATAGATATAAAATTAAAAATTATTATATGCTTTTTAGCGCTTTTTGTGAAGTCGGTTAAACTTTTTTTTAAAAACTATTTCATTGCATACTTACATTCTATTCTCTTATTGAGAATAAAGTACAACTAAGCAGAATCATTCTTGTTGTGATATTACTTTTTATATTTACTACAAATTAGATGTTGACGGCTTAGAAAATATTGCTTTTAAAATTTCAAAGGAATTCTTTTTATCTTAAAGATAGTTGACAGCACGAAACAAAAGTTAAATGCAGGTGAGATGAGACTACTTAGCATCCGCGCCGCTCAAAATCTTCGACTGCTGGGATATGAACAAGATGACGTAATTGGAATTATGGCAAACTATAGTCATTTTCTAACACCTTTGGCTTTTGGCGCCTTTTTAAATGGAAGTCCAATAAGCACGTTGGCTCCATCTTTTAATAAGGGTAAGACATTGTATCATACGGAAAATAAGTACTATTATAAATTTAATATCTTTGAAAGATCAAATTCATTACCGCTATTATAATTCTGACCTTACTAACATACAACATTGGCTCAAATTTCATATTTTTTGTGTAAATACAGGGTGTCTCAGAATGAGTGGGGTGATAGATCTCACTTAGCCAAATTAAAAATTGTATGGCAAGGGGGGGAAGTCTCAACATTTGGGAGTTACAGGGTGATTCACAAAATTCAGTTTTTCATGGTATGTACATTACTCTTTTATTTTTATCTTTTGATCTACTCAACATAGCGACATCAAACAAACGCTAAAACTACTAACCCTCCCCTACCATACCATTTTTTGTTTGCTA
This sequence comes from Leptarthrus brevirostris, assembly GCA_964036015.1. Taxonomy (NCBI): domain Eukaryota; kingdom Metazoa; phylum Arthropoda; class Insecta; order Diptera; family Asilidae; genus Leptarthrus; species Leptarthrus brevirostris. The sequence goes on from OZ038374.1 coordinate 147,796,588, forward strand.
GGTGAGATCTATCACCCCACTCAATTTGGCACGTCAGATCTGAAACACCCTGTATTTAGATTGCAAAATTCCAAAACGGAAAATTGTTCTAAATATTTTTTGTGATTCTACACGAACATGCTAGCATTTCCCTCTTGTATGGGAATCTATAAAAGTTCTACTTCTTGATATGAAAATAAAGAATTATTATTTTTGTCGATTTACCAACCTGAAGAATTTAGTTAAAATTTATTCTCAAATAAAATTAAATTATTTACCAACTGATTTTTGTTTATATATTTGCACATCCCCACACATTTCCCGGAATCTTTTGTTACAAAGTTAACAAACAAAATTGCGCCAACCCAAACAAATTATGTACATTTTGACTCGGACCTTTTAAAGATTTAAAGCTTATATTTGTAGGGCTAAGTCGTGGCGTTGCTTAGTTGAGCCTCTCGGGTCCCAATTAATTAATTAAGAGACTTATTTTCAATCACTAATTTGTACAGTTTTTCACAATGTTTCTTCGCATTATCATGTTTAACTTTACTTATATAAACTGATCACTTTACTCGTTGAATTATAACTGAATCTTGACAGTATCAGTAGCATATAAACTATTCGCGGTAGCCATTCTGCTTACCTATTTACATACTTCATTACTTACCTTAATTCTAGAAACTTCGGGAGACGGAGTTGATGAATTCGTTGAGCGGCACGATCACCATACCATGGGCCCCGAGTTCGAGAAGAACCATGCTAACGCATTAAAGGGTTGTCCCCTAGGCTTTGGTCACATCGTAGAAAGAAAATCGGACATTTAGTTCTAGATATTACACCTCATGCCAGATTTTTCAACTCACTTATTCACCACAGCATCATTGACATCCTACATTTGGGACTTGCGCATTACACAATTTCCTATTTCCGTTTGCATGTCCAACCTTGTGCACTTTAAAATGTTTTGTCTAATTATGTATAGTCTTCGGCAAACGCTATTACTGTTCGTATATTAATAAAAAAATTGCTTTCCAGGTGAAATAAAGCATGTGTTTGCTATAACTAAGCCACAAGTAGTATTTTGTGACGGTCAGGTGTACGAAGTAGTCAAACAGGCACTGGACGAGTTAAGCTGTAAGGTTCCAATTTACTTAATGAAGGGCAGTGTTGAAGGTGTTCCGTCTGTCGAAGAAATCTTTAAGAAAACTGGAAAAGAAAATTTATTTGTGTAATTTTGACAACTAAGGTGTAGGTAATAATTCACCTCATAATGTTTATTACTTTTAGCCCACAAAAGTTGAAGAAAGGGGGTGACGCTATCGCAGCAATCTTATGCTCTTCAGGTACCACAGGGCTTCCAAAAGGAGTCAGCATATCTCATCGGTCTCTACTAATGCAATGTCAAAGGTAAGACTGTAGTACTAAAGAAAACCATTTAAGCTGGAATTTCAAAACAGTAATATTTTAAAATGTATTTCAAACATTTCATGTCAATTTAAGCTTGCACTGAGTCAGCTGATGAACTTCTATTATATTCAAATGGTAGGCCTACATGCGCGCTTTTATCCGATAGTATTCCTTTCTACCAAATTTCGTAATTCTGATTACATTAATAACTAACTTTATCTGGTATGATTTCTCAGCTGACTTGATGATTATAACAGTAGGCTTTTTAGCGAATAAGTTAATCGAGTTTAATTAACGTGATTTTGATTGTAGTAACATATCAAACGACGAAGTACTCTTCAGCATTAGTACCCTATATTGGATTACTGGGTTTTTGATGATGGTTATGGGGATACTCCGCAATGTTACCCGCATTTTAACAGATGAGCCATACTCGCCAGAGTTGATGCTTCGCCTGATTGAAGAACACAAGATCACAGCGCTTGTTACTTCGCCTTCGCAAATGGCACTGGCACTTCAGTGTCCAGATATTAAGTTTAGGGATTTATCGAGTGTACGAAGATATATATGCGGTGGTAGTGCAGTTCCAGCTGTTTTGGCCAATGAAATGCAAGGATATCTTAAGCGTGGACACTTAGTTATCAACTATGGAATGAGTGAAATATCTGGTATGTCTACGATCAGTGAGCCGGGTATACAAACTGGTGCAGTTGGAAAATTAATTCCTGGCATGGAAATAAAATTAGTGAGTGAAGATGGAAACCAGCTAGGAATTGGAGAAGAGGGAGAGGTGTATATAAAACCAAACTATAGATGCCTCGGATACTACAGGAATCCTCAATCCACAAAAGATACTTTTGACAGCGACGGCTGGGTTCACTCAGGTGACATAGGTTACTTTGACAATGATGGAGCTCTTTTTCTCGTCGACAGGAAAAAAGATATTCTAAAATATAAAAATTTTCATTACTCTCCCAGTGAAATCGAGGCTGTGATAAATGAGATTCCTGGCGTTGTAGAGGTTTGCGTTTTTGGATTGCCAGACATAGTGGCAATAGATTTACCGACTGCGGCAGTTGTAAAAAGGGAAGACAGTCCGCTAACAAAAGATGACGTGTATAATTATGTTGCAAAAAATATGTCAGATCCTAAGCATCTGAGAGGTGGAGTATATTTTCTGAAGTCGTTGCCAAAAACTGCCTCAGGAAAAGTGCAGCGAAGAAAAGTAAAAGAAATATTCAGTCAGCGCCAGGAGACTGAAGAAGTTTTAGATAAGTAGAATAATATTCACTTACGTTCATGTTAGAGTACTGAGTGCTTGCTATGATTTAATAAAGTTATAATAAAATGTTTTCTTGCCTTATAGAATTAAAAAAGACTCCTCGTATATATATAATTCTAATGTACTGCAACACTTCTGGTTTTTCTTTGTTGGACAATTGCCATTAAAGTGATCCTCTTTGTTCCAAATTATCGCTTTGGGCACCTTTAGTTGAGCCGTACTGTTCAAACAAGTGGTAGTGGATCTGTTTCTTCTACAATTGTTTTCAAGATGATCTACACCAGCGCTTATATTTGTGACGCGGGTACTGTGGCTTCAGTATTCCTGTCGGTCTCTCTCTCTCTCTAGTTCCCGCAACCCCTTGTGCAGCATGGCGAGGGATATGAATTTCACCCGATTCGAGACAACGATTGTAAATGGACATGCAATTTACACATCACATTTGCTCTACAACTCCCTTGGCCTTTTTATCGTAATTTGTTGTCAGCAGAAAACAACCATGGGTCGGTGGGGCTAGAACCTAAGGCCACCGGATTAGCAGGCCCATTTGTTATCACTTACACCGACGAATTTTCCTGCAACTTTCACAGTGAAACAGCGATATCTGTTGTGACAAAACCCTGCATTTTCGAACCCAATCAAAATTTAGGTCCTTGTAGAATCCTATAATTATTCTTGGAGCAGCTTTTAAAACATCTTCTGGCGATAGAAAAGCCATTCTTAGGTGCTTGAACCTTATGCGTCGAATGGCGCTACTGTATATAAAAGTGACATGAAAACGCCGCCTTGTTCAAGCATTTCTAGGCGTATGCCTTTTCATCTATGTTTGGGTTTGGGATACTTTCTGTAAAATATAATCCTCCTCTTCGCCAAACTATTATACAATTAACCAGAGGGATTGAACTCCTTTATTTGTAGCAATTTTGGTTGAGATGAGACGATTGTTCGCAATTGTGCTTCATCACTTCTACTTACAAAAATATGGGCATCTTCACACCTTTACTCTATAGTCACACTTTAATGCCATTTTCCTTTCCTTTTCTATATCCTCTAGTTTCTTCGAAACACGGTTTTTCTAACTATTTTCGCACAGAAATTTCAAGTTCCCCTTTAAGTTTTTCAATATTACCTTTAAGTTCTGCTACTAATGACTATTGTTCTTCTATGGATGCTTTAAACTTATTTGCGGACTATTTTATCGATGTTGATAACAACTGTGCTTCTTTGGAAGATTTTATCTCACACGTCAGAGCACTGAGACGATCTGTCCTGCTTCTTCTTGAAGCTCGTCTTCAAAAACAAAAAATTCTGGATCTTTTAAGTCTTTTTCACAGCTTTTTGTAATAATGTGACCAGGCAAATTTATTTCCAGCCGTAGGTAGGGAGCATTTACTTATTTAATTTTCTTTTAAGTCCTCAACGCGTAAGTGTCTTAATTAGCGGCCCATATCTACAGGGTGTTTCAGATCTGACATGCCAAAATGAGTAGCGTAATAGATCTCAACAAATTGTATTTCAGGGGGGGGGGCAACCTAAAGCATTTGAGAGTTATAGGGTGATTCACAAATTTCAGTTTCACATTACTCTATTATTTTTATTTTTTGATCTAATCAATATTGTGACATCAAAAGAAGCTATAAAACTACTATCTCAATGGTATTTCCAAAATAGTCAACAATGTTGATCTAACTCCCGCCATTACAGGTACAGTCACTTTCAAAAGTGAAAAAAATGGTTTTCGATTACCTAAAGTTCAGCATTTTCGCAAATTTTCTCCGAAATTCATGTAATTTGTACACCTCTTTTTTATTTTTATTGAATTACTCATCTTATTATCTTTCCAAAAAAGTGCAACACGTTGAGAAAATTTGTAGAAATTTATACGTAGAAATCCTATCGGAGAATATTATAAAAATCAACAAATTAAAGAAATTAAACTCAAATTAATTCTAAAATGCTTTTTATTGAATTTAAAAATAATTACAATTAATCTTGATAAGTAACAAAACCCGTTCAAAATGTCCACCGCCACTTTGGAGACAACAATCTCCTTCTAAGTCCCGGTTTAAGGCGTATTGCAGCCAGTCTCGGCTAACTAAATCCTCCCTATTGTTAACTGGGCTTGAATAAACTTCATCCTTCATTGTTCCCTATAAGAAATAGTCCAATGGGGAAAGGTCTAGAGATCTAGCAGGCCAAGGAATCGGTGCACCCCGTCCAATCCAGCGGTTAGGAAATTTTCCACTTAGTAATATCTTCACAATGTTAGCCTTATGCTCTGGTACTCCATCGTGTTGGTGAAACATTCCCCTAAGATTATCCATAGGGTTCTCCTCTATTAGAGGCAGTTCATTGTCCAAAAAGCCTGCATAAATTTCACTATTAAGCACTTGCGGCAAAATGAATGGTCCTACCAAATGGTTGCCGATGATAACAACCCAAATATTGACACTAAATCTCTGCTGAAATAAGGTAACGTTTGCCCTGTGTGAGTTAGTATTCGACCAGGTATGGAGGTTATGGAAGTTCGTGATATCATTTCTGGTGAATTGACATTCATCTGTCCACAAAATACAGTGCTAAATTTCAGTTTTCTCTCAGAATCTCCTTCCAGTAATCCTTGGGTTGGGTGATGATGATATGGATATGGACGTAATCCCCCTCGATTAATAACCCTCCAACCCTTAGATGGCGATACTCCTAAACATGCAATGGTAGTGTTGACATTTTTGGAAAGGTCATTAGGATAGTTGTTTTTTAGCGTTTGTTTGATGTCACTGTGTTGGGTAGATCAATAGATAAAAATAAAAGAGTAATGTGCATACCATGAAAAACCGAAATTTATGAATCACCCTGTAACTCCTAAACGCTTGATATTGCCCCCCCCCCCCATACAATTCGTTTTTTTGTTTAGTTAAGATCTATCACCCCACTCATTTTGGCACGTCAGATCTGAAACACCCTGTAGATAATAATCCATAATTAGTTATATGAAATTAAATAATAATTAAATAAGGAGAAACAATCCTATAGTCAATTATATCCCTCACAAATAATACATTACTGATTTTATTACGAACCGAGAGCTTTTGTATATCAATAGGCTTTCACCTAGTTTCGTAAGACGGCACACCATCATTGTAGCTTTCGCAAGGAATATCGCGTAAATCTTCTCTGCACACTTTCGATTCTATCAGAATGTACAGCATAATGCGGATCCCATACGACTGAGCAATATTCAATTACGGGTCTGACAAAGGCAACAAAAAGTCAGAAAACTCACTACCCCTACGTTTCACAAAACCAAGGCGAGAATTAGATTTACTTACAATATTGACATGCCCATTGTCAATGTCAGTTGATTATCAAGTAAAATTTCAAGATCAGAAACAGCGTCACACTTTGCAATGCTATAATTATTGATGGTTAAATTAAATGCTAATTTTAGCAATCTACGAGTAAAGGTGGGATGATGACATTTGGTCAAATTATAAAGAAGGAAATTCCCACAACACCACCTAGCAAAACTTTCAATGTCAGGGTGAAAATTAGTCACATCTTGCAAGCTATTTATGCTCATATAAATTTGTAAGTCATTAGCAAAACCAAGGCAAGAAGCACAATTAAAAGTGGTAAATACATTATTAATGAACATGTTAAACAGGGTGGGACCTAAATGACTTCCATGAGGAACACCAGAAAGTACGAGTATAACATGAGAAAGCTCATTATTATGACCATTTGGTTCCGGTTTGCTAAATAGGAGCCAAACCAGGCAAGCAGAGAGGAATGGAAGACAAACAGTCTGTATAAAGTGCGTCAATCTGTCCACCATCCTCAATTGTTCTAATTCAAAAATTGGTGAAAGAAACAAGATTAGTTTCCGTTGAACGACGGCTAACAAATCCATGCTGATAAACAGAGGTATACTCCTTAATAACAGCCGAGAATTTTTTAACAACTATGCATTCAAATATCTTTCGAATTTGAGAAAGTTTGCAAATAGGTCTATAATTTCGAACAACACTCTTATCACCTGACTTAAGTATAGGACGTACAAAATAAAGCTTATACTCATCGGGAAATACCCCAGAAAACAAACAGAGATGGACTGAAAATAAGTGACAAGGGTCTAGATAGAATCTCCCTACAATTAAAAAGGAACACACCAGGTATATTGTCAAGTCCTGAGAAGCTATTTAAAACATCTTCCAAGCTATTTAAAACATTTAGAATCTCAAGCTCGGTTACGATAAGTGAGCCAAGATCAACAACAGGAGGAATATAGTGAACAAGGATCACTCTCATAAACAGACTCAATGTATTCGGCGATCAGCTCACAAGCTTCAGAATTGTTATTCGCAACTGTATTATTGTAAAAGATAGACGAACGAATACTATAAGAATTTCTTTTGCTATTTAAAAAACTCCAGAAATATTTAGGGTTACATTTAATATTGGATTCAACCGAAGCTTCACCCTTTAACTCTATACGATCTTTAACTCTATAACGATTATGCACCCTATTATGAGCTGTTTTAAGCCTAGAAAGTCGATAATTCCTCCATGCGTGGTCAGAATTTTTCCTCTTTTTAATTAGTGGAACATGCGACATAATTATGTTATTTAGAACACTCATAAATTTTTTATTTGCAACAACAATATCATTTACGATACAAAGGTCATCCCAAATGATAGTATTGAGTAGCTCCAATACAGCAGCATAATCGGCTTTTTTAAAATCTCTAAAATGAGTATCATTTACATTAGAAATGGTAAGAAAATCCAAAAACTTTAACTTAATTTCTAAATCCCTATGTTTAACAGTATCAATTGAGAAACTATAAGATGCTGAATCAATAGTGCAATGTAAGTTATCACTAATAAACACTAGGTCGAGTAGTCATCCAATAGAGTTAGCAATACCATTCACATGAGACAAATCCAAAGATAACAGACCATCCACCAAAGTAAATTCAAAATCACTTTTAATACCAAGAGGCACCAACGTTTTGTCCTCATCATTCCATTTGATATTGCCAGCATTAAAATCTCCAAGAACACATATCTGATCACCCCCATTAAGCATAGTCTCCGAAATCCTATTACCATTCAAACATTCATTCAAAATTTGGAGGAATGTACGAAACGAACATGTAAAGTACATTTTTACCAGAACATATTTGAACACAAATTAGCTCAATATTATACGATGCAAAGGGGGGTGGTATCTAAATTCATTAAAAAAAATAAAGGAGCTATACAACGAAAACTATCAATAATTGGAAGTATATAATTAAAAAATATGGTCCTATACATTTAAGGTTATTTTTTTAGAATTTCAGTCAAATTTTTCGTAATCAAGAAGTTCAAAAACTTTTAAAAACCCCACGGGCCTGTTTTTAACTTCAGAAACTAATACTGGGGTGGTTGGGGGTGGTGCAATGTATGCAATTGCTTCCCCCCGCCTGAGTCTCGACCGAACTTTTCTTTTATAGCGGAAAGACCCGTATAACAAAAATTGCGGCGAAAAGCAATGTAAAAATTACTATGCTTAACCGGAGTGATGGAGGGAGTCAAATGTAGACTTATTACGAAAGGTCAACCCGTACTTTTTACAGTACACTTAAAGAATTTACTTGACTCACGAATAAAATTCATTAGTTATTCTACAAAAATTACAAATTCCCATTATAAGAAATATTTTTTTCTGAATAAGAAAGTATTGTCGTAATTATGATATTAAATAATTGATCGGGATTATTTTTAGAATAGAATTCGATATTAATTTTTAACTGAACTGATCACATATTTGTAGTCGCTTGGCTTGGGTTTGCTCTAGAAATGTAAGAAGTACTCCTTCTGACTTTTCGCTAATATGCAAGTCCCACATCAGGCCTATACTGAAATATAGTTTCCACAGTTTGACATAGGCCGGGCATACCGCTTTGTCCGAGTAGATAAAGTTTAAAGAAAGACTATCAAACTTATTGACGACTTCACTATCTCTGAGACCATTGATTCTCTGAAGCATCGACGGAATTTCGGTTGTCTTTTACTCTTCCATTACGTGTTCCACTCTTCTGTAACTACTTTCACGGCCATTGTTCTAACGAAATTGCTAATCTATACTCTGTTCCAAAAAGATTGGCAGTACACGGTAAATGGCAAGTTATGAAGCCAAATATCTCAAACTCGTCAAAACCCGTGTACAACCATCCCTTCGATCATTCTTGGTCGGAAAGTACATTTAGTGAAGCCAGATTATATCTTTTAGTAGTAGGTTTGTAGAAATGCTTGAATTTACTTATTACAAATTGTTTTGAATTATTTATTTTGAAATATTTATATATTGTTAAGTAAGTACGTAGGATTTTTTCGATATTTGATTTTTGGCCAAATGGCGCACTTCTAAAGTTAAAAGTTGAAAATTTACCTAAAAAATCGTCAGAAAATTGTTAAGAACAAATGAACTGCAATATAAAAAGAAAATCCTACGTACTTTTATAGACTATGTATTTTTAAAGGTACATTCAAAATGTCAAGTGAATCGGTTGAAAACTATCTGAGTTATGTTTCCGATCAACTTAAAAAATCTAGCTTTGAGATAAACGCGTTTGCAGTTTTGAGTAGTAAAAAATCATCAATAATTTTGCAATACGTTTAATCTTAAAATTCGAAAATCGAGTACATAGAGGTTTTTCCCGGCCATAATATTTTGGGACATCATTTTTGAGGTCCTAAGGGACTATTTAAAAAAATAAAAAATAAATCGATTTTTCAAAAATTCTAGAGTGGCCTAACACCTTAAGAAACCTTGCTTGCTTTCATTATTACATGACCGCCATCCAGATTATTATTTTTGGCATAAGATGCAAATTATTTCTTATCAGAAACATAAACCTATTGTCAACAAAAATCTTAGCCTTATAAAGCTTTCTTAACTATCGTACCAACGCTTAGCGAAAGTGAGTTATATAGGTTTAAATTTTGCAGAAAAATATACTTTATTTATATAGGTAAACCTCGTAATAGATTCCAAGATAATGTCAGGAATTTGATGCCCCACATGCGCCAAATACAATTTTGCACATACACGGTATTTGTGCAAAATTGTACTTGGCGAATGTGGGGCATCAAATTCCTGACATTATCTTGGAATCTATTACGAGGTTTAACTATATAAATAAAGTATATTTTTCTGCAAAATTTAAACCTATATAGCTTTTGCTAAGCGTTGGTATAAGGCTAAGATTTTTGTTGACAATAGGTTTGTGTTTCTGATAAGAAATATTTTGGCAATTACATTTGTTTGCAGTTCATTTGTGGGATAATGACTTGCTTAGATATCATTGGATAGCAACTAGAGAACCATTTTTATTATAGTGCGAGAAGCTTTAGATACTAACAATCTCCGCAACTTTACATAGAAAACAATTGATATAAAAGTAGTGACACCGCAAAATTAGAACAGTTGATTTTGAAAATATCTCAGAGCAGTTATAATTCAAAAATGACACATTTTAAGAGTGAAACGCACTACGATGCTATTAAGAAAATCTGGCGTGGACCTGATGTGCAACAACAGTGTAATACGGATGCATCTTTGGGACAGGTTTTGTTTGATATGATCAATTTAAATCCTGATAAAGTAGTGCAGGTGAGATAAAGAAAAGTGAAGAAGTGAGTGAAAAGTGTTTAAAGTACTGCGTTAGTCAACGATGCTTCTTGAAGCATGCTTTGCGAAATATCATAGCACCGAAAATTTCAAAAGTATACCCTCCACTGTTTAATGTTAAGTTAGTAAATGCAAATAGTGGACTTTTTTAATTCATTACTTTCCTTAATTTACTGAATACCTAATCTAGTAATATTACAGGATTTCCAATTCAATCATTTCTTTTCTTCTTTTCATGGTCGTATAAAAACATAGAACTGTCCGCAGTCTTAGATGTCATCAGGCTTGCCTAAATTTATTTTAACACGCCAATTTTGTAAATTTTTTTTTAATCGTCGTATTGTCCACATCAAATGTTTACTAATGTGAAAGCTAATGAATACTATAAAAACTGTTGGAAATATGTGTAAGTAAAATACCAAAAAATAAAAGAAAATAGTGCAATATTGTTATATGGATTGAAGTAACATTTATAAAATCCTAAAAACCTAGTAAAACATTAACGACAACTTGTATACCTAGCAATTCGACAACTTATTTCATGTGATTAATTAGCTACCTGCGGGAACGGGCACTTAAAATGCCCAAACCACTAAAAACTTAACTGAAGGTAAGCAAGAGAAAACAAGTTGGGAATCGTGTTGGTGAAATAACTTTACTAGCGAAAATGCTAACAAGATTCCCAATTTGTTCGCTTCGAAAATTTAAATAAATAAAAAAGGGGCTTGAGAATGTTCTGGGGTAGAAAGCAAATTTTTTTTTCTTAATTCTATAGTTGTAACTAAATTTCGTTGGATCTATGTTTTTGTTTGGGTGAATCTTAAGAAGGCTTCAAATCTTCCGTGCATCCTCCAACAACCAGCTAAAGGCATTACCAACTGCAATATAATAAAAGAACTTCCTGTAAGTTATCACTAGAGACCGACTGAAGACAAGTTTTTAAACCAAAGCTGAACCAAAGCCTGTGGTATTGCATAATATCAAAGAATCTAGGGACATGTTTATTATTTTTAACTGAATGCTAATCGATTTAAATAAAACCATTTTATTTTCAATTTATTAACAAACAATCGATTCGATTTCGAGTCGACTTCAAACACGAAGTTTTTTTTCGAGTCCATTTCGATTCAAAATTCGATTCAGTTGGGTTTTTGGAATTTTTTTGATAAAGTTCCATACCTTATGAATTATGTCGACAAAAAATTCTCGATTCTTCTAAACATTAAAGCAAAGTAAGTTTTAATGTTTAGAAGAATCGAGAATTTTTCGTCGACACAAAAAATTCACGAAATCTCAATCGGTGCTCTAAATTTACTAACTTTAATTTTGTAAAAAATTGTTCTTAGTTGCGAAAACTCAAAAAAATATTGGCTGGTTACTAATATGTTACTCAACCAAAACAACTATTATTTTCAGCTGAAAATAAATGGAAATGGAAATTTTTTTGATTAACATCTTTTAGCCTATCGATTTACATCAACCCCATACAAGTTTTGCCCGCCTCACTGAACAGTACTAAACCAACAACGCGCACACAAAAGTATTTTGAAACCTAGTTACCGTTGACTAGCCTGAAAATTCCTATTGACGACTAGCGTAATATGTTTGATGTAATGAATTCAACATTCAGTTTCGGCGAATCCTTCGGCCGGAAAAATGCTTTTGGCCGAAGTTGCATTAAGCCGAATTTGAAACTTCGATGGGACTTTCATTAGAGTTATGCAATTTTATGATTGCAATGGTTATCTTAATTACAAAATGTGTTCGGATACGAAAACTTCACTGTAGCCATAGTCCGCAAGCCATATTGAAACAGCTGGTGTATGAATAATGTTATTAAAAAAAACTGCACTTTTACCTACTGTTATTCCAGTACTGTTTACTACATAAATGGGGAACTTTGATTTTCTTGTGGTAACTCAATAATATCTCGGGAAAAAGTAGCTGGAGGAAACTGACCCGATTTTGTATATAAAATAAGCGGTGTTCCAAGCATATGCCGAATTAAGAAGTAATAGTAGTATTTTCCAAACTTTTCGTGAAATTTAAACATTTAAATTATTAATTTCTGTAAATATCGGAATGAAGGAAAATTCGATTTCTTGTCATCGAATAGAACTAATAGTTAAAAATCTGCTAAATTAGAATTAATCCGCTAAATGGGAATATGTATGTACATATGTAGATCTGTAATTATAAACTTGAATTATGAAGCCCCAAATACAGAGTAGACATCTGTAGGATTTCCAAACTATCTGCGGCAGAGATCAGAAACACATTTCCAATTCTTATAGTAAATAGGGCGCGGGGAAGGTGCCAACTAGGCCAAAAAATACAACGCTACTCCACTCTTGAACTCAACTTTTATTTGCAATTGAAAGTCAACTTATGATTATAAGGATTTTATATTTACTACCGATTAGTGGTTGATGGCTAAGTTTAACAGTAATCTATGCTTTAATTCTTTGAGCTTGTTACAAAATATTGTTTTTTTTTCTTTAAAACTAGGTAACTTGAAATTTTGAAGAAATTCTTTTTATCTTAAAGATAGTTGACAGCACGAAACAAAAGCTATCTGCAGGTGAGATGAGACTACTAAGCATCCGCGCCGCTCAAAATTTTCGACTTCTGGGATATGAAGAAAATGATGTAATTGGAATTATGGCAAACTATAGTCATTTTCTAACACCTTTGGCTTTTGGCGCTTTTCTAAATGGAAATCCAATAAGCACGCTGGCTCCAACGTTTGACAAGGGTAAGATATTGTATCATATCCAAAGCAAGTACTATTATAAATTTAAGACTTTTGAAAGATCAAATTCGTTGCCACGATTATGGCCCTGCCCTGCTGTACTAACAATCATCATATTTCGTACAACGTTGACTCAAACTTAATTTTTTTTTTATATATTTGGATTGCAAAATTCCGAGACGAAAAATTGTTCCAGATATTTTTTGTGATTCTACACGAACATGCCAGCATTTCCCTCTTATGTGGGAATCTATAAAAGTTCTACTTCTTGATAGGAAAATAAAGAATTATTAATTTTGTTGATTTACCAACCTGAAGAAATTAGTTAAAATTCATTCTCAAATAAAACTAAATTTATTTATCAACTGATTTTTGTTTATATATTTGCACATTCCCCCATATTTCCCGGATCTTTTGTTACAAAATAAACTAGGGCTTCACGGCACCGAGACAAGACCGAGACTTTGGCAGATCTCGGTCTTGGTCTCGTCAAGGTGAAGACGATCTCGCTCTCGATCTCGATCTCGGCGAGATAAAGGCCAGTCTCGGTGCGATCTCGCTCTCGGCAAGATAAAAAAAGGGTATTTCAGTGGAATAACGGGGAGCGAGGACAAGTGATATATCTATGTATATATGCATTTTCTTCATATTTCCATCGTCAAAATAAGGTAGCAAAGGCTCTTGTTTGCTATTGGGGATAAAGCCCAAATATCTGAAGAAGGAAATAATGTAGAAAGAAGCGATTGGGGAGAGCAGTGTATACTTATATGCCCCATAAATCACACAATTGGAATTTTTCGGAGCAACATAAAAGCTGAAACAACTAAAAAAAATTTTCCACAATAAAATGATAAAAACTAATATCTCGTCCACTCTCGTCACCTCAATCTCGCTCTCGGTATCGTACTGTTACCAATGATATTGGTCTCGCTGCCGGTCTCGGTATCGTGTCGAGACCGATACCGGCAGCGAGATTTATCTCGAGTATCGTGAAGCCCTTAAATAATTCAACAAAATTTTCGACACAAACAAATGATTATTCTGAATTTTTAAACTCAACAAGAATTGAAAAATTTCATGCCTTTTTCAAATTTTTAAAGCGCTATAACTTCAAAAAGAAACAAACATTGAACGAAAATAATTTACGCACATTATCCTATGCTAACATAGTTTCAGTTACCAAAGTATCATAAAAATCTGCGGAGGTCACTTCAGGAATTTTCCCAAAATTTGTCGAATTTCAGTGGAATTACCCATACATTTTGACTCGGACCTTGTAGAGAATTAAAGCTTATATTTGTAGGGCTTCGTCATGGCGTTGCGTAGTTGGGGCTCTCGGGGCCCAATTACTTAATTAAGACACTTATTTTCAATCAAAGATTTGTACATTTCTTATTCACTTCATTGTCCAATTTGCCTTACAATGCTCACAATGTTTCTTCACAATATCACGTTTAACTTTACTTATATAAACTATTCGCGGTCGCAATCACGACTAAAACTAACCAAGCTGCTAACCTATTTACATACTTCATTACATAGCTTAATTTTAGAAGCTTCGGCCCTTTAGTTCTAGATATTTCACCTCATGCTAGATTTTTCACGTCAATTATTCTACACTGGATCGTTGACATCCTACATTTAGGACATACGCAGTACACAGTTGCCTATTGCCGTTTGCAAGGCCAACCTCGTGCACTTTACAGTTTATTGTCTAATTATGTATAGTCGTTGGTAAACGCTATTAGTGTACATAATGTAACGTAAATGGAGCTCTTTGGGCTTGATGGATTAACAGTCACAAATATTCACAATTTTTATTCACTTCACTTCATTAATTCGTTGCACAATTTTCTTGACAATATTTCTTCACAATGTTACGTTTTACTTTAATAATTAACACTTATCTCTTCACTCTCTTCAATTGACCTCATACGACATTTGACGTTTTCCTGGTTTCCGAAATTCGGGACATGTGCATTGCACAACTTGATTTCGTTTTCATCACGTAGCTCTTGCCAGACAACAGTGCATGTTACAATACCTATGTTAATAAAAAATTGCTTTCCAGGTGAAGTAAAGCATATGTTTGCTATAACTAAGCCACGAGCAGTATTTTGTGACGACCAGGTGTACGAAATAGTCAAACAGGCAATGGACGAGTTAAGCTGTAAATGTCCACTTTACTTAATGAAGGGAAGAGTTGAAGGTGTTCCTTCTGTGGAAGAAATTTTTAAACAAACTGGAAAAGAAAATTTATTTGTGTAATTTTGACAACAGAACTGTAGGTAATAATTCACCTCATAATTGTTATTACTTTTAGCCCACAAAAGTTGAAGAAAGGTGGTGACGCTGTCGCAGCAATCTTATGTTCTTCAGGTACCACAGGGCTTCCAAAAGGAGTCAGCATGTCTCATCGGTCTCTATTAATGCAATCTCAAAGGTAAGACTGCAGTACTAAAGAAAAACATTTAAGCTGGAATTTCAAAACAGTAATATTTTAAAATGTATTTCAAACACTTCATGTCAATTTAAGCTTGCACTGAGTCAGCTGATGAACTTCTATTATATTCAAATGTTAGGACTAGAAGCGCGATAGTATTCCTTTCTACCAAGTTTCGTAATTCTGATTACATTAATAACTAACTTTATCTGGTATGATTTCTCAGCTGACTTGATGATTATAACAGTAGGCTTTTTAGCGAATAAGCTAATCGAGTTTAATTAACGTGGTTTTATTCCTCAATTTTTTAAAAATTATATTCTTTTAGGAATATGTCAAACGAAGAAGTACTATTCAGCTTTAGTACCCTATATTGGATTGCTGGTCTTTTGATGATGATTAAAGGGATACTTCACAATGTTACCCGTATTTTAACAGATGAGCCATACTCGCCAGAGTTGATGCTTCGCCTGATTGAAGAACACAAGATCACAGCGCTTGCTACTTCGACTTCTCAAATGGCACTGGCACTTCAGTGTCCAGACATTAAGTTTAGGGATTTATCAAGTGTACGAAAATATGTGTGCGGTGGAAGTGCAGTTCCAGTTGTTTTGGCCAATGAACTGCAAAGATATCTTAATCGTGGATACTTAATTAATAGCTATGGAATGAGTGAAATATCTGGCTTGTCTACGATCAGTGAGCCGGGATGTAAACAAACTGGTTCAGTTGGCAAATTAATTCCTGGCGTGGAAATAAAATTAGTGGATGAAGACGGAAACCAGTTAGGAATTGGAGAAGAGGGAGAAATTTACATAAAACCATACTATAAATGCCTCGGATATTATAGGAATCCTCAATCCACAAAAGAAACTTTTGACAGCGATGGCTGGGTTCACTCAGGTGACATAGGTTACTTTGACAATGATGGAGCTCTTTTTCTCGTCGACAGGAAAAAAGATATTCTAAAATATAAAAATTTTCATTACTCTCCCAGTGAAATCGAGGCTGTGATAAATGAGGTTCCTGGCGTTGTAGAGGTTTGCGTTTTTGGATTGCCAGACATAGTGGCAATAGATTTACCGACTGCGGCAGTTGTAAAAAGTGACGACAGTCCGCTAACAAAAGATGACGTGTATAATTATGTTGCAAAAAATATGTCAGATCCTAAGCATCTGAGAGGTGGAGTATATTTTCTGAAGTCGTTGCCAAAAACTGCCTCAGGAAAAGTGCAGCGAAGAAAAGTAAAAGAAATATTCAGTCAGCGCCAGGAGACTGAAGAAGTTTTAGATAAGTAGAATAATATTCACTTACGTTCATGTTAGAGTACTGAGTGCTTGCTATGATTTAATAAAGTTATAATAAAATGTTTTCTTGCCTTATAGAATTAAAAAAGACTCCTCGTATATATATAATTCTAATGTACTGCAACACTTCTGGTTTTTCTTTGTTGGACAATTGCCATTAAAGTGATCCTCTTTGTTCCAAATTATCGCTTTGGGCACCTTTAGTTGAGCCGTACTGTTCAAACAAGTGGTAGTGGATCTGTTTCTTCTACAATTGTTTTCAAGATGATCTACACCAGCGCTTATATTTGTGACGCGGGTACTGTGGCTTCAGTATTCCTGTCGGTCTCTCTCTCTCTAGTTTCCGCAATCCCTTGTGGAGCATGGGGCGGGATAAGAACTTCACCCGATTCGAGACAACGATTGCTAGTGGACATGCAATTTACACATCACATTTGTTCTACAACCCCCTATGCCTGTTTATCGTAATTTGTTGTCAGCAGAAAATAACCATGGGTCGGTTGGATTAGAACCTGAGGCCACGGGATTAGCAGGCCCATTTGTTATCACTTAGTACACTGACGAATTTTCCAGTGAAAACAGAGATACCTGTTGTGACAAAACCCTGCATTTTCGAACTCAATTAAAATTTGGGTCCTTGTAGAATCCTATGATTATTCTTGGAGCAGCTTTTAAAACATCTTCTGGCAAAAGAAAGGCCATTCTTAGGTGCTTGAACCTTATCCATCGAATGGCGTTACTGTATATAAATGTGACATGATAACGTCGCCTTGTTCAAGCATTTCTAGGCGTATGCCTTTTCATCTAAGTTTGGGATATTTTCTGTAAAACATAATTCTCCTCTCCACCGTACTCCACCACCCCCCCCCCCCCCCCCCCGCCCCCTACATTACCAACATAAAGGACCACAACTTCTGACACGGGTTTGCTGACTCATAAACCAGAGGGTAAATCGGAATTTCAGATGTTAACGTTCAACCCAGCCAAGTGCATTTATAAACGCTTCTCTCTCAGCCTCATTGACGTAATCTTGACTAAATTGGGATAAGCCAAACGAGATAGCCTTTCCATATCCGCACATAACTATTACAATTCCTTTCAAAGCTTCACTGCTTGATTTCATAGCTGAAGACGGCAAACCTCTTGCATAACCAGCGTATGACGTACATCAATTCTAAAGCGTTTAGTAGATAAAAGTCATTGTACCTTTACTCTGTCAGTGTAATATCTAACAATTCTGCTGCTACACTACTGGCAAAAGAAAAGCTATAGCTTATTTCTCGTCATTCCATTGTCGGTTCTGCCTCGAACTGTACGTCTGTACGTGTGCCAGGGAGTTTGACCATCAAAAGTTTTAGTTTGAAGTTTCTTATTTATAGTCTCGTCTAGAGATAACGTCGCCGAATGCTGCTTCTTAAAGCTCTCTACATCATTCCTAATTTGTTCGCAATTCTGCTTCATCACTTCTACTGTTCATTTAACCTGTACATGAATATGTACATCTTCAAACCATTACTCTATAGCCACACTTTAGTGCCATTTTCCTTTCCTTTTCTGTATCCTTTAAGGCTGGAACACAATGTGGCGCTGGCGCTCGTAGCTGGCGCTGTAACTAACTCGGAAATGTCAAATTTGGCGCGCGCCAAAAGTTAAAAATATTGAACTTTGCGCTACAGCGCCAGCTACGCATTGGACCGCCATCTCTTAGTTTCCATATTTTGAACTTTTGACAGGTCTGGCTACCGCGCCAGCTAGGGGCGCCAGCACCACATTGTGTTCCGCACTTTAGTTTCTTCGAAACACGTTTTTTCTAACTATTTTCGGACAGACATTTCAAGTTCCCCTTTAGGTTAGGTTAGGTTAGGGTGGCGGCTATCAGCCCTACAGCCGATCAGCCTCACATAGACCTATAAATGGTCCGTTGTGATACCACATCCGTGGAACCGTGCCTGATTGCCGGGTTTAACTAAAACCAGCCGCAGCTGTTAATAAACCTTAGGAGCTGCTTCAGCCCGATGCCGGCTATATCGCCCATTCCACCTAAGAAGTACGTGCCCATTGCATTGTACCTTCTTTTTGCAAGGCCCGGGCATTCGCAGAGTAAGTGCTGAATGCTTTCCACCTCTTCCTCGTCCATACAGCTCCGGCAGAAGTCATTCGTGGGAACCCGCAGACGTTCTGCGTGTCTACCGAAAATACAGTGGCCAGTGATAACTGCCACAATGTTTCGGAGGTTTATCCGGCTTCCGTTTAATAGGAACGCGGTTTTCCTCAAATCCCATTCAGGCCACAGCTGCCTTGATAGGCTGCATGTGGTTAGATTACTCCATCTCTGCTTAGCGAGCTGAACAGCTTTAAGGTCAATTTCTCTCTTTACTGATTCTAGCGGCCAGCCGATCGATCTGTCAATAGAGGAATCATCCAAATGTGATCCCTCCTTTGCCAGCTCATCAGCTGCCTCATTCCCTTGAACACCACTGTGACCAGGGACCCAGCATAGAGTTACCTTATGCCTTGCCCCTTAAGTCCGGAGACCAGCCAGACACCTGCCGACCAGCCGTGACCTGACTAAGTTTGAGTCCAGCGCCTTGATAGCTGCTTGGCTATCGATATACAAGCATATCTCGCTACCCATTGGTAGGTTTGGGCGTCCGTGTATTATTTCTGCCGCCCTTTCTATGGCCAAGATCTCTGCTTGGAATACACTGCAATAGTCCGGTAGCCGGTACCTACTGCATATGCCTAGGCATTCCGAGAGGACCCCCGCTCCCACTCCGTCCTCCGCCTTAGACCCATCCGTGAAGACTGATATTTCTGCACCGGTGGCAACTCCCCACTCTTCCCATTCTTCTCTAGTTGGGATTTTTGTGGAGAAGGCCTTCCCAAAACTAAGTAGTGGGATGGTGTAGTCGGTGTTCGCCTGCAGATAGACTCCCGGATAAGTCCTTAGTATACTGCTATGGCCGTTATCAGAGCTCTTCCAGCAATTGGACTCTTTTAGTCTTACGGCACTGCGTGCAGCTATACTTTTGCCGTAGACGTCGAGCGGTAGGAGATGGAGCATGGTCTCCATTGCAGCCGTAGGCGTTGTGCTTATAGCTCCGGAGATGCCCAAGCAGGCAGCTCTTTGAATCTTGTTTGTTTTCTTAAGATTGCTCTCCTTCTCTAGAGCGGTCCACCAGACTATTATGCCATAGGTAAGAATAGGTCTAACTATGGAGGTATACATCCAGTGGACAATGCGAGGGCTTATACCCCATTTCTTGCCAAACATCCTCTTGCAGGCGTAAACGCTATTGACGCTTTCTTCACGCGTTCATCTATGTTCATGCCCCAGCTTAGTTTGGAGTCGAGTATGACCCCTAGATACCTAGTGTGGGTCTTTATTGATAGGGTGCTGCCCGCTAGTTTAGGTGGTTCGAAGGCTTCGATCTTTGTGAATAGGATTGTCTCCGTCTTCTGAGGATTGACCGATAAACCACAGTTCTTCGTCTACCTGTGGAGTTTACCTAGTGCTCTTTCCATTAACTCGCTCATGGTGCTTAGGAACTTTCCTGATACCAGTAAGGCCAGGTCGTCTGCATAAGCCACCACCTCTATCCCATCTCTTTCAAGTGAGATCAGGATATCGTTGACCACTAGGAGCCACAATAATGGTGACAATACGCCCCCTTGAGGTGTTCCTCTGTCTACAGATTTGACTCTCTCGTGGTTGCCCAGTTTTGTGTGAATCTGGCGGCTTGATAGCATTGCTCCAATCCACTGGCAGATAGAGTGGTCTGTACCGTGAGACATAAGGGCATCGTGAATTGCTTCAGCCTTGACGTTGTTGAAAGCCCCCTCAATATCAAGAAACACCCCAACGTGTATTCCCTGTTACTAAGTGACTGCTCAACCGTTCTCACTACTGCATGCAGCACAGTTTCGACTGACTTCCCCTTTGTATATGCGTGCTGGGAGCCGCTGACCCCTCTTGGTAAAATACGCTCACGCAAGTATATGTCGAGAAGTCTTTCTAATGTTTTGAGTAAAAACGAGGAAAGGCTAATTGGTCTGAAGGTCCTTAGCGATGTGTCCACTTTTTCCTGCCTTGGGGATAAAGATCACCTTGACCTGTCTCCAAGCTAGAGGGACATAAGAGTGGGAGAGGCAACTTTTAAATATCACCCTAAGCCACGGAATAACTGAAGCCTGTGCTTTTTGCAGCATGATAGGCCAGATCCCGTCTATTCCTGGTGACTTGTATGGCGCAAAAGTTTTAATTGCCCAT
Organism: Leptarthrus brevirostris; assembly: GCA_964036015.1. Classification (NCBI taxonomy): domain Eukaryota; kingdom Metazoa; phylum Arthropoda; class Insecta; order Diptera; family Asilidae; genus Leptarthrus; species Leptarthrus brevirostris. The sequence continues at coordinate 147,817,709 of OZ038374.1, forward strand.
TCAACCTTGTTTTGTGCTACTATGTAGCTGGCGGAATCTAGGCTTGGTAGCTCCGATCTAGCCGGCCTACCAGCATAACTCGCCGCCCTGTTTTCATCCGAGTTACCGGGAAAATGCGTGGTCATAAGCAGTTCCAGTGTCTCCTCTGCCGATTCTGTAAAGGAACCATCGTCCCGCATCAAGAAAGAGGGAACAATGGGACTGCTTGCGAGGGCCTTCCTGAGCCTAGCAGATTCGCTTGCACTCTCAATGGACTCACAGAAAGCCCTCCATGATGTGCGTTTGGCCTTTTTAATGGAGTTTTTATACTCTTTAAGACCCCTTTTATAGGCGGTCCAATCCTCAGCTGTTTTTGCTGATTTAGCCCTATTGAAAAGCCTTCGCGCCTCCTGCTTAGCGCGCTCAGGCTCCTGTTCCACCAAGCGGGGTAAGACTTCTTGGGTGGTCTGCTTAGCGGACAGCTTTCCTTGAAGGCGTCAGTACACGCTTTGGATAATTTCTCCACTGAAGCATCAATGGATGTGGTGCTTTCGAGAATCTCGCAAGTTGGCGCTGGAACGCTTTGCGCTACTCGTCTTTTGAATTCATCCCAGTCTGCTCTGACCGGGTTTCTGAAGGGGATGCGAGGCTCTGGTAGGAGGTTAATTCTGAAACGTATCCAGCAGTGGTCCGAAAACGACCTCTTTCCCGATACTCTCCAGTCCTCCACCTTTAGATCATTTGACTCCGTTACGAGTGTCATATCTAAAACCTCTTCCCTATTTGCTGTAATAAATGTGGGCCTGTTGCCCCTGTTACAGATACTAAGTCTAGAATTTAAAATGAAGTTAAATAGAGACTCACCACGTTCGTTGATGTCCGTGCTTCCCCAAACCGAATGGTGTGCGTTGGCGTCGCAACCCAACAACAGGTCTTGTCTCCCTTCATCAGCTGCTTTCACCAGTGTGTGAACCTCAGTAGGTGGGATGCAGACGTCATGCGCCATGTACGCCGAAGCGATCCATGTAGGCGCCATGCTACTGCCCTCCCATTGAACTACTGTGAGGTCGTTAGTGCTGTAATAAGACAATAAAAATAAATTAATGCCCTTCTTGGCCAGAATACAAGTTCTCGGCTTACCTGTACTCTTTTTATAGAAAAGGGTGAATGATTTGTGCTTTAATCCCAATATGGCGTCTTCCTTGACCCACGCCTCTTGGATTAAAGCAACATCTATGTTCTCCTCCGCTAGGAGGATGAGTAAGCTCTCCGATGCTAGCTTACTGTGGTGGAGGTTGATTTGGACCACCTGCATCCTCAGTGCTCGACTCCTCCCGGTCAGGCCCCCCTAGTTCCTGCACCTGAGGTTCAACCTCCATCTCTTCCTCGCCCGCAATGCCTTTCTTTTGGCCGGCTACCTCCTGGACAGCTGGTTTCCCAGCCTCCGCTCCGGTTGCTGCCACCTCCATTGGCTCGGGTTTCCCAGGACGTTCCTGTTGCGTTCCCCGTTAGACGTTTACCGTCACCGAGCTGAAGCCACAGTGCAGCTTAAATTCTGCACGCTTCAGCAGGGGCAGGGACTCATCTGTCAACTGCAGGATGACATTCCTCCCCGTCGGCTTCGGCTCGTCCATCCGAAGGACTTTCCAGTCCCCGCAAGGAATGGTGGGGTTCTGAGATCCCAGAACCGCCAAAAGCTGTTTTGCGGGTAAGACAGGCTCTGGCAACCAGATCCTTCCCCTCGGATATTCTGGAATATCCGTACTTGGGATGACCTGTAGAAGTTCCCCTTTAAGTTTTTCAATATTACCTTTAAGTTCGGCTACTGATGACTATTGTTCTTCTATGGATGCTTTTAATTTATTTGCGGACTATTTTATCGATGTTGATAACAACTGCGCTTCTGTGGAAGATTTCATCTCACACGTGAGGGCACTGAGACGATCTGTCCTGCTTCTTCTTGAAGCTCGTCTTCACAAACAAAATATTCTCGATCTTTTCCTTCTTTTTCACAGCTTCTTGTAATAATGTGACCAGGCAAATTTATTTCCAGCCGTAGGTAGGGAGTGTTTACTTATTTAATTTTTTTAAAGCCCATATCTACAGGGTGTTTCAGATCTGACGTGCCAAAATGAGTAAGGTGATAGATCTCAACTAGACAAACAAAAAGTTGTATGGCAGGGGGGAGGGGACAACCTCAAGCATTTGGGAGTTACAGGGTGATTCAGAAATTTCAGTTTTTCATGGTATTCACATTACTATCTTATTTTTATCTTTTGATCTAATTAACATAGTGACATCAAACAAACGCTATAAAACTACTATCTCAATGGTTTTTCCAAAATTGTACAAAGCGTTCTATTCGGAAATATACGCTTGTCTTGCACAATCTATTCCCCTTTTTCCTCGTAAAAACTACTCCTCATCCCCCGTATGGTACGACAAAGAATTACGCTCTCTCCGCAACAGGAGGAATAAACGTTGGCAAACTTTTCTTCTATCCCAGACCGAGTCTGACTATTCTTCCTACCTATCTGCTTATATCTCTTTTTCCGAACGTTGTGATACCCTCTACCATGAGTATCTCCAACGAATGGAAACTAGCCTCATATCCGACCCCAAGCGTTTTTATCACTTTATTAATTCCAAGAAGAAATCCAATGGTTACCCCTCTAACCTAAAGCTTGAGAATACCTCTTCATCTGATCCTCAAGTTATCGCCAACCTCTTTGCAAACTTCTTCAGTAAATCTTTCAGCGACAATTCCCGACAACTTGACCTTAACTACTTCTCATTCTTGGACAAATGCACTCAAACGTCGTTTACGTCTTTCAACCCTGATCTCGAACTAATCGCCGCCAGTATCAACGGGCTTGAGGACGACTTCAACCCAGGTCCTGACGGCATTCCGGCCATCGTTCTTAAAAAGTGTGCCACGCATCTAATTCAACCCCTTACCTTGCTATTCCGCCTCTCGGTCACTCAAGGGGTTTTCCCTCAATTATGGAAAAACTCGTATATTATACCCATCTTCAAAATAGGTTGCAAAAACGATGTGTCCAACTACAGACCCATCGCTAAATTATCATCCATACCTAAACTATTTGAAAAATTGGTCTATGACTCCATGTTCTTCCACTGTAAGTCTATCTTCTCCCTCTCCCAGCATGGCTTTCTCAAAGGAAGATCTACTACCACCAATCTTATTGACTTCGTCTCCAAGACACTATGTGCTCTGGAAAACGGTAAGGATGTTGATGTTATTGCCACCGATTTTAGTAAAGCCTTCGACAAGATCTCCCATAATGTTATCTTGTTCAAACTTGATCGCCTAGGCTTCCCCTCCCGATTCATCTCCTGGATTCAATCCTACCTCAACAACCGTCGCTACAATGTTCTTTTCAGTTCATCCATTTCTAACCCTATTGTCGCTCGTTCCGACGTCCCCCAGGGCAGCCACCTCGGTCCACTGATCTTCATCCTTACAATAAATGATGTTGAATGCGTCATCAATCACTCAGAGCTGTCCATTTATGCTGATGACATGAAAATAATTAAACATATCTCCTCCACAACCGACTCTCTTCTCCTGCAAAAAGATCTCGATTCCTTCACCACGTGGTGCATGAAAAACTTTCTTGAACTCAATGTCTCCAAATGCCAGTCCATCTCTTATTCCCGCAAGCGTCTTACCACCACCCCGAGAGTTTACATGCTAACCGATGTACCGGTCCCTATTGTTACCTCTTTGTGTGACCTTGGAATAATCTGTGATAGCGAACTCAACTTCCGTTCTCATATTGACAGCATAATTAACAGAGCTAACTCCGCGCTAGGGTTTGTGATGCGCTGGTCTAGAGAGTTCTCCAATCCATATGTTTCCAAATCTCTCTATATCTCCTTCGTTAGACCTCTCCTTGAATATGCCAGCCAGGTATGGTCACCTACACCAACAACCCATATCAATAGGATTGAATCCGTCCAGCGTAGGTTCGTTCGCTTCGCTCTACGTGATCTCCCGTGGGCAGACAGATTCAACCTTCCACCCTATGAAAACCGTCTGAAACTGATTGACTTGCAACCCTTAAGTAAACGTCGTGATGTTTCTGACATTCTCTTCATTCATCAGCTATTAAGTGGAGCCATAGACTGCCCTTCAATCCTGCAATCTTTACCCATCTATACTAATCCCCGCAACCTTAGGTCCACTCCCCTTTTCCGACTCGACCGCCATCGCACAAACTACGGTCAAAGCGAGCCAATTACCAGGATGCTTCGAAAAGTCAATGACCTTTCCTCCTTTGACTTCCATCTGAGTAAATCATCCCTTCACAAATCCCTATATCTTGACCCCGTCCATCCTGATCGCATTTCTTAATTCGTTTTCCTTCCAGCCAGTTTGTTCCTTAATGAGAGCTCATATTGTAGCTTTTTCAATTTATTTATAATTCCATCATTTATCATCTAGTATAGCTTGTAGTATTAGTATTATTATTATGTTATAGCTTGTATTAAGCTTAATTAAATAAAATGTTGATCTAACTCCCGTCATTAAGGGTACAGTCACTTCCAAAAGTGAAAAACAAAATGGTTTTCGATTACCTAAGTTCAGCATTTTCGCAAATTTTCTCCGAAATTCCTGTAATTGTTACACCTCTTTTTTATTTTTATTGGATTGGCCATCTTATTATCTTTTCAAAAAGGTGCAACATGTCCACGTAGACAAAATATGTAGAAATTTATACGTAGAAATACTATCGGAGAATACCATAAAAATCAACCAATTAAAGAAGTTAAACTCAAATTAACTCTAAAATGCTTTTTATTGAATTTTAAAATAATTACAATTAATCTTGTTAAGTTACAAAGGCCGTTCAAAATGTCCACAGCCACTTTGGAAGCATGCCAACAATCTCCTTCGGCTAGCTAAATCCTCCCTATTGTTAACAGGGCTTGAATAAACTTCGTTCTTCATTGTTCCCTATAAGAAAAAGCAGGGTCCTGTCCTGGTGATTATTTGCTGCTCGACGTCGGCAGAAGTTCCCAAAGTTTCGGGTAGTGTCTTCATGTCGTTTTAAGTGGCACTTCCTGTTTCTCTTAACCTTTGGACAGTCCAAACCATTTTTTTTCACTTTTGGAAGTGACTGTACGTGCAATAATAGGAGGTACATCAGTAGTGTTGACATTTTTGGAAAGGTCATTAGGATAGTTGTTTTTTTAGCTTTTGTTTGATTAGCTGTTGTGTAGATCAAGAGATAAAAATAAAAGAGTAATGTGCATACCATGAAAAATTGAAATTTATGAATCACCCTGTAACTCCCAAACGGTTGAGATTGCCCCCTTGCCAAAAAATTTTTTGCTTGTCTATCACCCCACTCATTTTGGCACGTCAGATCTGAAACACCCTGTATATTGACTGCACTAAATCACTTTATTTTCAAAACCACACTTTTTTAGTTTTCTTGTTTAACTTAATTAATCCCAGTTCGTTAGAACACCAATTATAACGTAGTTAGGGTTCTCCGGTCTTGGCAATCGCAAAATTTCAGCCTATAACATTATACTAATACTACAAGCTATAATAAATACTAAGTCATAACAAATAGTGTAAGCTACAATATGAGCTATGATCATGGTAAATACAAACTGGGAGGAAGAAGAATTAAGAAGGCGAGGATTTACTCAGATGGAAGTCAAAGGAGGGAAGGTCGTTGACGTTTTGTAGCATCCTGGTAATTGATTCGCGTTGACCGTAGTTTGTGCGATGGCGGTCGAGTCGAAAAAGGGGAGTGGACCTGAGGTTGCGAGGATTGGTATAGATGGATAAAGATTGCAGGATTGAAAGGCAGTCTATTGCACCAGCTAATAGCTGATGAATGAAGAGAATGTCAGAAACATCACGACGTTTACTTAGGAGTAATTTAAATTCAATACTTCCGTTTTCATAGCCAACCTCAGCTAACATATTTATCTTATCGACAATGGAAAAAGAGGCTACTGGCTATATCGGCAGAAGGAGTTAGGACCGATCCTAAGAAAATAGTTTCATTGAAAAACTGGCACTACCCAATGCAGCTGTGCTAACATATCCGAAGGCAGGCGAAACATTTATGTTGGATACTGATTGAAGTAATGTTGTTATTGGAGAACCGTTAGTTATAGTTGGCAAAGCACTTCCATAAATTCCTCTATGTGCAAAAATTCTCCGTACCACAAGATAATGTGGCTCTAGAGTTTCCGGCTCCTTCCGTCACGGTTTCATGAAGGGTAGATCTACCACAACCTACTTTAGTAAGCCCTTCGATAGAATTGATCACGAGATTCTCATTTATAAGCTATCAGTTTTGGGGTTTCCCTCAGTCTTTGTCCAATGGTAGCGTTCTTATTTGTCTGGTCGTACACAACGTATTTTATTTCGCGGTGCACTCTCTGATGAAATTATTAATTCCTCAGGTGTGCCTCAGTGCCTTCTAATACTAATGACTGTACTCTTTTAAATTTTAACTTAGACACCTTCCGTAGATAGTTCTCTATTAATTTCCTCCCTTTGAATATTAGCAAGTGCACTGTTATGTCATTTTATCTTTGCACTTCAACTTTACTGTTGACGGTAGCCCATTGATTAGACTTGACAAAACCAAAGACTTAGGGGTGATGTTAAATACTAAATTTTCATTTGAGGACCATTTCGATGCTATTATAAGTAAGGCCAGTCGTCTTTGGGTTTCGTTAAAAGCTGGTCAAAAGGGTTTGACGACCCATATATACGAAGCTTCTATACTATACTTTTATCAGACCTTTCTTAGAGTATGCTAGTCCAGTTTGGTCTCCTTTCTATGCGATCGCATTGAGACTGTCTAACGCAGATTTGTTAGATTCGCCCTTCGTCTCGTCTGTTGAACGAGCACTCCTTGTCGACTACTTCCAGTTATCGAAGTCTCAAATCAGGGATCAGCTTGGTTAGAGTTAATTTTAATTTTATTTTTATTCGCAGTTTCTTTTATTTGTTTTTTGTTTTGTTATCAAAATGTGTGAATCATTGAACTTCTATTTATGAACTAATTTAAATGCAAAATTCCTTTTTGCATAGAGAAGCAGTTGCTAATGTTAAGAGGCATTAATTTGAAAGAAAAAGAAAACAATCTGTAAAGGCTTCTAGGTCTGGATTCTAAAGTACACAATCAGCTAAACAAGCAACAATATACGAGCAACATCCGCTTCGTCGGCATATCATGGAATTCTCGAATATCTTAAAATGATGTTTACGCCATTAATATAAATAATAAATGAAAGTGCAAAAGTTTGTCATGCGGAACGACTTTTCAGAACTACATATGGAGTCACATAATCTTCACGAAACCTATATAATTTGTGATATTCTCTTACTTATTTCTAGCGCAAATATTCGTAAGCGCAACCATATTTTCGATCAGTAGATCTGGAACAGAGTCGTTTTTTTCTTCTTGAATGAATGAATTGAAGAAAAAAATGATTGTCTACCTAATTACATAACGTGATGTTTTGCATATGTTAATTGAGTTCTGCTTTTCGCCATAAAGCCGATAACTTTGTTGACAATATAGAGCAAATGTTTTCTGTGTTTTTAGGTTACCGATAAGAAATATTTTGGTAATTGTAGATATTTGCAGTTTATATCGTTCCTGGGATTATGATGTACTTAGATAGCATTAAATAGCAACTAAAATGGAGGAAACGACTCCTAATATAAATTTATCTTCTGGAGAAACAAAGATTGGCATGTGGATATACATTGCTTTGGCACGTCATATTCTAACCGACAGATCACTAGTGTGCCATAAGATTATTGTCCTGAACCTGCATCTCCAAACCCTCGTGTTACACTCATTAAAAACTTTTTCATCCTGCAATGCCGCCAAAAATCATGGTGCTTGACTGAAAAATTCTATGTTTATAGTACAATCATGGATTTACTGACAAGTATATAGCCATATTTCCTTCGACAACATTACCCCGTGGCTAAGCTTTACGAAAACTTTTACGATAAAAGCGAAACGATATACATAGAATATGCTTTTGTAAATTTACCACACTAGGAAACCGCCTAAGATAGTAGTTTACTTTCAACTCGAAAGTGTCAAGGGGCTTCTGGTAATACTTCTCTTTAGCCAATACCAAGTACCGTACTTTGACCGATATTGCCCTCCTATAGCAGCTGTAAAAACTACGAACTTCTTCACAGGACCCGCGCTATATCACACCTTACTGATGATCATGTATGTAGCTAGACTAGAGATTCCCTACTGCAATAGTTTCTAGCGGCGGAGATAAAACTGGAAGGAACGATCGTTCTCTCATAGCATAGCGGTGGTGGACAATTTTTTTATTTGAATGAAATTATATCGGGTACCCGTTCTCGGCTTGATTGCATTCAAGCGACTTGCATCTGGGTTTACCATTCACCGTTACGCATGTCAATTCCAAAATTTTGTTTTTAACATTTACGCCTTAAGAGAAAACTATTTTTCGGTTTACTTACAGCCTACTCTTGGTATAAGCCTGGAGAACATGACAGTTCGGCTATTTCACCTCCAAGCGTTTCGTCATTATTTCATTTTTTGTTGTACCAGAGATTAACCAATCCATGCACACACAAATAAAACTGCACACTCTGGTAACCAAAACCAAAGAGAAAAGCTGACATCATTGACGCATTTTAAGCTCAATACTTCAACAAAACGAGCACAAGAGAGTTTTTCCTTTAAAAAACATGAAAATTGTATAAGAGATACACTTTTTATCGTGTTCACATGTTCAGAATATTTCTATGTTAACCTCAAGTGAAATCCAATTTAAGACTTTAAATATATTGCGAGAAATACTACGAGAAAGTACAATTCCCTAAACTTTTCCTTATGGCTACTGTGGCAAGTTTAGCTGTTAATGTCAGCTTGCGGACTTGCATCTAGAGTAGGCTGTGGTTTACTACTAATTGACGTCTGTAAAACCAGCTGCATTTGCACTCTGTGGAACCAAGCTTATTTCCCTGAATATCCCCCATTTCCTCTTTTCTCTTCCTATCGATCGCATTTCAAAAGCAAGATTATGACATGCTTTTCTTTGCAGTCCGGCTCTTTTCTTCTTCTAATACAAAATTAAATTACGTCTGTATAAATGGCTACCCTGTCTGCTAAGCCATTCTTGGGGAGATGTCATGGTCCATCCCGTCGATACTTTTTAAATTTGATCTGTAGAGAAATTATTATACTATTTATTGCTCGATGTTGTTTAAGAAAACGTTTTTAGTAATTGTCAGAAAATGCATCCCCGTCGCGTCCTTAAAAATTTACGATCATACCGTACACCATTATAGTCCTTAGGAAAAAGAAAGCGATAAAAACTAACGCTATTCTATATCCTATAGATAATTGATAGCACGGACCAAAAGATGACTGCACATGACATGAGACTCCTAAGTATTCGTGCAGCTCAAAATTTTCGTCGTCTGGGATACAAAGAAAATGACGTAATTGGAATAATGGCTAGCAACACACATTTATTAGCACCTCTGGCAATTGGAGCCTTTTTGAATGGAACTCCTATAGGCACAATGGATCCACTTTTTGATAATGGTAAGAAATATGATGTAATTAGTGCCTTAAGAACTTATTTTTAATTTAATTGCCAAGGTGATATGCCGAACTAAGTTAAAGTTAAATTAAATTACCGGGCCTTAATTTAGTACTAACCGTAATCAACTACTAAATTTGTAATCACTTTTACATTAAAACGCTTATTATGGACTGTCTTGTAAGCTGTAACCACCTAGTAGGAAAACTCTGAACCGATTCGATTTTGCTTCGATGAATTCCTATATGAATATGTCCATCGCCATAGATGTGACTCATTATTCGCCATACATGAGGCGGAGATGGATCAGTTGGTTGGGTGGCACGATTGCCACGCCATGGATGCAGGTTCGTTCAAGTCTCAGCTTGCCCACGAGTTTTTCATATGAAAAAAAAATCCGCTCCGCTTCTGGGTTTTTGTCTGCCTTGCATAAAACCAAAAAACAAGACAGTCGATTTTCCTCATTCCCCTTACCGTATTTTCCTTCCAGCCACACCCATGTTAAATGCATCATAGGGTTGTCCCCTAGGCTTTGGCTACATAAGCAAAAACAACTCATCACGATTTTTTCAGCCTGGTTAGAGCATTTAATTGTTTTGATAGACATCAGGGAAAGTGGAAAAAAAGGTTTGTGGCACAAAGTATTCGAAAATTGGATTATTGAACAAAACGCTTGAAAATACCTAACAAAAAGACCATAAAGTATTTTGGACGTTTTGACCTACTTTCCACTCTTAAAGGGCTATCAAGTTGGAGTGCGAGATCCTGTAAGTACGTGTACATGGCATTTAGCCGGGCAATAGTATTTCCAGATTGAAAGGGGGAATATACTGGAGGTGATCGAACATAGTAATTAAACAAGCTAGATTTTTTTTTGTTATATATATATCATCTAATTCAGGTCGGGTTGATTGTGTATATTGCGCTGATCGGTGTTAATTGTCTTAATTTAATCAATGTTATTTTAAGTTAAACCTAAACCATTCTCTACTTTTCAGATGAAATCAGGCACTTGTTAGCAATCACCAAACCTAAAGTGCTATTCTGTGACGCTGAGGTCTACGAAGCTGTGAAGCAGGTGCTCGTGAAATTAAGATATAAGTGTCCAATTTATTTGATGAAAGGAAGTGTAGAGGATGTCCCGTCAGTTGAAGAAATTTTTAGGGAAACTGGCGAAGAAAACCTATTTGTGTAATTTCTAATGCTGAGATCAAACGATTATATGAACTTATTTAATATTCATTCAGTCCGCAGAAATTAAGCAAAGGGGGTGATCACATTGCCGCAATATTATGTTCGTCCGGAACTACGGCCATGCAGAAAGGAATCTCTATGACCCATCGAGGTTTATTAAGTCAATGGGAAACGTAAGTATACAGTAGAGCTAATAAATCAAAACACATGCACATGCACAACACATTTCGGAAAGTTTAACTGTGACATGCTTCATCGACGGCTTGGCAACACGACGGAAACAGTGTTCCTACTTCTCTCTCTATGGTTCCTTTAATCCCTTGTGGAGCATAGCGCGTCTACTATATCGACTTTTCACCTAGTCCGCTTCTGCGCTAGCACTTCAACTGTAGTCACCATTTGTTGATCTGTGCACCTTTCTTTTATACAGATCTTCTCCAAGTGTTGCGCGGTCGTCCAATTCGGCGTCTTCCTTGGATCCAGTGCGGGTTCCAATCTAGAGGCAGTTGTGCGATGCTCTTTGGATATTGTTATTGTGTGGCCTATCCATTGTACTTTCCTCTGTGAATACTTATGTCTATGCCGTCTTGGCCTGTGTAGGTCTTCGTTGGTAATGACTTCCGGCCAATGCATGTTAAGGATGCGCCGAAGACACAGGTTGGCAAAGGCTTGTACCGTATATGAAAGCGCCTGAGTAAAAATTACACTTTTCCAAATGAAAGCCCGCTACAGGAACTTATCAATAAAAGACGCACGAAATAGTTCGAAACAATCACGGTATGCTCATACTTTTTCTCGACTAAAATTTAAAATGAAAACAATAAAATTATTTTCGTGGATTAACTCATTCGTTACCGACATCTGATATAACAAAAATATCTCTGCAGTAGCCGGCAACGTCCGTGCAGTTGAGTTTTATTTTTACACGGGTTAATAAAAATTATAACTGAAACTGGGAAATATATAAGAATAAAAACAAAAAATTTCAGGTAATTATTGTCGTTATTATTGTCATGACTCGCCTTGTGAATAAGCCGTTATTGGGAATAATTTCAATATCAGGTGGCCGATGACCCACACGATATGCACGTATCTTCACGGGTGAGATTTTACTTAATACACGCGATGAGGCATCAGTTTCCAATATGTTAAAGCCAGAACGCATTAACAGAAGCGTGCATTTATGACGGGCGTATTTTTAGATTTTTGGGCCTGCAGCAAAGTATTAACGTCTGTACTTGCTTTGGGCGTGAACATACCAACTCAATTATTTTTTTTAACTCGGGTATTTGACAGGTCACTTTCCATGTCGAACAGTCCTACAACAACATGCATTTTACCTTCGATTTACGTTCCATATTTGTAGCTGCAAGAATATTATTCTTCTCAAAATAAATATCCAAAATTTACTTACTATTGAATGCATATTTATGCATGAGTTATGATAAGAGATTTCTACGGCAATTGGAAAGGCAGATGCGCTAGCCAAAATTCTCGTTGGTCTTGTAATCTAGTTATAACGTCAAGATTAGTGCAATCATACCAATCGGTTCCATAAAACTATTTTTACACAAAAACCTTTCTAATCAACACCTTTTATTCTGTATACTCGCCTGTATAGCCATCCATACATAGCATTGCTCATAATTAGTTCTTTTGCTTGAGAGCTTGAAGTTTAGTTCATATTTAATAATTTATTCATTAATTATTACAGGAATTTATCCAACGATGAAGTAATACTCTGTTTTAGCACATTGTATTGGCTCTCAGGACTGGGCATGATGCTACTTGGAACACTCTGTAATGGTTGCCGGATTTTAACAGATGAGCCTTTCTCACCTGAACTGATGCTTCATTTAATTGAAAAATATAAAGTCACATTGGCTTTAAGTATACCACCTCATTTGGCGACGATGCTCCATTGCCCAGACATAAAGTTCCGCGATTTATCAAGCGTTCGAACATATTTATGTGGAGGAAGTCCAGTTCCCGTCGCAGTAGCTAACCAACTGCAGCGACATCTTAAGAACGGGCACCTGCTCGTTGCTTATGGAATGAGTGAAATATGTGGTTTTATAACATTAGACTATCCGGGATCTAGGAAACCTGGTTCAGTTGGAAAGTTACTTCCTGGCATGGAAATCAAGATAGTCAGTGAAGATGGAAGACAGCTAGGAGTTAGAGAACATGGGGAGCTTTACCTGGGAACTCCATTTAATTGTTTAGGATATTACAGCAATCCTCAAGCCACTATGGATACATTTGATAGCGAGAGCTGGATTCACTCAGGCGATATCGGATACTTTGACGATGATGGTTACCTGTTTATCGTAGACAGGAAAAAAGATATTTTGCAATATGATAATTTCGAGTATTACCCCAGTGAAATTGAATCTTTAATAAATGAAATTCCAGATGTTGTAGAGGTTTGTGTTTTTGGCTTATCAAATTTTGTGGGCAAAGGCTTGCCAGCTGCAGCAGTTTTAAAAAGTAAGGGAAGTACCTTAAATGAGGATGACGTGTACAATTATGTTGCCGAAAGGATGTCAAATTTTAAGCACTTAAAAGGTGGTGTATATTTTGTTACATCATTCCCAAGAACTCCGTCAGGAAAAGTTCTACGAAGAAAAGTTACTCAAATGTTAAGCGCAGATGTTTACGAATAAAAGGAACAGCAATGTTTAGTACAAGCTTAGAGGATCTAGGGAATGGAGCTTAGATTAGTAGGAACTTGACTATTAGAAAAAAATATTTGTATTGCCATTAATATTTACCGTATTAGATGTGGGTTGACATTCGCATTTTATTGACATACGAATGCTGTTAAGTAGATAAGAGATTTTCTTGCTATAAAAACTCTAGCGTATTATGCTTTTATTCTAAATTATCAAAATAAAAAGATTACTAAATAAAAACAGAGTCGAAACTCATTCAGACTTTAATTATTAATCCAATTTTATATTTAATATTATTATTAGCTATAGAGATGATTTTTACGGTGATCCAGGTCATGTCGTAAAAAAGGCATGAGATATCTTAAAAGAAGCAACTCATTGAATGAATTATCACATTCTCCTCAATTACACTAGATGTTAACTTCATATCTATTTTAAACATGTCTTTTATATTATATAAATTTCTGAAGAATTAATTAAATTAAAAAAGATGTCAAACACATAGATGGTAGCTTTACCAAAGACTATATTAATTGAAGCAATAATAATCGAACTATTATCGCCTTCTTTCTAGATGGAAATTCGTGCAAAGGTAATAGAAGCTTCTTACACACTGCCATAACGAATTATGAGCTCCTCAGGAAAATGATTTAATAGAGGACAAATGGATGAGGTAACATCTTACTTCTTACACTTTCTAATATTCTCTACTCCAATAGTCACAATTTGATTTTCTAACCTAAGGTTTTTTGACGGCCCAAGCATCTACTTCATATTACACTCGTCACTAGCATCTAGCAACATGTAGTGTAGAACTTCGAATCTACTAAGTAAACTGGTTATCATATAGAAGATATATTTCAAAAAGTCTATTTAACCTCAGTATATTTACACGCCATGCCTGGAAACGTGGGCAATGAAATACTACGTGTTCAGTATCTTCCTTCTGATCTTACTTCATATCCATCGGGGAGCCGCCATGTCCAAATCTGTGCAGGTACTTGCGGTATCCACCATGACCAGTGAAGAATTGCGTCAAGTGGTAGTTGTTTTCCCTAAGCTTGCGGTTTCGTAGCGTTGTCGAGTCGGTTTTGCCACATTAACATCGTGATCTGCCTCTCTCCCTTTTTAATCTCTTTTTTTCCTTAGGTTTTTCTGGCTCGTTACGATTCTCGTGTAAATGCGTCTCATCTCATCCGCGAGGATGTCGATCGGGATCATATTCATTCTGCTTGTTCAAGATCTACAAATTCCAGCCAGTTCTTAACCTTGCCGCCTCTATTTGGTGGGAGTGTTTCGCTGTTGTAACGATCGCAATGTCGTCTGCGCAGCCTATTATTTTCGTCTCTTGGGGGATCTGTAGTCTGAGAACTTCAATAGAACAGATTTTACGTTCGACTCGAAGATCCGGAGTTTTGTGTGTCAGGAGATGTTGTTATTGCGCCAGACCTCAGCAAGAGTATTAAATGCAACACGAACCTTATTGATGCTAGCCTGTACATCAGCTTCAGCTTCGCCGTCTGCTGAAACTATGTTTCCGAGACAGCAAAATTTATTCACTTGCTCTATTTGCTGCTGTTCCAGATGATATTTGCTCCGAGCTTCAGACATTTGGGATACATGACTTCGTTTGTTTGATATGAGACATAAATCGCCTGGGAAGTCCAGATGCGTAAGGTGGTGAAAGAGTTTTCATCTAATCCTCGCGATGGGTGGTCGTCTAGGGAGCTGCATAATACGTCATTAGGCAAAGCAAAGGTGACAGTATGCATCCTTGTCTCACTCCATTAAGCACTTGGAAGGGCTCCGACAGTTTTCCTTTTGTGTAGGGCGTGAAATTGGGCTCCTGAGTAGGACTCCTTTATGATGGTGATAATTTTTTCTCGAATACCTCTCCTACGTAAAACTGCCCATATATATTCGCGACGAAGATTAGATGTAAAGGGGAACTCCATTCGTCGGATTGCTCAATGATTATTCGGAGATTACTCATGTGATCGCTGCAAGAGAAACCCTCACGAAACCCTCTTCCCTAAGAATGCACTCGATTGTATTCTTGATTCACATTAAGATTGGTTTAGCTATAAATTTGGAGACTGTAGTTAGAAGACAGATACCGAGCCAATTTCCACAACTTCTCAGATCGCCTTTTTTGGGAATCTTCACAATTATGCCTGTTTTTCATTCAATGGGATAGGTCACAGTTTCCCAACATTCCTGGATTACATGGAGAATAATATCAGCCGCAGCAGTATCCGCCTTAAGTAGTTCCACTGGTATTTCCTCAATCCCTCGGGGCTTACCGAGGTCCATCGACTTAATTGCGTCAGCTAACTCCACCCTTGCCAGAGTTGGTGTTAATGTTGACCGCAGCCGGCGGTTGTTCAGGCTCGTGTTAAGAGGTATTCGACGCCAGACTGGGCACTACCTTCATTTTCTCGAAGCGTTTCGTCGTATTTTCGAACCCTCATAGCTTTGGTCTGGATAATACCAGAGAGAATAAGATGTAGTTACCAGACTAATGACACAGTATAAGTTTCATTTGGCTAGCTTTTATATTTATGATTTTATTAATACCCGAAATACGTCGATTTCGATACTCATGATCATTAAAACCTATAGGGTACTTCCTGAAGTCTTAGAAAGCTGAAATTTGGTATGCCGACTAGGGTTAGCACACAAACAACGAAAATATTAAGAAATCTGTATCTTTCATCCTCCAACCCATCGAAAAGTGGGGTTTGGTTGTGCATCATATAAAAATTTCTCATAAGATAATTTCCAAACTTTGAAAAGCCTTAGAAAGCTGAAATTTGGTATGCAGACTAGGATCTCCACAGAAACAGCCTTTAACCAAAAACCCCATAAAAGTGAGTGTGTTATGAAAAAAGGAACTGTTGCGTGCAAGTAATAATACCTTCTTTCTTCTTCGTCAGAAAGGGGGGGGGGTTGATTTTTCTTTAAACTCGTCCGAGTACTTAATCTATTGCTTCTATGAAGTTAAAAAGAATTAAGAAACTAACAAGCATTTTTAAGCCTAAAAGCGTGGAATTGTACTGAAGGAGAAATTTTAAAAAAATACAAGCACCATGGTCGGACCATGATTTACTGCTTGCGTTTTGGATGAAAATTTGGTTTGCGACTAAAATTTTAGGTTTAATCAGAGATTTCGTGTTATTTCGGTTAATAAAGTGTACATGTTTTTACTTTGAAGATAATTTAGTCGCTTTAAGTTCTTATAAATAAACCACAACAGTCAGCTATAGTAGAATATAATAATAGCTAAGTACCACCCTCTTTTATCGCTTATTCCAAATAATAAGCCAACAAGGAAAAGAGGCAACGATAGAGAGTGGGCTTTAAAAAAAAGAATAGCTGACGCACTAGAAATACAGCCCGAAAATATAAAAAGAACTAGACTCTAGAGCATCTTGCAAAAAGAAATGAAATCTCATGAATAAACAGAAGAGCCTGGATCTGAAAGTTCTGCGAGAACTACAACCAAAGCGAACGCAACAAATTCAAAATTTTCAGTGACTTTTTCGAACCGCCTTTTGGAGCCGGATCTTTGAAAAGAAGCAGGTCCGAAGAGCCGGTTCGCTCAAAAGATCCGTTTTTCCCATCTGTACAGTGACTTAATTTCTTACCATAAATCCATAGGAGTGACTGTGCGACGACCGCGGAACTGCCAAGCCATGCTTTTTCATCAAGATGTAGGGTTGTAGAGTTAGGCCTTGTACGCCTTGTGGGCTTGGCTCCACATGAGATCTAACTTTTTAACAGTGAAAGCGGTATGAGCTTGTGAGGCTTGGCAACCTTCTTTACATGAAATGTTTTTGATGAGATATTTTTTACTTATTGATTGATTTGACATAATTGGAAACGTGTATCTGCTGATTTAACAGCAGTGTGCATGATTCAGCCAATTCAGATGTGTGCTTTTATTGTGGAATAATTTTACAAAAAAGTGATATGCAAAGTAAACACGTGGACTTAAAAGATTTCCTATATATATTTCTTATCGTTCTCAAAATAGCATTTAAGCTCAGAAAATATTTGCATTGCTTCGCCAAAATAAGATTTGCAATAATTTAAAAACATGTTTCGGCATGGTGGAAAGATAAAATTGTTTTCTACGTTGTGCTCAACTAGCCTATAAAAGAGTTGGTAACTGCAAGCCAGACTAGTTAATTCGGTGAAAACTAACGAAATTGCTCAACAGTTAAAAATTATGCATCACAAATGTGAAAGTAACTACGATATCAGCAGGAAAGTATGGCGCGGAATAGATGTGCGTCCAGTGTTTAATCCAGAAATGTCCGTTGGGCAAGCTTTGCTACACATGTTGAATCTTAATCCCGACAAAGTGGTACAGGTGAGGTGAAGGTGTAAAAAATAAAATAAGTAAAGTGAATGGTTATACTGTGTTCAGTTAGTCAAATTTTGGAATCAGTAAATGTGTTGCAATGATTACTAGAAACATTTTTCTATATTGCTGTCGGAAAAGTATTGTGCAATTAATAACTACAACTGCAATAATACGGCAACTGTAAAGACTCACCCTGTTAATTATGTTGAAAATTTAATTTTCGATATTAGGTTTTTAACGATCGGATAATGTTTATGATGTTGCTACCTGTCACATTATACTTGCTTCTGTGAAAGCATTTGATCCTCACACTACCGATGTATTAATATCTAATTTATGTGCGAACTTATACCTACTTACAAGCTGAAACAGAGAACATATGATCTATGTTATATTGAAAAGCATCCAATTCTCTCCTTAGCACTCCGTGAAATAGCCTGTTTCTTACGCGATGTTTGCAGGAACACTGGGTCAGTTTTATGTCTAATTCGATAAATATTAGTTCTATTGATTTGTTTTTTTTTTTCCTTTATTTCTAAGCTATCCGTTAGTACTTTTCATTTATATTAGTAAACTTTAATTACCATTATACGCGGCTCTGGAATATTTTTGTAATCATTATTAAAAAAGAAACAGCGAAAAACAACTAACATATATTTAAATCGCACTCAATAGGCAACAATCGCAGCTGCTCCTAGGAACAGTTTCCAAAATAAAATATCTCTCTCTCTCTGGTTCCCGTAATCCCTTGTGGGGCATGGGACAAGAAAAATACTTTACCCGACGTAAGATAAGGATTGCAAGTGGATCTACAATTTAAAGTGGGTTCCGAACCACTGACATTTTTTCTATCACCTCCAAGTTTTTATCGTAATCTGTTGTCAGCAGAAAGTAACTATGGGTCGACGCAAATGGGTTTCTAACCTGGGACCTCTGGATTGGAAGACCGACACGTTAACACTTACTCCACCGACGATTAAAATAAAGTGTAATATATAAAAAAATTTTTTATAAATAATAAACGTAAACTCCCAACCGACTCATAATAAATTACCTTTTATGCAAAATTTAAATCGATCCCCCTATTTTTATAATATGTAGGGTTCTAGTTGAAAGACCACTACACCGCACCGAGGGGAACCTTACTTCCTAACCTTACTTCCTAAATAATTTAAACGAGCATGTCTCTTTAATTTATAAAACAATAGAGTCAACTAATTTCTATTTTCCTAATAGAAATTTATCGACGGTCTACTAATATAATAGTATGAGAAATAATATAGACCTTAAGAATGGTCTATTATGATACAAAAGCCGTAGATCCCGATGATGGTTTCCTTCAGCAGAAAAGCCGTTTACCGTTGATGAATTTCAGGCTATAGTTTCCCGGCTGCAAGTCGCCTTTTTTTACTTTTATGAGCCAAAGCCTAGGTAATAGCTCTATGATGCGGTTAACATGGCTTTGGTCGGAAGGGAATTAGGGTATGGGGAGTGAGGGAATTTGAATGTCTTATTTTTGTATACCTTCGAGCTCGACAACAGTCCAGAACCCTGGAAACATGGTATGGTGATCTTGCCACTCAACCAATTGATCCAACTCTGTCTCATTATATAATCAAGTCAAACAGTCCGCCGTATTAAGAGAGGAAGTACACAGCTGAGTGCCTTTATCGATCAGTTCAGCCTTATTCCTCCAAATCGCATTGTGGTCACCCTGGTTTACATTGACCGAACAAAGTCTTACCTGGTGGGTTAACCTTAAGACTTGGCAATTGATTTTGCACCTCTAACGCAACTGAATTTTCAACGTAGACGTATTGTCGCTGATTAATTTGAATTTTCCCGTCACTATTTCGATCGATAGGATTTCGGGATGAAACACTAGTCAGTGTAATAAATTGTCGCTTTAACACTATTAAATGGTGTAACCCTCGGCGCATGAACAAGGTTTATACCTTACCTTTTTTTCCCAATCATCCACTTGTGAGCAAATACCTTACTTATGTTTGTACATTTAAGAGTCAGGGTTTGTTGTTGTTGGTCTGCGTAAAGAACCCCATTTATACCCTCTCCTCCAGGTGAAATTAGGATCCCATTGTATACTAGGAGTCAGAGTAATTGTGGCAAACTCTTCGGAGTACTTCTTTCTACTATTTTAAAAACCTCACAATAAGTAAATTATAACAAGAATATATGTTCGATAATTAAAATAAGTAACTAAGAGAGAAATGGATTTTAAAGAAATATTTTTTTCTTTCGTAGATAATTGATAGCACGAACCAAAAAATGACTGCACGTAAAATGAGACTTCTGAGCATTCGCGCAGCTCAAAACCTTCACCTTATGGGTTATAAACAAAATGACGTAATTGGAATAATGGCAAGCAACACACAGTATGTGGCACCTTTGGCAATTGGCGCTTTTTTAAATGGAACACCTATAAACGCATTGGATCCACTTTTTGAAAAGGGTAAGAATTTTATACTTATGGTCATACGTATGCCAGTGACACTGTCGATTATGGCTCCAAAGATCAATTTTCACTTTTTGATTGTTTCCTTACTTTGGTCTTCGAAATACAAAACCTTCAAATTGATTCTGACCGAAAGAAGATCGTAAAATTTATACGCGTTTTCTTCGCAAACTACTTTTGGAATCTTAACCACTGTTCTCTGAGCAGGGTAAGTTTGTTCAAAAAGACATCCAAATAATGTCTCAAGGGTTAAAATGTCATCTAGTCCCTAAAAAATAGAGAAATGTCCTTAACACGCAAAAAAATTTGAATCGATACGTTAAATTGTTTTAGTTAAAATGGCAGCAAATTTAAAAAATGCAGTCTTGAGAAAAACGCGATTAAATATTTAACTATTGACTAGCGACAGCTTTTTTTTCAAAAATAAACCCTCTTATTCTATGTATACATACAAAAGCATTAAAATATGTAAAAACAATAAAATAGACTTCACAAAAAGCACTTAAAAGCATAAAATCATTTTTCATTTTGTATCTATTATTACGACATTTTGAAGTCGGTGCAAATCAAACAAACCAAACAACTACAACATAAGTATTTAATCGTCCTTAATTATGATCCCGTTAGCTGAAACGTTCAGGTATAATAGTTTTACATATTATCTTCAATTGTGGTTGGGTAGTTGTTTTGTTTGTTTAATTTTCACCGACTTCAAAATGTAATAGATATAAAATGAACAATTATTTTATGCTTTTCAGCGCTTAGTGTTTTCATATATACGATAGGAAGAATGCTGCTGGTACGAACAAAACAAATTCAAAAGTTGCAGAGGTAGTGCACTAACAAAATTATGCAAATCCGGCAAAATATTACGTAATAAGTCACGGTCACCTTCACTTTAAAAAATGTTTAACAAGACCCCAGTGCGCCACGTTTCTCTACACAGCAAGGGAGTATTATCGTAGTCACTCTAGGTAGAAAATTGTTATCATTTCTCAATCAGGAAACGTATTCTGCACAACCGAATCAAAATCGGTCTATGCCTTATGAAGCTAACCGCCGCCCATCTTCCAACTCTCACCATAAGCCACAATTTGTGTCAGGATAGAAATAGATAGGTCTATGCATTCAGAATAATGTAAATGAGTCCACGCGTTACAAAGTTAGGTTTCATCTCCCCCCACCCCAACCCTAGGTCAACATTTTTCCATAGAGTAGCAAAGGAATCTTCCATGTCGGTGTGTGAATTAATAAATTGTGTACACACCCAACTTATAAATTGTTGTCGTCGTATCAGTGAGGCAAAATATTCTACAGATCAAAAGAAGAATCACCGAAATCGGTCCACGCGTTACGAAGTTATACTACACCCCTCTCCCTCCCTTACCCCCCCACCTTAGGACCAAATTATTCTTCTATTAGCCATGGGGGATCACACTCTTTACAACAGTAAAAGAACCATCCAAATCGGTCCACCCGTTACAAAGTTAGGTTTTAATTTTTTTGACCTGGTACCAATCAGTGAACATACTCTACCCAACAAAAAGAGAATCATCAAAATCGGTCAAAGCATTACGAAGTTATGCCCGGCCAGACATAAAAAAAATATACACGTCGAACTTATAACCTCTTTGTTTTTGGGAAGTCGGTTAAAAAAATCTATTTTTTCTTAAGAGGACTTTTCTTTTCATAATTGAAAAAAATACACTTTAATTTTTTTTTAATAGACTTTTATTTATTGAACTGATTGCTTTTGGTAATTTTTATAAAACATATTAAGTATATAAAAAAATTATTTTTTTTGCAGTTTTAGTACATTTTGAAAACTGCAGAGTGCGTCTTCCAAAAGATACTTTTTAAACGGCTCCACAAGTGCAATAAAATAATTAGGTACTCAGGGAGCTCTAAGGTGCCATGTTGCACCTTTTTGGAAAGATAATTAGATGGGTAATCCAATAAAAATAAAAAAGAGGTGTACTAATTACATGAATTTCGGAGAAAATTTGGGAAAATACTAAATTTTAGGTAATCGCAAACCATTTTTTTCACTTTTGGAAGTGACTGTACGTGTAATGGTAGGAGTTAGATCAGTAGTGCTGATATTTTCAGAAAGGTCATTGGGATAGTTGTTTTTTAGCGTTTGTTTGATGTCGCTATGTTGGTAGATCAAGAGATTACTACCACCCCCATACAATTTTTTGTTTATCTAGTTGAAATCTATCACCCTACTGATTTTGGTACGTCACATCTAAAAAGTATGTTATTTGATCTATTAAAAATAAAATAAGTCACGTACCCTGAAATATTGAAAGTTAATAATCGTCTTGCAACTCATAAATCGTTAAAAGTGGAATGTAAACTTAGACTTGACGACATTCACTCTTGGTTTTGCCCATACGTACTTCAGTTTGATCTGAAATATTGCACAACCCCCTTTTTTTATTTGTAATAATCCTTGTACTTTCTTTTGTCTGCGCCTTCCTGGTTTGCATAGATAAAACGGCGCAAAAGAAATAACAAAAATTGTAAATGTCGTCCCAACGCTCCTTCTTGTGCAAGATTTTGCTATTGTCAAACATTTATCTAGTTCCTCTAGTTCCAGTAACCACTTGGAGACATGTAGGCGAGACAAGTACTTCACTCGATTCAACGACAACGATTGCAAGTGGTCTTACAATTTAAGGTGGATTTCGAACCACCGACATTACTCTGTAACACTCATTTTAGTTTAATATGTTGTCAGTAGAAAACAACCATTGGCTGCCACCGGTGAGGTTCGAACCTTGGACCCCCATGATAATAGGCCAACACCTCATCCCTTACTCCTCCAACATTTTATTATACATGCAGGAAGGAAGAAATTCTCAAGGATTTGTAGAACTTACTTATCGTCGGATAAATTTGATTTGAATTCAATCTTTGCACTCACTTTTTCTCCTTTTCAGTTGAAATGAAGCATATGCTTGCTATCACTATGCCAAAAGCACTATTTTGCGATGCTAAAGCGTATAAGTTGGCCAAACAAGCACTAGACGAGCTAAGATGCAAGTGCAAAATTTATTTAATGAAGGGCAACATTGAGGGAGTTCCGTCGGTTCAAGAGATGTTTAAAGAAACGGGCGAAGAAAATTTATTTGTGTAATTTTTGAATTTGAACAATGGAACCCAAAATTTCATTTTATTATTCTTTAGTCCACCAAAGTTGATCAATGGAGGCAACCACATTGCTGCAATCTTGTGCTCTTCGGGGACTACAGCCCTCCAGAAAGGTATTTGCGTGACTTATCGAGCTTTATTAAAACAATATGAAACGTAAGACCTTCCTTCTTCTAATACTATAGTACTAAATACGAAAGATTTAACTAACTTATTTTCAATTTTTATGTTTTCAGAAATCTATCAAGCAAAGATATACTGCTCTATTTTAGCCCCTTATATTGGCTTACAGGGTTAGCCATGCTGATAATTGGAACACTTTGCAATGGCACCCGAATTATAACAGATGAGCCTTTCTCACCAGAGCTTATGCTTCGCTTGATTGAGACTTATAAGGTCACAGTATTATTTACTCCACCCTATTTGATGTCAACGGCTCTCGAATGTCCAGACATAAGGTTCCGCGATTTATCAAGCGTTCGAATTTATTTATGTGGCGGAAGTCCAGTTCCAGCCACCGTAGCCAATGAAATGCAGCGATACCTTAAAAACGGTCACGTTCTTGTCGTTTATGGAATGACAGAAGTATGTGGTCGAATTACGATTGATTATCCGAAATATAGACGACCTGGTGCAGTTGGAAAATTACATGCTGGCATGGAAATAAAATTAGTGAATGAAGACGGAAGACAGCTAGGAGTTGGAGAAAAAGGAGAGATTTATATTAGGCCACAATTTAAATGCTTCGGTTACTACCGAAATCCTCAAGCCACAATGGATGCATTTGATAGCGAGGATTGGGTTCACTCCGGCGATATTGGATACTTTGACGATGATGGATACCTGTTTATCGTAGACAGGAAAATCGACATTTTGCAATATGATAATTTCGAGTATTACCCCAGTGAAATTGAATCTGTTATAAATGAAATTCCAGGTGTTGTAGAGGTTTGTGTTTTTGGCTTATCAACTTCAGTGGCCAAAGGTTTGCCAGCTGCAGCAGTTATAAAAACTAAAGGAAGTCCATTAAATGAGGATGACGTGTACAATTATGTTGCAGAAAGAATGCAAAATTTTAAGCATTTAAAAGGTGGTGTATATTTCGTTACGTCACTCCCACTAACTCCGTCAGGAAAAGTTCTACGAAGAAAAGTTACTCAAATGTTAAGCGAAGAAATTTAATATACTTCTAAATAAGTAACACCATAACTTGCAAGCCATACTATAATTGGTATTTAATAAAACTATTTTCTATTTGTTATGTTGGCAGTTAGTGGTAATTGTAGGATAAGTAGAGAAGTATATGAAAATTTCTGGAAAAATGCTCTTTCCGGGATAAGTTAAGTTGATTCAACTGTACACTGGACCATTCCTTATAATAGATTAAAAAGAAGTGTAGTGATCTTATAAGTGTAGATCAGCTATTAACTATTCCGAGAAAGGGCATTGTTGGAAGGAAGACAAAACCGCCATAATACGTCCGCTCGGAGCCCTCACAAAATGTTTAATTGGGCCACTGATTTTTGCATTTTTGTTGGATCCTAATTTCATAACGTTGATTTGGATAATTTTTTTTTTTAATATTATATGAGAAAAATGTTAGGCCTAGGGCGGGGGTAGGAAATGGTGAGCCTTTCTTCGTAAATCGCAGACCGATTTTGATGATTCTCTTTTTATTGTATACAGTTTGTTCCCCAATTTATATCATTTCAAAAAATTTATGAGTAGGGTGGGTGCGCGAAGGAGTCGAGTCTAACATCGTAATTCGTAGACCGATTTCTATTCTATTTAACAGAAAACATTTCCTCTATGATACTATGATAAAAAATGTGTTCCTAAATTGCGGAGTTAGAGAGAGCAGTCGCTTTTGTTTATAATGCATGACCACATTTGAATGAATTTTTCTTTCCATATGGAATACGTTACCGGATTACCGCCATGGAAAATTTTTGTGTGAGGGTATGGAGAAAAGCGGGCAGCGACTAATTTCAAAAATTGTAGCCGAAGTTTGATGATTCTGTTTCCTTTGAATAAAATACACTACCTCTGCAATTGTTGGAATCGCTTTGTTCAAACGAGCAGCAATTTCCGAGTTGCGTATCTAATGACACTTAAAGACGAAAAATAAAATTGTTTAAAAAATAGTTAAACCAACTTCACAAAAAGTTCTTAATATATTTCCTCGATGGTTATGATCATCATGAACATGGACTGAGAATTATGAGAGGAAGTGAAAGAATCTTAAGTAGATGGCAGGACAAATTCAAAATTTTATAGAAAGGTGAAATAAACAATATGTTAATATGTATTCTTTGGATTGGAAAGATATTCTCTTAGGTTAGAATAGATTAAAATATTTTGTATGTTAAAAAGTTGCTTAAAAAGCGGACACCTTCTGGAGCTTCGTCCCCTCTCCACCACCCGTATGTTGCATCATTCATCTTGAGCATTTCTTATTTCGCACAACCTAAATTACCGAACCGATTTATGCCTAAAACTTAAAAAGATGGTTTTCCCGCCTTGATTACTTGATTGGATTTGCTCTTACCTAAAAAATCTTTCCGTAACGTTGTATCTAGAATGGTTAAGACTTCATCAAGTGCACCACAGGGTAACCAACTGGGTCCGCTGCTGTTTATTCTTACCATAGACGACATTGTCCCCCTTATTAGGCACTCCAAAGTCTTAATCTATGCGGACAATATGAATATCTTCTCTTGTGTTAGAAACAGTTATGACTCTTCCCGCGTTTAGGAAAATTTAAATACCTTCTGGTGTGCCTCTAATGGTCTGCAGCTTAACTTGTAAAAATGTCAAAGTATATCGTTGACTAGGAACCTCAATCAGCTCGTCTTTGATTATACGTTTGGAACTCATATCCGTTGCGTGCAGCCCATTACTGACCTTAGTCTGAAGCTTGACAAAAACCTCGATTTCACTCTGCAAATAAACTATATTGTTTCTAAGAGTAATTCAGTTCTTGGTTACGTAAAGTGGTGGTCAAGGGAGTTTGCCGATCAGCAGACCTTAATTTAGTTATTCTTCTCTTTAGTTAGACCAATTCTCGAGTATGCATCTCAGGTTTGACTACCTTACTATTTTATTCTAGACACATTGAGTCGGTACAATGGAGTTTTGTTAGGTTCGCACTAAGAGACCTCCCATGGAATGGTCCACTCAGGCTTTCTCCTTATGTGGATCGCCTCCGGGTGCGAAATATGCAATCTTGGGAAGAATGACTTAGAATTGCTGACTTAGTCTTTATTCACGCAGGTAAGGTTTCTTTTGGGCATACCCCGTATAGCTTAAGGAGATTCCCTGTAATTCATGTCGCTCGCTCTCGGTCTAACTATGGTATGCATGAGACTATAAATGCATTTGTAGGGCCGTGAATATGTTCCCTTCGGAGCCTCATTCACCATAATATATTTTACCTTCTGGTCAATTGGTCAATTATTTCTTAGCTCCTGCCGAGAAGTGCGCTTTCTGAGTTAGAAGAGAAATATAAAAAAATTCAGTATGGCGATAATTATGAGTATGAGCTAGTATTCTGAAAAACTAATTAATAATGATATTCAGACAATAGCCTTAGAATAAACACGTAGTTTGGCAATGCGGGCGAATCAACTTCGTCTTTTATTGTTCCCCTTAAGAAAATGTCCAATCCAGCCATGACGAAATTTTTCATTTAGTATTGCCTTCTGTATGTGCTAGTGCTCTATCATGTTTGTAAAACATGTCCGTTCGATTATGCAAAGGGATATCCTCTATTAGATCTTTCATTGTATTCTCCCAAAAGTCCGCATAAATTTGACTGTTTAGCACTTGCGGCAAAATTAATGGTCCTACCAAATGGTTGCACATGATACCAGCCCAAACATTGACACTGAATTTCTGTTAAAATGCTGTCACCCTTGTCGGTCCAGAAACGCCCCGTCGTCAATGTCGCGTTCTAGAAGCCTTCTCTCGGAATCTCCTTGCAATAGTCCTTGGACTGGGTGATGGTGATATGGAGGTAATCGCTCTCGCTGAATGACTCTAAAAACTTTAGCTGAAGACACTTCTAATCGTATTTCGACACGTCTCCTGCTCGTTTCAAGGTCTTACCTGACTAGGGTGATTATTTGCTGCTCGATGTCTGCAGAAGTTTCAGAAGTTTCGAGTCGCATTTCCAAGCCGTGTGAAGTTGTACAAACTGTTCCTCTTAACATTCGCAAAGTCCCTGTAAATACCCCTATTTGGGATGCTCCTCGATTAGCGAATCTACTTTGATATTCCATTACAGCCGCTGACTCGTTTCCGTCTACTACACTATAAATGTAAATAATAGTAAATTGTAAATAGAAGTAAATTGTACTATTTTTTAATAAGTTTATACTATAAGATGTGAACTCTGGATAACACAAACTAAGATCGGCAATAAAACAAAATTACAGTAACATTTTTATAACTCTTTTGTAGCAATAATTAAAATTAATTACCTGTACAACAAAAACAAATTTCCTACCTAAAGTTCAATAAAATAATTAGATAGTTACGGATTTCTAAGGATGCGGTTTTCTAATCCTGTGTCTACCTCGCCATGTTACACGTTTTTGGAAAGGTTGTAAGATAGGCAATCCAATAAAAATAAAAAAGAGGTGTACTAATTACATAAATTTCGGAGAAAATTTGGGAAAATTCTGAATTTTAGGTAATCGCAAACCATTTTTTTCACTTCTTTTCTGTTCGTGGCTTAGCTCTTCGTACTAGAAAGTTGTAATTTGACATTGGTATACATCAGAGATGGGCATTTTTTATTCAAATAATAATAAAAGCTCAAATAAATTGAAAAATAGAATAAACATTTATTTGATTTCAAAAATTATTTGTTATTTGGAGGATTATTCGCAAATAATTATTTGTTATTTGGTGCTTTTTATTCGAATTTCAAATAATTATTTGTTATTCGATTATCAAGTAATTATTCGATAGTTGATGTTTCTTTATGGAATATTTATTTGTTTTATGGAATCATTTACTAAAATCTTTACTGTAAACATCGAAACATAACAAGGCAGTTTTAATTTCCTAAGTACGAGACACCTTGTGATATGAAATGCGTGTACCAAGAAATAATTTTTTGAAATTGAACTAACCAACGAACCAACAATAAATAATTATTTCATAAAGAGGTATGAACTATCCAATAATTATTTAATAATCGAATAACAAATAATTAATTGAAATTCGAATAAACAGCACCAAATAACAGGCATAAAATAAAAGCACCAAATAACGCACGAACGAATAACAAATGATTATTTGAAATTCGAATAAAAAGCACCAAATAACTAATAATTATTTGTCAATAATTCATCAAATAACGAATAATTATTTGCCAATAATTCATCAAATAACGAATAATTATTTGATTATCGAATAACAAATAATTATTTGAAATTGGATGAAAGTGCACCAAATAAAAAATAATTATTTGCGAATAACTTAAAATAAATTGAAAATCGAATAAAAATTTATTCGAATAATTTTTTATTGGATTTTGTAAAAAAATCGTTATTTGATTGAAAATTTATTCGAATAATGCCCATCACTGGTATACATATTGATCATGCCGACGATCATACATAAAATCTTGAAAAACAATTTTTTTGAATACCTCCCCTACACGTAAAGTGGAGATGATTTTTTTCTCGTCTATCCCGTGTATGGTGTCGTTAGATAGATAGGTGGTTCAAAAATATTACGGCTG
Source organism: Leptarthrus brevirostris (assembly GCA_964036015.1). Lineage (NCBI taxonomy): Eukaryota > Metazoa > Arthropoda > Insecta > Diptera > Asilidae > Leptarthrus > Leptarthrus brevirostris. Next base: position 147,846,916 of record OZ038374.1, read on the forward strand.
TGTGAAAACCATTTTTCCGATTCAGGGGGAAAATGTCGTACAAATTCCATTGAAAATTACTTAGATGAAGTTGTTAGTTGTGTAAAACAGGTAGAAAATATAAGTTTATGAGCCATGTAAAATTATGAAAAAATAAAATCATAACATCCTCAATAATAATAATTCCTAATATTTACGTTCGAATTAATACGTTCATAGTATCAAACAAAAAGCCCCCCTTCTAAGTCCGCATATTGTGACGGGCACTTGGCCATTTTTTTTATTAATAAATATTGGTGAAGTGAGTAACTTCTCTACATTAGGAGCTATTATTAGTTCCAATCGAAATTTTAAAATTTGTCCCCGAAATAAAATTCTTGGAGCACTCATATTTCTTTACAATTGTCGTCGTCATTGCTATTCTGGCTTAAAAGTACAGACAAGTCGATTTAAAAGATTATAGATAGGAGCGCTCTATATGAACATTAATCAGTAAAACAATAAAATTTATAAAAATCGAACAATCGTGCACACCTTTTATCTTATCTGTGATAATTCAACACTAACAACTGCTTAACTATTGCTAGTCCAATTTGAATGTATGATGATGCTCAACTCAATTTAATATCTCGTGTTATAGCATCTCTACACATGATACAAATAGACCTTTGTTAACTCTAGCATGGGCATACCCCTCCATATTTCTGTACAACGTCCATATCAAAGTGAGATTGATATAGGGTAATTCAGCGAAAGCTCAATAAGCTCTTAGATAGAACATTCTTACCGCTTTAGATTCAAGAGTTTCAATCGTCCATTAGTATTGCGCGTTTGACCGTACGTTTCAGCTGAACTAGCAACTCAGTTATCTCTTGAGTCTTTCGAAGACATGACGTGTCCGGTTAAGTTCGATACCGACAACAAAATTTGGTGGGCTCCGTCTAAAGAAAATTTGTTTTCGCACAACCAAACACTGGGCCAATTACTTCTGGATCGACTAAATGAAATTCCTTCCGATAATGTGCTCGAAGTTAATTACGACAATGGAAACGAATGGACAGCAAGTGATATTAGACGCCTTTCTATCACTTGTGCAAACAATTATTTAAGACTCGGCGTTCAAAGCGGTGACATAGTGCTTTTCTTCAGCTCACTAAATTCGTACACAACGCCTACCGTTTTTGGGTGCTATTTGATTGGAGCTGTGGTGCATCCTCTAGATGTAAATTGTTGTGAAGGTTAGTACTTGAGATTCAAAATACTTTGAAATTAGTTTGGGTTTGATTATTGTTAACGCAAAGAATCTACAGGTAGGGCTGCATAATTCCACCTGTTAAGTGATTTATTATTAGATTAACTCAAATTTATATTGTACTCCTCGTAGAGAAACAGGTATCTTTGTTAAGAAATAACCAGGCTAATATTGAGGTAACTAGGTCTTTTTGTACTGACATATTTCGTGAAGAATTAAAAAATTAGTCAACAAAAAAGAAAGTAAATTATTTATTGATATTAAAAATAACATATTGAAAAAGTTGAGTTGAGATTAAATTAGACCCAACTAAGCAGTTTCTTAAGAAAACCAAAGAAGCGATAGCGTGCTGCGTAAATATTTTTGAAGGTTATAGTAAGAAAATTATTCCTATGAACCTGGAAGCTCCAGAATTATATGGTTTAGTCAGATTACACAAAGAACAAACACCGTTAAGACCAGTAGTAGCTTTTAATAAAGCACCCAATGATTGTAAACTTGTTTGTTTTGACGTTGCTAATTTATTTCCTTGAGTTTCATTGGCTAAGTTAAAAAAATGGTTTTCAAACTTACAAATGATAGTAATAATAGCACAAAATTGAAGAAAGAAATGAAAATGGTTTTTAGCCTTTGTCTGAAACAAAATTACTTTAAATATAAAAATTGTTATTCTAAAGTATTGGATGGCTTACCTATGGGCTCCCCCCTTTCGCCGCTTCTTGCTAAAATTTTCTTGACTTAGTTGGAGTAATTAATCCTAGAAGATATAGATATAGAGATAATATGATAAATTTTCTAGATATTAACATTCAACGTGTAAACAATAAATTTAACTTTCACATATATAGAAAGTCGTCATTTATTATTATTTATTAAATTGGAATTTGTCTAATTTGTCCGCCTGTTTTCTCCAATGTGTTCCTATCTCTAAAACAAATAATTCCTTTTCTAGTCCGCTCTGACTGAATATTCACTAAAACATCTCAAAAATTTAAAAATAAAGCTTGGAAACGTTTTTGCTTGTCAAGGAGCGATACGGATTTTTATCACTATTCACATTTGCGTGATCAATTTATTTCGGACATTCACAAGTCATACGATGAGTACATAGAATGAAGTCTACTTTACGTAACCAAGCTAAACAGTTTTGGAGATTTGTTAACTCTAAGCGTCTTACTGATGATTACCCTACTTTACTGAAGCTTGGTGATATCGAGAGTAGTGACCCCTTGCAGATTGCAAATCTATTCTGCGAATTTTTTTGGACTTCTTTCATTGACAATAACATACTGTGATATTAGATTTACGGATTTTAGCTACTTAACAAGATTTCCTCCTTCTTCACTTGAAATGAAGGATCTTATATTTGATGACGACACAGTCGCGAAGCATATTAATAGTTTGGCCGATATTTTCTTGTGTGGTCCTGATGGTGTTCCTGCTTCTCTTCTAAAGAACTGTTCTTCTTCTCTCGTTCCTGTTCTTTGTTATTTATTTAATTTATCAATTTCTTGTGATGTCTTCCGAAAATCTTGGAAATCACACCTTATTATTCCTCTTCACAAAAAGGGTAAGAGGAGTGAAATTTCCAACTATAAACCGATTGCTAACTTGTGTTGCATTGCTAAAGTTTCTGAGGCATTATTTTGCCATGTACTCTATTTTCATTGCAATCCGTTTCTTGGTACTTTTCAGGACGGCTTTATGAAAGGAAGGTCGACTACGACTAACCTTATGGAATTTTCTAATTTCTGCTTATCTGAAATTGAAGCTGGTAAGCAGGTCGACTGTGTCTTCACAGATTTTAGCAAGGCATTTGATGGAATTAATCACCAAATTTTGATTCACAAGTTAGCTGCCCTAGGGTTTCCATTCTTGTTTGTTGATTGGGTTCGTTCATACTTATTATGCCGAACCCAGTGCGTGTCGTTCCGTGGTTCCCTATACAGGTTCATTTACAATACTTCCGGTGTGCCTCAAGGAAGCCATCTGGGTCCGATTTTATTTATTACTTACATCAAGATCTTCTTAAGATTTTTCGTGTTGTTTCCTCTGTTAACGACTGTGAAATTTTAAATTCTGACTTAGATGCCTTCTACAAATGGTGTTGTATTAATTGTCTTCCCCTTAATATTAGTAAGTGTACTACTATGACGTTTTAAATTTTTAAAACCTTAATTGTCCCTTTTCAATATAAAAATAACGGTAGTGAACAAAAATAAGTCACTTTTGAGCCTTCACATGGCAGCAGACTTTAAAAAAAAAATTATCTATAACCTAAAATATATAAAAATTAAAATTATTTTAAATTTTGGGCTCTGAGAAAATAAATATTGTGAAAAAAAAGTACCTGGTTGTCGACAACGTTTTTTTCTATTTACTTATAATAAATAGATAATAAATTCCAATCAGCCTGACGTAGTTGTTCTTACAAAGCAGGGCCTATCAAATCGCGCAGACTACAAGAGCACGTAGGAGACTACATTAAGGCAGATCTCTACCTTGTAGCACCATTTATTAAGTGCTCGCGTTTTCTATAGTGATCTGTTGTCAGAAAACAAACATGGGTTACCGCCGGTAGGATTCGAATCTGGCACCTCCTGGCGTTTATAATTGCAATTAATCTGCAATGCCAGGTCTGTAGAGGTATTCCTCCTTTTTGGAACTGCTCTTGGTCGAAAGGTCGGTCTGGACCTTTCTCAGAACTCAGAAGCGCTGACACCTGTTCGAGGTCCCCGTGGCGAGGATCAGAACGCGCTAAATTTTTAAACGTTAAAATTTATAAAGCAATCGATTTTGAAAAAATCCTTCGACAGGGTGAATTGTACTTAAATATAGATTAAGAGTATGCAATAAAAAAAATCAATGTTTTTCAAACCAACCGCAAGGTAGAGGTCTCCCTTATACAAAGAAATAAAATGCATATAACTATCGTGTCACATAATCTATAATTCATCATATCTTGAACATTAAAACATGAAACTAGTGTGGTAGCCGTTACAGCAAAGTCGACTTCACTATATTTTTTGCTAACATCGAAGGTAGATGTTTTGTTCTTAACATCGATTATGCGATATTTTACATACTTTAACATCGATGTTAAAACATCGAAATTAAGTCATTCAACAGCGATGTTTAATGAACATCGATCATCCCTAATATTAACTGCAGCAGTCACAGCCTACTCTAGATACAAGCCCTGAAAACATGACAGTTCTGCCATTTTACCGTCAAGGGTGTCGTCATTATTTCATTAATTTTTGTACCACAGATTAACCAATCCTTGAACACATAAAAAACTGCAGACTGTCTGAACCAAAGCTAAAGAGAAATGCTGATGTCATTGATGCATTCTAACCTCAATACTTCAACAAAACGAACACAAGAGAGAGTCTTTCCATTAAAACACATGAAAATTGTAGGTGAGACATTTTTTATCATGACCACAATATTCAGTACATTTGAAGGTTCACGTCAAGTAAATTCCAAGTTAAGACCTTAAAAATACTGCCAGAAATACTACGAAAAAGTAGAATTTAATTTTAGTAGTTTACACCACCAATGCTCAGCTGTTCGTGTCAGCTTCCGGGCTTGCATCTAGAATAAGCTGTGGCAGCAGTATATTTTGACAGTAGATTTGACATTTAAATAAATGCATTTATAGAGCGAATACAAAAAATATCAGAAATAAGTTCTTCCATTTTAGTATTTTTTAAATCAAATTTTTTTGTAGCGAAAACAAGTCCTAACTAAAATATGACGGTCGGAAAATTTTTAATTTTTAATTTCCTACAATGAATTTAAAGTTATTAAGTTGTCAAGTTATTAAGTGGCAACTAGAATACATGAAGTTCAACAAATAAGAAATAATGTGAAGACGATAACCATAAAGTTGATGTTGCTGTTACTGTAGTAAATGTGTTTCAGCCTATAGTCGCAATTATTACAAAAGTTATGTAATGTAACTGCGCCCAACTCTGCTCCGCTCTTCTGGTCCCTTTGATGTTTTTGAACAAAAATAATTTGATTTTTCTAACGTCATTTAGCTGACTTCAGAGTTTCGGAACAATCTAAGTAAGAGTGCTGTAATGAAGGAGAGCTTAATTTTCTACAAATTTGAATGACTGTCCTAATCAATATAATTCATAAATAGAACAGTTTTAAAAAAAAAGTTGAAACGCTTTCGCCAAAAGCGCCAAAAAGTATAAAATAATATTTAATTTACGTGCGACATTTTGAGTAGGTGCAAATTAAGTACACAAAGCAACTGCCTACATACAATGGGAAATATACAATCTACGTTAGTATACCTAATTAGTTAGTATACTTAACTAGATGATGTTGAAATGTAAGACTGGTTTTTTTTTCATCGTAAAAAATTTCAAACCCCCTATGGTTGTGGGGGGGGGGGATATACGCCTCTCCCATAAATTTTTTTTTGTTTCTCATCTAGATCCACCTAGATATTGTACAATAAAAAAAATTTACAAATCGATCCACACGTTCCGAAGTTAGGCTTCTGTGTCTCCCCTCCCCCTTCAAATTTAGGTCTCGCTTTTGAGAAGTCGGTTAAACAGTCTCGTAAAAATTGGCACATAAAGCACCAAGTGAGGGAAAACCCCTCTTCCATCTCCCCTCACGTAAAACCCCACCCCTGATGTTAACCCCAACCTCAATTGTGTGACAGACTCTTTATAACAGGAAAAGAATCCAATCCAAATCGCCCCCCCCCCCTTCTTTAATGGAACAATGGAAAAAGCACTCTTACGTTACTCAATTAGGGACTTGTAGTAATGTGTGGGAACGAGATACTACTCCGGAATATTTCAAAATAACATGGCTATAGACTGTAACACCGTAGATATCAAGTACTCATGAATGCCACTGCTTTTAGAATTACTCATTCGACAAGCTGACTCTCAAATCCCTTTTATGTGTGCATCTTTATCTTAAATCCCGATTGACAGTTTTCAAAGCATTTTGCTTTTATACGCGTCTTAATTAGATATACCAGAACTCATAGACTAAATTTAGTCATTTAATTTTTAGATGACTTGGAATTTTCGGTCAATATAGTAGACCCCAAAATAATTTTATGCGACGGAGATGTTTACGATAAGGTGATATTGGTAGTGCAAAAGGCAAAACTCAACCACTTGAAGCATGTCCTTTCCTTTCAATCTAGAGATGACAAAAACACTGTACCGGATATGATACTGCGACCTGTTGGCTCTACAGAACACTTTCAATCTCCTAAAATGGAAAATCCTGAAGTTACCACAGCACTTCTTTTATCGTCATCTGGTTCATTAGGACGTCCAAAAATTTCAATGATATCCCACTCTGTTATGATTCATGCAGTGCAAATGTGGTGGTAAGAATGATTATTCCTTTTTCAAACTTAGGCTTATTATTGACTCCTTCGTATATTTCTAGGAAGTTGAACGAATATTGTGTGGTATACTGTGCTAGTCTCTTCCGATGTGTCAGTCAAATAGCAACAATGATTCAAAGTGCGCTGTACGGATTTCGTAGAATAGTAACTTCCATGCCGCCAGCTGGAGAGGTATGTGCACGTATCATCCAGAAGCATAAAGTAACGCATACTTTTGGCCTTCCCACACTTCTAATGGATATTGTAGGGTATGCCGAGAAACATGACATTAACATCGATTTTGTTCGACTCTTTTGCACAGGAGGAGAAGTAATACCTTATTCATTATGCGGTCAAGTCAAAAGGGTTATACCAAAGTGTAGAGTTGTAAAAGTCTACGAAATGACAGAGTTGGCAGGGCCAATATCTTCTAATGAGCTCATAAAGGATTATGACGGAAATGGAGGATACTTAGTTCCCGGAGCGTGTGTAAAAATTGTTGATAAAAATTTCCATTTGCTGGGTTATAACGAAAGAGGACTAATCTGTTTCAAGACTGAGTTCATATTTTCTGGCTACTGGAGAGGTGATAGGACAACCGAAGAGGCTTTTGATGCAGACAACTGGTTTATTTCCGGAGATTTTGGATATATGGACGATAAAAATCTTCTTCACGTAGTAGACAGGCACAAAGATATTGTGGTTAGCGGTAGTAAAATGGTTAGACCAATTATAAAAGTTGATTTGCCTTATATGTACATATATTTTCAGATTTTTCCTAGTATTACTGAACAGATTTTATGCCAACATCCTTACGTATCTGCAGCTGTTATTGTAGGTGTGCCGGATTTAAATAAAGGTCAAATTGCAGCGGCGTTCCTTAAATTAAAGGATAACGTCAAAGCTATCAAACAAGACCATAAGCTTAGACGGGAAATTTTAGAATATTTGACCACCCAAATTCCAAATGATCAGATACCTTCAGGTGGTATATACTTTGTTAATACATTCCCACTGACATACACAGGAAAAGTGAATCGGCCTGAGTTTAAGAAAATTGCTGTTCAGTTAATTCAAGACAGTCGACAGTCAATGATAGGAGTGTAGAGCATAGAAGTACTATATTTGTGCGTATTGTATGATTAATATTACATTTTCTAGATTATGCACTTAAACATGATGATGGAAGTATTACTCGTGTGCACCAGGGGCAACTTCTTACCGTGCATTTGGTAAACATTGTAGAAATATTCATTTCATTTTTTTAAATAGGTGCCAAAGCAGAGAAACCTTATTTTAATTTTACAATACCAAATATAATGCAATAATTAAGAAAAAAAATATTTTTTTTAATTTAAACAATTGACCTCTACTATTTTAAATTTTTGTCGGAGCTTCTAGAAGTCAGAAATCCTTTTGGAGACATTCAAACAGCTTATGATTACGACAAAGAGTCGTTGCTGGAATTGTTTTTTTTTCTACATGATGTTGCCAAGGCTCAGGGGATGCTCTATGATGCTAAAGCACAGCCTTGGCAGGAAAGAAATTAAGGATGAGGGAAATGAATTATAAGGTTGAGTGAAGGAGGTGTCGCTGTAGGCCCCGTTTGAAAGTTTAGGGCTCATATGACGAGGGGAACAGAGAAAATGGTAAGCTGCTCCACATTCGTGTTATCCTGCTTAAAAAAATATTCCCGAAATTTTACGGTACGTCGAAATTTGACATGGAGCTGGGAGCGACTTGTAGCCTACGAATAGAGAACTGAAGGAAAGGCTCAACGCAAAATGTCGTGAAGCATTACACAAATACTGAAACACTTTCCACCACAAGTACATATTCATCATGGCAGTAGTACATTTTTTCTTACAAGTGGGGGTTCATTCTAAAATTTTCAATTGAGAAATAAAAAAATATTTAACTAATTCCATATGACATTTATATATTTTACTCTTGGGAATCTATAACAAAAATTAAATTATTTTAAACGCTTTAAACAATATTTCTATAATACTGATAACCAAATTAATTTTGATAATTTTTTGGGATTTCAAAGCCGAATATATACGACGTCTTTGCACCAAAATACGCAACTTACTGCAAGAAGAACACAACTTGTAAACAATAATAATATTTAATTATTTCTTCTTTTCTGACTGAAACTTCATTAAAACTTGCTTTTGTTGTGTTACATTTACATTAAAAAATTTAGCGAAAAAGATGTTCCTGGCAGTCGGCAACGGAATTTATTTCTACAGTTTGGCACTACACAAGTCATTTCAACTTAATATAGTTTGTTTCACACACTTTTTAACAGTTTTTTACAACTAATTATGTTCAAAAAATCTATTTAACTGCACAATTTCACGACTTTCGATATCGGAAAATAAATTTCCGATTAAATGACAGCCCAGGTGCCTTATTCTTATTGACGAATCTACAATACCCCCCACATCTCTTCCACTTCGCCTAAAAGCTTTTTGCTTCATTCACATATACGAATTTTACGAGTGAGGGCCTTTCCTTTAGCTCTTTATTCGTAGCTTGTAGCTCTTGTAACGCGCGTTGCCAAGTGTCTACAAGGAATCAGGCTAGTAATTTCGTTAGAACAATAGCGATGGAAACAGCGATAGAAGAGTGAGAGACAACCCACATTCCATCGATGCTCCAGAGAGTCAAGGCCCCCAGAGATTGAGGAATCGCCAATTAGTTTAATAGCCTTACGCTGGTCTTTGTCTAACGCGGACTATGCGGTGTGTCCGGCCCCTGCCCAAATATGGAAATTATATATAAGTCTAGGAATAATGTGTGACTTGTAGATCAGCGCTAAGTCAAGTGGGGAGAAATATTTCTTACATCTCTGTAGGAAACCCATCGCATTTTTAGCGATTGCAAATATATGATAAGTAGAACTAAGATTGCTGGATATCTCAATACCCAAGATGTTTAGGGAGAGCGAATTGGGTATATTCACTTCGTCAACTGAAATCGGTTGGGGTCAACTGGGTGTTTCTTTAGGGACATTAAACAGCATTGAGTTTTGAATGCATTAAACGAAACACGATTTTCTCTACCCGAAGCAAGGACCATAGAAATGTCGTTATTTAATGATCTAAGCATGTGTTCTCGATTGACTTCTGTAGCATTTCCACGTGAATTCATTAAAAAATCAAATGAGTACGCGAAATCAAGGGTGCTGGCTTCGGCGAAGCTATGATTAGGATTGAGAGTAAAGGATAAAAGATCATTAATAAAAAGAAGAAATAAGGTTGGTGAAAGATCTGAACGCTGAGGTACTCCGGCATTTATTTCGTATGAATGAGATGTTACTCCGTCAATTACTACACGGATTGAGTGGTCTGATAAAAACTCTCTATCCTTTTAACGAGGGTAGAGTGCAGACCAAATGTTTGAAGTTTGGCTAAAAGGGCAGCATGCCAGGCTCTATCAAAACCCTTTGAAATATCAAGAGCGACGATTTCGAACTCACCAAAATTATGGAGACAATGATTCCAACGCTCCGTTAGAGCCGTTAGTAAGTCTCCGGTTGAGCCGCCAGCGCAGAAACCGTAATGGCAATCGTTAATAAAATCAGGCCCAGTAACTTTGGACACGTCGAGTTTCGAAAATACTTTAAAAAATTCCCGAGTACCAAAGTGAAGCGGCTGTTGCCTACTAGTGCATTGTGATAGAGGTGGAAGTGGCTGCGATGAATGAGGCAAGTACGAATTAGCAGCAAAATTAGCAGCTAACAGATTGGCCTTGTGCAATGAGTCAGTAAAAACATTCCCATTCTTTACGGTTTTTACTAGAGACCAGAAGCCCTTACTCCACTTTTGAGTAGAAAATACCTTCCGTATAACGCTCTGGTCGAAGTTAAACTTCTAGCTTCCTCCCAATGCCGCTACTACTAGCAAGCCATTACATACTGGCAATCAGATTCAAGATTCTCGCACAACTCGACGTGTCTAAGGCTGCTACTCTGCGCTTCTACTTTGTCGGATTTTTTTTACCTATCTTAGAAATATTTCTGTTGCAAAGGAAACTTGGTCATGTTCAGCAAACACTCAAAAAAGGAGAGGCTACCGACTTCTCAAACTACAACTACACTTATTTGGATCCAGGCTAGAATCCTAGCCTATCTGCACATGCGTTAATCATAACCTTCACAATTTTTCCGCCCATGGCAGTGAAAGGTTCCGGACCATGAAGCTTCAGTCCTGAACCAGGACAAGTAACCCTTTGGAAGGTAGGTCTGCATCTTCTTCTGATGCGTGTACCGCGGAGAGAGCCAACTCGTTAGAGTCAACCATCTCTGACGCCGCTGCATAGTCATTATTATTTTTTAAATGGCACCTTCTTCCAGGGCTGCTAATGCACTTTCAGCCGGCGCAAATCCAGTCTCCATAACCGTCGCATAACCTTCGGAAGGTAATTTTCAAACAACTGCTTCTGTTGTTGATACCGTGGATATAGTCAACCTGTTAAGGTCGATCATACCCTCCACATCCACTCCTACAGAAGCGCCTTAGGAGACACCATTCGTATACCCAATCACCACTGGGTTCCGCAGTGAGAAGGAGGAAACAAACAAATTACAAACTGTGACTTCTGATGCTCCTTATCTGAAGCGGTAAAGAGTTCCAAATTCTAACAGACTGCACACAAAATTGTCGCTCACTTGAACGTGAACGGAAAAGCGGCAGGGATAGAGAAAGTTCTGCTCGACTGAGCAAAAATTAATTTGTCGTAAAGATAATCAGACTGTTGAGTTAAGATTAAATTACGAAGTAGCATTATAGCCCGGAAATTCAGATATGATTCCAAAGAACATCCTAGAATTGTATCAGAGTAAGGACTGACATGACTAAATCTTCTAAGGCCAAAAACATTATGCACCGCGGAATTGAACGTCACATTGAGCTTACGGGAGGAAATAGAGTCTAATTTGCAAAACACCTCACAATCGTATGTCATTGAAGGGATCAACAGTGATCTCACCAATCTAGCACGGAGTGTCGCATATATCTTACCAATCAACTGATTGATGTGATCAGACCAGCTCAGCTAGTTAAAGATCAATCCGAGGTTTCTAGCCTTGTTGCTGTATAGAATGACAACATTGTTAAGCATCACACGCGGGAAATATGATGTAGCCAATTGGGTTCTATATATGACAAGACAATAGCATTCGATTTAGATGCGTTTAAGTTCAGGGCATTATCTGTTGCCCATTTGGAAACATTTATGAGATCTTCAGTTAACCTGCACACGGTGTCTTCCAGTAGTCCAAGGGGTGCAAAATGTAGAGCTGGATGTCATCTGCATACATGTGATAATGGGAATTCTGCAAAGTTAAAGGAAGATCGTTGATAAAAATTGCGAATAACAATGGTCCCAGAATAGATCCTTGCGGCACTCCATTTGGCATAGCTAAGAAATCAGATGATGCATGCCCACAAAACACCTTCTGTATACGATCTTCAAGGTATGACCAAATAAGCATGTAGGCAGATTTAGAGAAATTAAAATACGTACGAAGTTTATTAAGCAGCATTGCATGATTAACCTTATCAAATGCCTTGGATAAATCCAAAAGGACAAGCGCAATAAGCTCGTCGTTATCCAATGATATTCTTACATCATTACAGATCTTAAGCAATGCTGTAGTACAGCTCCTTTTAGACCTGAAGCCAGATTGGAAATTAGATAACATGTTTTTCCCCTCAATAAAACAGGACATTTGGCTATGCATGATTTTTTCGAATATCTTGCAGAAAAATGATAAAATGGCAATAGGGTGATATTCTGTGGAACCACGAGACCCTTTAGGAATAGGACTAACTTTGGACGATTTCCAAGCATACGGGATAGAGAACCTTAAAAGAATATTGTTGAATAAGTAGGTCAGAGTTGAAAGTATTGTAGGCAGTAGAATTTTTATAAACTTTGGATGCAGCTCATCAAGTTCAAAGGCATTTGATTTAACAGATAATAGAGCTGCATAGACATCAAATTCACTAATTGAATTGAAGGAAAACCCTTCAAAAAAGTGCTCGCTATTAAAAATTCTGAAGATATTCTCGGATATCGAAAGATCATCAGAACCATTCGGTGAGAAAGTAAACATACGGTTGGCCAAACTTCTGAGTGTGCTAAACTAAATTGGTGTAAGCACCTACACGAGAAGAAAAACATAGCGGTAAGAGCTTTCTGGACGTGTAGAAATGCTATAGATAAGTTATGGGGACTGTAACCCTATATTATAAAATTGATATACACATGTGTAATCCGACCCATGATAACGTATGGGGCGATAGTCTGGTGGAAAGAGATGGAGGTGGGCAGAAACCAGTAGATTATGGACCAGGCCCAACGTATGTGCTGTTTAGGCATAACATGGGCTACCAGGTCAATACCAACAAGGGCCTTGGAGGTCATTCTAAATATTACTCCACTAGAATTCTATGTTAAACAAGTGGCACTAAACTCGGCTATACGTTTACGTATGAATAAACTGTGGAAGGTAAGGGGAATGCAAACCCAACATGAGAAGATCGTCCGAGTATGTAATGGAAATACGATCAAGGGACTGTTTGAGGAAAAATATTGCTGGGACTTCAAAACTGGTAATCCAAATTTGGAGGCAATCTACAAAACTCAGTTCCCGATAATGGAATGGATCAACAATAGGGTGATTGAAGAAAACACTTTAGCGATTTACACAGACGACTCAAAATGCGAGTGTGGCTGTGGCTTTGGATATCGTTCGTGCGAGGAGCTAAACCTGGATTTAGGGGTAAACGATTCCTCCTCGGTTTTCAATGTGAAATCGCAGCGATAGAGATAGGAGCTAAACAGCTAATAGAACGGGGAGTAAGATCCTCTGGTATTGCAATATGCACGAATAGCCAGGCGTCCATCAAATCTCTAACTAACGCCGACGTAAAATCCAAAACGAAGCTAGGTGGACAAAACGATGTCACCCTAATATACGTGCCGCCTGCCGGTGCACTGTGGCATCGCAGGAAATGAAAAAGCAAATTAGCTGGCGCGGAGAGGCGCAAATGAAGACACTCCAATAATGCTCAATCTGAGCATACCAATCCATGAAATCAAAAAAGAAACCATGGAATGGTTAACTAGGAGGCACAAAGAAAAATGGGAGGAATCCGACCACGCTAGACAGCAAAGGCGTTTTTGGGGAACTCTCAATGCACATGAATCTGAAAAGATCATTAAGCTTAACAAAGCCAAACTGAAACTTCTTGTTGGCCCTGTGACAGGACATGCAAGACTAAGAGCGCATGCTATAAAAATGGGAAGGGCGAACACTTGTCTATGCAGGGGATGTGGGGAAGAAGACGAGACCGTATTACACGTTCTCGGCCAATGCCCAGGCCTTACGCAAAAAAGGTCTAGAATCTTAGGAACATACTACTGCGAAGATTTGGCAGAAGTTAAGAAATAGGGTTATACTCGAATTATCCAATTCGTTACGGGGATCAGTTGGCTCGACAGTGGACTTTAGGGTACTCTGCGGAGCAGGGGGCGTACAACGGGCCACTAAAGGCCTCAATCACTGAGATATATAATACTGGAGTGACTGGTGCCATGAAATTTCTTCAAGAAAATGGTATCACTTTTCGCTAGTTGTCCCGTTCTGGGTAAGCATCTTTTTTTTCAACATGGTTTGCTTAATTGCGAACGTCATGTCGCCTATTAAATGCTGGCGTTAGAAATAGATGACAATATTCACAATCATCTTACATCTCTTTCTGGGTAAGCATTATCCAGACTAAAACAACCTTTTATTTATAATTTCTATTCCAGTAATTCCAATGAATTTTACATTTTTCTTACAACAATATAGAAGACTAAAATTAAATATGTCTCTTCGTATATATTTGGTTATTATGTTCTACTCTGAATGGCTGCAAATTCACAGTAAACGTTGGAGATTAAAAATTGTTTTCCTCCACTGAAAGTAAAATTGTACCCATATGAGATAGCTTATAAGTCAGTACAGTTTAATACATGTCAGTGGCCTCAATGCATGGAAGATACACATCTTTCCCCCCTCGAAAACCAACCAAACATACTGTTCAGCTCATTAGGATATCAGCAACCATACCTACGATCTTATTGCGTAGGTGAATTTTTAAGAGGTTATCTCTTCCCGCATTAGTTAGCTGGCTTCGTTCTAGGATTGCATTAAATTTCTTTAATCTTTTAGGTTTGTTAACTTACGATTACCTTTTAAAATCTTCGATGCCGCGCAGCCTGTAGTTAGTGTATAACAAGGTGTCCACTTTCTTCTGTTGTTTTTCCTTTAACTTTCTAACTGCCTTCTTCGCATTTTATTCAATTTTTAACTGTTTTTAACGCTCCCTATATTACTGACAAAAAAAAATTGGAAAAATTCACATTCGCTACACACTTAATTTCATTGGAGAAGCTTTGACGAAGGTTTGTATGAGTTATCATATGATGTTTTTGAAGCGCTATAATATGTTTAAAATGAAATTAGTTAGCAATCGCAGCCTGTATGAAGAGACACAAATCCATTTCAATTAAGGCGAATTTGATTTTAAAATATCAGATAATTCAAATGACGGTTAATTTCAATGAAAACTGGAGCCGACTTCATCCGTCCACTAATGAAAAGCTGAGCTTACTACAACAACAACTGCCACAATAGGTACATTAAGTTGGCAACAGTTCAATTTAAACTTGAAATTGTTAGGCAACTATTATCCTTCAATAAATGCGAATTTCATTTTAAAAATATCATATAAATAAAATGACGGTTATTTTAATTGAAATGCAACCAACTTAATCCACCTACTATGGCAGTTGTTGTTGTTGTTGCAAAGCTCTCCAAATTAAATTTAAAGTATACGAGATAATTTAAAAATATTGTAAATATCAGCACATCTCAAAATAAATTCAAATTATAAACTGATTTCTCTAAGCTCCTCCTGAATGTTTTCGAATTTGAGCTAAAAAATGAAGCAAAGAAACTTCTTGTTGGCAACAAGGCTTTGAATAGACTAAATATAGGGGAAAAATTATCAAACCGCAAAAAAAAGCATTAATCATAATTCACGTAAGCTAGGCTTTCGAATTGGTCACTTTATTTGTTTAATTATTCATTACTTTGAAACTAAAATAAATAGTATAGTGTAATATTAAAACGTAACTAACTTCGGGTTATTTCAATAAAAAAAAATTGATTTGCAACAGTTGCTACTCCTGTAAATGAGCAATTTTAAAATACGCGGAGAAGGGGAGAGTCTGTCAATCTTTCCTTTCGAATATTTTTGTTTTGTGAAGTAGATCGGAAGGAATTCAATGAATCTGTCGAGTTTTGATGGGAAACTCGGTAAAAAGGAATGTACCAGTATGCAGTGACAGTAATTACAAAGCAAGTGGAGAAGGACAGGATAAAATTGATCTCACAAAATCGATTAATTTTCGCAAGGTAAAAAAACCTGGGGCAAATTCGCTCTATTACTAATTTCACTGCGTAATTGTTTCGGGAAATTCAGCGTAATTGCGTTATTCAGCAAATATTCATTAAGTGTAGAAATGTAATTTTAAGTTTGCTATGCTTTGCAACTTTTTCTTCAACATTCTACAATTTCTTTGTTTATGGTTTCACCTCTGTAGTAAAGTATAATGTCCGAGTAGTTTTCTACCACAAACGTCAAAACTATTTAGCACTGAGGTTAAGCCCGACTTGCACAATTTTCTCATATTTATAGACAAGGTAACATTTTCTATAAAAGTTGTATAATCGGAAACTCGGAAAGGCCTAGATAAGATAATTAGGTACATTCAGGACGCACCTCGGTTTAGTGTATAATCAGCTGTCCACCATTTTTTACAGGCTTGAGTTAGCTTTAGATGCATGATGAAATAAAAACAGGAACACCTTCGGCCAAACTCCTCCATCTGTGTGGTGAGCAAAAATTTGCACGGCACAGAACATAGTCCATTTGTTTATCTGTTGAGTCCGTATGTTGAATAAACAACATTTGATAATGCGGCATAAATTTAGAACATTTTTAAGACACTTTCCCTAAGTTGATTGTGTGCTATTAACTACTTATGATAAATACCTTTGTTTTTTTTGTAATGCTTGATAAATATTAATCCTTAAGACAAAAACTATTCATGTATTATGTAAAAAAGTATTTTCACAACTTTAGAGAATGCGAAAGTGTTGAAACTTCGCTTGAAAATTATAATCAAAACAGCGATACTACTCTTTATTGTTGCCATCATCATTACTAAATAGGTTCGTTGGTTTTCAAGTGGGGAACATGCGTGTCTTCCTTGCCCTGAGGCCTTTAGTGGCCTGTTGTACGCCCCCTGCTCTGCAGCATACCCTAAAGTCCACTGTCGAGCCAACTGATCCCCGTAACGAATTGGATAATTTGATGTTACCTTGATTACTTAACTTCTGCTAAATCTTCGCAGTGGTATTTTTTTTTAAGATTCTAGACCTTTTTTGCGTTAGGCCTGGGCATTGGCCGATAACGTGTAATACGATCACATCTTCTGCTCCACATCCCCTGCATAGACTAGTGTTTGCCCTTCCCATTTTTATGGCATTAGCCCTTAGTCTTGCATGTCCTGTCACAGGGCCAATAATAAGTTGCAGTTTGGCTTTGTTAAGCTTAATGATCTTTTCAGATTCATGTGCATTGAGAGTTCCCCAAAAACGCCATTGATGTCTGGCTGGCGTGGATAGGTATGCTCAGGTTGAACTTTATTGGAGTGTCCTCATTTGTGCCCCTCCGCGCAGCTCATTTGCTTTCTCATCACTGGGATGCCGCAGCGCCCCGTCACGTATATTAGGGTGGCTAGTTGCGTGAGGTTCAGTTTACATCCCTCTATCGTTTTGGATTTTACCTCGGCGTTAGTTAAAAATTTGATGGATGCCTGGCTATCCGTGCATATTGCAATCGTAGAGGATCTTACTACCCGTTCTATTAGCTGTTTAGCTCCTATCTCTATCGCTGCGATTTCACATTGAAAACCGAGGAGTAGTCGTTTACCCCTACCCATAAATCCTGGTTTAGTTCCTCGCACTAATGATATCCAAAGCCACAGCCACGCTCGCATTTTCTGCCTTCTGTGTAAATCGCTAAAGTGATTTCTTCAATCACCCTATTGTTGATCCATTCATTTTTTATCGGGAACTGAGTTTTGTAGATTGCCTCCAAATTTGGATTACCAGTTTTGAAGTCCCAGCAATATTTTTCCTCAAACAGTCTCTTGATCGTATTACCATTACATACTCGGTCGATCTACTCATCTAGTAGATAGTAATAGTAGTAAAGTTATTAAAAATCTCGACAGGTGAAAATCAATAAACTCAGAAAGCAGTGGTGCAGGCGCTGGAAGTAGTTGAGTATGCAGAATATGAGGACCGGCAACTATGTTCAGATTCAGATTCTTATACCTCGGTGGTCCCTTCTAGTCCCTTACAATCCACGCTCCATGTCCTATGGTGAGCATAGCGCGCCTAGCTGTTCAGTGTGTTTCTACGTCAATCCAGTAAATAACGTTGCGTTAAAAATCGTGTTTGTCGTGCATGCGTATTATAATTCAATTTTCGTTATCTTTGTGTATCTATTTAAAGTGTGTTTGATTAAGAAACGTAAGAAATGTCGTTAGAATTGGTAAATTTGGAAAGAAAAAGAACAAACGAATTATCTTGTTTATTTTGTGATAGAACAAAAGATTTTGTTAAAGAACCAAAATCAAACACGCTGCTCAGTATTAAAAAAGCAGTAGATAGAAGAAAAGATGATATTACTGAAAAGTTGTATAATCCAAACTCCACAAGACAAGAGTTTTCATGGCACCAAGGCTGTTTACCTATTTCAACTTCTGAAGCAAGTGTGTCAATTCTCGTTCGTCATTAAGGAAACTTGTAATAAAGAATATACAGTCGAAATGTTTGATATGTGGACAATTAACGAGGAACAAAGATAAGCAACTTTTCATGCGCTCCGAAGTTTCAGCAGCGGAACAAATTTTAAATTCTGCACGTATTAAAAAAGACCATATTTTTACCCAACTTAGCACTTGTCAACAACCTGAAGATTTATTTGCTATCGAAGTGAGGTATCACAAGCTTTGTTATCGTGATTCGCAATATTTTCACCGGCGCATTCCTAAAGAATCTACATCGCAATGCTTACTTTATGTCAAAGAAAATGGAGACACTACTAACTATAACTTCATACGAAAATAGAAGATTTTTCTTGAAAACCAAGAAATTATCGGACCCTATAAAAAAAACTAAATTTTACAATTTTGAAGATACTCCTTCCACAACAAGCACAAATACTTCCAACAAGAAACTGCAAGATGTAACAGACATAACAATTTTCCAAAAATCATTCATGGTGGATTTGATACAAAAATTTTAGCGTCGTATGGTACGAACTCTCAGCAAAACATTATAGATTTAAAAACTCCAAAAATTTATATTGTTGACGTTATGGCACTTGTTCACCAAATACAGTTAAAAAAGTTCAATACTTTTGGTGATTTTGCCGAGGCTTTTTTCAAAAAGATCATGCAATTTTTTATTCAGTCTAATGTGAAGAGGATAGATTTGATATTCGACAGATATGACATTTCAATAAAGAAAAATTCCTGCTGATTGTAAAGCTTTCTCAAAATAAATTTAAAGTTGTTCAATATCTTTGTACTAATGCTCCAAAATATGCACAAGTAAAAGAAGACTGCGAGATGTACATTTGTGGAGGATTCGACGATCCAAGAAATTTTTCAAGCTACAAGGTCTTTATTTTGTGAGGTACTTGAATTACAATCAAACCACTTAGAAGCTGATTCAAGGATGTTTTGTCACATATTTCACGCAGCCCGAATTCAATCTGCTTATGTTCTTATCCTAGCTGCTGAATCCCTTGGTGAAAGCACATGTAATATTTTGCCAGCATTACATTCTGTAAGTGGCTGCGCTGCGATACTATCAGTAGATTAGGTAGTAAAATACAATGTTTGAAAGCTGCATGGGAGGATTTTGTACAAACAGCTCTTATATCTTTGGAGAACCTTGACCTTAATAATGAACAATTAAAACAGAAACAGTTTGCACATATTTTTTTTTTTTAATTAACTGATGATGAATTCAGATATAAACTGATTTCTCAAAACATAGGTTTCGGCTTCAATTTAATGAGAGTAATATGCACGTTAGATGCTTTGCATTTTCAATTGTTAAGGGCTACATTACAAACATTTATTTGGAAAAATGCTCATCAAACACAATTGCAGCCCATTGAAGCACAATGGTGACTTACACCCACGATAAATGATAAAGCCGCCTTTGCCAGAGTCATTGATTCAGCCATGTAAATGTACGTTAATGTCTTGCAGTTGCAAAAAGTCAGGATTATCTTGCATTTCATTGTGTAAATGTATAAATAATAATTGTCTAAATAAAAATGAGTAATGATTTGTCTTGCATGCATATATTTCTATTGAAATTCGCTGTTTCGTTTATATATATCTTTTATCAAAAAAAATGATTTTTATTATTTAAATTTTTTTTATTTCATTGAACAACCCATCATCACTCTCATCATAAGAAAAAAAACTATAAATTATGACTAAAATAATCGTTAAAATGACTATAGCATGTACTCCATCGATTTCCTTTATAAAGAAGAGGAGAGGGGGTAAAAAAAATGGACCGGCAAGATCCGTATTATTAATCCCTGAGCTATTCTCAACTGGAATCTGTTGACGGAATGCGGTCCTCGCATTTTGCATACTCACTTCCGTCCAGCGCCCGGTCTACAAGGGGCGAACAGGAATTGTTAAGTGCAGAGTCCCCAGTAGTTCGTTGCAATTAACCGCGCTTTGAAAGTAATCGCAGGTGAAAACAATTCTGGAGTTGTCGCGTCTATTTTCAACCGACTGCAATGAAATTATCTTTCGGCGTGAGGAGGAAGGCCACGAAGGGAAAATCTCACGAATCTACGCTGTACAGCCTCAATGCGATTAATATGAGTCGCATAAAAAGGAGACCACACTGGACTAGCATGCTTTAAAACAAGTCTTACGACCGTAAAATAAAGGAGTTTAGTTATATATGAGTCATCAAATTCAGAATTAGCTTTGTTTACGATAGTGTTGATATGGTCATCAAATGAAAAGGTTGTATTTAGCACGACCCCTAAATCTTTGGTTTTGTCAAGTATGTTCAAGGAGCCACCGTCTAAGGTGTAGTTAAAGTCCACTGGATTCCTTGATCCAGGGAATGACATATAAGTGCACTTGTTAATATTTAGAGGAAAGAAGTTTGTGAAACACCAATTATGAAAGGCGTATAAGTAAGAGCTTAAAAGAGCACTATTATCAAACTGAAAACTTGGTAATACGATTTTTATTGGAATTGATCTCTAAGTTGATCCTTGTTTATACCTGTTTATAGTCTTTCTAATAGAAAATAGTAAGAAGTGTCACACTTTATAATTTATAAATGAAGAGAAGAAAGTAAATTGGAAAGTGAGCACTATCTTTTCTTAATTTCATGTATGGTTCTTGTTATAGGTTTCAGCGTGGAATCTTGGTAGCCTCAGTGATCGTTTAAATTGGAGTTTTAGTGGACGTTCAAGATCGCAAAGTCACAGCTCTAAATCAGAAAGAGATAAAAACAAAAATCGGTATGTAAATATTCAACTTTAAGCAGACAAAATTGATAAAAAAATTGTCCTATTCAAGTTCGAACTCGTCCCGCCAATACAGAAAAACTACATGGCCAACGCCACATACAGATTCACTTTTTCTATCGCACTTTAAGCGATTTAGTAGAAACGAAGAATTCATTGTAGAAGATGTGATAGCAGAGGGAGCATTTGGGATTGTTTTTAAAGTTGTAGAGCAACAAAGTCCGGTCCAGAAATATGCTCTTAAAGTATTAAAGAAATCAAAGGTATGTATGGTATTACTAATTTTATACAGATTTAACTCATTCGAGACCGACGTCTTAAACCAAACTATCGCCAGTATTTCAGGTAAATTTTACAGAGTATTTAGTTGGCACTTTGTGGAAAATATTGCATCTTTCTTCCCAAAAACAAAGAGATTCTAAGTTCGACGTGTATTTTTTTATTTATTTTTAATGTCGACCGGGCATAACTTCGTAACGCGTCGACCGATTTTGATGATTCTTTTTTTGTTGGGTAGAGTATGATCCCCCATTGCTAATAGGAGAAAAAATTGGACCTAGGGTGTGGGGAGGGGGAGGGATAGTCTAACTTTGTAACGCGTGGACCGATTTGGATAATTCTTTTTCTGTTGGGTAAAGTATGTTCCCTGGTTGATACCACGACAAAAAAATGTTGGTGGGGGTGGGGGTGGAACCTAACTTTATAACGCGTGGACTGATTTCGATGGTTCTTTTTCTGTTCGGTAGAGTATGTTCCTTGATTGATACCACGAGAAAAAAAATTTTAGTGGGACGGAGGTGGGGTAGAGGGTTCAACCTAACTTTTTAACGTGTGGACCGATTTGGATGATTATTTCTTCATTGTATAGAGTAGAAGATACTAAAAAGTGAAAAATAAAATAGTTTTTAAAAAAAAAGTTGAACCGACTTCACAAAAAGTGCTAAAAAGCATAAAATAAGTTTTAATTTTATATCTATTACGACATTTTGAAGTCGGTACAAATTAAAGAAATAAAACAACTACAAAACCCCAATTGAAAATAATTCATAATACTACCTGAACGTTTCAGCTCATAAGAAATGACAATTAAATATTTTTGTTGGTAGTTTGGTTTGTTTGATTTGCACCGACTTCAAAATGCCGTAATAGATATAAAATTAAAAATTATTTTATGCTTTTTAGTGCTTTTTGTGAAGTCGGTTCAATTTTTTTTTAAAAGCTATTTTTTGTAACACTTGTTTGTTTTAATAAAATACGTAAATTATAAGAAATTTCTTGAGCCGACGAGTTTCGTCTTATGAGGGCTTTCAAGACTAACATCCTAACTGCTAACTGAAATATCATCGAACGAACTAGCTACTCTTCAGACTGTTAATAGGTCAACGGACATGCATCAAAACATACTGTTTAATCTTTCAAATATTGAGTTTCGTTTTGAGGAGAAAAATATTTTGAATAAAGGGTTAAATTACGCATCACAATTAGATAATTAACGCAGTTAGGGCAGTGTACACAGATGCAACTTTAGACAAGAATATTGATTCCGTCTGCTCCGACATTATATGGAAACACAAAATTGAATAAACCTGAGAATTCTCTGAGATCGGTTGCTTCTTCAATTAATTCTCCTTCAAAAAACTTTGTAGTTACCTAAGCAAGAATTTACTTGAGATACTTGATTTTAAACCCTAGTATTCTATTCGAAATTCCTTTGATCTAACTGATAAAATAAAGGACAAAGTATTACCAAATATTAGTAAGCTTATATCATTTGATGTGGTTAGTCTTTTTCCATCTATCTCGGTCCACAAACTAAAAAGTATTTTAAACAATATTATTACACAAACTTTACATAATACTGAAAAATCTTTACAGCTCATAAACCTAATCGATTTGTCTACTGTCCAGAACAATTTTAAATTCAACGATAAATTTTACCTGCAGGTATAAAGCCTTTTTATGGTATCATCCTTATCACTCTATCATGATTAATCGTCTACTTTCTGTACCATTATCTTACCATAATTACAATAAAGAATTAAGAGTAATTATTAGTATCGCCACAAACAATGGTTACAATAAAAATATGATCTATATTTATATTATAAAAAAGAAAAAACCAAAAATATTATTAGATACAATTTTTCCGATGCCTAAAAAAAAGGAAGAAAATAACTGGCAAAAAATCCCATACATCGAGGGTATATCGGAAAACTTACAAAATACACTCAAATCTAGTAATGTACAGACTGCAATTTTTTTAATAACTATAATCTAAAGAAACTTCTGGTAAATAGCAAGATAGGCGAACAAATTGAAGATATTAATAATAGCGGGGTTTATAGGGTGTGAATAGAATAGAATTCAATCAACAAAGCGCAACGCATAATTTTCAATCGCATCAAGTGCCAAAGGCGAGAGGTAAATAGCACGTGAGGTGCCAACAACATGTGTTCAGCACAAGCTAAATAATTGGGTTTACTTTCGGGGCGCGTGCGTTTTCGAAGGTCAAAATCCTAGAAACAAGAAACGGATAGAAGCAGAGTGAGAGCAAGAATTTTGTATAAATATAGAACGTAAAATCAATAAACGAATGAGTCCAAATTTGTGTTTCACTCTTAAGAGTTCCTGCTATAAAGCTGCTCTTGGACTTGTTCTTTTTATCTCGGAGCGAAAGCTATCTACCTGCTCCAGTGGAGTTATAGTCTTGTGGCTGCTTCCAGGTTTTAGTCAAAGTTTTCTTCAAAGTCTTAATTGAAGAAGAATACAGACAACGCTTCATGAATATATTTTTTTTTTGCCTGAGGGGTGAAAATCTTCCAAAGACACCAGGAGACCTGATTGTCTCTGGTAGTGTGAGATTTTTACTCACTTAAACCACCCCTCTAGGGATTTGCCGAAACAGACCACTTTATCCGAGTCACTTTTCGTCCCTACCTCTTGTAATCTCAGCGAGAGAGATCCGGACTAATCCAGTTTTCTTCCCTCACCTCGATTCCTCGGGTCAGCGCAAGCATTTGCCTATAAGACACCTCTGCCATTTTTCCTTCTTCCATCCAGTGGTTCCCCATCAGCTTCCTTCTTCTGTCTGTCAGTGCAGTGCACTGGCACACTGTGCCGCCGTCTCCTGCTCCTCCAGGCACAGCCTGCAGATATCGTCCTCGAGAATGTTCATCTTCTTCAGATGACACCTGAAGTTACCATGTCCTGTTAGTAGTGCCGTCAGCCATCTCAAGGTCCTACGATGGAATATTGCTCAGCACTGCAATACATTGGTAAAACCAAAAGATCCCCAAAAATTAGGTTTAAATAGCATAATTTCTTCGAGTCAAAAAAATAACCCTCTCTCAGGATTCTCTAAACATCTAAAATATGGGGCATTTCACGCGAAGCGGACAGCGAAAAAAATGTCAGGTTCTGGATTTTGTTCATATTTGGTTTAATTGTACTTCTATATGTCCTGAATGAATGTGCATTTTTATTTTTTTTCTATGAAGCCTAGTTGCCCTTTTCTAAGCCTTTAAAGAATTGACAAAATTTGAGGATTCAATTTGCTATTATTCAAAGTGATATAAAAAAAATATTATTTTAAAGACAAATAAATGTTTTTCTTGGCTGTTATTACAGAATTGAAAAAACAATTTTTTTTCGTATATTAAACCGGAAGTAAACATATCAAATCGGATTTTACTTAACTTCGACATGTTTAAAAATTTGTGATCTGCATTCGTATCGGAGATAGAGAATTTAAACTTAAATTTTTTCATGTTTCCATACAAAACTATCGCACTGGCCAAATGCCGACTACGCGCTGCACTGTGTTCGAATGCAGATCACATTATGAAACTGAAGAGGCATTTACTATACATTTTAAGTTATTTTTTGAGCTATTTAAAAAAAAATAAAACATGTCGAAGTTTGTCAAAATTTAATTTTAAATATTAATTTTGGTTTTTTTACATGAAAGAAAAATCCAATTTCGAATTCGATATCACGACTGTGAAGAGCATGCAATTTCCTATAAGAATCACTATTTTAATTATTTTTATATAAGTTTCTTAATATGATTAATTGCCTTTGAAACAGGTCAAATTGTTGGTTGTCCGCTTCGCGCGAAATGCCCCATATACTGGTCATAATTGCAGCTTAGAAAATATTAAATTAATTAAAAATCTACAAGAAGGTAAAGTCTTGGACAAATTTGAAATATTTGAAATCCGAAAAGCGAAGAGCAAGGGGAAACACCTCGTAAATGACCAAATCGATTTTAAAGATACTAGCCCGCTACTTGACCCAATTCTATTAAAACGTTAGTTTTTAATTTTATGTTGAAATGTTTCAGTTAGCAGTTAGAATTTAAATTAGTCTTAATAATGCCCTCATAAGGCGAAACGCGTCGACTTAAGACATTTTGTGTAATTGACGTATATTATTAAAATAAACTAGAAAATTTATTTCCGGTAATTGCTATCATTATTATTGTCATGTCTTACCGTTGGTGAGGATGGTCACCGGTCTCGAATGTGTTAATGCAATCAATATAAATGGAATACAATTAAAAAATAATAAGTAATTGATTAATTTTAGAATAGTAAGAAAGATGTACACTGACGAGAAAAATGTTCAATGTTATACCTGTAAATTACTTCTAAGAAAATTGTACGCATTTAAATTATATAGGAAACAAGAGCGAGATTGCTACTTTTAAAAGAAGGATTGGCTCAATTATGCACGCTGACGATATTTGTTTTTTTTTCTTAACTAATTTTTCGCAACTGTAAAAATTTAGTTTGACGGTTGAGTTGTGAAGAATTGAATTGACACAATAAAACCCTTGGCTGGAGTTCCGAAAATGGGAACCCTCTGATTGGCTTCAAATTTTTACCAGACTATAATATACACTAGATGACAGTACCTAAAAGGATTTTTTGCGACTCGAAAGGGAAGGGGGTGAAAACAATTTTTTTTATGTAAAATTTGTTGATAATTATATTGATATTGACATAAGTATGTACACGGCACGATCTTAGTTTCCGTGGCACACCGATTTGACGACGAATTTCGATAAAACACCACAAAATAAAATGAAAATAATAAATAATTTTTTTTATATCTGGCTTAGATTTCGAGATATTCGATCTTGAAACACTTCACGACTTGTCAAAATAGCCGAACTTAAAGATATCGCGAACTTTTTTATTAAACTTTTTGGGAGGAAGAGTTGTATTAATTATGCTTTTAGTTCTTTTATTAACTTCCCCTCTCCCTGCAGGAGAATATATTTCATTAGTTAGTTAATAAAACAACTAAAATATTTGATCTTAAAATTGTAGTAAAAAATCACTTAAAAAAATCATGAAAAAATTCAATTTTTTCATCCCTTTCGAGTCGCCAAAAATTCTTTTATGTACTGTCATCTAGTGTATAGAAGAGTGTCTGGTAAAAATTTCAAGTAATTCTGAGGGTACCCATTTTCGGAACTCTAGCCAAATCCTTTATCACTTGAAAAAAAGCGAATTTTAAATTTGTTATTCGCAGCGAAGTGGAGGAAATGATGAAATATGTTTTGGGGTGTATAACAAAAAAATGGAGTTGGTCGAATTAAGAGCAAAATGTAAAAAGAACAATATTTAGAAATATTCTAACACGACTTGCCGATAGCTATCAAAAAAACCGGATTGAAAGATGATGATATGATTTTTCAAGATTGTGAACCCAACCGCACTGAGTCGTGAAAATATGGCTTCAAATATAAAACTTCGGTGTTATGAAGTAGTTAAGACAAAGCCCGACAATGAACCCAATCGAAAATTTGTGATTGAGATGCGCCAAAGATTAAGAGCATTCCACAACAAAAAGTAATAAATTTGTATGTTTTTGTACCCGTGCAAAATTGTACCAATGACAATGAAATTGAAAAAGCGTTTTCATATATTTTTGTTACAATATATTAATTTACTAGAAAATATTTTATTTCCCTAAATCCCAAAGTATTTAATTTAAAAAACCTGAATAAATATTCCTCTACTTTCTCTAAAATCGTAGTTAAATCTCCAGTTTGTATAACATTGGAGCGTACGTGGAGATGCACGTATAATAATGGTGAAATGTTTTGCTCTTCTTTATAATTAAAATATACGAAGTATCAAAAATCTATCTCGCGTTCCAAATACATCAATCATTTTCTTGAGTACTATAAGAAGTTTTAAAAGTATTTTAACTTTGTTTTTAGATTATTCAAGACAACAGTGTACAGCAAATAAAAGACGAAATAGACATACAGAAACTTTGTGGCCATCATCCTTTCATAGTGAAACAAATTGATTCATGGCAAAATAGAAGAAATTTGCACATTTGTGAGTAGAAAACGTTATACATGTTGCCGTATTTTAATAATTCTAGTCATTACAGTATTAGAATATATTCCTCAAGGAGAACTGTTTAGCACAATATTGCAATTCCCCTATGACCTGATTCGTCTCTATATTGCAGAGATTTCGCTTGCAATTGGTAAGTAGTATGACAACATCAATTGCGTTTGTTTACAGAATTTACTGTTTTAAATAGATTTTCTACACAACGCTGGAATTATATATCGAGATGTCAAGCCAGAAAATATCTTACTTTCAAGCACATACCACATAAAAATCACTGACTTTGGTTTGAGCAAGTGGTTAAGGTTTGGAGATCGAACAAGGACCATGTGCGGAACCTTTCAATATATGGGTACGGTTTAGTTTTAAAAAAAATTTACTGAAAGTGAAACTAAACAAAGAAGAAGAGCATGGAAAGTTGCTATCTATAGGCTCTAGTATTACAAACATTACCTGTTTATTTCCAAAATGAATACAAGATCTCAAGTATTCGACCTAGCTTGCGAGGGAAGGCAGGTCGATGAGGCCGTTTCAAGTATTTTCCATACGGTTCTCTTCCACAGATGTCAGGGGAAATTTGAATATGGTGAAGGTGATGAATCTTATACTATGGGTGCTATTGGCTTCACTGATATTGATTGTAATTTCATTGATTTCACATACGTATGCATTACATCGGACACTTTGCGGCAAACTGTGAAAACGGCCGTTAGTCTTTTTAGTGAAAAACTTCGCAGTGAAGAAAGTACTGGGACTGGGCAAATCAGTTTGGAATTTTTCCAAAAGAAAAAAAGAAGTGCATTGTTAGGCACGATAGAGTGTGTCCCCTGGGAAGTATGGACGGTAAAAATAGAGCTCGTTAACCGCGAGAATGAGGACGACAGGCAAATGAGTAGAGAAATTGTTGGTGAGATGCTCTCAGAGAAAATTATATATATCGCTGAAGTTATGAATAGATTTGATTATGTGCCCAGGCCCCCTCATAAAAGTGAACTTGATTGGGTTTATAATACACAAGTACCCGAAGTGCAACCATATTTATTTAAAATTGATCACAGCACTTCAAGCGCAATAATTCCCTCTGTTGGAAGTGCAGTGAAAAAAATTATTCGTGAAACACTCTCCTTGTGACTCAATGGATTTTCTCCATTTGCGTTACTAAGACTAATAATTTTCGGGCATTAGGTAAATCAAAATTAAACGTTTGCTGCATTTCTTAACATTTTTAAGGCTTTTGTCTGAATGGATACGTTTGTTCGATGAATTTCGAATTATATTAGGCATGCCGTTGTCATTTATTTTTCGTAGTAGCTTTTTCTAATTTTATATTCAAAAAAGTGTACGGAAATAAAGTCTTTTAAAGAAGTGTAATCCGAGACATTTAATTCAAGTGAATATTTTTGCAAATACTTGAAATGCTTACTGGAATATGATTTGGTAATTTACAGAGCTGAAAAATATATGAAAATAAAGAAAACAATTGTACCTGTGGAACTGTGCGTTGACAAAATTATAGTAAGTCACGTTAGATTTTCGAAACATATTTTATGTAGATTTTAACTGAATATATTAATTTGTTTATTCTTTTCTTAATTATATGAAATAAAAAGGTATGTATATGCTTCTTAGAAACTGAAACAGTTCCAGAAAAAGCAAAAAACACGTAAAAAAATTGTCAGAAAATTGCAAGTTGCCAGAAAGTGAAATTAGCGATCCCATAACAGTTTTTTCTGTGGAACGAATGCAATGAAATAAACAAGCAAAGACGTTGCTTAGTGTTTTATTTGATTAACTAGAGTTAAACTTTAAAAAAAAATGTCTAAGCGCGGATCACTTACTTCTAGTACGTTTGACGAGCTTCATCGAACAAACCTTAGTAAACCTCGAAAAACTTTTGCAATTTATCCGTAAACATTTGTGTTTAAGCGTTTGAATGAAAAAGACACAAGTCGCTATGTTTATTTGATTTACTTATTACTCCTTTAATCAAATCTTCCCCTTGCTGAGCTGCTATTAGTATCATTAATCTTATTTTTAGAGGTTTTTCTAAATTAGAGAAAGGTATACTTTACGTTTAGAGAGCACATTAGCAGTTTGCTATAAAACATAGACTTTTTGAAATTATTTAGTTCTTCCTTAAAATATTTCTATATTGCTTAAGAAAAAAAAACTTGTTTTTTCACATTGATGTGTTTTTATGTTGTAGACTAAATTAGTTTCCCCAAAATTTATTTGTCTAATGTTTATCGATGTTTTTCGTATGTAAATTTATTCGCCTCATCTCTGTTGGGATTTTTTTTATATTAAAAGGTAGTAAGGTCTGGAAGCTATTTTTTTTAATGCAATGTCATGTATGGTACGTGTGTGGCATGACGTATAAAATTTATGGTAATACTAAAAGTAACAGCACTTATATATAAAATACTTTGACAGAAGTAATTAAAATTTCATAAAAATAATTTACGAATAAGAAACAAAAAAACAAACGGCGATAAAGAAGAAGCGTTTTAGTATGTTTATCAGACTATATATTACCTATTACATAGAAATCTCGCATTCAAATAGCATACATACGCGCATATTATATTTAATTAGCGTTTTTCCAAATTAGACCTTTAATTTTAAATTAAAAAACTGTTTTGTATGTTGAGGATCTTGAGGGTCTTTCTAGAAAACTGCAAGATTTTATCTTTGTTACGCATGCAAGCACTGGCTTGGCATATTTTTAATTGTTGATGTTCTTTTATTCGTAGTAATTGATACCACCAGCTGTGATACGTCTCCTATTGACGTTACTGAGAAATTCGTCCGCATTGGACATTTATGTGTAGTATGTTCGTTTACTAAGTAAAAAGTGATACTGGAGAACGCCGAGTTTAGGTTAAGTAAACCTTGAGAAAAATCACACGCTTGGCTTTCTAAAAACTAATGTAAATTTTTTCTTGTTCAGGGAATATTTAAATTTACTGTAACTTTATAGTAAAAAAATTATTGAGAAGGTTAGAAAAATATTTACGAAGCCCAAGACAATCGCAACCAGTGGTCGACATTATGCCATGTAGGTTATTTTGAAATTAATTGAAATGCAACTAATAACGACAGTCTGACCGCGGTTTTGGTCAATTTTTATAAAAGAGAGACTTGATACTGCGCGGTTCGTATTGGTTTGTGTAGGCTGGTCTGGGCCGTCTTTTCAGTTCGCTCTTGAACATTTTATCCTGTATAATTTATTTTTCAGTCCTGGTACCATCCAGATCGGTGTAATGGTCATATCTTGCGAATTTTTCAGTTCGGTCTGGCACTGTATCTTTCGTTTTTAGGATCGGTTTAATGGCCGTTGAGCGAATTCAATTTATTAATTTAAAAAAATGAAACATTCTAAATTATTTAAACAACCGATTCGAAGGTAAAGGCTAAATTATAGATGCATGCTTACTGCTGGGGACGATCCATAGGAATATACGGTTACGTTATTCAAAGGGGTTCAGAATTCCAAATACAAAAACTCGCTATTACTTTAAAATGAATTTTGGTTATGTTTAATTTATAAATAATAACCTTATGTAGTTATTCAAGTCTTAAGTACGCGAGGAAAACTTTTTAAGAAGAGGGACTTTAGTAAAACGTTAATAAATTATTGATTTATCTTGAAGATCTTCAATAATTTGAGTATTACGATATAGTTGTGTTTAATCATTTGAAGACAATAACAGAATAGCTTAGCTCAATAGAATCTAGATCAGAAAACATTTGCCACTTTGTTGCTGCTTTTGGTTGTTCTATCAAAAAGGTCAGCAGAAAATCATGAAACGAATATCAGTTAATTTGAGAATTCTCTTGAGCAGTTTTCTCTTTCTCTTGAAATGTATAGAACCAAAGAAAGTTCTATTTTCAGGATTACTTTGTGAAAATAGGAAAAATGTTTAAGTTCGTCTTCCTAAATGCTTCTAATGGATTTTTATGGTGCAATTTTATACAGGTGGGAGTAAATTTGTAAAGAAGTTGAGGAATAAAATTGTTATTTCAAGTAATTGAAGGAGAAGACATTCACTGTGATAGTCCCGAAATATTCAATTCTATGTAAAGAAGGGAATCTATTCAAAAAAAATCACACTGTATGAAAAAAGTCTCTCTTTTGTATTTCCAAGGAGTTTAAAGACAACCACTAATTAAGATTCAAATTAAAAAGCGATGTAAAGATACAAATAGCACTTCTTTTTCAACGGCTTCTACACATATTTCACATCTTGCAAGCTATCAATCACCTTCACATGATACTATATATGAGCCGTTTATTTTGAAAGTTCCGTAAGTCCACTTTTAAAATCTGTTAAATTTGAGAGTTCGGTTAAAAAAAATTATTATTAAGCGTCAGATCTTTAATAGAGTTGTTTTCATTCTAAAGATTATTATGTTTAAAAGTTACGACAACAAAAATATTTCAAGCATGTTAAAAATTTTTAATAAATTGGAACAAAACTAAAAGTACTTCCAAAATAGACTTACGCCACTTTCAAAATAAATACTAAATACTACAAAATTTTTCGATTTTTTCATCCTTAAATCAAAGTCAGATCAGCATAGCCTTATCAATTGCATATTTTAAATTGCAATCTGCGTGAATCCTCTAATCTGCCCTTAATTATGTGCCTTGCACACTTATTAACAAGTATATAACCTGCAACGAGTTTGTAAAACTAACGTCGTGAGTATTTTCTCACTCGCAGTGACATAAAACTAAACTGCGAGTGAAAATGTTCATGTGAATTTGCAGAAACTGGCTGCTGAAGACTTTCTGAACTACATGTTCGGCTAAATTTTCTTCTGCAAAATAATTTATGTTGCAGTTCCTGTTGTTTACTTTGTTTTTTATTTGCTTCTTCCTAATCCAAAAAATTTCAGTCCAATTAAAAAGACTGTAAAAGTTAAAAATATTGGGCTATTCCATAAGATATGTTACAGATTATACCCAGCGACGTTATTTAAAACTGAAGTAAATTCGCTACAAATTGACAGATGACAATTGCATGTAAGAAATCACACAGAAAAATTCATTGTGCTAAAACTTGCAAAAGGAGAAACAGTAACGAGCACTAATCTCCCCTGTTTTCGTGTGCAAGATGAAGTTGTGGAATGAAATCCTATCATTTCGGAAGCCCGCGGAATCCCATATTTTCGTTAGGGAACGAATTTAAGTTTTCTTCTGTCATTTGAGGGTAGTTTCATTCTGTTTTAAGTGTCGTCGCTAAGCATAATTTATTTTCGTAGCGTTTTAGATTGCAATTTTGATAAATGCATAATAATACCCAGTATTGTTATTTTAAAATGTGTAAACCGAAATGCTTAAGGATTTTAACGAATAAGCGAGTTCAAAACTGGGGCTGAACATTCAGTTAAAGAAAGTCTATAGTCTACAAGGCAAATAATAACCTAGAACAACTTGCAATCGATGGGACAAATTCAGTTAGGCTGGTCTGATTTTAATTTGATGCTGTTTTAAACTAGATGATGGTTATTGGTGAACTTAGCGGTTTGATTCATTTCTCTGTAGAAGCCAGAAAAAACCGAAATATAGGTGCGTCAGAATGAAATGCGTTCATCAGTAAAATCAAGTATTTGTCGACAGATTGATGAGATTTGTTGCTACATTTAAATATAATTTCGAAAAAAACTTTACGGTTGATTTTAAATAATGAAGACCGTATCGGTAACAGCAAGTTTAATATCACAAGTATTGATATGCAACATAAAAATGCTGAACAGCAAAATAAACTTAGTTTATATACCAAAAATTAGTTCGTGTTTTGATGTTTACTAAACGTATAAACTATTTAATTAATAAATTCTGGGGCGAATATGCAAAATTATTTTTTATTGTAAAAATCTTCCAACCTTACCTTACCATTGAAACGAAATGTTATTAATTTGTGTTTAATATGGGGAAACAATTTATAGTTTTGTTTTTATTTAGTGAGCATTATTTTTCGTATGCATAAGCTGTGTGTTAGTTGAGAACCATTTAGGCCTCCAGAAGCGTAACGTTTCTTAAAGTTTAATACATTTTCGAGCATATTTTTGTAGGCGTAGATTTCTAACGAAATGAATGTGACAATTGTCGGCTGTAAATACAATGCAAATAATGACGTGAATATAAGAACTAAATCATGAAAAATTGTTTGTTTTAAAGTTCATAGAAATCGTATAATAATTTTGGCGTTAAGAAAATTCACTTAAAACCCTTAGGATTAAAACGGAACTCTTAAGAATAAACTGTTGCACATTGCTAAGATAATTACGAATCTTATTATTCGCCACGATGTTCATGTACTAATGACAAGTCGTTCACTTGGATTTTATTGCACTTTTTACGCAGAACTGTACATAATATGATACTTTTAAATTGTGTTGTTGTAAATAATATAAAAAAAACTAATTTAATTTTGCAACCTAGGTAGGCTACTATGATTAAGTGCGAAGTGTTTCAGATATTCCTTTAGGCTTTAGGAGACTTTGTAAGTTCAAATATTTTTATAATGTAGATATTGTTACGATGTATGTCACAAATGTAAGTCCAGGCTAAGAAAGATGTCTATTTGAAGTGAATATTATGAATTTATATGACCAAATGGAAGTTCATAGTACTTTTGTAAATAAATATTCAGACAAAGAGTTCAATTAAATAAGTGCTAATTAAGGATACTTCGTTACAAGTAAAGTAATTTCTTTTACGTTCGTACGAACTTCTTGTGATTTTTTAATGAATTATGTGATTGTTTTGTAATAATATTAATGAAAATAGTAAAATTGAATAATTCGAACAAAACTTTGTTTCAATTTATCGTTGTTTCATTTATTATATTTGCATGACTGTATTTTCAGGTAAGTATAATACCTTGTTGTATTTTCATTTCAGCTCCTGAAATTCTGAGGGGCGAACCCTATGGACATTCTATTGATTGGTGGGCTATTGGAGTAGTTGCATGTCGGATGCTAACAGATAAGGTAAGTCCTCTACATCTTAAATCTTTATTCCTGGCATATTTCTTGATTAATTTTGATCATTTGTCAAATAAAAATTGAATTTCCGTCTCAATTAGAAACTCCGAAAGTATCGTTCACAAATCGAATTCCAAGTGGAAGGCTTTTTAAAATTGTCTGATAAGTACATAGAACTAAATAAAGTCTGATGTGTGAAGAAATCAAATACTCCCGCTTTTTAGAATTGTTTTGAACGTCTTTCCACATTTGTTTTTGGCAGTTGGCTTAGACTAACAATGAATGTGAAGTTGTTGCATTTTGTGCTTAAAAACGTCTGGGACTAAGCTTTAGCGGTAAAGTATACCTTGTACTGGGTTCGAATAACTCCAAACTCCAATTAAGGAAGGTCTTATTATATGCAATGTACTGGAAAATGTAGATCTTAGTAATTTGCTGCCGAAATTTTGCGTTACTTTATTATTAGCGTGCGTGGTTATCGAAGTGGTATTTGGAAGTATTTGGGTTATCCGATTAACAAGTGTTTTGTTCAACAAGGTAGCATATCTATAAATAGAGAAAAGGACATTTAGTCGTTGTAATATTTTGCAAATGATATGACAATTAATTATATAAAATAATTTTATAGTGCACAAACAAAATGTGACTCAGCTTTGCTTGAATTTAACCCAAACTACCTAATCTAACCTAAACTTTATCATGATCCGATAATTATCGATAACACGATAAATCAAGAATGAATTAAGGCAGAAGCCTAAAAATTTGTATCTTGTTCCTTTTCAGGTTTCGGAATACTGCTTTTTGCTGTGCTGCACTGTAGTCGAGCAATTTATTATTTTATATACTAGCTGACGCTCGTAGTCTTCGTCTTCAAAGTACTATGCCAATTACTACCCAGTCACAAAAGTATTGCGACACTTGCATTTTTTTACATTTGCAACTTTTTGGGTATATAAAAAAGTGTTTAATTATAAAAGTAAATTTCGTTATGGTAATAATTACTTTGTTTTGTTCGAAATTCTTTTCGCAGTTATAAAAAATTTAATTAAATAACAAACAAAAAAATAACGAAAATAATGCACAATAGCAGAAACACAACCTAGTAATGTTAGATGGAAAAAGTCCGAAGTATACCTGACAGAATGCTTGAAGCACTCTGTCAAATTTCCAACTTCTGTAATGGTTTTGGGGCTGCATGTCCGGATATAGAGTTGGGTCTCGCCATTTTATTGATGGTGCAATTAACTCCGAAAAATACCAAAATGTGCTGCCATCAATACCTCTCCTTCAGTCGCCTGAAGGGAGTTCGTTTTTCAACAGGATGGAGCACCAAGCCATACTTCAAAAGTACTTCCAGTAAAGCCTGGTTGCAGGTCAATGGAGTACCAACAATGGAGTGGCCCGCTAATAGGCCAGATCTTTCCATAATAGAGAATTTATGGGGAGTTATTAAGAAAAGACTTGGGGCGGATTCATCCAGGAGGACTAAAACTGTTCTTCGTGAGTAAATAAAGGAAATTTGGAATTCTTTTACCGCCGAGGATTGGGAAGAGGGAGATTAAGACTTTTAAAATCAATGCCACTCCATATTAAAAAGGTTGTAAAACAAAAAACGTAATGAAACGAAATGCTGAACATAAAGAAATCTACAGCAAAATTTATTTTTCTTATTTTTCCAATGAATATGTATTATTTTCGTTATTTTGTTATGTATTTGAATTCTTGTAACTGTGAAAAGAATTTTCAACAAGACAAATAAAATAATTATTGCTATAACGAAATTTTCTTTTATAAATATAAAAATTTTTATGTACCCACGAAGTTGAAAATGTGAAAAAAATGCAAGTGTCCCAATACTTTTGTGGTTGGATAGTAAATAGTGATAGGGGCCTTGCAGAAACGTTTTTTTTTGTATAGGCGACCGTAATATGTAGTAGGGTAGCATTTCTTGACGGGCAAAGATAGTTATTGGTCAAAGTTAACGTAAGTGTATAAATTACGGCTTGGGCAATTTAAGAATGGTGTGAGTTAGCTGTGAAAGAATTTGTTGGTAAAGGTAGTACATGATATGGAAAATTTGCTTATGAAAGTTATATTTTTATATTTTTGAACAAAAAAAGTGTTACGTCGAAATTTAAAATTTCAACAAATTTATACCAGATAGATGGGATGAAATTTTAAATTCAATTAGCATTGTGCATCTGGTTATAAATGACTGTAATCATGCGGTTAAAGTAACATTTTTTTCAACAAAATTAAGAGGGATTTCTAGTGTGTTGTAACCTTCTTCTAGTGTCTGTAAACCTTTTTATCATATCTGCCCTAGAAATGAGTTGTCAAAATGTTTGGCAGACATGTAATTCTCGCCGTGACCTGGGGCCTTATTACTGAATACGATTTGATTGCAAAAGATCGTAAATATAGGAAATTTAGAATTGAATGGATCTAAAGTTAGATACTCACGCAAGTACAATATCTTCTTTTAATCCATTCTATTCTAAATTTCCTGTGTTTACGATCGATTGTAATAGGTAATAGGACCCCTGATGCAGATTTTTCGCGATATAAAGAACAAAGTTGCGGCCCCTCAAAGCCGGTAAAGGAATTGACAATTTGTTAACCCTTTTTGAATTTCGCGCCATTTGTAGAGTATTTTTTATACGATGTGGCCAAAGCCTAGATGGCAACCCTTTGATGCGGTAGCATGGTTTTGGCCGGAAGGGAATTAGAGTAAGGGAAGTGAGGAGACTTGAATATCTTGATTTTTTTTTGCATTGTTGCGAACTAGACAACAGCCCAGAGACGGAGTGGATTATTTTCATTTCTTAATAAAAACTGACGGGAAGACCTAATCTGGAACTCGAAACTATCGCATGGTTGGTGGTCGTGCCGCTCAACGAATTGATCCAACCTCAGAATTTTGATTTGAATCAGGACAAAGCGGTAGCCATAAGCCTCTACTTTAAGAATCTGACCAATTTTTTCATTTCAGAAAACGGGAAGGGATGATACGCTGCACGCCATGTTAGCGGGGTTTTTTTTAAACAAAAAATGTTTTTTTGTGTACCTTCTACCTTAAATAAAAAGACGTAAAAAGTCTCCAATTGTATTTACCTTTTCCTGGGAAAAATTCCCTCAATTAGGTATCAAAAATTGGCTTCTACACTAGAAATCCCCCTTAACCAAATAATTTTTTTAAATTTGGTAATTTCGTCGTTTTGTCTTGTATTATTTTTTAACCACTGTACTTATATCCGCCGGAAGTATTTTGAAAAATAACTAAAAGCATCCTTAACTAAGACTTTTAAGCGGGGTACCTCAGGAATCTATCCTCGGTCCTCTTTTATTCTCAATATTTATTAATGATCTTTCAACTTTTATACGATACTGCAACTATCATCTTTATGCGGATGATATACAGCTGTGTATTTCTAGACCGCTGGGCCTGGTGGAGGACGCTATTTGTCGTTTGAATGAAGATCTAAGGAATGTATCTATATGGGCTGGTAAAAATTGTTTAAATCTTAATGCCTTAAAATCGAAGGCTATTATAATACAAGTCTAATTTAGATATTTCTTCTTTCCCAAGTGTTATTCTTGATAATGTAGTAATTCTCTCTAGTGATTCAAAAAATCTTGGAATTATATTTAATAGGTCGGTCAGATCCCGTTAGCAGTGTCGTGGATAAGGTATATGGGTCCCTACGTAAGCTGTCCTTGTCTGCAGCTTATACGCCTCAAGTAACTCGTCTTCTGTTTGTGAGATCCTTGTTGATTCCGTTGTTTTCATATGGTTGTGAAGTTTTTATTAAATTGGATTCGGTGTCAGATCGTAAGCTGAATGTAGCTTTCAATTCCGCTGTGCGGTATATTTTTGGACTACGACGATATGATCATGTATCTTCTTTTTCTAATGCTGTATTGGGCTGTCCCCTTGTTTTGTACCTGAATTTTCGTGCAATAATGTTTCTACGTAATTTAATTCTAACTAAAGAGCCATCCTACTTATATAGCAAACTAGAATTCTCTCAGTCTAGAAGAACTTTCTCACTAAATATACCGCGTTTTTCAACCTAGCGAACGCCAGTTTTTCGTTCAGTCCAT
Organism: Leptarthrus brevirostris; assembly: GCA_964036015.1. Lineage (NCBI taxonomy): Eukaryota > Metazoa > Arthropoda > Insecta > Diptera > Asilidae > Leptarthrus > Leptarthrus brevirostris. Next base: position 147,885,715 of record OZ038374.1, read on the forward strand.
TAGGCTGTGGAACCTTCTTCCTATTGAACTGAAAAGGAGCAGCAACGGCCGTAATTTTCAAGAAGGTCTTTTTGAATATTTGAAATCTACATTGAACTGAATATTTGGAATATTTTATTTAAGTATTGATTATTATTAAGTATTTCTATTTGTATTTAACCGCAGTTTTTGAACTTGAACCCTGTTGTTAAGTTATTTAATTTTGTGTTCTCTTTAGAATTACTTCCTACACTTAGCTTTAATCTTGTTAGTGTAGTGTTTTAATAAAAAAAAATTATTGTAATCCGTTATCAACCACCGAAGTTATTGGTACTCAGGCATGTTTACCTTAGTTATAGGTTATAAAGGTTTTTTACCTCATTTGGACAACCGAAAATAAAGAAATTTAGCTAATTAATGACTAAAACTAAACAGTTAAAAACAAATGTGACACAAAACGACATCTATATTTTCTCCTCTATCGATATATACCAACAAAACTGCTTAGTTGTTCAATCTCTAATAGTATTAACAGTATCCCTTCTAGTGAAAATAGGAAGCAGAATTTTAGTAAACACTATTCTCGTCACTCTTACTAAAAAGTATGTTATTGTATTGTGATATATGGGATTATTATATAATTCTAAAGTTAACAGAAATAATTTCCAATTAAATGTCAGAAGTGCAAACGCGCCTCGGAAATTGCTCTTTTTATATGTAGTATCTTCTGAGACGAAGTTGGACCAATTGGTGAGTGGCACCATCACCACGCCATGGATGTAGGTTCAAGCCGCAATAAATAAAAAAACCAATCCGTCTCTGGATTGTTGTCTAGTTCGCTGCAATGCAAAAAATAAGACATTTCAATTTCCCTCATTTCATCATAGGGTTGTCCCCTAGGCTTTCTTATAAAAAAAACGAAAGAATCGATTTTTTCCCTGTTAATTGACGTAATCGATATTTCTTGGAGAAATTCCATTTGAAATATATTAACACAAAACAGAAACTTTAAAATTGTCTATTCCACTAATTTAACTTAGTAGGTTACCGCGGTTTCGGCTCACTCCCGTATGCATCTTCAAACCCATTGAGTCAACTACATCTCTAAGCCATGACATCCATGGTTGAAGGAGCGTTAATGTAACAGAGGGCGATCATTTAATGTTTCCAAACTATTGCCCCTGAATAGCCTATTAATTTATTTCCAGGGTCTCAGGTGCATCCATTTTATACGCCTGTTTTCCCAGTTTTCTTTTTAACCGACTTCCCAAAAACAAAGAGGTTCTAAGTTCGACGCGTATTTTTTTTTTATTTATTTTTTTTTTATGTCTGACCGGGCATAACTTCGTAACGCGTCGACCGATTTTGATGATTCTTTTTTTGTTGGGTAGAGTATGTTCATCGATTGGTACCATGTCAAAAAAATTTTTGGTAGGCTGTGGGTGGGGGGTGGGGGTGAAACCTAACTTTGTAACGCGTGGTCCGATTTGGATGGTTCTTTTTTTGTTGTACAGAGTATGATCACCCATTACTAATAGGAGAAAAAAATTTGGCCTAGGGGTGGGGGGGGAGGAGGGGTAGTCTAACTTTGTAACGCGTGAACCGATTTGGATAATTCTTTTTCTGTTGGGTAGAATATGATCCTTGGTTGATACTACGAGAAAATAAATGTTGCTGGGGTGGAGGTGGGAGAAGGGGGGTGGAAACTAACTTTGTAACGCGTGGATTGATTTGTACGGTTCTTTTGCTGTTGTATAGAGTGTGATCCCCCATTGCTAATAGGAGAATAATTTGGTCCTATGGTGGAGGTGGGGGAGGGGGAGGGGTAGTAACTTCGTAACGCGTGGACCGATTTCGATGATTCCTTTTATGTTCGGTAGAGTATGTTCCTTGATTGATACCATGAGAAAAAAAAGTTTAGTGGAATGGGGGTGAGGTAGGGGTTTAAAACTAACTTTTAACGCGTGGACCGATTTGGATGGTTCTTTCTTTGTTGTATAGAGAAGAAGACACTAAAACCCTTTTTTGCAATAGTGTGCTGGGTTAATGTTTAGTTTTTTTAATTCTTTTCCCATTCTATCTCAAATGCAGCCTATTTAGAAAATCTTGCGCTAGTTATGCTTTTTCAACTCTTTTGTTAGAACTGGGCGCAAAATATTTCTAACCTGGTTTTTTTCTATCTTGTGTAGCATATTATTTATCAAGTCAGACCCATAACCGTTATTAGTAGCTATTTGCTTAATTGCTAATTATTTTTTTAAATATAGTAGGGGGTTGTAGTTAACGTTAAAAAAACGCCAAAAGAAAATCTACCCAAATGATGGCGTTGATTGTTGGGTAGAGTATAATCCCTTATTGTTACCATGTCAAACATTTTTTTTAGGGATGCGGATTGAAACTAACTTTGTAACGCGTGGACCGATTTGGATGCTTTTTTTTGTTGTATAAAGTATGATCCCCCATTGCTACTGTGAGGTAAAAATGTGAATCATTGTTTTTGTGACGCTTGGCACCACGATAAAAATGTATTGAGTGGTGGAGAAGTATAGCCTAGCTTCGTATCGCGTGGACCTACATATTTGGATGATTCGTTTATTGATGAATAGACTATCTTACTCCATTTGTATCATGATAGAAATTATAACTTAGGGTGACAGGTAGGCCGATTTTGATGATTGTCCAATCGAATACGTTTCCTCATTGTTAAATGATAAAAAATGATGAATCTAGAGTGACTACGGGTGTTCCGTCTTCGAAGAAAAGTTAGAAAGATATATAGAACAGATTAGAAGCTAGAAATGTTTTTACGGAATACTTCATTTTTTAAGTAATCTAGTACCTCACTCGGGGTATATGTATTAATCTAGTGCATTTAGACGATTTTCTTTAATTTTCAAATAGGGTTTGGGAGCGCGTGAAAAATGATAGCCGACCCCATCCGCAAACTTGGTTAAGCGCTATACGGCTCCTCTGCTGCGCGAATCGGCTCATCCATTATCCGGGTCTGCACGTCGGTTTTTCTACCGGTGATGCCACGATCCTAAGACTATTATATGGCCGATATATTCTCGTGTGGCCCTGATGGCATTCCTATCAAATTTCTTAAATGATGTGATTCGTTTATTGCTTTCGCACTCTGTATCATATTGGATACTTACAACTTGTTAGAATTCTCAAGTTTCTGCATTGCAGTCATTGAAGCTGGTAATCAAGTTAATTGCATTTTTACTGACTTCAGCAAAGTATTGGAGCGAATTGACTCTTCATAAACTAATGCTTCTTGATTTCCCTACTAATTCTGTCAGCTAGGTGAAATCCTATTTATGCTATGGCATTCATCGAGTTCGCTTTCGCGATTCATACTCGGATATTTTCCAAATTACGTCTGGTGTACCGTAAGGCAGCCATCTCGGTCCCTTGCTGTTTCATAAGCCAGTTACCTTTGAACGCCAGTAAGTATACGTCGCCACCCTTTGTATGTAAAAAGTGTCCCTTGACTTTTAATTTCACAATTAATGGTCACTTTTTTATAGAGTGGATAAGACTCTTTGGGCGTCTGGATCAATTCGTTTAAAGACCATATTGATGTTATTGTCAACAGGGCGAATGCCTCTTTCGGCTTTATAAAAAGATGGTTCAAAGAATTTAAAGACCCATACATGCTGCACACTTGTTAGGCGAGTGTTAGAATACGTTAGCTTTGTTTGGTACCCTTTCCACGTGATGCTCTCCGCGGCCTTCCTTCGTTTCCGAATGAAGTGACGACTTTTTTCTCTTAGTACAATTCGTTCACCTTACGAAACTTACGAGACGTTCCGTTTGCGATACTTAGTATGTTGGGTAAAACTCCGTGTACTTTAAAAAAACGGGGAGTGGTACTTTTGAGCCAAACAAAGATCAGAGCCGTAATAATGTCAGCTTCCACAAACGGTGGACCCAAGAGCTTATTAAGATCAATAATGTGAGGACATTTAAATCTACCGTACAATCTGTTTTGTCGACCGGCTGTCGGTTCGGCAATCTTATGCTCAGATAAGAAGAAGAGAGAAAGGGGATTGAAGAGTGAATTTAGTGAATTCCCTCTGGTTTAAATTAAAAATTACGACAGTAATTGCTTTTGTCTTACAAAATTGCGTTTTTTCAAGAAAGGTTTATTCACGAAATTCAAAGAAGCAATAACTGCTAAGAAGCTTAAATATGTTCTAAATAGAAACTTGGTTTTCAATCATATAACTCTTTATAAAAATCCTTGAAAAAACTGAACGATTTCATGTGCTTAATTCAATGGTGCCAAACAATGCAGTCCCTATTGCACCTGTGTACTTGACTTTAACTGCTTTAACTTCAACAAACATTTGCTAATCAATGGGCATGGATACAGATAGGATGCTGCTGCTGCTGCTTTGTTATATATTTATAAGCACCTTGTAATCGACTATGGATGAGACGACCGGAATTTTCTTCGCTCTGAGGAATGAGTAACAAAACAAAAGGCAATGACCAAAATCGCCAGTGCAAGAGCACGTTGCATAAATCCAAAGTGGAACCGAAGAAAAAAGATGTACAGGCGAAGCTATTTATCTGGTGAATCTGCAGAGTGCTCTGTTAGGATGATACCCGAATGAGAAACTGGTTTCATAATATTAACAAAAACGAGAAAAAGCTATGTCCAGTCCAACAGTTGCCATCAAGTACGGTTTGAGGTACGCATTTGGAAAAAATAGTAAAAAAAATAAAAGCCGAGTCGAACTGAAGGTACGCAACGCAATCTGTTGAATTACTGCTAGCAATATCAAAGGCCAAAATGATTTCAGCTACTACAAATACTATCTCTGGATTGCACTATGTTATTTCGATGCATGAGTGCACTGAGGAGAGCCCCCCGATCCAACAGAAATGGACGGAGAACGAGTAAATATGCATTCTTGGGCAGAGTGCAGAGATATCAGAAAACGCACGATGTGGACTTGTTTATGATGGCGAGCAGTTTGAACAGGTAAATGACCATAGCTGAGGAATCGTTACTTTATTACCCCGCTTTATGATGTATTGCGCTTTACTTCTAATTTGCAATTTTCTTGCTGGTTATTGGAACCTTTTTGTTTGTTTCATTTCGGTATGTTCTGTTCTGAGACCTGATTCTTGTTAATAATTTGCAATCTCATTGAAAAAATAAAACTATGCATTAATCCGATGTTCAGTCGAGAAGAAAGTTACCAGTTTCTTCATACGCCCGCTGTGTTTGTCAATTAAGGTTTGGGAACTTGAGGGGTACAGGTAGATCCACAAAAAAATAGCTTGAAAGTCATTCGGAGTATATTCATTCGCGAAATTACTCAAAGCCATTATGATCCATTTAATCATTAAAATACTAAACGAAAATTCTGAGAACATTTAATTGATCAAAGAACTGGCTTACTAGTTTAGCTTCATTGATTCTGTCCAAAACCAAGCCAGAAAAGATCGATATAGAAGAGGCCCTACCACCGTTTATAAATAAATTGAGCACTCAGATGTATACCTCTCAGCCAGCCTCAAAATCAGACACTGACCAAAATATTAAGCAAATTCAGTGCCTGAAAATCTCAAATAGCTAACGCATCGACACTCAAAAGCCGTGTGTCGCTTCAGATAAGGTCAGTCTCTTTCTTTAACAGGATATGGAATAAAAATCTGTTCCCAATAATTTCAAATTCAATATTCAAGTGCAAACTTAAAAAAACACTAGAAAAATGTTTCTCGCTCTTGCTCGGAGCTTCTTGTGAGGCATGCTGCGGGAGAATAATTTTCCGTATTCTAGACAACGATTGCGAGTGGACCGACAATTTAAGGTGGATTCCGAATCACTGACTTTTCTAGGCAACCCCCAATGATCTATTTTGCTTACCATAATCTGTTGCGTCATAAGCAGTGACGGCGGTAGGCGGAGCCTCGCCAAAGGTGCAAGTTGGAAAAAAAGTTTCACCGTACCTACTATGGCCGTTTATTTGCATTTTGTATATTTATAAAATATTGATCTGTATTATATTTTAATTCGATTATAGAATAACAAAGTTGACACGAGAAAGGTAATTGCACGGCACGGTATTGATTGAGGTGTAAAAACGAAATAATAACTAGTGGGGTAGGTCTAGATTCTGGGTGTCGCATCATTGATGCGACCCTTGAGGTCCACACGAACAACTTCCCAGTTAATAACAATTTTCATTTGTTATTAACAATATTCAATTATATTACGAGTAAGTGAAAACTCTATAAAATTCATACCATTCGATTTATCGTTTTATTTCTCATTAATATCAACTATTTATGGTTTTTTTAAACATTTGTTAATGTTACAAAAAACTAGAAAAGTTCTGGATTTTTTTTAAGTATCGAGTTGTATCAGAACCAATTAGATCAGATGAATCTTTTTCAAAAAAAAACTTTCGCCCACTTGTATCTCATTTAAAAATACTTAAAAAATTAATATTTTACATTTATAAATAAATAAATTAATGAATTTAATTTATCATGATAATTTCGTTGTAATTAGATGCAAAAATTTTTTTAAAAAATTATTCCGTTATAGCACTATTTTTTAATGAAAACCAAATAAATGCACTCTGTTTGGAATTCATTTGTTATTAATAATTTTGAATGGCTATAAACAATTTATAATTGATATAAACAATTCTTAATTGTTATAGACCATTTTTAATTGATATAAACAAAGTTTATTCATAAAAGAAATTTTTTGTGGTAACAAAAATTTCAATTGTTTATAAGAATTTTCAATTGCTATGAACAATCTTCAATTTTGTATTCAATTTCCAATTTTCATAATCAATTTTCAACTAAGTTAAACCATTTTTTATCATTATAAATTTATTATTGTTATAAACAATCATTTATTGTTATAAATAATTTTTCATCATTATGAACAATTTCTTTTCATAATAAATTGTTATTATCCGACTTTTTGATGTCCCGATCGTCATCAGAACAAATTACATCGAAGAAATCCTTTTCAACAAAGTCTGAAATCAACTTTTTTTTCAGTTTTTTTGTTTAAACAAAAAAACGGCTGAACCGAAATTGATTAAATTTCTTTCAGCTCTTATTGACAATAATACGCTTCGAATGGCACCATAGCGAAGTCGTTATCATTTTTTGTTCGCGAGATTTCGTTGTCGAAAAAAGTGGGTCCGAACGTACGTACGTACGTACACAACACACACACACACACACACATACATGTGTTCAAAAACATGCGTAAAACACTATAGTGACTTTGAAATGTAAAAAAAAAATAAAACTAAAAATTTTGAAAATCGGGCCAATTACAATAACTTCCTATATGTGGGAAGTTAAAAAAATATGTTTGGTCTTGTTAAAATTCCGAAACCCAAACTCGTGACGTCGCCACTCAGGCCATTGAAATCATTCTTTGTTTAAGGATGGGTCCGGCGCAACAACGAAACATCTTTTGGTTTTATCAAAACAATCTTTTTGCTCTTTTAAACATTAAGCAAACGCTGGGATCATGTTAAAATTAAATTAAAATTGACGTTAAAAGTTTTGTCTAAAACAAGATGGGAGAGTAGAAGAGGTAAAGCAATATTATGTTTACAATTTCATGATGGCATTGATTGTGTGAATGACCTGAAAAATGAAACTGAAAATGCTGAAATAATAACCTCAGTAAAGACCGAAACTAATAATTTTCCGTCCTTCAATACAAACACTCATTTTATAAAAGTTCGTAGCAAAGCCAACCTACTTACTGCTTATTCCTACTTGCCAGCTCTTTAATCTCCAACACATTGCACTAACAGGCAAAATCTGTTATACTTTCGCACGGGGTTAGTTTCTAGAGTACTTCTCGACGTGACCAAAGCTACTGATGACCTCATGTTTTCTCGCCCATGGTTTCAAAATTCTGCCTTGGGTAAACCTCTGCGCTACTCAACAGGAGTATTTCCGTGTGTATGGAAACCGATACCTATCTTTACCTTACCGATACTGCCCTTTTAGTCAAACTTCAAGTATTTGGTCTGCACTTTCACCTCTTAGAATCGATAGAGAGTGTTTTATCAGGTCTTTCAATCCGTGTAATAATAGATGGATTTATATCTGATCCCTATGACATAAATACCGGTGAACCTCCGGGTACACTTCTCTCACCACCTTATTTCTGACCTTTTATCTCTCTCCAACATGGTACCCTTCATTTCGCGTCCTCTGAATTGATTCTTTAATGAATTCTTCTGGAAACTGTGCAGAAATTAACCATGAAGAAATTAACCGGAAATTTCTACGATCCTCGGTTACGACAGTGCAAATCGTATTATGTTTAATTCATCCAATACTCAATGCTGTTTAATGTCCCTTAAAACAACCGCATTTCTGTCGACGGAGTGAATATGCCCTTTCTAAACAAATTGAGTATTGAGATATACAGTAATCTTAGCTGAACTGAATATATCTTTGCAATCGTTAAAAATGCGAAAACTCTAATATTTGGTTTTGTCCAGAGACGTAAGAAATTCTTCCTTCAGTCTGACGTGACGCTGATCTACAAGTCTCACATTAGGCCTATGTAGCCTCGAATATAATTCCCATTTTTGTTCTTGTTAGACAAAGGAAGACTATGATTAAACTTATTGACAATCACATAATATCTGAGACGATTGACTCTCTGGAGCACCGACGGAATATAAGTTGTTTTTCACTCTACTATCGCTATTTCCACGGCTATTGTCCTAACGAAATTGCTAGCCTGATCCCTTGTAGACACATCACAACACGATATATCGCTCCAAATCGAACTTGGACAAACTGTCAAATTTCGCAAATCTTTCCTATTTTTTTTTATATATGATGTTGCCAAAGCTCAGGGGATGCTCTATGTTGTTAAAGCACAGCCTTGGCAGGAAAGGATTTAGGGATGAGGGAAATGGGTTAGGAGGTTGAGTGAAGGAGATTCGATGTACGCCCCGTTTGAAAGTTTCGGGATCATATGACGAGGGAAAAACAGAAGATGGTAAACACATTCGTGTTGTTCTGCTTAGATAAGATTCCCGAAATTTGACGGTACGTCCAAATTTCACCTGGAGAGTATAGGGGTGGGAGCGACTTGTAGCTCTTGTATCGCGCGTTGTCATGTGTCTACAAGGAATTAGGCTAGCAATTTGGTTAGAACAACAGTGAGAGACAACCAACATTCCGTCGATGCTCCAGAGAGTCAAGGCCCTCAGAGATTGAGGAATCGCCAATAAGTTTAATAGCCCTACGGTGGACTTTGTCTAACGCGGACAATGCGGCGTGTTTGCCCCCTGCCCAAATATGGGAATTATATTCAAGTCTAGGCCTAATGTGGGACTTGTAGATCAGCACTAAGTCAGGTGGGGTGAAATATTTCTTACATCTTTGTAGAAAACCCGAGCATTTTATCGCACTTTTGGCGATTGCAAATACATATATGATCAGTTCAGCTATCTAAATATCCAAGATGTTTAGGGAGGGCGAACTGAAATGGGCTGTGGGTGAACTGGGCGTTTTTTTAGGGACATTAAACAGCATTGAGTTTGGGAGGCATTAAACGAAACACGATTTGCTCTGCCCCAAGCGAGGACCATAGAAATGTCGATGTTTAATGATCTAAACATGCGTTCTCGATTGACTACTGCAGCATCACCACTTGAATTCATTACAGAATCAAATGAGTACGCGAAATCAAGGATGCTGTCATCGGCTAAACTATGAATAGGATTGAGAGTAAGGGATAAAAGATGATTAATAAAAAGAAGAAATAATGTTGGTGAAAGGACTGAACCCGGTATTTATTTCATAGGAATCAGATGTAACGGTCTGACGGATTGAAAGATCTGACAAAAAACTCTATCCATTTAACGAGAGTAGGGTGCAGACCAAATGTTTGGAGTTTGGATAAAAGGGCAGTATGCCAGATTCTATCAAAAGCTTTTGAAATATCAAGAGCGACGATTTCGAACTCACCGAAATTATGGAGACAGGCTCAGTAGCTTTGGACACGTAGAGTTTCGAAAGTACCCTAAAAACTTCCCGACTGCGAAAGTATAGCGGCTTTTGCCTACTAGTGCACTGTAATGGAGATGGAAGTGGCTGCAATGACGGTGGCAAGTACGAATTAGCAGCAAACAGGTTGGCATTGTCCAATGAGTCAGTAAAAACATTCCCATTATAAATGAGTGGTGCTGTTGACGAACAGGTGAAATTGTTCTTTACGGTTTTTACTAGAGACCAGAAGCCCTTCAGTTTAACGCTCTGGTCGAAATTGAACTTTGCCCAGCTAATTATTAAATTGCAAATATTTCGCGCAACCCTAGAGATACGTCTCAATTCCTCCGAAGGGCACAATTTATATGCCTGGAAGAGTGCTTCCTTGTTTTTGATAGCTGCGAAACAGTCATTATTGAACCAATTGGACTTAGTTGCAGGACAACACGAATATAGAACAGTTTTCCATCTTTTATTTTTCCCTTCCTGCCAATACTGTGCTTATGGATCATAGGGCATCCCCTGAGCTTTGTCATTATAATAAAAAAAAAAGGTTCTACTTTGTTTATTACAAGCGCTCTGCTACTGATGAATAAGAAAAACAAAAAGTAAGGTTCGGAGACTAAGGGAACTGCTAGATATGCAACAAGTTTTGATAGGTCTATTCAAGTGGCGAGGAGTGTATATTACATATATAAGATTGGATGAGACCGATTGCAGCTGATGAAACCATCCAAACTATAATCTCAGTTATATTCGTGGCGATGAAACATGCAGTATTCTCATCTCATCATCTCAGATAGAGCTAGCCTTCATTATAAACGCTACTAGATTTCATAAAATCCTAGGGGCTAGAAGGTACTAGCACTGGCTCCCAAATAGTGGATCCACGTTGTACGTTGCAACACGTGTATCAAAACTTTTCTATTTGAAGTGCCATCCATCATTTCTCCAAACCGAGCAACACGTGCCATGGAAAACAGGATGTCGTCGCTTTAATGTTTCTCGGATTGGGATTGTTGGGGCCATTCATTTTATGACATCTTTTATCAGTTTAATATTTTTATTATCGACAGTATTCAAATCGTATTGATTGACAATGACGCAGCTTTTAAACTATTCTTACCGGAAAGTTTTCTTGCTTTTGCAACTTTCTTTTTGAAATTGTCCTCGCCTTGAAACGCCAGACGTGCAATTAATTAATGAATTACGTAAAAAAAAATCAGAAGTAAACAACAAATCCAGTACTACAAGATAGACACGGCTCAATTAGCGACTCCACGCAATTGTGCCGCGGTTCAGTGACCGACCCGAATTTAATAGATTCGCACACAACTCGAGCCAATTTATTGCAAAAATTTCTTGCTACTGTCGGTGAGCTCAAGGTAATTTCAATCTTAATATTTTCGCAGTTCAAGTGCAAGTTGAAGGTTTTAACGGGAGACAAGTACCGGCGTGGAGTTTGGTTTCGCGCTAAAATTGTGACCTTCTTAGGCTAGGCGTCTCATGTAGTGGCACCATATACGAATACGAGGGTGAGTTTATTGGGTCAACTCAATTTGATTTAATTTTTCGTAATGCCGTTGACCTACGAACTTCCGTGGAAAATTATACTAGTACTTTACCGAGCGCCCTAACTGGCAGGAAGCTTAAGTGAATAAATCTTGGGAACAGAATGTTGCAACCGTAAATTATGCGCGGTTTTCATATAAAGGGCTAGCACTCGATCTGAAAATTAAAGACACTTGAAAGGCAAAAGACGGTGTTTTATTGAAAGATTGATGCAAACGGAAGATTGCTGACACATGCATAGGAGTATTGCAAAGAAGATGATATTGGAATAAATGAGCGCTGAATTTTATCACTGAACTGATTATTCTCGTTTGAAGGGGTATATTTTCTCGAAGAATCGGATTTCAATGGAATCAAGAACCGAACAATTATCATATTAACACACACACACATTATTTACGAAATTTACTAAGGAAAAATCCTGAAGAGTAAGCTTAAAGACACAATTATCCCTAGAGGTTTTCTTTCCATAAATAGAGTGTTGCTGGTTTTTAATGCTGCCTTGCTTAGATTCAGAAATATGTTGGTAGGTCCGAAGTTGAAAAAGGATTCAGTGTCAGGATTCCATCTAGAAGGGAATGGAGAATGACGGAACCGGCCAGCAACTATGATACCTAATATTCACGGATGGTTCTAAGATGGAACAAGGTGTTGGTACAGGAGTGTTCTCTGAGACACTGAATTTATCGAAGTCTTATCGTCTACCAAACACCTTGACCGTCTTCCAGCCGGAGGTGCTTGCGATTATGAAGGCGTGTTCGCTGCTTCTTGTATACATTCAACGAAACATAACATCGCCATTTTTACAGATAATCAGGCGGCTATCAGGGCGCTTGACTCAGTTACCGTATCTTTTAGGGTGATGCAGGACTGTCGGGAGTTACTCCTTGGGCAGTCTGCTTAACGTAATCTTGCACTGGGTTCCCGGACATAAGAACATTGCAGGGAACAAAATGACCAACAAACTTGACAGAGAGCTCTACAATATGGCCATGTTGAAGATGTTTGTATCCCACTAGGTTCCTGAAGAGGAAACTTTTTCTGCATTCCTTGGAGCTGGCACATGCCAGATGGAGCGACCTGAAAACATGTAGCATATCCAAGGTAACCTGCCTAAGTTATAATAAAAGTAGGACATCCGATCTACTCAACAGACCAAGAGCTGTTATCGCAAAAACTTATTGCGGTCTGCACGGGCCACTATCTTTTAAGCGAACATGCAGCTAGGCTGGGCGGCCTTTATAATACACACTGTCGCAGATGTGACGACGTGAACGAAAAAGAAACCATTATTCCCCTTCTATGTAAATGTCCGGCTTTCATCAGAGTCAGAAAGAGGGCTATGGGGAGTACTTTGAAAACTTGAAGGCAATCTCGGGGGGTAAGGATTAAGGAAATAGTCAGTTTCTTAAATTCCTTCGGTTGGCTTTAGTGCATTTTTCCCATAATAAACTCAGCCAACTTCAACCATGATTTTAGATAAGAATTAGGATTGCGAGTGAACTGAGTCCAATAAAAACCGGGTCTTACTGGCTGTGGCATCAGAATGTTGCTATAATAGTGCTAATTAGTGTATTACCATGATGGTGACGGTGGTGACCAACCAGGTCCGAAGTTGGATCCAATTTGTTTTTTGTAGTTATGCAGTTTTAAAATGCCTGGTGGTAAAGAAGTGACTAAGAGATTTAAAAACAAAGTATTCTTGATTAAGACAGCTTCGGATTAAACCAACAATAAATTGCTGGTAATTCAATAGGTTGAAAACCATAATTCATATCATTCACATTCATTTTGTAACTGAAGACCCTGCTGCAAGAACGAGGCAGCTCCAGTTAACATACTTGACGTGAAATTAAACAACACCTGTTTAAAATTCAATTCAAATACGAAAACCACTCTTACTATATTACTTATATTCTTGTTGTTCGTCAAAATTTTTTTGGAAACAAATCATACTAGCAACTTTTTTTACATATAGTGTGTTTAAGGCTCATTTTTGCCAGAAAATGGAGCTACCTCGTTCTTGCAGCAAAGTCTTCAATTGTTGTTCCTGTACACTTTGATTAACCATACACAGTAGCATACTAACCAAACTTGATATTGCTAAAGATCTTAGGACCGTCCTCAATGTCAAGTTATCTTTCGAGCATCACGTTGAGGTTATTGTAAATAAGGCTAACAAGACCTTGGCTTTTCTTAAGAGATGGTCAAAAGAGCTTGATGAGCCTTACACTACGAAGCTCCTATTCTGTATTTTTTTAGATCAATCCTAGAGTATGCGTGTTCAGTTTAGTCTCCTTTTTATGCTGTTTATATGAAGCGCATTCAGGCAGTACAGCATCGATTCGTAAGATTTGCATTTCGTTCTTGGTCTGATCCATTTCGTTTTGCTCCATATTTGGATAGGCTTGGCAAGTTTGTTTCTTTGGGAACTTTTGAATTTAGGCGCAATAAATCCGCTCTTCTAATACCTTCTGACTGTTTGTAGGGCGTTGATAATTCCCCTGAACTACTAGCATCCTTTTAAACTGTCGGTTCCGGCTCGCCCCTTGAAAAATCCGAGCTTCTTTCAAGTTCCTTATCACCGAACAGCTTACGTCATGCACGAGCCCATCACACCAATCAGCACTACCGAAGAATTCGATTCGATCCAATTGAATATTTTCATTGTTCATTTCCTATCAGTGAACATGATCCAATGGAAGAACTTTAAATTGCAAAAAGTAGTAATGATATGTTATTTTCGATTACGTTTAAGTATTTTCGAATTAGTCAATTCTGCTTCTCATTAAAATCCGTTGAAAATCCTCGATTTGATCAAATCCAACTCCCCTGTAGGCCTGAAAGTCTCATTTGGTAAGTTCCTTTTTCTATTTTGCTAGCTTTTCTGGGTCCAAAATTTTATCTTATTTTTAATTTGATATTCTGCAGGTATACATCTCAAAAATAATAATTATACCAATTATTTATTATTATATTTATTTGGTGTAAAATTCCGATTCTATTTTTTATAATGTAGCCAAAGGCCAGGGGACAACCCTAAGATGCGTTTAGCATGGCTTTTCCCGGAATGGAATTGGGAAGGGAGGGGGGGGAACTTGAATGTCTTTTAATTAAATTAAAAACCCACGGGGAGACCGAGACTCGAACGCCATGGCGTGGTGATCGTTAACCAATTCATCCAACTCCATCTCCTGACAACGTTAAGACGATTTTTGAAATATCATTTCACACGATTTACTTTATTTTATTTATTTTATCTCAAATGGACATTTCAAGAATCGAAACTTATCAAATTTAGAAGTCTTTGTCGACACTATTTTTTTTCCTCAAGAAAGTAATATTTTAACCAAAAATCGAAATAAATAATGTAAGAGTACGTAATTTTTTCAAAAACTAAAACTTTAAATATCTGGCTCGACAAGCCTAGTATTACTCTTATACTTTAAATTCAAGTTAGTTTCTTCTGGTTTAGCTATGGCCAAGATGTACTGAGGATCGCAAACGATTTTTTTTATGGTCCTTTGCACCAATACATAGAACTAGATATATAATTTAAGAAATTTATATTACAGTTGTAGTAGTCAGTTGAATTTGCAATAAATAAATAAAAGTCTCTTGAGGATAGAGAATTGTGGCAGGGAGTGTTTTAAAAGAACAATCAACTACTGGGTCATCCTCAACAAATATCATAAAGCGCTTTAATATTGAGTTCACTTCCCGCTTGCCCGCAAATGGGTCAATAAATTTGAATGTTTGTAGTACCATTAGTATCCCTACATATTATAAAAGGCATATTATAGGCGTTTGGCCAGGGTTTTGCCTTAATAACTCTGAAACATGAACTTGGTTTCAGACACTTGCCTGATACCAGTATGACAACATCATGGGCAAATGCTACCACTCTTGGTTAGCTGGTAGTTTTTCAAGCGATAATAGTAAATATAGGAGAGGCGAAAGGGTTTATTTCTGTATTGTGCCTCGATCTAACATTTTGCTTATAAATATCATTCTTGCCGTACTACGAGGTTATCACTATGCTCGTTAGTAGCGTGGCGGGCCATCTGCCTATGGCATTGCCTATCTTCGCTATTTCCAGCGTGTCGATGACAGCTATGGTGCTTGCGTTGTTAAAGAACTCTTGTAAAGAATCGTAGTAGATTACGGTTAAGGTTTTTCCCAGTATACATTTATAGTTATCTGAACAGAGATTTATGTAGGAATAAAATTAGGCTGATCGGTCTGCAGTCCTTGGTGTCATCGCAGCTACCCGAATTAACAATAAGGACTACTGGTAGTTTTCAGGTCTCGGGAACATGGTTTAGTCTAAAATACTCCCTTAAAATTATCGTCAACCAAGGAATCGCCAGTTAAAGCACTTATTGTAGTTGGCATTATTTCGTCTAGTCGTGGCCTGTGTGTATTTTTAAAGCTCATTGGGATTCGTGTATATCCTGGGTTCTTACAACCACGAAAGTAACCTCTAGTGTTTTTCTGCTGCCTTTGGTGATAGCGTCATCAGTATATATGTATGTAAGTAAGAGTTAAGAAAGGTTTTTCGAAATTGCTTTTCTCAACCTAGCTGTTCCTAAGATCCTCTGAGTCTAATCGTAGAAGCAAACCCCACTCTTCATCTTAGCTGATCTAATCTTCTTCTTAGAAACCTTTAGAGTTTGTTGGCTTGTTTAGGTAAGATTCAAATATTCCTTTTATCCTGAATCAAACTGAAGTATGTTTTCGGCGCGCGAAAACACTGTAGCATCTTGTTGACGCGTAAGCAAACCGCAGAAATTTTAGACCGCTAATAAATTGTGCAGTATCTTTCGGCAGATAAAAAAAATTGCAATAACTCAATTTTGATGTTTTTGAAAATGCGACGTTCAATGATTTAAAAAGATCTAAAAAATCCTAAACTGAGATAAATATTTGATTTTTTACCACACTTGAATTTTACAATTTATATTATGTAATTTATTAATATCATTTTTTATCTGCCGAAAGATACTACACAATTTATAAGCGGTCAAAAGTTACTGCGGGTAGGTTTCAGTTTGGTTCGGGACCGTCGATATGTTTACCTTGTGTCCTAAAGTCTGCAGCGTTAAGTGTTGAGAATCGGTGATTGTCGACGTGATTGATTGTGCTGTGCTGAGATTTGTTGACGGCAATGATGTTAGATTGGTTTTGATCTTTAACTGAGTAGAAAAGGTCGCAAAATAGGGTTTAAGATCACTGCTGCTAAAACCAAACTTATGAGCTTGGACTCCAGGAGACAACATGAAATTTATCTGGGAGAGCAGCAAATAGAGCAATTTTGTTAATTTGGAAGCATAGTTACAGGAGACGGCGGAGCTGAAGCTGATGTACAGGCTCGCATCAATAAGGCTCGAGTTAAATTTAATACTCTTGCTGAGATCTGACGCAATAACAATGTCTCCAGGCGCACAAAACTCCGGATCTCCGAATTAAACGTAAAATCTGTTCTGTTGGACGGCTGTTCAACATAGAAAGTGACCTGTCAAATATCATCATTAACATCCATCGGCCGTCATTACGAACTAAAACCTACACAGACTTACAGGCCAAGACCACGAGTATTCGCAGGCGAAAGTGGCAATGGATAGGCCACACATTGAGAAAAGAGCCAAACAACATCGAACAACAGGCGCTAGATTGGAATTCCCACGAGATCCAAAGAAGACGCCGAATTGGACGACCGCGCAACACATGGAAAAGATGCTTCGAGAGTGAAGGTACCCATATCAACAAATTGTGGTCACAGTTGAAGGCGCTGGCGCAGAACCTGACCAGATGAAGAGTCGATGTAGTAGAAACCCCTATGCCTCACAAGTGGTTAAGGGAAGCAAAGATAGAGAGAGATTTCCAAGAGATATCATTAGAGGCTGTTAGAGACTTAGGCTCTTCCTGTCGATGAATGTTGGGGCTAAACCCGTAAAAAGCTCCAAGATTTAAAAACATGCTCTTGAGTCAAATGTGTACGGTGGCTTCTACTGGCTTACACTTGATGAAATAAAGCAATTCTCCGAGTGAGATTGTGGTAAATCCGGGCTCCTTAAGTCGCATTAGAGCAAACTCTGTAGTGTGATATTGAGCAAGGCCAATTGTGTCTGCAAGACTTGGTGGATCTTGGTTGGATCGTGGACTTGTAAGGATCTTATATATAGACTCCATCAGTGGGGATGGGCCTTTTCTCAAACCAACGCATCTGGCGTCGGAAATCATATTTCAGCAGTTCAGGATCAGTGCGCGTACCCTTAGTGTACAGACAAACAACATTGTTTCTCAGCGATACCTTATTGTCTTTCAACCTGACGATGCTGGTCATAAATTGTAATTTCTAATTTATGAATGGGACACCAAAAAAATAACAAACTCCTGCACCGGTTCCTGACATCAGCAAACCCTAGTTCGACTAACTCCTTAAAAAAGGGCGGAGCCTAAATACCGGCTCCTGGGTTTGGCTAGAGTCGTGCAGTTACAGAGGAAAGGTTTACGATATTTCGCTTGAGCGTGATAAGCTCTCTTGACCGCTTTAGTTTAAGGGCCGGGAATAGGGCTTCACGATACTCGAGATAATTCTCGCTGCCGGTATCGGTCTCGACACGATACCGAGACCGGCAGCGAGACCAATATCATTGGTAACAGTGCGATACCGAGAGCGAGATTGAGGTGACGAGAGTGGACGAGATATTAGTTTTTATCATTTTATTGTGGACAATTTTTTTTAGCTGTTTTAGCTTTTATGTCGCTCCGAAAAATTTCAATTAGTGATTTATGGGGCATATAAGTATACACTGCTCTCCTCAATCGCTTCTATCTACATTATTTCCTTCTTCAGATATTTGCGCTTTATCCCCAATAGCCTTTGCTACCTTATTTTGGCAATGGGAATATGAAGAAAATGCATATATACATAGATATATCACTTGTCCTCGCTCCCCGTTATCCCACCGAAATACCCTTTTTATCTTGGCGAGAGCGAGATCGCACCGAGACTGGCCTTTATCTCGCCGAGATTGCGACGAGAGCGAGATCGTCTTCACCTTGACGAGACCAAGACCGAGATCTGCCGAAGTCTCGGTCTTGTCTCGATGCCGTGAAGCCCTAGTCGGGAAGATCATTCATTAATAATCTTGAATGTTTTTTTACTTTCCAGCTTGCATTTAGCTAGCAGCTTACTAAATTTTTCCCATTCTCGATAGCTCATCAGCTTCACAGTTGCCCGGAATTAGACTATGCCCCTGTACCCTGTTGAGCGGCATATTCGTCGTCGGTGGAGTAAGTGATAATGTGTCGGCCTACCAATCAGGAGGTCCCAGGTTCGAATCCCACCAGCGGCGGCGAGCCATGGTTGTTTTCTGCTGACAACAGATTACGATAAAAAGACCATGGGGGTTGCAGAGAAAATGCCAGTGGTTCGGATCCACTTTAAATTGTAGGTCTGCTTGCAATCGTTGTTTTCCCGCCCTATGGTACACAAGGGGTTACGGTAACTAAAGAGGGAGAAAAGTTATAGATCTTGTACACTCCCATGAGAGATTTAACAGCAGCCTGAATGTCTATGAAGATGCTGATGTCATTTGAAGACATTCTTCCTTTTTAGCCATGAGTTCTAAGTGCTCTATCCAAAACAAGGTCTAGACATTTAACTTGGTTACGGTCTAACGCCATTTAATGTTGGGCAGTTGATAGGAGGAGCTCTTTGTTTCCATAAGAAGAGGATTAATTCTGTTTTGTCGGGTTTATACCCAGACTACACTTGACGCTCCAGGAAAATAGTTCCAAGAGAGCATATTGCATCACCTCAGCTAGGTCATTTGGGTGTTTGCCCGATATTAATAGGACAACGTCTTCTGCGTAGACGATAATCTTATGGCCGGAATGTTCTAGACCTAGAATTAGCTCATTGAGAGCCAGATTCCACAGGGGCGATGAGAAGATTTCTCCTTGGAATGTAGCTCGTATTGCGAACGTTTATATGGTGAATCCCCCTTAAGCTGAAGTTTACGATCCTGCTTTTCAGCATAAGATCTATAAGCTTGATGACCGAATTGTCTAGATCGAGTTTCCATAAAAATGCAATATTGTCACTGGTTTGACGTTATTAAAAGCACCCTCAAAAGTGTGAGGGTAAATTCGTTATATCGTCGGCTTAAGTGTGGTATCTGAAAAAACCCAACTTTACAGGAGACGCAAAAAATAGCATAATATATAACATATATGAATTTACTGGTGAGTAGATTCGTTTTGTCGTATTTGGCGCGTATTTTGACGGAATCTTATGCAACGAAAAAAAGAGTGACAGAGTCAGGTGCGTCTTAACACGACATACTGAGCTCAAAAGTGCATATTTGGTAGATACGATCTACGTTGATCTTTTCGATCAGATCATGCAACGCTGTCCCAACGGACTTACCTTTAAAACATGCGTGTTGGGAAAGAGACAGCTTGGATGGCTCCACTGTATCTTTGATGTGGACATTAATAAGTTCCTCCAGGGTTTTAAGAAGGAAGTAGGCGAGACTTATTAGCCTGCAGTCGTGGAATAAGACTTTCAGTTTCGGTCTACTAATGATCTTACGGACTAGGCTATGACTGTCCAAATATACTGTAGACTCAGCTATTACAGCTGGTGAACAGCCCGGAAAATGACTGTGAACCAGTAGTTCCCGAGTTTCTAGACTATATGAGGTCCAGCTTCCATCTTGTTTGACTACGAGGCTGCAAGTAATTGTCATGTTTGAGAAGATGGTATGAATACGATCTTAAGCAAACGATCCGCTTCGGATATGCTTTCGATTTTGTTACAAAAACTCTTCCGCGAAGATCGTTTGGCTTTCCATACGAGTTTTTTTTAATTTTCTGAGGCATTCCTTATAGGAAGTCCATTCTTTAGTCATTTCTGCTTGATCAAACAGTTTGCCACATTCCTTTGTAAGGGTAAATATTTGCGCCAACCACCATGGATGTCTAGGCTTACCTCTAGGACTCCGGTTGCGACAGGAAATCTATGTCGCTTTATTGCAATCAAACATTAGTGTGGACCTTCAGTCATACTATCTGTGCAATTTTATATTTATACCAGTTTGTTCTTCTCTTATTTGTGTAAGGAGAACGGGCCGGCCAGAACGGGCCGGCCTATGTATACTAGTCCAAATTCAACGTATACGCCTGGTCGGAGAAGAAGGGTTCCTTGGATACCCTCCGCTCTGTTATAAAATAACGGATTGTTCAGAGACTAAAATGATGTTGAAAACTTCACACTTAATAAAGTTCATATGATTGGGTTCCATACTCACGTAGATATGCTAGTACTAATAATAAAATCAAAAAATGACTCACCTCTTATATTTATATCCGAATTGCTAGTCTCCGACTATGTGGTGCGCGTTGGCATCTGCACCGATAGCTAATGACGTTCTTTATTTAGTGGCTTTCCTAACCGCCTTCCTTAGGGCTATGTTGGGGCTTAGTGAGTCGTGAGACATATAGCTGGAGACTGCTTTGTTTTATATAGCGGAAAAATTGCCCTCAATTAGATATGTATACACCAAAATTATACTTTTCCTTGTACAAACAAGTTTTCTTCAAATATTTTTTAAAAGAATTAAGGTAACAACTACGGTGAAGTATTTTCGACTTTTTCTATTTATTAATCATCAAAAACGGTCGAATTTCTGGTCACTATTAATTTGATTAACTGAGGTTTGATTATAAAGTCTTTGCATTGCACAAACAGAGCGGACGTATGTCAGAGTATAACTTCCTTTTAATCGGGAGTATTGCTTTCAGGATTTTGGCTAGTCCTGGTTTGTGGTATTCAGGATATTACACTGTCAGTATTTTATTCGTCGCTATTTTGAAGTCGGGATTTTTTTCTAAGAATAGAAAAGCACAGCTTTGAGTATTTTTAGGCAGAAAAATGAATTTTGGTCCGCTGTTAAAACAAAATACGGTCTCACGAGCTAAAAACATATACCCATAGTACTCTCTCACCATCCTTCCTTCCCGTTTTTGGTATTTGGCGGCTAGTATTGCACAATAGTGCAATGTGCAGCCCCGCTTTTCATATTATATTGCACTAAAGACGGATTTTAGGGTTAAAGTCAACCGATTTTTCTTAGCAGTGAAGATCTTCAGACAACATCAGTATTGTCCGCGCTAACTCAAGTGAGAAGGCCTACATTCCGTATTTCAATTTAGCTAAACTTTTATGCCGACCTGATCTATTGAATGTAGTCGTTTTCGTTAACCTCACCGTAGGAAGTGTAAACTTTTACCAAGATGCAACAACCATAGGGACCAACTGACAACTTTAGAGAATATATGAATAAAAAAAACTCATTTATAAAAAGACTTAAACTTACTTTTATTTTCAAACCATTATTTCCTAATTTCAATAATACTAAATTGTTTTTGTAAAAACAAAAATGACTTCAGAATGTTGTTTCGCATTATATTCGTATGGTCCTGGTCTGCTGGAATTCCTTCAGTCTATTAAAAACGAACTTTCTGCCAAGGGCCAGAGATTCTACAGAGTACACAATAAGAAGATCCGATAAAACGCTTGAGCTTGCATAATTACAAAAGGAGCACTTAAATTAACTCTACTCTTGTTTGTTTCATTAATTTGCATAAATAAAATATTCTGAGTAATTATAATTATCAAAGTAAAACCGCCATACGAAAAAGTTATGGCGGCTTTAAGTCCTGCCAATGACTAAAATGTAGTTTTTATAAGTTATCCGCTTCGTACTCAATTGGAAGAATTTTTCCGATATTCCTAAAAACTAAAGATCTAAGGGTCTTAGTTGGCTGGCTTTTCCTCCTTCTTCTCTTTTGATTCTTCGCTTTCTTTGGATTCTTCTTCGGGTTTTTTCTCGGCTGATTCCGCACTTTCTTTGCTTTCTTTGTCCTCGCTCGATTTTTGCTGTTCGGATTGTGAGGTCGACTCTTGTTTTGGTTCGCTTTCAGCCTTTTGTGCTTCTGGCAGTTGTTCGACTTTCTTTTCTTCTTTTAATTGTTCTTTCTTTTCCTCTAATTTTTCTTCGGATTTCTTCTCTTCGGCAGGTTTGGTTGGTTCTAATGGTGCTTCTTCAACTTTAGCTGGCTCTGCTTCAGCTTTTGGTTCTTCTGCTTTGATTTCTTTCTTCTCTTCAACAGCCGGAGCAGCTTTCACTTCTTCTGTTTCGCGGGTTTGTCTCACGGTTTCTTCAGTAATTTCTTTCTTCTCTTCTTTCTTTTCTTCAACTTTCTTCTCCTCAAGAACTAATGGTTTTGGTTCGGTCTCTTCTTTGATCTCAACGGGTTTTTCTGCAGACACCGATTTAGCCTCAACAATTTGAACAGCTTCTTTTACTTGCGGTTGAACTTCAGCTGGCTTTTCTTCTACAGCTTGAGTTTCGGGTTCGGGTTTCTTTTCTTCTAGCTTTTCTGCCTTTGGTTGTTGTTCACCTTCTTTTGCCTCGACTGCTGGCTTTTCGAGTTCTGTTACTTTAATTTCTGGCACCGTTTCCGGTTTTGGTTCTTCGAGTGGTTTCTTTTCCGTTTCTTCAGGTGTGGGAGCCGCTCTTGATTCGGGTTTTGTCTCTTCAATTACTGCTGGTTTCTCTTCAGGAGTAACTTCGGCTTTGATCTCAGATTCGATTGGTTTAACCGGAGAAATTTCTTCATCTGGTAAGGGATGGGCGAAGGCGCTTACAAGAAGGGCAGCAAGTAAAACCAGTTGGAATTTCATTCTGTAAAGATTTAAGAATGGTTAGGTATTAAAAATTAATTTTTTTTTATTAATAGTTCAATCTTAAACAAAATCCGGTTCATTATAAAAGAAAATTTCAAATTATTGTTTAAAATTGGTAAATTTTTCATCCCTTTTTTGAAGGACCCTAATTTATCTAACGTCGAAAGGTTTGTTTCGCATTTAAAGCGTGCCGATATTAGGCATGGCTGAATATTTTTTTTAGATTGGCTATTTTTTATTTCTAAGCAACATTATTTGATTTCGAATGTACACCCTTATCCCCAACAAACTGAAGAGAGAGAGAGAGCGTTACGGAATTATCCTTAAGGGTATAAAAAAAGAGATGCAGGTCCACTATTAACTGAGCCGTGTTTGAATCGAGTGGACATAAGGTATTTGACTGTTCTAAAGGTAACAAAGACTTTTTCGTACTACTTAATATTTATGGAGATGTATATCTGGACTCATTGGAAAAGGTGATGGTTACCTTCCCGCTGTTAAATCCCTCTTAATCTTTATTGGCCAGTGGTATGATCATTTCAATGATCTTCTGGTATTCAGCAATGTGAGCTGAATTATACTTTTGCTATACCACAGAACGAGATATAATGCAAGAGATACTTTACCTTTCTTAACTTAGCGCTCATTTATAAATCACATATGGACCTCAGAGCTGGGTTCAATTCCCACATTTGAATAAAGGCATCGTTGTAGATGAAACAGTTACACCTAACATTGATCCTCCTCCTCTTCTCAAGCAGCAATCTCATAAAAACAGTCTAGAATGGCCAGAAAAGGTGGCCTTCCACTATGATAAGGGTTTGAAATATTCAAGCCGTGTCACTTAGCCGACGGATCTAACGTTTGAAATCCATCCGCATCCACCTTGTTCAATCTACTGAAAATATTGTGTAAGGCTAAGTTTAAGTTAACTTTGTTCGTCAACATGAAACGCTTAAAGGCCGTTCAACGTCCTTCTAATCGCATATCTAATTGTTGCCCTTGCAAACTACTTTTTGCTAGCTTTCTCCATTTTGCAATCTCACAATATTATAATTTTCGAGAAGACGCGTGCCATTTTGGTATTTTACTAGTGACCCTCGCTATGCAAACCGCCGTAACGTTAATCACATCTTCGAAAATAAAAGAAGAAAATCAGTTGCATGTAATTTCCTGCTATAAAATTCTACATCCGCGAAACACGATGTGGTGTTGCAATAATTTTGAGTCCTCCATTTAGTAATTGCCCAATAATGAGAACACTTGAGCTCGTCGTATACGTCGACGTTGCCACCGCTAGCGAAATAAGTTAGCTGCAGCGTCGCTTTGCTTTAGGCTCGTTTATATTCATTGAAGACACTTCGAGCGGAAGTTCAATAAAAAGCGAAATTTCGAGAGCAATATCAAGTACAAGTTCACTCAAGACTACAGCTGAATCTGAATGAGTCAATTAAATGCGAGCTGTCGCCTATTGTCGTTCATGTGTGAGCCGGTCTTAATCCGCGCCTTCGCTAAACGTCGCTCAAACTTACACGAGTTGAGCAACCAAACTTACACGGAAATGAATGCAATTTTTGACCTAATTGAAATCTAAGACGATGACCGGCTGATTAAGATGCTAAAACGGTAAATTTACTGGCAAATAATCGAATTAAATCGTTAAATAGATATTTCAAGCGTTTTTGCTCATATAGGAAACGTAAGATGACTCCAATGAGATGCGACCGTCAGAGTATGCGGTTTTGTGGTTGCGATTCCCAATTTCAAGGTAGAAAGGTTGTAGAATTGCCGAGCAGAAATAGATTCTGCCGAGATAGAAAAAAAACACATCTAATGGCAATGAAAATGAGCCCTTTCTAGAGTTTTATGCGGTTACAAACGTGTTCAGCTAGAAGCAAGATTTCCGGGTTTTAATTAAGTCATAGAGTAGAGTAATTAAGTCATAAATTAAAGAATATTCTAGGCGAAGTATACCTTGAGTGACACCGCCAGTAGTTAATGGTTATTAGTCTAAAAAACTATCACAGTTATAGAGTTTATAAAGTATAGGTTTACGACTTTGGAAATCGTTATAATCATAGACTTCAATTCTTCTGGAAAGTGTTGCTTGATGATTGTAGTTTGCAACGAAATAGGTCACATTTTAGAATAACAAGCAAATTGGAAACAAAAACTGTTTCTTCGTTTGCGAGGGACTGGTTGAGTTTCATATTTGTCTCTATTTTCCGTCTAGTTTTTTCCAATGTTATTCTGGACCTTTGGAATTTAAGGATTTTCCGTTTAATTGTATGTTAAACTCTTCAAATCTGGCTAGGTCAACTAAAAGTCACAAAGACGAAAAGAAAAGACTTATCGTTACTCGACAAATATTTGATGCTTTTATGTATAGCATTGCAATATTCAAGACAGACACTCCAATCCGTTGATTGTCAGGTATCCGAGGTTATCGGCTCAAGTACATAACAAGAGGTAAAAACGTTGCCTATGAGTGCATTCATAAAAGTTTCACTTTTTCGACAAGCCAAAACATAGTTGCAATAACTATATCAAACATGAATGTAGTAAATGCACGCATATTTCCGCGGCGGACACATTTTGCGATAAAAATGCGTTTTAGAACACAACAGAATAGAATTCACTGAATTTAATAAATAATAAAAACATAACAAATGCTGTCATCGTTATCAAAAGATAACTCGCCGGTGTTTGTTTTTAAATTGGTTTTCTTATTTACTTTTGTAATCTCTGAGAATTTATTACATTTGTTTACATTTAAAAGCCGTTTACATTCCTTGAAAATTAATTTCTAGTTTTTTTTTGTTCTTAACAAATGGGTAAATTAAACAAATCTGAAATATTTATGTCTAGCCTTGTTTCCACAAAATATATAGCTTTTAAAATACCATAAATAACTGGAGAATTAATACTATTAATACTACCTTAGCTAGACAGTGGGTGTTTTTCTTTATTTATTTCTAACGTTTGAAGCGGACCAATTCCTTATATTCCGTTTATTCCATTTCGTATTTCTTTATTCACACCGATTCATTCAGAACACGTTCTTTTTACTCTACGAGACCAAATGGAATAAGTAAAATAAACGGAAGACATTCGTCAAACTGTCGAAAAGTATGCAGAATAAAAATTCGAATGGTAAGAAACGAAGATGTTTCATTTCCTTTCCGTTTTTTTTTAATTATTTCTATTCCAAATATTCTTATACCAATTGGGCTGATATTCTATTCCTTCCATTCCTACCATGGAATTAATAAGGAACAACACCCAGTAACAAAGCGGAAAGCGTGTTTTACTTCCGGTGAATTTTGCAGAAATGTAGTTGAGCGTTAATATCATGTTATCTAAGAACTTTCTCGGTTCTTTAATAAACTTTTTCTATCCGACTACGTCTTGTGTAACTTAAAACATTGAATGTTACAAACTTGGGCCCTATTCCGTAATTCGAATTCGAAAACGGAAATGAAACTGCTTATGGCGGAGCGTGAAGCTGAATAAGTCTAAAATTCCCATTTGAAATTTGGCGTTTTCGGATTCGAATTATAGAATAGGACACCTTTACTGTAAATAAGTCATCACTAGTGTAATTTTCATCGATTGACACTTTAAAAATGAAATCATTTGCTAAGATTTTAAAATATTAAAACAAGAACCAGAAAATTGAGTATAAGTTGGAAACAGAATGCATTTATATCAATTCAAAACGAAATTAATCATTTTAGGTCAAATCATAATGAAACGAAACATCTTAAAGAACTTAAAATTGCTTCATACTTTCTTATCTTATCTTATAATCTTGACTATTTCCACTTTGTCTCAAGTTCATATTTTTTTATTTAGTTATGTGAGCAAATACGTCACAGCTATTTGTTTGAAATTCATAGTCGGTTTCGTGAATAAACGAATGACTACGCTTGGGGTTAATTGCACTTCACCAATAGTGAACGTGAATGTGTGGATCTTTTGGAAACGTCGTTTTATATTTTGATCCCAATTGGTCCATAGAGACACCAAGAAACTAACTTTCGAAAGTTTTTGCTAGTAAAATGTTTCACCTTCTGGCTTTGTTAACAATTGCGCGATCCAGCGAGAATGCTGTATTAGTGCAGTAATGACCTGAATTGATCCGAACAAAATTAAATAAAACGCTTCGCAGAAGAGACCATTTAGTTCGAAATAAATCAGAAAATTAATAATTTATTGCCTTTTCGCGACACAGCTTGAGATTTGTGCGGCTATTCAAATTTCTCTGTTATTCAAATTATGAATTATTAATCTTCTTCGTTTTTGCTGTTGCCGTTAAGTCCGAGACTCTTTCGTACCTACTTGTTCAGTTTTGCATAATACAAGCCAATTCGAAGAAAAAAAAATAAACAATCTCAACATTTTTATGGGCTGGCTCTGTATTAAAAGAAGTCATGGCACCGAAGACCGTACGTAAAACTTTTTCCTATCTTTTTGCGATATTTTTGAATATTGAGAATTCGAGTTTTTGCACTATTGATGGGGAAATGCAATATAAAATTCCAATAAAACAATTCGTGATGCAACTTTTGGGTGTTGCAAAACTGGGATTAGGAAAATTTAACTAATCGAGCTTACTGACGTATAAAAGTGCGATTGGTAATTTTCGGACAGCTTCTTAATGTAAATTGCATAAACTGGTTTTCGACATTCAGGTTCTAATTTTCTGTTATTTAAAATTATGTTCAAATGAAGGCCTATGTTTACAAAGATTTAATTTAAGATCAATGCTGCTAAAATCGAACTCGTAATTTTAGACTTTTAGAGGATAACATAAAAATTCTCTCAAAAAGCGTTACTTAGAACTCAGGTCAGAATGCAAAGCCATGTTTCAAAAGATAACTAGACTTAACCAACGTCACCTGCGCATTCTGGAATATTACCAACAAAATCATTCCTAGAATTACCCGAGAAGACAGGTTCATATCATCTAGTCAAACATTACTAAAAGAGTCTAGTAACACTGCTCAACAAGTTCTGGATATGAATCCATACGAAATTCAACAAAATCGCCAAGTTGAACGACCGGGCGAGAAAAAGAAGAAGAACCCAAATAGGTAAATTTTGCGAAGAGTTGGAAAGGTTTCGCTGAAAATGACTTCAGTGGGGATTGATTTTTGAAGTGACATCTTAGAAAGAATTAAAAAGAAGAAAGAGAATCTCCCAGGTAAACTCCACAGTAAGAGGAAAGTATTTATACAAGATGCTTCAAAATAACTTGAAGAGAAAATTACCTTCTTCTTTGGCAGCCTTTTCGTTTTCCAGTTTAAATGGAAAAATAGGAAATCAATTGAAATTCGGCATCCGTCAATTACTGAAGAGAAGATATCGGCTCCTATTGCGAGAATCGATTTTCGTTCGAATCAACTAGCCAAGGATCACTTCCATATTGAAATTGTTAGTGCAGCGTGCATCTTGGCTAGTCGAGAAGGCTAACGCAAAACGATATTCGCGATGTTTTTTCTTGAAATTTGCAAGAAGAAGTTTAATAGCAGGAAATAATTTGGTCGAATCGTGATAGAAAGGATTTCAATACGAAATCAAAACTTTAGAAGCAACATTTAAGAAGGGTGGGGTTGATCAACAATTTAACGAATGATGACAACATTAAATAAAAATAAATTAATAAATTGAAACCGAAGAAAAAAAGAATGTTGCAGTCGATCGTCGCGATCGTCGATCGTCGAGCATATACATATTGCTAGCAGTTAAAGAAATAGGAGGTAACATTTCACTCAAGGTACACATTATGCCCTCATAGTGATGAAAATGTAGAACGTTACGTTACCTTAGGATGTTACGAAAAAGTATTTTCAAGAAAAGTGGAATCCAGTCATATTAGTGGATTTTGCTGCAAATAGGGAAGGGAAATTGCAGACATTGAAATAATTATTTGAATTTAGTGATTTTTATTTATTAAGGGTTTTTAAAAATTGTGAAAAAATGTTCTCTTTAAATTACAAAATAATTCGCAACCATTTTGATAATACAGAATTTCTTCTCAGGATTCTCTTTATTAGTATTAGCCATTTCTGCATCACAAAATTTTTATTTATTTATTTCTTTGACCACGTCACTTAGCCTTAGCCGGAGGTTTTGAATTCTTGGTGTTGAGGTTAGAATTCTTGGTGCATAGTTGCAAGGTTAAAACAGACAAGAAACTGTCTTGGATGGGGTCAGAAACGTACCGTAAAGAATCATGAAATAATTGAAAAACAAATTCTATGGTCTCAATACAGAGTGGCAAAAGATGAACTTAACCTAAATTTATATAACCTGCGAAAATCATAGCCTTTAAACAGTTAAACAAATAAATATTAAATAAATGGGCCTACTGTTTTGAAAAGAATTCTGTTTGTGGACAAGGAGGTATTTATTTTACAACAATGATTGATTGTCCACTGAACTTCCCGGGCATTTTTGTATCATTAGACACCAGGAAAAACCGAAATCGCCTTTGTTTTTTATCGAAAATACTTCGTCGACAAAAATCAATAAGAGAATCGAGAAAAAACACATCTTGCAATTTTTAATACTACTCCGCCCTGCTGTGCTAATCAGCAATGGCTATTCGAGCAGGATTTTACGCCATTCATCGTTCTAAAATTACGCAAGACTGTGGTGTCAAAATGATTCGACAAATTTTAGGTTCTTTGTAGATTGACCTCTAGACAAACTAGCTGTTGACGATCTACGACGCCAGCTACATATGTATGGAAGCAAAAGACAGCTAATTCGAAAGAATTTTAAATAATATTTTTACAATTTTCATATGTTTCTCTATAATAGAAAAACTAATAAAAAATCTTGTTACTTGGCCGTGCTCTTAACCTTGGCCATATTAACCTTGACCATTACGAGCAGTGTAGCTGTTGATTGTTGTTTTTCATTCGGACTATGAAACGAATTCTATAATCAATTTTAAAATTGAAGATAGTAGGAAGAACCTGTGACAAAGCAGCCATCTGCCCACCCTGTGGCATTTTTAATGTATATTAGAAAAGATGAATTTAATCTATTAAAATAACGTTTTTGTAACCAAAGAGTAATATCAGGTTCGCAGCAACCGACAAATAGTAGTCGACGCTATTAGGTTTCTAACAGTTAATGAGTTTACATGAAATTGGCAAATTTTCTTAACAAATTATAATTAATAATAAATTATAAAAATAGGCCATAACTTCTTTCATATCTTTTAAACCTAAAAAATTTTTTAAGTGGGGGAAAACTCTGCAGAACTGTAGATCACGTAGAACCAAATTTTGAAATAGAAGAGAGTTTTTGAACAAGAGAAACACTGAGTTGGATCTCGTGAAAGGGACTGATTTTACTGTGGGGATATTTCGATCACGGAAGCACATCATCTTCATATTTTTTACTTTTTATTATATTCAAAAAATAAATATAAAAAAGTAATTCCGAGTAAAATTTGTATGGTTGAGATCGTTTTCTTCCTCCTTACAAAGGAACAGGCGAATCTTCGATATCATCAGAAAGTAGTGTTTGAATTTGATCATTATTTGTGTATATATTCAAAAAAGTTTGGTTTATCACACGTAGATTCATTTCATCGTTATATTCCCATCAATCCTACTATCGTTAGGAATTTTACGTTTTACAAATTTATTCAAATAAAAAAAAATCAAAGATATTTAAGAAATAATACTCAATATTACTTTAAATGAAAATGTAGGCCGACAAATCGATTTTATACTATTGCAAAAAGCAGCAGATTGAAAGCTATTTAAAGATTGATGAAGTCTATTTTCAATACATTGCTGGACTAAGTTAAGTAGCTAAGTACTAATAGGAAGCTAAATCTAAGATCTAAAAGCCAAGTAATTAGAACTTATTCAATTTTATGATCGGCGATTATTAAATTGCTAATTGTTTAATAAAATTGAAAATATTGATGAAAGTTAGTCAATTTCAATATTTTTAACGAACTCTAAGATTTTTTTTAAATTTGGTTTAACAGTCAAGATATCTGCTTAATGATAGGAGCTAGCCGATAGATTAAATGAATGTATGAAAAATATTGACAATACCGGTTAAATTCGAGCGCAAATTAATTAATTGTTTTTCTAGAGGGTATTCTTTTCAAAACTGATGCAATTGCTTCTAATATGTCACCATATCTGAAGCGCAAACATTGTTTATACCACAATACCACAAGAAATCTAGGCGTAGGTATTTTCTAATTACAATATTCATACGAAAGCTATTCTCTTGCAAAACAAATTCCTGCCTTTGGGCTCAAAGTTTAGTCGTGTGGAACGCAATGTGAAGTCGACCTTAGATCGCATAAATCCAATTTTAATAAATGCAACAATACAGTTAGATTATGTCGATCTATGTATCTTGTCGATTGATTTAAGATAACTAGCCGGTATGACTGTTGAGCCCGATTTGAAATAACTTTTTGATTAATTTTCAAAGAGAAAAATTTGAATATTTGTGCACGCCATATTCACTATAACTTTGCATTATTGCAAACCAAGGAGTGCTGGATGCACTCTAGCGAGAATATAGTATGTGCAGCCTCCTATTATCTTGCACGTTTCACGAGCTCCATGTTTTCTCATTACAGAAAAGATTGGCATGAGAAGTTTAACAAGTTTTCCTCCACTTAGGATTTTATTTGAATTTTTTAAATTCAACTTTCTATGAAATTAAAAGTAAAAAATGCACAGGCACAAGTACTGGTACTTTGGTGCTAATTTGCATCCATCTGGGCAGGAAGGATTTTGTTATTTCGAGTTTGAGGCGTTTTCATAGGTGCAATTTGCTCAAATATTTTCGCAGAACCGGTATACTCCACGAATGGTGACATGTCTTTCTATTTATTGGTTTCACTGAACTCCTGAACACTACGTGAGGAAAATTCACCAAAGATCACACCAAATTTTATTAGATTTATTAGAAAACACGCGCGACTTATTAATTTTAATTAAACTATTCACTACTGAGCTTAGCTGCTTACTGTGCTCGCACGCAATCAACTCACCTGCAATTTAATTATTTCCTACTTATCACAACTATGCAAAGGCACAAATTTGAAATTTTTTTACTAATTTCTAAGAGAGAACCGATATTCCTTAGTCTTCACCTCGTCAACTAAAAATCTGTTTGAATAGTTTTAGTGTTGCCCTCGGCTTATATATCCCGCCATAGACGACGTAGTGGGGCGATGAGATACCATGCGAAAGAGGAGTCACCGCAGCCAAGCCAGCTTCAATCAAAAACTTCTTTGCAGTGCCTGCTGGCTGGAAATATGTTCATATCATCAAAGAAAAGGCACAAAAAATCTAAAGTAGATAGCCACACTAATGAGGAATTACAAATAACGCGCGCGAAGTGTACTTCATCTTGTTTCTGGCTGCTTCTTTTTTAATACCTGCGATATCGAAGGATATTAGGCATGCGGCATGCCATTCTTGTGTTATCTATGGAAAATGCACCTGTGGCTATTTTGGGGTCTCCAAATAAAGTTAAAAGTGAGTGCCCAGATTAGGGAGCTCTACGTCAGTTGACACAGAAATTTGCTTTTGTTCGACGAAATTTGGCAAGGTTCCATCCAGCGTCACCTCAGCAGGTTTTGGATGCTGTTAGAAGAGAAGAAATTGCAGTTCTGCAGGTTTCTGGGCGTTTATTGCTCCTGCTGTTTTGTTGCTAAAAATGGACTTAAGAAGGATCTTCTGCAACGTCTGAAGACTTGTTTTAGAATTTTTATCACTTCAGAGTGAAGCATCGTTTACATTGGATGCGATTGCGTTTGCTTGCCATCTTTACGCAGTTCTAATCAATTACGGTGGACCGGAATTGACCAGAAGATTTTTGCTAGTGCCAAGCGAGTTGCTGAACTTAATTTTGAACTGATTATGATAACTAAACGCGGCAAACGCACGTGCGTTCCTAATTTAAGCTTTGGTATTATTATATCAAGAGATAGAGGCGGTTTTCAAGATGTGGTCTAACAATTGTTGAAATATTTCCGTTTACTAATTAGATTCTCGTGTGCTTTTTTGCAGGTTGGATTTTTCACACTTATTTGCTAGTTTTTACGTGTTATGACGTTAAGAAGCACGAAGCGATTTGTCTTTTAAGAATTCGATACCTTAAAAGGTAATAATAAAACCTTTTTTTGCAAATAATTGATTGAGGTAGATCGAAGCTTTGTATTGCTAAACCGCAGACAATGTTAAAGTAAATTTTAAGAAATGCAGTAAAAACAAGCTTAAGAGGCTCAGAGTGAAAGTGAAAATATTCTTTAGTACAAGTACGTTATAGTTGTCAAATGAATGCTAGTTTGATGTTGATTCTAAAAATATATAGTTTTATAATTTTCCCTTTATCTGCTTTTCTTCTATTAAGCTGTGGCTCAGGCGATATGCACAGCTTTAACAGTGAAGGAAGTAGCATAAGGAAAAGGAGACTAGTGAATTGTGTGTAGGAGCTACGACGTATATTTTTCCTGAAGACTTCGTGTTCCTAAGTCGTGGAGAAACAAAATGGTTATTTGTTCCATATTCTTACTGTTCGGCCGTCAAAATGTATTACAAAATTTCACGACGTATCCTCGAAAACACAATGTTGCGCACAGGGTTAATTTTACTAGGATTTTGTTTTGTTTTTTGTGTTTTTTATTTTGTTTATGATGTAGCCAAGGCTCAGGGGACAACCCTATGATGCGTTGGCATGTCTCGAACCGGAAGGGAATTCGGGTAAGGGGAATTAAGGAACATGAATATCTTGTTTTTGCAGGGGGACTAAGACTCAATGCCTGGAACCATGGTGCCACTCATCCATCGATCCAATTCCGCGGTGAGCAATTAACAGTACGCCTATGCCCCAAACAATTAATTTAGGATTTCGTTGCCAATCATTTTGGACCTTGTCTAAGACAGACAGTGCAAAACGACAGTGTAGCTCTAATGTGTGTCTTGACAATGAGCGTTAGGACAGAAAGTGATAAAGTATTTTTACATCATCTACAAAGAAACCCGGTCATTTCATGACATCTTTTGCAAAAGCAAAGACCTAATCGAAATTTATTGGACATTGTAATGCCCAAATGTTTAAGTCGTGTGAATTCCGAATAATAACACCATCGACAAAAAGTAGGTGTAATCTATTATTAGGGGGACGCATAAATGCCAAAAGATAGAGAGTGTCTTAGTGATCATGATCATGCGTCCTCGGTTAACGACAATAGTATTTCCACAAGAATCTGCTACTGTCATGCTGCCGTTTAGGCGCTCTATCAGAAATGTTAACAGGCCACCCAGAGAGGCCTAGGTATGTAATTAACTGCGACATACACATTAGAGTTTCTAAGACTTTTTAGTACGTGCAATTAGTCGATAGTTGAAAGAATTACTGCTCTCTCTGGTACTAAAGCCACCTTCCACCTGATACGGTTCTGCGCTTTTAACTGCTCCTACGATTTTTTGAGCTGAGTACCTTTCTTCTCAATGGATTTTCTCCATGTATTCAGCGTTCTCCAGCCTCTTAAATGATGTTGTTTGGCTCTGATCTTAGTGTGTAGCCTATCTATTGCTACTTTCGTATTCGAATACCGATGCCTATCACGTCTTGGCCTGTGACACGTTCTCCCCCAGTAGCTTAGATGTTACTTGCCAGGTCATTGTTTGACTGTTGAACATCCGTACATTCGATTCAAAGACCTGCATCTTTGTGCGCCTGGAGATCTTGTTGTTTTACTATATCTCAGCAACAGTATTACAGTATGTACATCAGCTTCAGCTCCGCCATCTGTCGTAGCTATGAGTCCGAGAAAGCAAAATTTATCCACATGTTCTATTTACTGCTCTTCAAAGTAAATTGCATCATGTCTCCTGGAGAACAAGATCATAATTTTAAGCCCTGCTCTGCGATCTTCTCTACTCAGGGCTTCGGACATCGCTCTACCGTACATGACTCTGTTCGTTAGATAAAAGGCATATGTGCATCGTCGGCATAGTCCAGGAGTGTAGGATGGTTAAAAAGTTTCCACAGTGTTCATGTAAGGCCTTACTCAATACGTCGTTAATGACGATCAAGAAAAGCAAACGTGAGAGTATGCATCCCTGTATCACTCCGTTCAGCACTTGGA
Organism: Leptarthrus brevirostris; assembly: GCA_964036015.1. Classification (NCBI taxonomy): domain Eukaryota; kingdom Metazoa; phylum Arthropoda; class Insecta; order Diptera; family Asilidae; genus Leptarthrus; species Leptarthrus brevirostris. The sequence continues at coordinate 147,921,201 of OZ038374.1, forward strand.
AGGGCTCCGACAGTTTTCCCTTGTGTAGGACATGATATTGGGTTCTGAGAAGGACTCCTTTATGATCGTGATAATTTTTTCTAGTATGCCTGTCTTACGTAAAGCTGCACGTATGCACTAGCGATCAAGGCTGTCAAATGCCATCTCGAAGTCCACGAACATTAGATGTAAAGGGGACCTCCATTCCGCTACAACTGCTCAAGTTGCTTTTTTTTGGAAATCTTTACAATTACACCTGTTTTATATTCAGTGGGATAAGTCTCGGTTTCCCTGGATTACGGGAGAAGAAGAAGCCACAGCAACAGAATCTGCCTTAAGTAATTCCGCTGGTATTTTATCAATCTGTAGGGTTTTACTGAGCTCCATCGATTTTATTTCGTCTGCCCCCTCCAATCTTGTATGTGGTCTGTTTGCCACAGTCGGCGATTCTTCAGGCTGAGATGAAGAGCTTGATGCTCCTCCGTAACAAGTAGGGACCCACCGTACAGGATGCTCAGTTGTAAGAGCCTTTCCTGCTAATTTCCATTGTCACAGCTGTAGACCGCTTCTCCTACCTTTTCTGCTAGCGCGTTGTTGTAGTAGTTTTGTACTTCTTTGGACTCTTTTCTGTAAAAATCGGTATGCAGTTCTGAGGTGTTCTTAGACTCAAACATCGGTAGTAGAACTAATGAGGTCTTCAATTTGCTTCCGTTCTTGTATTTTGGACCATGTGGCATCAAAGATCCGTAACCGAATTCTGCCTTAAAACCATCCTACGTGCTATGTGCATATGTACAGCTCGGAAATCATTCCTTCGCCTTTCCCCATTTTTAGTTACTGAACACGTCGGTATTATGACGCATTACGACATATGAATCTAATTGTGATTTCCGGGTACAAGCCTTGAAGTGCATATAAGTGCGTATAAGGTTCATAATGGTTCTTTAAAAAAAAACCATACTCGTCAATGCATACATCAAATGATAAGATTCTGCGGAATTAAAGCTGTTCAATAGCAATTATTGCATAAGCTTCTTTAAAAGTATCTTTTTCATCCATTCTTACTAAGAAGATTTTTTAGCTTTTGTAATTAATGAATTCGAAATACCATTAGTTCAAAGAGTTAGATTTTATCTCTCCATTGCGAATATTGTATTTAATAACTCATAAAAAGTGCTATTCTTTTAAAGGTTTTTTAAAGTTTGAAATCATTTTTCTTTTTGGTCAATCGGAACCTGATTTCTGAGTTTCACCTTGTAATTATGGCATACTCCCCTATTCCGCCATCCATCATTGTGTTCGTGTCTAAAAATTTGCCACAAATAAAAGCAAATTGACGATTTATTGATTTTTCGATTTGTTCATATTTCCGTCAAATATAGTCAGCCGCCCATAATGCGATAATCATTATCTTAAGATGGATAAGAGCTAGCTTAAATTGAGTTTGCATATTGCCTGGTGTTTCGAAAGAGGTGACAAATTAATCAATGAATTCACAGTCAGAAAGTTTTACGTTCACATGAGCTGCTGTTGTTGCTCGGTACATTACTTGACATTGATAATTTTCTTAATTGGTGTCTAGTCGACGGTCATACGGTGATCATATTTAATAACTATGATTATTTTATTTTGACACGGGAAAGCATTTCGTAATGAGGCGGAGGTGTAGTTTATTTCACACGTGAACAACGTGAAAATTTATATGGAAAATGCCTAAAAATTCGTTACATGATGCAAGGAACTCGAGATCTGACTTCTCAACTAATGATTGTGAGGACATCCGGAATAAATGTGTGTGTGTGAATGCTGGAATAAGCTTGCACTCTCTCCTTCAAGAAACTCGTGCATTTTGGTCTGAATTCAATTGCCGTCGTTATAACAATACAGTTGAGGTCTAGTGGTGACAAATTAAGCGTAACCGCCATAGGAAGACCGCGCTGAATTTCTTTATGCGTTCTTCCATGTTGGTCTTTGAATTATAGAACTTTCAAGAGTGCAGGGTTCAGATCTGCCTTTACCGAATTTATTTTAGGGTAGGTATGCTGATAATAGGAGCTATAGTAGACCTGCCAATAAGCCCATATCACCCAACAATTCGGAGGAATTAATGACACTTTGCAAGCAGTCAAAAGCAAAAAGGATTCCAAACCTATTATGTCTAGCCTTAACAGTCTCCATGCGACCAATGTAAAGAGGACTAGCATACTCTAACAATGGTCTGCCAAAAGTGCAATCACGAAGCCCAGTCGCATTAACCTTTCGATATACAAAAGTTGGAGAATTCTAACATGTGGATGGTGGTGTGTTTACTCTTCCTGAAATCATGCTCGAAGAAGCCTACGAAGCCTACAATGGATGTAAACTCCTTGCTGGCTTCAAAAACTTTTTCAATGCAACATCAATTGGCAATATGTCGACAAATAATAATTAAGGATATTGCATTTGTTGCCTTCCTTATGAAGGGGGTAATCATAGACAATTTCCAGAGTTTAGGAAACACACCAGATTAAGTAGACCAGTTAAATAAATTACAGAGAACAGGAGCCAGAGGCATACTGCAATTTTTCATTTTTTCGCAAGAGAAACTATTAGCCAAATTCGAGATGTACTTTAAGAAGGTATCTCCGTCGAATACTGTCTTTGGACGAGATAAGTCGGCTGAAGCCTCATCAAATTTGTAAAATCCGCGGTCTTAAAGAAGCCACCGAAGAGATTAGCAATTGTCAGAGGATCAGTACCTTCACAGTCGCCAAGATATAACGCAGAGAGGTATTTGTCACAGTTGCGCCTGAAATTTAAAAATATATGGAAGAGGTTGCAGGGTTTATTTGGTTCTATCTAAAAGGGTAATACTATAAGAGGCTTCAAGAGCAGATTGAAAATGGCCACACAGCGTGGAATAAACTGAGTGATCAGAATCGCTCCCCGAGGAACAAAACCTCTTCCAAGTCAATTGTTTTTCAAGTTTTTAAATTCTTCGTACACCTGCTGAGTCGGGGCTGAAATGTGTGCGAGCTATTGGATTTAGAGATTTGAAAACTATTAGCAAAACATATCGACGAAATCTTATACAATTATTTAATAGTTTTGTCAATGTCGCACTCGTCCAGAACACTAAACTAATTACTGACAAAAAGCCATTCGTTAGGTTTGCAGATATCAACTTTTTTTAAATTATAACAGTAATTGCTAGAATCAGGAGCAGTCAATGCTACAAGATCAAACAAATAAACGACGTCAAGCGTCGGATGATGATGTGACTCAAGAAATATGGGCGACAGGCATGGCCTTTCGAGAGTGCCAAATAGGAAACACTGCGGTCAGTTGGAGCGGCCAGGATGGAGATGGTGGTCCCGAAGGAAAACCAAGCAGTCTGGGCCAAAACGTTCAGCGTCACCAATCACCCCTCAAACCAAGTCTGAGTCAGACATTCAACGTCAAAAGAAGATTTGGTCGAGCCTAAGAGAAGGTGATTCGTTTTAGAGCGTAGTGCAGTAACGTTGGAGTAGTAGTGGAAAATTTCAGTGCCACGTTTTTTGAGACAGTGGTCGAGCTCAGGCGCATTCTCGGGATAAACTCCCGCACAATAGAGTAGCTTGGCCAAATATCATCAGGATATCCTAGACAAGGACCTTAAAAGAAGCAGAAACAAACAATCGAATCACGGTCAGCTCCACTATGCGAAGAAATAAGATCCATTCTAACCGTTTTTAAAGATTAAACAAATTTATTGTTTTGTCGTTGACTATGAACTTAATAATGGTTCTGTTGTCTAGCTCGCAGCAATGCAAAAACAAAACATTAAATTTCCCTCATTCCCCTTACCTTAATTTCCTTCCGGCTAAAGCCATGCTAAGAACGCATTATGGGATTGTCCCCTGGACTTTGGCTACATCATACAAAAAAGTGTTTTATTTAATATTTATTTCTAGCTGTTCATTGCCTTTGCTACCCGAAAAGTCTGTGTCCAGGATTACATTGACATTTTTACATTCGTGATTGTTCAGGGTTCATTTCCACATAATCGTTTTAGAAAACTGCATAGGATAAATTCAACGTAAAGGTTTTAGCTAGGTTTTTCATAGTACACAGTCTTCTTTAAAAATGTAAGAACAATCTGTTTGTACAATTTGCAATAATCAAAACATAATATAGACAAAATAGCCAATATCCAGTTGTGTTAGAGATAATTCCAAGCCAGAATATGCTCCTATCGCTGCGATGATGAAAAGTAGAAACAAATATTTAATTATCACGTCTTTAGTTAACCACGCCTTATTCTATTTTAATGTCTCTCAGATAGCAAGGCCACCATTTGCGTATTTCTTTATTGTCATTAAAGATACGATCGAATTTGCAAAATTTGTAATTTATTGTTTATATTATCTTGAAGCTTTCAGACACATTTCAGGAGATACGAAAATTCTTAAGAATTTATAAGACCTATAGGTCAAGAAAAATCTGTGGATTTTTTCTGGGAGAAAAAAATCATTTGTCATGTCATGTGATATCAACGAGTTCTTTCAATGACAAGTAATCATATGTTTTAGCGGTGCACTTGTCTAGCTCGTAAATTAACAGAAAAAAATTGGCTATGAAAAAAAATGTTAAAAGCTCTTTTGTGGTTCAATTTTACACCTGCACAGTTTTCTAATTGAACTCCCGGCAAGACCTAGTGCAATGAGTCACTCTACCTTTATGGATTTTAATTAGAAAACTTCTAACCGATGATTGATTAAAAGTTACGATTAAGTGTCAGGAAGTCTAGGAAAAACCGCGGTATAATGCTACTTACTAGGTCGCGAGCCGGTGCTACTTCGATAATAGGCAAAGTTTTATAATCAAAAGAAATCAGGCGAAGGATCTCTTTTGTGTTGACTTTTTGTGACATTTTCTCTAATTGTAATGCGATATTTTTGAGTACGTTGATGGGATGTTTTTAACGACAAATATTCTTGTTATTTTTCGCAATCAATATCTACTTGATAAGTTTTAGTAATTCGTTCAGATTATATAAATTGTTCTAGGGTTCGTAGCAGAAAATGGAAAAGAATAAAAAAATTTGAGAACTCACCAAACGCTTGAGACGTTCTTCTTTGCAAATTACAAGTATTTTTTGAGAGGTTGGCACCTGGGCTACAAGTTGTGGACTGGATATCACACCAGGAAAGACCGTGGTTATTCACCACTAAAACCAAGATACCCAATTTCAGTCTTCCGAAGCTAGATGGACAAATACTCTCCAGCGCAAAGTACTGGATAGAAAGCTAAACTGGAAACTAAACGTGGAAGAACGCGTCAAAATGGTTGCATAGCCTTCCATGGCTGTGGGGACTCTAGATTGGTGGTCAAAACTCAGCAATGTGAAGAGAACGGCAGAAATGGGAACCACAGGCGGCATCTGTCATGTTTCACGGATGCCTTGAATGTTATTCTACACCATCTGCCTATTGACCTACATATTAAAAACATCGCATCTCTCAGAGAATCTTGATGCTGGACCACCAGATCGTATGTCCACTGCAACATATTAAATATATTACCAGAGCAATTAACTCCATTAACAAAAGATTGTATCATTCCAAAGCTGAGTCGCAGCAAAAACATCATCGTCAGGATTCCAACTAGGGTGGGTTGGAATGGCAAAGCAGTGGGAAACTCAGATATAGAAATATTCACGGATGTCTCCAAATTGGACTGCCGAGTCGATGCAGGATTATACTGCGCAACTTTGAAAGTCTCTAGGTCATACTAACTTCCAGACTACGCCAGCGTCTTCCAAGCAGAGGTGCTGGCTACTCTGAGGGCGTGCGAGATCTTAACGCATGAATGAGCAGGGCGCAGAGTCGTAATTTTTTCGGACAATCAGGCTGCAATTAAGGCTCTTAACTCTGCCATTATCATCCCTATAGAGTTGCTATTAAGAACTTACCCGCCTGGGCGACGGTTCACTATCACCTTGATCTGGGTGCCAGAATACATAGACATCAAGGTTAATTACAGATCTGACGAGCTAGCTAGGCGAAGCACCGGTATTCCTGACCCCGTTGTGGAGTTGGTGCACATTCCGCTTTGGGAAAGTATGTGCATATTCCGCTTGGCACTTATAAGATTGTATGCATGGGAATCTCACACAATCTTTAAATTGTCACGATTTTTTGAGCTTATTTCCTCTCCTTTAGTTACTTCCTCGTAGAGTTTTTAAAATTTTTTTTTCTCACACTTCTGTATGACTTTTTGTATGTGGAAGCTTCGTGTGTTCCAAAATGCAGAAACATGATTCTGCCTAACCGTCAATTTTACCAAAATTTCCCATCGGTTGAGATTATCGCAAAGCAAAGGAGTGTAGCTAAATTGTAGCGTAGCCGATTTTTAAAATTGACAAAATGACAGCCATTTGTAAAAAACAATCGTTCAAAACATGCTCTGGAAAAATTGAAAAGTAAAATATTAAAAAAATCCTACGCTACAATTTAGATAATTCAGTTTTACACAAAAGGCAAAAAACTGAGCAAATCAGTTTCAGAGATTTTCTGGCGGCGAGATAAAGAAATTTCCTTTCCCGAAAAAACGCGAATAAAATCTCAACTTCCTATATTTTTGACGGAATTTGGTCAAGAATTACATTGTGTATACTTTGTGATCATAAATGCCAATTTAGGAGACTTCTCCATCACGAAAACAGTTAACAGCGGCACACCACAGGAAAGAGACTTATCACCCATGCTCTGGAACATCTCTCTAAAAAAAATCCTTAAATCCTTCGACAAAAAAAATATTAAAACATTACAAAGTCGTGGGAAAATTGTACTCTGCTTTGATGGATACATCAAGTTGTGCAAAAGACAACGGTCTTACGGTAAATACATATAAGACATAAATAGACCTTTTCGTAAGGCAAAACTCGTAAAAACGACCTACTTCGAAACCACCAAAACTTAAAGATAGTGCGCGCAACCTCTCCTCGGAACAGAGTTTCTGGGCATCATATTCAATTCCAAGATGAATTGGAAACGGAATATGGAAGAGAAGATGAAGAATATTGAAGAGAGGATGAAGAAAGGACTTAATACAAATGGACATGAAACCGCATATTGTACACTGGATGTAAATAGCAACTGATTCAGTTAACAAACAATCTCAGGCTCGCTTGGAAATAACATGTGCAGTTAAATCGACACCACAAGCTGGTTTGGTAATCACTTTACACCTTCAATTCATAGAAGCTGCAGAGATGAATAAGAAACTAAATACATAGTCAACCTACTCTGCGAACGTCCGACTTTAAAAGAACGATGACTCGCCGGCTCAAAAGCTTGGAAAAAAGCTTCTTTGACAATCTGGGCGACATAACACTGGTGGACCTAAATGGATTCCTACAGAGATCTTAGTGGTTTTAAGTTCTGGCCTTTCTGCCTCCCTCCCTCAACCTTCCCTTCTTTTAAGCACATACATAATGGATCTTCATGTGGCCTTCGGGTGAACTTGGTGCTCTAAGCAACCAACCATAGTCTGTGGTTAGAGTTGGCAACTCCAAACGTTACAGCAATCGGCTATTAAACATACTCCAACTGTAGAAGCACAAGAAAAAAATTAGTATTTTTTCTAATTGTGAAAAAATTTAATTCAGTGGGCCTTTTCACTAGGTTCATTACCGTGTGCCAGTCATACGTTCGTTATTACGAAACCTAGCCTTAAATTTAACTGTTAAACTAATCGGTGTTGTTATTGAATTATCGAGAAATCATTCGCCGCAAAATTAACGTAAAATGTTATGGATACAGACCAATCACTACAGCGGCACTAGTTTTTTTCAGCTCCTATTTCTTGATCGCGTTCCTCCTTTAAAACAATGGTTTTCCGAATCCAAGGATATTCTCTGAGCTTTGGCGGCACTACAGTCGGAGTGATTTATACATGAAATATCCTTAAAAAATCCTCCCCCTCCCCTTCCAACTGGACGTGCAGATATTTTAAAATTGAGAAATACCCAAAGAACTCGTAAAATATAGTCACAAACACCCTCCTTATAAAGCAATCTGATGAAGCATCCAGGATCGATTTATTTACTCCATTAAATTGGATTTAACATAAAATAAATTATTTATAAAAATATTCATAGCACGTTATGTGTCAAGCCGTTTCTTTAGCGCAATGAACGTTAATTTTGAAGTCTATGGCTACTTCCATCTTCTATGCCACTGGCTAGACAAGAACTTCTTGGAGTATTCTTCTCAGGGGATAAATGCTGACGTTCACTGAGCTTTTACAGCACTTTATATGGCCTACGTGCTCAGTTTGAAAATGGATCTTGCACGTTACTATGTCAAATGCGTTTCCTTTTTGTCGACTTCTCCATTCAGATGTGCCAAAAGACGTAAAAATAAAATTGCAGTGACGACACTATAACTAGGTGAGTTTCTAAGTCAATTGCAAATTTATGTAACGCGTGGAGCAATGCCCTGAAAGTAAATTAATTAGCGACAAAAAATTAGAGTTAATTCCGCGAAGACCCAGAACAATCAGTTTAGAAAGTCCGACTAGATGCATTGGGATTAGGTTAGTGTCGACGAAGTTATATGGTATTTATGATATCAAATGCAAAGCAGCTTCACACTTACACTAATTTCCAAACTTTCATAAATTTCTGGACTCAGAAACCAAACGTTGGTGTCGTTGTTTTGCAAAGGTAAAAACAAACTCAAATTCTGTCAGAGCATTCTTCTCTTAAACAAAACTGTGCTTGTACTAAGTTAAGGGGATTCACCTCATCTACAGGATTTGATTAATTTTTTTAAGACCAATTTCTAAGAATTACTTTGTCACCTACCGTTATTGAGGTCGCTCTTGAAAGATCAATTCATTTCCTGACAGGTTGACCAAAGAAGATGCCAACAGATTACGAAAAGAAAAATTAATTCGAAATGGACGCAGAGAGATCCAGATTTGACAAAGGTTATTGTAGCGTCAAGAATTTCTTATCTGAACCCTGGGCTCTGATTAATCTGACGTTGCAGATCGCCGAAGTAAATTTGTCCAGTTCATTTCTCTATAGATCTGTTAGACGTTGAATAATACTCGGATGGAATCGAACGGGTTTATTTCGGCAGCAGATAAGTTTACCCTAAGGCCTACAAAACTATGTATCTGCTCTGTGTTGGCTTGAGTGCTTGCAGCCCGTCTAACTGGTTTTGACGCAGTCGATTCCAAGTTCAAAAAGATCGGATGCTGAAAAAACACTCCTTTGGCCAATTGGCCTATTCGCGAATAAAACTTAGGCAGACATTAACCGAATGACATTTCATAGCACTCTTCAAAAAAGCTCGATTGGATTGAGCCACGCTTTTAGCATGGCTCATCTAGGCCAGTGACCTCTAAACATTTTATATCTAATTTATAATAAAACAGTGCGCGAGTGCGAAGCACTTGTGATTGCCATAAAACAGCTGAAATTGTCGCGATCTTTGCCAAGGCAAAGGTGAAGCAAGTGCAGTTGTCATTTGGGCAGTGATGTATGCTGTTTTTTGTCTTATTTGTGGAAATATGCTAAAACCTCTGTCACCTGGTTATAAAACTAAGCGAAAGTTTATTTTCCGAGCCATAAAAACATTGGACCTCCACTAGTTTGACTACCGGACGAACAGTCAGTGGTCATGTCGATTTTATAAAATTAACATTCTAAGCTTAGGAGTCCCGTTATTTTCTAAACATCGATTCAAATAATGCGCCACAAAAAATCTTGGAACAATAAATAAACATTAATTTAAGATATTCGGCAAAAAATAAGTAGCGTTAATCGCGCCAACGTTAGCCAATTAATTGGTTTTATTATGGATGGATGCCATATAGACTGGCGCCTACTTGTCCTGCTTCTATTTGTTAACCCTAAAAATTTTTGTCAGAATTTTTGTGAAAAAAGTGTGTCATCGAATATTTGCACGTCATTATCAGTCCTATACCATGTAAAATATTCCAGAAATGGGCACACCAGAAAGTGTTAAACAGGAAAAATTTTTAGGAATCTGCAACGCGCTCAGTTAAAAACAAACCAATCGATCACTTTCTAAAATTTTAAATATTTGTAAATTTTGAAGCGCTTTTACATCATCCGAACACCGGCATGTAAATGAATACGCACAAAGAACAAAAAAACACGGCAAATATTTGCAATAGCGACTTTCTGCTAGTTTTTCATTAGCAAAATTTTCAAAACAGTGCTTAGCTGACCAAGTGTTCTAAGCTCTTCTTAGTGTACTTAATAGCTCCTTTATTTCTAAACTTAAGCGCAAGGAACCACGATACCTTGCATAAATTATTCAAAATCGTTCCAACTTTTACAAGAAAATACCATTCCGTAAATATACAAATCCGACTTAGTTCTCGCCGAAAATTCCTGCAGCATATAATGCTTTTCTCTACTTCTGCTGCAGCCCTGATAAATAATTTTCTCGCACACAGGTTTCAACGGGTAAGAATAAGGGACAGGTTATCTTCGTTGTTACCTCCACATCGTGGAGTTCCGCAAGGGTCTGTTCTTGGACCTTTATTATTTTGTATGACCTCCTACGGCAGTCTAAAATGTGCAGCTTCATCTTTATGCTGATGATGTTCAACTTTATTTGAGTAGACCGGTTGGATTATTGGAGGATTTATTTGCTAGAGTTAATGATGACCTCGAGAGAATTACTGCTTGGTCGTTGAACAATCACCTCATACTAAATCCTAATAAGTCCCAAAGTATAGCTTTATATGACAACACAACGCTTAGGGTAATAAATTACCGTCTGTTATTCTTAATAAAAGTGTTTTGCCTTTTGTAACCAAAGTTAATGGGGGTGTTACTAAATACTTCTTTGAGGTGTTGCGATCATGTCAGTGCTACTCTTGGAAGGATATATGGTGGATTGAGAAGGCTGTGGTTGTCTGCCGATGTACTGCTTCTTGAACTGCGCTTAAAGTTGGTTAGAAGTCTTATTCTGCCTTATTTCACATATAGTAGCTTAATTTACCCAAAACTTGACTCAACTTGCAGGCGCAGGGTAGAGCATTTAATGACTGCATTCGATTTGTTTTTAAACTGAGCCGATCGGATCACATTACTCCCTTGAAGCTTTCTTTACTGGGTTCTAATATTAATGTATACTTATTTTAGTTTAATTTAATTCATTCTGGAGAACCAATATATCTTGTTGAGCACATTCAACTTTTACAGTCGCGGAGAGGTCGCAGGTTGCTTATTCCTAGGCATCATTCGTCAGTCCTTGAGGGTTCTTACTTTGTCCAGCTCGCCCGACTTTGGAATTCTCTTCCTGCAAGAGTTCAGGATGCTTCTTCTGTCAATGAGTTCAAACGTCTTATTTCTTTTTGTGACTTATAACTTCTGGTTCGTGTGTGAAAGGTTGTACGGTATTTTTTATATTTATATGAATTTTTAAAACTATACATTTAATTTATTTATATTCTTATTTCTTATTTACAAATTCAATTTTGGCTTGCTTTACTTTCAAATTATTTATGTATATTTGCTTTATGATATATAGTAGACTTTTATTTGATTTAATTCTTAGTAGCTTCATTGTTCACCATAAATTGATTTATTTTCTAAATTGACTGTAGCGTACTGTTAAAAGTTTTTTAAACTTGTGTATGCACTTTTATATTTGAATGAATAAATGAAATTATGGTAACAAATCCGTTGAATCTCTGTTGCCTTGTCATCCCTTTTCTGCAAAGCTAGCTATAGATAAAATTTTAGTTTCCATTCGATATTTTGAGTAAACGATTAATGTTGCAAATGAGTAAACGAGTAAGCTCTCGTTTTACATCAGAATATGGATGCCTTCGTATTAGTAAAGTAGTGGGAATTTTTCAAAAGAGAGAGCGAGAGATGTTTCTGGAAACACGAATAACAAACCAACCCTTACATTCGCATCTTTCGTACTTCGCGAACAATTCATTATATGTAACTTATAAAACTTCATTTTGTATTATTACCCTGTGGATCACTTAGGTGTTAATAGATCTTCTGGTATAGTTTGGGAACGATGATGTAGCTTTCAAACTGCTCCATCATCGTCTTGTGCATTTGCACGGCCTGTGGTAGAGGCAGTTCCAGAGATATTTTACTTGGTTGACCTTGTGCGGCAATATAAGTCTTGTTCGCGATATATTCCAGTTTATCAACCTTACAGTCGGCATAATAAGAGCATTGTTGATGCTGTGGCCAAGGACATGCAATCAGGTGAATTATTTAATTAGCTTTGTTCTAACACTAGAAAAGTGGTGAACGGCTCTGTGCGGACTGCTCCTGCTTACGAGCGAGGGGTTCTCGAAGTAAAGACTTCGCCCGGTGCTGCATCTACTGCCTGGGAATATTTAGACAACGTTGTTCTAGCTTTTGATTTAAAATTTCTCAGTTTTGTGTCCTAGATTTCGCTTTTTTTTCATTTTCATACTTGTTTTAGGAACTTTTCTTAGAGCTGGCATTCATCTGGAGGTATTTCAAAATTTCTTATGCTAATTTTGAATTATTTTGCCTTTTTATGTAACTTTTCGTATTTAATCGAGTCTTTTTAGACATGACTTAATAATGTGGGAGTGTGACGTTTCTTACAAGACGGAGACGTTTTCAGTTAAAGTCATGTTAGCCGCGGCTTTATTTTAAGTTTTGGCGTGCCTTCATTAATTTTTTTAATAATAATTTTATGTGGATAAAATTTGCAAAATATTAAAAAACCTAAATTAAAGTTACTTAATTTAATTAAGATTAATCTCTTATTAACAACGCCCAAGTGTTGCAAACGAAAAAGTTTCTGGGAGCGAAATATTTACAAATCGAAGAGAAATTTTAGTTCGTTTTTCAGTAAAATTTCTCTACTTAATAAATCCCTCAATCCTAATACGCAAACAATTTTCCAATTTGGCACACAATTTCCCTAAAGAAGTAAAAGTATTTGCGAGGAAAACAATAAGGCTGGCAATTAATAAAAACTATAAAAGAAAATATAAAAGATATAGTAATGAATATTAGTATGAAACATTCTAAAGTCCTTAATATTATGATAAATGGAATAAAATAAAATACAAGACAATAGAGTAACAATAACAAATAAAAACTAAAATAAAAAGAAAGATATTGAAGAATGTTAGCCTTTACATAATGTCTAGATAGAAGAAAAGCAATTTTATTGAAATTTACATTGGAGCAACGAGCCTTTGATGTGATAGGCTCGAAAAGCGTAATTAGTGCGGTGGTTCGGCATTCTAAAAACGGAGCGAGATGGAACTGAAATATTAAAACAAAGACAACAAAACAGAAGAATTAATAGTACCATTAAGGCAATCTAAAGCAAAAACAGTTCAGGATTTGTTCCGTTGAGTTTCGAGAGAACCAAGTTTTAAAAGAGTCTGCTCATATAAGGGGGCAATATTAGTGGCCGCCGTTGTACTGCCTCAACACGATTGACGTGAAAATTGTATAATGGAGTCCAAGCGTAGCAGGCATACTCGAGAATAGGAATATAGGAGCTGCGCGGTCATCGAACCCAACGTCGAATTTGCCTTGTTAACAATCGCGTCAATATGGTTATCGAATCTAAATCTGCTATTCAACCCAACTCCCAAGTCAATGTTGTCAAGTCTTGTTAATGCACATATATACTGAAGTCAAGTAGAATTATTTTACGTCAAAAAGACAGTTGTACACTTATTAATATTAAGAGGAAGGTAATTAATCGAACACCACTTATGAAAGGAGTCCAACTCAGAATTTAAAATTTCGTTATCAGTACGGAAAATCTTTGCATCGTCAGCGGAACAAAGAATATTCGAATTAGACAAAAAGGAGAATTCATCATTGATGTAAATAATAAATAAGATTGGACCAAGGTGGCTGCCTTGAGGTATACCAGAGGAATTGTGTATATTATTGAAAAGAGAACCGCGAAACGATACTCTCTGAGTGCGACTCGACAAATATGAGCGAATCCAGTCCAAAAACGAAGAAGGGAATCCGAGGGCGGCCAACTTATAAGTCAAAATAACATGATAAATTCTATCAAATGCTTTACTGAATAGGTGAATATGCAGTCAACTTGCTTACCATCTTCGATTGCCGAGATACAGAAATAAGAAAATTCTAACAGGTTAGCCGCGTTGACCTACCTTTCATAAAATCTTGCTGAAAAACATGGCATATAAGAGTCTTAAAAATCTTAGCAATACAACAATTATACACGTACGAAAATAATTTAGCACATTTGTATAAGAAGAAAACTTTCAATAATTACAAAATAAAAGTCATTTTTCTAAAAAGAAAAATATATTAGACAAACAGATCAAAACAAAGATATAAAGATACTAAACTTCTGCAGAAGAAATTCTATTAAGTAGATTACTCTGCGTGAAGGCTGAAAAAGAGTTGCAGAATGCCAGCTTCAAGCTGAAACGCAGCCGAAAATGTTGGATTACACGAAATTGGAGCTTGAGCTTGACTGTTAATAGTTTAAACGAAGTACTTTTCAGAAATATATTTTAAAATTTCGATGCTAAGATCGAATTTCGTTCAAAAATTTATTTTTTTATTTTGTTAGCGCTTGAGAAAAAATTTGTTATAGTATGAAAAAAAATTCCAAAAGAAATCAAATTGACAGAAGCCAAGCTTCAAATTTCAATTTTTCTCCAATTCTCAAGCCTGCAATTGTGTGGACTTTAATTTATTATCTTTTACAACTTGAAATCCAAATGTAAACAAAAATTTCTCACTAAAAATTCAGGGGGCGCAAAACTTATGCCAACTATAGAATGGAATACGCAGTTTGGCGTTGAATGCTGCAAATCGCACAAACTTAATACACAAATCGGTTCATTGGGGACTCCTGATCGGTGTTTGGAGAGTAACCCCCTTCACCTTCAAAATCGTGATTGAAATTTGTATATCTTCGAATGGACGTGAGCTCTTGAAATACTTTTTAAAGAATGCTTAGTATATCAAAAAATAGAACCTAAGAGTTTTGCAATATCTACTTATGATGATCCGCTGATAAAAGGATACGCCCTTCAAATATCTTTCAAACAAAAAACAAGCCACGGCAATATATTAAGTTCTAGAAAAGATAAGAAAGTTTTTGTGAGCTCAACATCCTTAAACAACATAAAATCTTCAATGGCCATTTTGAAAGTTTGATTTGAAGGGAGTGAAGAGGGATCTCTCATAGAGATTGATCGGGAGACTCCAATCAATTTTTAAACACTTACTTACGAATGCTCTGCGTGAATCTCATACCCAAAAATGTGCAAAAATTCTCAGTTATTCGCTTATATATTAAATCACAGGTTTAGGAAAAATTCAAGTTTCGGGTTGTTATTTCGATGTCTTCATTTACTGGACTATCATCGGCGAATAAAATCTCTAATTGTAAACAAAAATATAAGGTCCATATGAACAGGTAAAATGAGTTTACAATAAGTTATTTTATGTAAGCAGATTACGTTAGTGAACATTTTCTATTGCTACGAGCCGCAGTAATTTAAGATCGACGATTTTCGATTCTATCTCGACAGATTGATCTTTGAGCCTTCGATCAGCCGATTTTCGAATCGATTTTAAGCTGAACCGATTCAGTTTGAATCGACTTATTTATTTACGATTCCGATCTATTTACGACGTTAGATGTTAGATGAATGCGTTTTACTGTTAACTGTGTAGTTTAGTGACTACCAGCCATTTTACTCGTTGGCAAGGCGAAGACAGGGAGGAACATGAAGTTGAACTGTAAACTTTTATTTGCGGTGATTTCCGTCTGAAGCGTTGGTGAAAAAAATTTTTTGAGTTTATGTACAAATTAGAAGTGAATTATTAATTTTCTTTGACTAAATAGATAAAGAGTATAATAAGCATAAATAAATAAAGAAAATAGTGAAAGATTGTCAGAATCAGCTGCGGATTTACCCTTCATACGGCCCTAGGCACGCAAGGCGCCCGGCCCCCTTAATATTATACTACTATTTTCCCCTTTAAATCTTTTTATTGTTTTTTCATTTATTTTTTTTATTCTTTTATTAACAAATTAACCTTTTTATGCCCATGGGATCGTTAATGACCCCAACGTGTTTATGTGTATGCGATTTATTTAAAACGATAATGACCCACCCCGAAACATAAAAACTAAACTTCAAAATAATATTTTTAAATATTTTTAGTCAAGATTTAGTACATATCTTAATATTATAAAAATTCGAAACGGAAAATAGTTCTATGCATAAATAGGTTCATTTAATTTCAAATAAACCGCCAAAGGGAAACTTTGTTGTTTCTTTAAAATTTGTTAAGTTGGAAAGCTAATGCATTATTGTTTTTTCGCGTGCATTTTGATACCGGCGCTATCACCATTGTATTTATATCAGTGACCTTATCTTACTTGGGCTCGCGGCCCCTCCGATCTACCTGGAAATAGTGTTCAGCAGCTAAATAGGTTAAGACAGTTTTTACGAATGAAGTCCACAAGTCCTCTTCGAGCTGCTTGTAAAATTGTAAAAAGCATTAAAAGTTTTATTTCAACGACATATACCTAAGAAGTAAAAGGGGTCAGAGGCATTACTATATACCTCATAAATAAAAAGCATGAGGGAAACCCCTGGGGAGAACCTCGGCTTTTGTCTTGTGATATTATAGACCAGGGATATTGTACTAATAAATAAGAAATTAAGTTCGCCTAATCTCTTCTTAATAGAGGCCTGGAGGCCCCCCTGGAGCTGCGGCCACTGGGCACATACCTGTTTACCTTTGGGAAAATCCACCTCTGATCAGAATATCAGGTTTAAGTTAGCAACTAACTTCTCATTATTGTCTTCCGAGCTTAATGCACTTCCTTGTTGTTGTTATTTTGGAATAAACCCTAATAGCACAAAAGGTCCGGAAACATTCTAATAACTATTTCAAAAAACATCCCCAAGGTATACTTACATTATTCTGTCTGAAACCAGAAGCCTTCCCAAAATATTTAGGAAAATGTTTCTGGGACATACTCGTAAAGTGTCCTGGAATCGTTTCTGGGCTTAGACATAGAAATGCTCTGGGGAGGCTTTTTGAAAATATTTGGAATGTTTCTGGTACATTTTATAACTAATAGGGAAGGTTACGCTGAACAGAGAGAGAGAGTTTGAGTTTTCAAATGCGCAAATTTTTAAGGGGTTATTTACATGGTGAAAAGTAAAAAAATCGACTTTTTTATTTTAGTATTTTTTGATAGTTTAATATATTTAGAATATATCTCATATTGCAGCTTATACTATTTATTATGACTTATCATTTATTTTAGCTTTTATTATTAGTATTATGTTATGTATGTATGTATGCTTGTATTTTTATTTTTTGTATTATTATGTTATTGCTTGTATTAAGCTTAAATAAATAAATTAATTAAATATTCCTAAAAGGGTCGACGACGTAAAAAGGTCGGCTTACAAAATTTTTTCTATACCAGATATCACTTGCACAAATATTTCTTGGTACCGTAAAAACAGGAGCATACAGAAGCCATGTCACAAAAAAAATAAAAAAATTTTTTAAAATTTAAGAGAAACACAAAATTTTAAAAATGAGTCTTTTTTGCAAAAATGATGCAAATACCCCCTTAATGAAGACAAGTCAGTATTACTGCTTTAAAAAAAAACGTTCTATGTATCAAAAAAATTTTTCGTTTCGTTCGAATAAATAAGCAACATTTGTAAAATACCCATTAGGTTTGTCTGTTAGCGTGGGTAAAAACCAAGTAAAAATGTTCTTCTTATGGAAGGGATGATTTTTGGGTAAATTGATGGCAACTGAAGAACTGTTCGAAGTAAATTTCAGTGCGAAAATCAGTGCGTTTACAAGAAATCGTAATAATAAATAAAAATGAATAACAATTGACTGAAAAGATTAATAGTTCCCGGTGTTTATTTAAATTTTTATTTATAAGCTGTAACTTGCCAAACATCAATCAGCTGTGAGTTGTCAACCATAAAAGAAGAAGAAGAATTCTGCCAAAATTTTGCCCACACTCATCAGCGTGTGTAAAATTTGGGTAAATGGGGAAATTACTCGACTGTCAAATTTCTTCAAGTCCAAAAGTAAACAGACGAACGAAAACTTTCAGTTTTGTGTAAAAACTTTCGAGTAAACAGACAGACCTATTGTTGCTTAGTCAAGATTTTTAAAATACAAAGGTTGCGTTCTATTATTTATTAAATTGGTTTCTAATGACCCTATATTTTTATATGGAAACAGTTTAAATTATTTGTAATTTCAAAATGTTGAAATAAATAGAAATGTCAAAATAACTTGAATCGATCTGTTCGATCTATGGATATCAATCCTTTTAAGACGATTAATTGATCTACAAAATCGGAAAAAATTGCAGATCGATTCTCTCTGAATCGATTTTCTCAGTTCGAGCTCCATCATTAGTAGTAATTTGTCGTAGTCATTTCCTTAGAATTCCCATTGGCGTTCATCTCACAAACTGACACTTTTCAGATCTTTCTTAGAGTGTGACGATTTTTAGACAAATCCTTGTTTTGCGACAATAGATTTGATTAAGTGAATTCTTCGCCAATTTAATCTTAAAACTAATTCAGATAATTTTTTTTATTTGATGATGAACTAGCTAAATTTGGAGGAACCTTATATTACTGTGTTGGACAGCAATGTAAAAAAATTTTAATAATCGACAATTCTTTTGGAGGAATTTATTTGAATTTTAAATGAATTTATAAAATATTCGAATTAAAAACAAACGGGAGGTTGGCTCGAAAAACCAATTGCTTCACTTGAGAATTCCATAATCTGACCTATTTTCGTTTTTAGAAAAATATTAAGACACAATTTAGGCACAATTAATTGATACCAGAATGGACGGAAAGTAACACCTAACGTCTTTAATAACTTGTACTAGAAAAAGTCTACTTGAAGAATTTATGGGACTCATTGATTAATCACTTGCTGCGCCTTCTACCACAACGAATCTTGAAAACAACATTAGTGGTTCGAATGAGAGCTTCAGTAATTGGGTTCTGATTCTCCGAAGCATTACAGGCAATTTTGAACTTAAAACACCTTTTTTTGTTACGTTCAGCTGATTAATTAATAAATCATGTAATCGCCATTTGTGTAACAACTGCGGACTATTATTATTTCCGCACGATTTATTTTTTGCCTTCGCATCGCATGAACTCTTGACACTCACGAACAAGGTCTGGGCCGCATTTGTCCAGCATGTTAAATAGTCAATCATGGCGTAAAGTTTGTTTCGCTCGGCGATAGCAGCGCGATAATTAAAGTCGCATGCTTACCTTCTTCATAATTCTGGAAGTGTTTTTATTATCTTTCATTTCAAACTAAAATTATTGTTTAGGATCTCGCGGTCAATTTTTAACCCTGGCGACTATGTTAGCTACAGGAATTGCAAAGTTGTGAGTCAATTTCTATTTGCTTACTACAATTTTACAATTATTTATTTCCTTCGCAACCGGCGGGCGGCGTCTTTATTACATTATCGAAGGTCCCACAATTTTGAGATATTCAGTGGAATTTTAAATGGACACGTTTTCACTGAATTACGGAAAATCATCAAACGAAACTTGAATGATAATTTTCAGGAATTAACTACTGCGTAGAACTGTTTCCAAGAACACTAAAAGAATTGGGTTGTCATCGTCCAGGTGAGATATCGTTGGAGGGAGGCTAATTTCACTGATTTTATTGAATAACAAAAAACTATAAAACTAATATCTTATATATTTTTTTTCCAATGATTGAGTATTTAAAACACCTCTTGAAATTTGTCATCATTACATAGTTGCAAAATTTTAATGAAACGAACAAGAAGAAGAATAGTTCGGAGTATGTATTGATATTCCTGGCATTCTCTACCTTCGATGCAAATTCGATTGCAGCTTGGATATTTATTAGTTCGGAAAAGCGAATGCCTTTGAAATTTACGGCGAAGACACTTTCTCTAGAATTTCAAGCTGGAAACGTTGGCAGCTTTGCATAGGATTGCAATCCATCTTTGAATTTATTATTGACATGAGTTGAAATGATAAATAAAAGTAATATCGCCTTACTCCAATACCACCACATTAAGTTTAACCGACCGATTGTTTG
This sequence comes from Leptarthrus brevirostris, assembly GCA_964036015.1. Lineage (NCBI taxonomy): Eukaryota > Metazoa > Arthropoda > Insecta > Diptera > Asilidae > Leptarthrus > Leptarthrus brevirostris. Next base: position 147,941,326 of record OZ038374.1, read on the forward strand.
TTTGCAGGTTTGCATTCAAACCTAATCTGCTTCGTTTGGCAGAATAGTCTTACCAATGAACCTAATTGTACTGACATTTTTGAAAAGGTAATAAGATGCGCAATTTAATAAACATAAAAAACAGATATAGGTACCAATAACATACATTTAGTAAATTTGGAAAATGCTGAATTTTAGATAATTGCAAAACATTTTTTCACTTTCGCTAGTGACTGTACCTGCGGCGGTAGTGGTTAGATGAACATTGTTGAGAATTTTGGAAAGGTCATTGCAATAGTAGTTTTTTGGCATTTGATTGATGTCGCTGCGTTGAGTAGATCAAAAGATAAAAATACAATAATGATGTACATAGCATGAAAATTTCAAATTTATGAATCACTCTGTAACCCCCAAACTGTTGAGTTGCCCCCCCCCCAACCCGCCCCTGCCATATAATTTTTATTTGCTTAGGTGAGATCTACCACCCCACTTATTTTGGCACATCTTATGTGAAACACCCTGTATACAGTGAGTTCACTTTATCTGAAGACACTGAAATATCTAGAAAACTACACATCGGATCAAAAAAAATTTAAAATTAAAATTTCTTCATTTCGGAGGGGGGCATCCAATGATACCAAACTCGACCCTCAACCCTTACCTCCTAGGGGTTTGGGGATAAAACACTGAAATAGGAACTCCTACTTTTTATTGCAGATTGGTATTCTTTGCGTAAACGTGAACAACTTTTATCGGAAACATTTTTTTTTAAAACGTCAATTTAGATTTTTGAGGAAAAATTTTGGAACTTAAAAGATATTTTACTGCAAAATGGTTAGGTTTACAGAAAAATTGCAAAGGAGCAAAAGTGCTAAGATTTCTTCTTCTTTTTGAAAATTTTGTTATGCAAAAACATATTCTCATAAAATTTGGTCAGATTCCCTGTATAAATCTAAGCACTTTTACTTCTTTGCATTTTTTCTGTAAACCTAACATTTTCGAGTAAAAAATCTTTAAATTTCCAAAACTTTCAATTTTGCATCTCAAAAAATTGACGTTTTCAAAAAGAATGTTTTGACAAAAGTTGTTCACGTTTACGTAAAGAATACGAATCTACAATAAAAAATAGGCGTTCCTATCTAAGTTTTTTCTATTATATTCTGCCGTGACTCCACTCTGAAGGCACTATGGAGACATGGGGTGAGCTTAGAAATATCTTATATGAGTATAAATTCAAGGTTACTATTTTCTTTTATCGACACATAGGCAGACCGCCAGGAGTTAACGTAGAGCTCTCGAGGCGAACCATCAAGGAACTTTGTGGTAAGCAGAACTCAGAATCAACCTAAAACCTCCTAAGGCCGAATTAGCCGTCGTTCAAAATACTGATCTCAATTATTATGCGCGATTCCAGAAGCCACCTGCCCAATATGAGATTTACCTACAAATAATGAAGAATGCAGAGAGTGTGAATAGGAAATCGATATGGTAATTCACTTTCTCTGTTATTGCTTTGCCTTAGCCTCAAAAAGACTGGGTTTCCTGGGTTCCAAGTTTCGTGACGACGAAAGTCTGAGGGAGGGGGCGCTCTTACTTTCAAGTTCACGAAGGCAGTTGGTTGCGCTAATCATCATGTGTGAACGATGATGAACAATCCAAAGTTCCTTAGTTATTTCTTATCCCAACCTCTTTCTGTTTTTTTAGAAATGATAGCCATCCGCATCCTTGAATTTGTCAAGACTATGATTTAGACGAAGCAGAAACCCGTTACTGTGGAAAGTAAAATTCAGTTTAATATACCTACTTTGTTTCTCCGTAAGATACAATTTTATTCAACGTTTGCCCGCATGATTATATAATAACTATTTGAGCTAAACCTAAATAAAACTGTCAGCTCTTTTCTGTTGGAGGTTTGAGGCGGGTTAAGAGATAAAATTGTAAAAGGAATCATTCCGCCTAATTTTTTTCTAGTAAAAAAAATAGATCTTGGAGTCAAGTTGGCTTGCTAACTTGCCGTATGTTTTTCAAACTCCCTAGTGCAATTTAAAGTTAGATTATTTTCAACAATGATATTTCTTTTTGCACAAGAATTCAAGAGAACGATTCTTTTTAAAATTATCATTAACAGAAATTGTATCGTTTAAAGCAGTCGAATATGATGATTTAAGAGCAGTCTCTACAGGATCCTCTAATAATGGTTCTCGTTCGACTAACTATATCTAGAACATGTGTACTTACGATGAAGTTTTTTGATAGCAGAGAAGAGTGATCGAGAAGTTCTGGATGAGGTACGAATTAAAAATGACAAAAAAAAATACGCGTCGAACTTAGAACCTCTTTGTTTTTGGGAAGTCGGTTAAAAATTGTATATGCTTAGATAGGCATCTTGCAAATATGTCCAAAAACCGACCATCTAATTATGTAAACGCCAACTTTTCAACACTAACTTTTTTTAGTTTACGAATAGACTACTAAACTGAATTTATCTAAATTTAGCATAAACGGTGCATTAATAGTGTTATTCAACCCTAGAAAGTCATAGCGTCTGAGATTAATAAGTTCTTAATTAGAAAATCCTCTTTAGTGCGCCGTTCTCCTTCTAAGCCCTACAACGCAAAACGAACAGTAATAAATGTTTAGTAACAAAACAGTCCATTTAAATCGAATATTGCTATTCTTTTGACCAAAAGCGATGGTCACACAAAACAATAAAAATTTTAACGATTCGCTAAATCGTCTTGTGGCGCTAATAAATTCCAGTAAAACGTTGAGAACTGGTTTCTATTTTTATTATGTATATTAAGTTCTTAGGAAAAAGAGTAAACTTTTTCAAACAAATCCTCGCGACAAAAACATAATTTCACAAGCCATACCTCATTTTTGTCAAGGTATAAGTGTAGGCGGCGCGGCGTTTAAATTTTGGCAAATAAATGTCGATGGCCCGAGTTTTGCTACTGATATCAAGCTGTGCGCATCCAAGAGGCTTTATGCATTGTTATATTAAATTATATGCAAATTTTAAATATTTAAGAAGATTGTCAAGACCTCATGAATCTGCGCCTTAAGCAATAAGTTCTTCGAGAAAATATCGGTAGACAAAAAACGATTACCGGAATATGAAAAAGACGTTATAGCCTTGAAGTCCGGTATTTGCCAACGGTGTAAAAACCGCCAATTTTTTGTATTAAAATTTGATATAAACCAATAAATATCTCTTATGAATTCCAAAAGGATAAACGGTCAGGATCCTGGTTATCAACTCCTTTGTTTTGGTTTTTCGAGTACGTTTCCGACTTTCGAGAATTTCGCAGTTTTCTTGGAATTTCCGAAGAGGCTACGACTTCTAATCGGTGTGAATTATCCCATCCATCACAGGCAGCAATATAGTAGTTTCGTCTAATTAGTTAGGTTAGCAATGATAAATAAATTGCGATCTTCACAAAACTCTCATGCACGGCAAATTGGCAATTAAATGTAATTAAGATTGTGTGGTTTTGGCTCCGACTCAAAATACAATTTTCTTATGTTTGCGTTATTGGAGAGACGAAACCAGTCTCGCGAATTAATTAATTAAGCATTTTTCAATTTTCATTGTTTCAAGCAAAAAAAAGGCACGAGATCTGCAATTACCATCGAACTTACTTGTTCGATCCGATGATGACTCAAAGAATATTTATGAATGAAATTGATAGCGACCGGAATTTAAAAGTTAATTAAGCTCTCAACGGATAGTCTCCGGTGGAGAATTTACGCCGTGTTTACGTTAATATGATCCGAACGTTTTCTATATGAAATAATTCTTTATAATTTTACAGTGATTCACTTAACTTGTTGTTCGGTGACGACCCTGACCTGGTGCTATTATTATCGCAGGTGTAAATACAATATGGAAAGTTCCGGTAATAAAAATATTGCAAAATAATAATTAATATGTGCTTATAAAAAGTTTTTCCATTTACTACTCTTAAAGCGTATCACATGAGCTATTACGAAAAATAAATATAATTATTTTTTTTAAATCTATTCGACCTTATGACTCTTATTGAACTTCGAGGAGAAGTTTTTCGTTTTGGCTTACGTCCTGCAGGTGACAAGAGACAGTCGAGATAGTTTAGATTAAAAATATCATTACATACATAGAACAATTTGTTCGTACAATGTTCCGAGTCCGTCGCCACCTAATAAATTTATTTGAAAATTCCGGTAAAAATTACGGTTTTCAACTGTAATCGTGGCGGGACTAGTCTGCAGAGTCATTGACGTCTGCAAACTGCTCTCATCATTCTTCCAGTTCTATACGATTCCAACGTAAGACTTGTCCTTCCCGCAGCACTTGCAGCAATACCAAGCGAAGAAAAGCTTCGTGGACAAGCTACTGCAAGTCTGCGGTCTGTTATTCCCAGTGAAAGACGAGGCTTTCGTTCCGCACCGACGATAAAGGTTGCCAGCTACAGTTGAATGTGTCGGCCTTCGTTGCCATGAACTCTAGACGTAATCGGCTCCTCAGTCTGACAACGAAGTGGTTTTTTAGTGCACGTGTGTGAAACTGTAGGTTAGTGCGCTGTTTCAGGCTGGATCCGCATGCAGTACAGATGAATTATTGACAAAGCAAGTGTAAAAATATAGCTTATCAAGCAATTCACCTGGTTATATGTCCTTATCACAGTAAAAACAACGTTCTTGTTATGCCGAATGTCGGGCAGATAATAAGCTGGCACATATCGCAAACAATATGATTAATGTCGGGCATGTGAAGTATCTGTGGAACAGGGTTCTTTCACCACCACAAACTGTGCAGGCCCTTTTAATTCGTCGATCGATATGTGACAGCTCAGCTGGTTTAGATGCACGAGGCTATGATGGAGCAGTTTGAAAACTATAGAACACTTTATTAGTTATGGGCCCCATTACTTCCAAATCTACCCCAAGATATGCGTGCCATCTTTTAACACAGCCGCTACTACCCCTGCCCCCGTAGAATTTACCCACAGCTGCGAAAATTCGACACACTCCCTGAAATTCCCGTACCTGAAGACAACGAAATTTCACGACCATGTCTACAAGAACTAAACCACCCTCCGTTACTGGTAGGCAGCCCCCCCCCCCCCCCTCATCGACGTCATCTGTAAAAGTTTCACGAAGCCTTCTTCGACGCACTCCGATTTTAACAGGACGAGGACGAAGTAATCAAATAATTGACAACGACTGCACGTCTTTTGGAAGTGCAGTCTAGTCCGCCATGAATTCACAGCTCCAGGGAGTTTCTTCAGAGCCATGCGGCTATTATATGTTTTAGCATCGAGCCCCACATATATACACCTAAATATTTCAGGCAAGTATTCGTCCATTGTATGCCTAGGGGAGAATCTATTCGATTGCGCCACCTCTCACACCAAAGGCCTTGGCTTTTTCTAAGGTTAACTCTAGCGCCCACCAGTTGCTCATATTGTTCTAAAACTCTTCAAGGAAATGCACCCTCTTTCGTGAAGAAAATAGACTAGTCGCCAGCAGTCGCCAATATAAGTGGTCTTATAATAGTGTATGGTAAGTGAACTGAATACTCCCTCAACGATAGACGAAGATTTACCAATTGCGGCTCCAGTGAAAGGTGATAAAGGATACCTGACAACGTGCATCCCTGCCTGATACCCCAACGAAACGGAATAGAAGACAATATGTGTCCATCAGCCTTTATTAGAATCACTGAATCTCTGTACAGACTACTGATGATCTCAATCCACTTGGACGAAAGCATAAACACATTGAGAACGCTCAGCAGATACTCGTGCGAGACGCTGTCAAACGCCTTTTCTTGATCTAAAGAGATCATGGCCATTTGCGAACCGATTTTTTCGTGGTAGGGGAAAATATGCTTTGCTAGATAGTCGACCAGGAACGCAGTAGGACTGTGACGGGTGTATAACTGAGGCAATCACTGAGCGAAGTTGAGTTCCCAGTGTTTTGCAAACTATTTTGTAGTCTACATTACATAGAGTAACTGGCCTTCAGTTTCCCATCATCTCAAGATTTCTGTTCTTAGGTATTAGAAGCATAACGGATCTTCGCCTATCGAGAGTAAGTGCTTAATAATAATCAAAAAAAGTAAGCACTTTTATCATTACAAAAATATCATATTTTTATAATACTTATATTTACATAATGAAAATTAAATATTATTCGGCCTTGGACATTTTTTGTTTTGTATAGTTGCAATCTATAAAAAAATCCATCCAAATCGATGCACGCATTACGAAGTTAGGTTACGCCCATCCACCACGAGCCCATCAAAAGCAGGATATTGTATGTATATACACACACACAGTCTTCTATTTAACAATAGTTTTAAAATACTGTAGTGACCTTGAAACTTAAAAATATGCAGAATATTTAAATTTCACTTTTCGGACCCATTACAATAACTTCCCTATAACTAGGAACTTAATAATATAGAGAAAGAAATATGAACACAAAGCTTTTAACAAATAAATATAAGGAAAAAAAGAGTGAAAATTAAAGCAAAGTAAAAGAATTAATATATAAAGTGGTGATGTATTCCAAATTTGAATAGTTTGAACCAGGGAGTCGAAACGGGTCTGAAACCTGTCATATTAAGGTTGTTTTAACCGGTCTTGATTTCGGTACCGAAATTAAAACCCACATTTAAAGTGTACCGAAATAGAGCGACCGATTTAAATTGGTACCGACCGCGGAAGAATTATATGTCCGGTCTTGCGATATTTTCAAAGTTTTTCACTACCTTGATTACATAGCAGAAGGGGTGGGGCGGAAGGGGAGGGGAAGGGGAAGGAGAGGGGAAGGGGACGGTTGGTGAGGGGAAGGGGACGGTTGGTGAGGGGAAGGGGAAGTTGGGGAGGGGAGGTGAAGGGGAAGGGGAGTAAATGTCTAGATGAAGGGAGTGTGGTAGGGAGTAGAGGGGAGTCGGATGACTTCATTATATTATATAGAAATCCCAACGACAGCAATTTAACTCTAACCCTAACGTTTCAGTTGTAACCGAAACCGAAAATTTTATATCTACGTGGTTTTTAACCGAAACCGAAAATGAAATTTTACATTTCGGTTCTAACCGAAACCGAATCGAAGAAAATTAATTACGGTTAAGGTTGTTGCAATTGCGGTTTAAAAAACCCAATTTGGTTTCGGTTGACCGTAACCGATTTATAATTTCGGTTGTGGTCCCATTTCGACTCCCTGGTTTGAACAATGTTTTTGGATACCTCCTCCAACATGGAAAGTAATGATAAAAGAAAATTGTTTGTGTATCAGTTTCAGTTCAGTTCAGTTGACAAATTAATTTTGAATGCATAAAAATCCCAGGGTTCACTAATACGTTTTTGTTCTTTCACTGGAAAACTTTTACGATGCACCAGTCGGGTTTTTCAAGCTCTAGGTTAAAGCATATTGTTCCCCTAAAACGGCATGGCAATTTTTCAAAACACATGCAATTATTGTGAACTATGTACTAAGTCTGACTAGAAAAAGTAATTAATAGTAAAAATATATTTTCTGACTTTTTTTTCAATAATTAAGCATTAAGCAGCAATCTTCTTCACAAGGTTAAATCGGTCTCGTCTAAAAATAGCAGACATAATTCAGCATCTCGTACCTGGCCGTAACAAGGTGACCGCAGAAAGGCTCCGGAGTCCTTTAGGAGCATTAAATTCCCAGTTAACATCTTAAACAAAGTAGTTAATGTCACTTGATCATTTAATTTACTCATCTTCCTTGTTTGGCCGGAGCGATATTTACGATCGATCATTAAAACGGTCGAGAGCTATTCTCGCGACAAGAACCGAACCTCAGGATGCGACCGTGCGACAAACGCATACGCTTAATATGCTGGCACCGACGCGCCTGTAATAATAGCAAAAATAATCAAATGCAGTTTACTGGCCGTAACTGTTGTGCATTAAAATAGCGTTGAAGAGATAATTGCGCCGCGACTGCCGTTGGGTCTTTTTGCACTGCACGTCCGATGTGTGTCTTTAAAATTTTATTTTCATTATCAAGGAATGTGAGAAAAACTGGCAATCAGCGTGCGTAGCTGGCGCATTCTGGCCACAGGACGCCGGTACCAAGAATAATAATATTCTTCTCCTGTACTTCATTTTCATTAGCTTCTTATTAAGTTTTTCCAATTTTATTCTTGTTTCCTAATAGGCAAGAGAACACCATCCTTAGTGCGGCCTGGTCTATTTATAGCCCAAACCTAAAGGCTTAGTTTTAATAAATGCTTGTCTGGCGTGGCGACTGCGGACTTGGGCTATACGTTATACCTGGATTCTACGGTGAACTGGTACCATCTGCACCAAGGTGAGGCGGGAGGACGCGCGCATCCGCCATGCGATGCTGCAATAGGTTTTCGCGGAGAAAAAACCGAATAGGGCATCGTTTCCACAATCTTTGTATTCAGCGAGCTTAAAGACTGTTGACTCGATTGCTTATTTATGGGAATAGATAAAACAATGTCTAAACGGAAAGATCGTCTTCGCCGGTTCGGGAGCCTAAGGTAGCCACCAGCTAGCCAATCAACTTTCAAGTGTTCGTTTTTTGGTGCAGCAGTGGGTCTCGGTACGTGCAGCAAACCTATATTTGAACCGAACGTTGGACAGATAGGTATTTATTTATATATCGCATCGAAGATTCTTTTTCAGTGAATATTATTATGGCGATCGTTGATTGAAAAGTGGCGCACGGTGAACATCGTAATTTAGGTGGTTTCTGGCATTCAGAATAATATTCAGGTACGCCTTTTAAAAGAATATGACGACTCTCATCCAGAAGTCAACTTTTTGTGATTGGCGTCTTAAGTCCATGGACATTTCTACCGATCAACTTGATGCACTTCTTTCTTTATCGCAAGGGATCTTATTCGATTGAACGAAACCTTTTTGTTATGTGCGCAGAACCAGTTCGGAGGGTGAAATGCTCACGCCGGTTGATGTAACAACGGACTCAAGTAACTTGTAATGAGAGAATTTGTATTCTAGGCATGTTCTAGTTAGCAACATCGATTTGCGCCATTAGAATTTCTTAAAATAAACTTTGTATCTTTCCGATATGGTTCGTAATGAAATAAATGCGTTACTTTATTGCATATTTACGAAGAATTCCAGGTAATAATAGTTCTTATGAATTACCTGAAAAAAATGTCTTGCAGGATTAAATGGTAACTTGTTGTGCTCGAATTGTACAAGTTATTTTTAAATTAGCCACAGAATAAGAATAGGTATCACATAACGTTCGGCCTTCGAGGAAACGATCAGTTTATCATATTTTGGAAATTTCGGATTCCTGAACACCGCGGGCAGATTAATTTTTAACCCACATTCTATACACAAAAAATTACATCAATATATTAATAAACGGTTTCATATAAAATAGCAAATTCTATCATATTTCAGAATATCTCCGGTTGCCTAATTCCAACGCGTATTGCTATTGATAAGAAAGATGTTCTTCTCTTAATTGAGACCTATGAAGTTTTATTGCATTAAGCACAGACTAAACAACTACATATAAGGTCTTAGGAGACCAGTGTAGTGTAAAGATTGATGAAGTAAGTCACAGTGTGGGCATGACTTTGTAGAACATACTGTTATAAAGTACTAGGACGTAGCAATAGTGTGATCTCTAGTCACAGCCAATGGAAAACCCAATTTGTAAATATTGGTAAGACCATCATCCCTATTCGAAGCTATATTAGGAGGCTGGTAGAACCTGCTCGCCCTATGATAACGTTCAACAACATTTATACTGGTCGCTTTACTTTTTGGAAGGGGGAGGTGTAGAAATGGGGTTCGGGTCCCAGTGAAGAAGTCAGGCGAAGCGTCCACCCATTAAAAACATAGAAAATTATTTTATTAGCACTCCCTCACGTAATGCTTGTATAATTATTGAGAAATAATTCGCGCACATATATCACACATTCGCGCAAATTTTTTTTTCTACGCTTATAAGTATCAATTTGACAAGTACGATGTACTGATCTTTTTGAAAGTGAAATAGTAGATATATAAAATCATCAATTCCGTCAAGCCAGGACATTTGAGGACAAGACAACGAATAAAAGGAGTCAAATCTGTATGAAGGTATTGATTGTTGTTTTGTTACGGCCGCAAATTGGATTGGAAATTTACATACGTATGTAAGCACTACTGGTTCCTCAATAATAGTTATTGTTGAAGCTACTTATAACTGCTAACATTTGATTAAAAAACCAAAGTTATGATTTGTTCATCCAAGGGCTGAGCTATTATCAAACCTCAAATGGACAGCTGCCGGAGAATTACGACACAACAAACCTAATACACATAATCTTCCTACAAAAGCTGTAGTCAAAAAGTAGTTGTACAAAAGACATTCTTGTTATTGTACTTATATACTGGAGCTAGCCAAAGGATGCCTCAGATGGGGTAGGACTTCTCAAGAAGCAGCATGTCACCTACACCAAAACCCAAAGGAAAACCCTGGAATATCTGTTACAAGTTCATTTTTTTGGATCAACCCTAGCAACAGGTTCAGTCCACTACGCGGCCAGTGTCGAATCGTCCCCATCGAGCTTCAAGCTTTGGCGACGTTATTTTTAATAACATATCAGCTGTCCATTTGTTCATCGGTCAATTTGTCAATTTAGGGCTACATACCGCTGTAATAGAAGAAAGTAGTTGTTGTATTTATCCCCAAGCAAGGCAATAGGCCCTAGAGCTGTCTAACTCATATAGACCAACCAGCCTCATCTCCTTTCTACTGAAAACAATAGAGAGATTGTTAGGCCTTCATATCAGGTACAAACTGCACCAATCCTCTCACCTTCTCTTTATTCAGTTTGCTTACACGAAAGGTAGATCAACATAGACTGCCTTACACAATCTTGTTAGTAAGATTGAGGAAGCCCTTCACGATAATAAAATAGCTTTATGTGCTGTTACTGACATAGACGGTGCTGTCGACAACAATAGGGGGGTCTGGATTCTCATGCTGTTAAGTGAGCGGATGATATGCTAAAGGAGCGAGAAATAACATTTACTCTTGGCAACACGGATGATATGCTAAAGGAGCGAGAAATAACATTTACTCTTGGCAACACCTCTTTGTGCATTAGGGCAGCTAAGGGGTGTACTGTCTTTGCTGCTCTGGTACCTATTACTAGATGAACTCTTAAACAAGCTTAGTGAGCTTGGTCACCGAGCAGTTGTAAATGCAGACGTCCTTGCAAATGTTATCACAGGGAAGCTCGACTCGACTGTGACTGATTTAATGAGAGCAATTCTGAGCACTAATTGGTGCACTAAGGAAGACCTGCCAAGTCCGTTCTTGGGCCGTTCACTAGAAGGCAATATTTGGGCCTTGATTCAATTTCGATTCAAGGCACGATCATTGAATACGCCAATGAGATGAAATACTTGGTCTTATGACCGTTAAAAAAATCTTAATTGGAACGCTGACCTTGATTATATTCTAAAAAAATCTACACGATCACTACGGGCCTGTCGAAAACTCTTCGGAAGGACTTGGGATCTCACCCCGAAGATGGTTTCCTAGTTATACAGTACGATTGTAAAATTAATTTTTAGCTACGCCGCCTTGGTCTAGTTGCCAAAAGTTCAACAATAGACGACAATCGCCAAATACAGCAAGCTACAGCGGCTTGCCTCTCCAACACCTGCCATGGAGGCAATAATTGGACTTATTCCCCTGCGCATCCCTTTTATAAAATCGGCTGCAATTAGCGGCGCAGCTTACGTCTAATGTGCAGGCGGGTGATAAGGGTCACATGACTATCCTTAAGCTCATTCCTGGAATATAGGTATGCAACGTAACGGACCACATGACTATAGAACTGCGCTTTGGGAGAATATTCAGGACTCTATATCCGTTAGACTGGAACAGCGATGATTTAAGTCTGGACCCTAGAAGTTTTAAAGTGTGAAACACAATGTGACGCTAGCGCTGTAGCCCAGTCTTGCATACTTTTAACTTTTGACATTTCCGAGTTAGTTATAGTACCACCTACGAGCGCCAGCTACGTATTGTATTCCAGGTTTTAATGGTGCGCTGATGAATTCACCTATAGAAGCGTCACATCTAGAAAGATCATTTATGCATAGGCTAAGCAGCAGTGGGCTGCGAACAGAACCCTGAGGGACACCAGATTGCAATGGTAAACGGTTACATAATACTTTATACCTTAACCGTTTGACTACGACCTCTTATATACTACTAAATTCATTAGTAAGTTCCGAAAGCAATTTTGAATAATTCACTCAATTCAATTCAAAATGAGGAAGAGTTTTTAAGAGAGATTAATCAGAAAGGTTCCTTTCGACAAAAAGTTCGACATTTAAGTATTAGTTTTCACTTATTTTCCCTGTATTATATCCCTAATCACCAAGTCTTTACGTGTTTAATAGTGCAAAATAGTTATGATAAGATTAATTGGGCGTAACTGGTATGAAGTATTAAAGCAAGACCGTTTTGTTTTTCACGGGAATAAAAATATGCTAAACATCTGCATAAAAGCAGTCCAATAGTCACGTATTGCAATTAATCTGTGCAGAATCACAAAGGTCATATTATTCATGAAAACATAAAAAGCGAAATGTTAAGTGAAAGGTTTAATGGCTGATTTAAATTATCTGACTATTGCTGTTGAGTTATTTTATTCGTGAAACCGATTAAAAAATAAGAAATGCAATACAATGATCTCATTCCTACGATATAGTCTTAATACATTGGCACAACAGCAAAAGTAAGCCAAAATTTCAAAAATTCTATTATTATTACTATTATTAGGTAAATGCAAGAATTTTAGCTGTTTTTATCGAATGAAAGTAAATCATATATTTTTTTACTCTATTAAAATAAATCAATCACGTATTCTTTGTGGTTACAAATGCACTTTCTGATTGTTCAATGAGCCAATGAATCCTTTCTCAAAATAACGACCCTCTAAACTTGAATCTTGATCATCTGCATTTTCATATAAGAAAAAAATATTAATATCCTGAAAGACTTCTTGGAAAATCCCTTATTCAGTTCAAATAAAGAAAGAAAAATCTCTGATATGTTTAACAGATGGCTTCAAAATTAAATAAAACCCCACCCTGAGGGCAGCCCCTAACGACGGACATTGAATGCATCAATCGACATACAGCCTCAAAAGAAGTGCTATCAAACACTCCCTCAATGTCAAAGACAGTCGCCCCCGCTGTTTCTTTATTAAATACAGTTCTTTCTAAGCTGTAAAGGTAGACCACTCAGCGTGAACAGGCCCGTAGAGACAAACTTCGGGCCCCGGGGGGTACCACATACGGGCCCCCGTGAAAGGAATTTCTCGCCTGAGCGTGACATAATCCTGACGGAAGTGTAGCGGAAGTGGGGAAGTTTCTTCCAATAGTCCTACCGATAATGATTTCCATCGTTTTTAGAACAAAAAAGGTTAGACTAATTGGCTAATAAAGGCTTAGTGTAACCTGCCCGGCCGGTGTAAAGGTCAGTTTGACAGATCTCTGAGCAGTCAGTAAATAGCCAAGTACAAAAGTGGCTCTGAAAAGCTTGCAGGAGTAACCAGTTTGTGGCCCTCTTGTAAGAGTGCAGGATAGATCCAATCTGTACCGGGTGATTTAAAAGGTTTAAAGTATATGAAAAGATTCCAGATGGCGTGCCACCAAGGCCTGTATCGGCTTGCAAATTGTATCGGTTCAAAATTTAGCTCCTGCTTTTTGCAGTGATTTGCCGTATTTTGGAGTCGCCAGTAATTTTCTTGAAAACTTATTGATATATAATATATACTCATCTATTGAATAGAAGCTTGCAAATTGTGTAATTTGGAGACAGAGGTCTTAAGTGGACTACATCTTAACAATCTCGCGAAGCACAAAGCATAGCTGCGTAGGATTAACAAGATATTATCAGCGTAATTTGTATTACTATTGCGTTAACTATTATTAAACATATGTTCTTAATTGCCTCACTCTTGCGTAAACATTACTTTATTAAATTACCGTACCAACTCCCTGGGAATCACTATATTTTCCACACCTTATTTATCTTATTAAATTTACAAAATCGGTAAGTGATACAAAAGATAGGGATTACTGGGAAAGGAGAATAATTGAAACGTTAAATTTGACCAAGTTTTAATATATACAGTGCTGTGAATAATTATAGACTCAAGTATAGTTTTCGATCTCTCATAAAAACAGACAATAACTTTAAATAACTGTGCTTTTTTTAATAATAACAAAATTCAAATAAAAGAATGCTGTGAAAAATGATAAACTCATTCATTTTTCTTTTACATCTAATAATCGACTCGGAACACTAGGCTATTTAAAACTCTATCGAAAATCTTATTCCACGCTATTCTTATTCTTTACTTTTTCAATGGATGGCTTCTTCTGATGATACACTTTCCTCGCTTAGATGCCCCATAAATTTTTTATAGAGTTCAGGTCGGGAATTAACGCTGGCGATGGTAATAATTGGATTCCGTAAGCCTGAAACCACTTTTTGGTAGAGGCACTCGTATGGTTGGCAACATTATCCTGCTAGAAAATAATGTTTACTTTGTACTGTGTGTTTCAAAGAAGGAGAAGGCTAGAGAATAGAAAAAGTTTTCTGTGGTTCCCCCAATAACATGTTCAGGCATGAAAAATTATTTCATAGAAATGTTTCGGAACAAATGTTTGAGTCTATAATTATTATATAATATATAGTATTAAAAGTTATAGAACTATTTCTTGAAAATAATCCTAAAATCTTTAAATTGTCATATCGCCAAAATCGTAATAGATACATCTTGCAGGACACAAACTTTATTATTAATTTTCCATGTTTTCATCAACGAGGTAATAACATCTACATATACATGGGCGTAGCCAAAATCGTTTGTGTTTGTGTCGATTTTGATATTTGTTTTTTGTCTTATTATATTCTGTCATTTTTGGTCCTCGCTGTCCAATTATTGTTTATTTTGTAATTCGATGCTGTGCAGTATAGATTTGACAAATAACATTAAATTTAGAGCCCCCCATGAATTTAAAACAAATTTTACGGCGCTGATGTACAAAGAATAATCAGCACTATTTGTTACATATATTATCAGCTTGTACGTTTGATCCGAAAAGAGTTTGTTAATCAAGAACCATAAATCACGTACAACTGCACTCTAAAGACCTTTAGAAGATTAAGTACCTATACAATATTAAGGCAAATTAGTGACCTTGACATGATTACCGAATCAGTTTTCTAACTAACTAAATGTTCAGAAAAAATAAAGTAATTGATCATCTGTACGTTAAAGTAAAAGAAAGGTACAACACCTTGCCAACGATAGTCAACGGGTGAGTGGCAACAGAAATGAGCGTTTTCCAATTATTCCAAAACAATTAATCAAGCGTAACCCGTCAGATCGATAGCATAAGACTAGTGGATGCAGATGCGCATCAAGATCTCTGGATGCCATAATTACAACTTACAACGTCTTCTATTCTCCGTTTTGCTATAAGAACATTTCACAATCCACTTGTATCACCTTTTCCTTTCCGTTTGCGACAACGACCTCTCCTCACGTGTTGTAGGATCTTCAAGGCCAATGTAAGATTCAGACGAGCTATTTCCAAAGTAAGTGGCCACTGGTCAGTTACCGCTGGTGTCTGGCGTCACATTCACTGTGCGTAATTGTTATTATCTTACGTGCGGAATGCACATACACATTTTGTAAGAGGATTATCTAATTACTGAGAGTCACGGTTTAATCTTAAACTCATATAAAATATTTTATCAATGTCATAACGACTAGCCGGTCCTTGATAAGGTTATATGGCGTTTCCTTATTATAACATTACACGATCATTGACTGGACGACATTCAAAATGGAAAAAAATTAGGGATTAGAACTAGGCAAACATGACATCCTTAAATTTTTAATATTTTACCAATCATTTCAGTCAGGTTGTGCACTTTTCAAAATTCAAATTGTCGTAATGGAATTTAGAGTATTGAAAATAAATTTTTACCAGGTGAGCCTATAAAGCTAAAACCGGTGCAATTTTCTTGTTTTCGAAACAATTTCCGCCATACTTCGCAACTCATTTGAAGAGCTGTTGTCCAATGATTCTTTCTCAATTAAAAAAAAACTGCGCCGCATTTACTTTAACGTAAAAAATGTTAGAAATATTGAAAGCGTAAGTCAAAGATTATTATTTGTAATAAAAAATTCCTTTCTTCCTAGCTGTCGACTATCAAGACCCAAGATTCCTTTGTCGAAAATCTTATTTGTTCAAAGCCACTTAAGTCTTGTTTTGGTTTTTTCTATAAAGGTACTTCTTATGTACATTCCTGTAGATATGAGTCATACTATTCAAGAAATTGTCATGGTCTAAATTTTTATTCAGGGTACTTTATATTTTACTTTAACTAAAATCGCAAATTGTTTGAACTCCTATTTAACGTTATTAAAAGTTATTTAATTTATTCTTTACAGTATCCTAATACAAAGGCGCTGTTGAGCGACGAAGAAGTCCATGAACTTGACCCCGAGAAGAATCGTAATCAGTTATTACCAAGCGAGATCAACTCTATTCCAGCAGCAGGGAAAGATTTGCTCATAAGACTGCTAGAACCGGATCCCAAATTTCGTTTAAAATCAGTTCTTGGTTTACAAAAAATAGCGATGTATAAAGATTTTAAAATTGAAATCGAGCACGTACAAAATGTAAATATGCAACAGCAGTTGAAGCTAAAGACTATGAAGGGTGTAAGCTGTGAACTTTGTGTTGCAGAATTGCTAAGAATGCCTTTAAACCATATCTTCGCCTTTTTCTGCATCTTGTTACAACACAGAATGGTTTTTTATAAAGTTAATGAGCATATTAGCTGAGTTTTGTGGTTATAAAACAGAAAGGGTGAGTTCAACCTTTTAAGGTTCAGGTAGCACTCGCTGAATAAGCTACTTCGTGAAGTAATCTTTTAGCAATGATTTGAAGAAGTTAACTTGACGGGACATTGCCATAAATATATAAAATGTTATAACAAAATGTAGACCAAGGTTCGAACTACAACTATGGGTAGTGCAGGTAGGTACATTAGAAATCCAAACGAATTCAAAAATTCAGAGGTTTAAAAATCAATTTTATTTAATATATAAACCTTTCTTTTAGTATTGATATATTTTTTTATTTATTTAGGATTACATGAAAGGAATTTCGAACAAACTTACAGCTAAATACAAAGGACAATAAATTTTAACTAGGCTGACCTGACCCATCAATTGGCATTTTATTAACCCTGATTTGAAGATACGGGGCAAAGCTGTAACTGGTTCATTCAGTCCATAGTTAGCACGGTGATGCGAAATATGGAGGAAGTCATGACTCCTCAAGGAGCGTGACGGTACGAATATATTAAAACATTTTAGCAATTCAGGAGAGTCAATAGCCCCCTGCAGACATTCGAGCGTAAAAACAGCACTGGCGTTATTTCATCTAGTTTCTAGAGAATCCAAGGATAACAAACTAAGTCTGTCAGCGTAAGGAGATAAAAGACGATCATTGTTCCATGGAAAGTTACGCAGAGCAAACCTTAAAAACCTTCGCTGGACGGACTCAATGCACTTAACATAGACCCCATAAAAAGGAGACCGCACTGGGCCAGCATATTCAAGAATTGGCCTAACAAATGTACAATATAGAATTCTAGTGATATAGGGATCATTAAAATCTCCACCTTTTTATGAAGCCCAAGGTTGCATACAACAATAGCATCAATGTGATCGACAAAAGAGAATCGAGCAAGACACACAAGTCTTTGGATTTGTCAAGTCTATTTAAAGCGTGTCCATCCATTGAATAGCTAAACAGCCGAGGATTTCTTTTACGGGAAAAATACATGACAGTGCATTTCAACACGTTTAAAGAAAGGCAGTTGATGGAACACCAGTTGCAGAAGACATCCAAGTCAGAGTTCAGGAGATGGCAGTCAATATCATTCGAAATTGAACTAAATAGCTTCGCATCATCAGCATAACATAAAGTTCTCGAATGTGATCGAATTAGGGATACATCATTGATGTATATATTGAATAATAAAAGACCCAGGAGACTACCTTGTGGCACCACAGAAGTGAGTTGTGAGCGCTCAGACAAATTCGAGCGTAGCCATTGAACAAAACCCGAAGGAAAACCAAGAATCGACAACTTGTGAAGGAGAGTTTTATAATTAATTCGATCAAAAGCGTCACTACGGATGCATAAGTTAAATAAGGGGAGAGGACAGAGACAAAAGACATACCGCATCGGTTTACGATAGCAGGAGGAATGCTATCAGGGCCATTCGAGAAACTGTCAGTTAGTTAGAAATTTGTTTTAAACCATTAATAAAGAAATATAAAGTTAAGGTAATGATCGATGGATATTTCATTAGAACTCGACTCCATTACATACGTCAAAGAAGATAGTGGCACAGCCTACTCTAGATACAAGCCTGGAAAACATGACAGTTCGGCCATTTTACCACCAAGCGTTTCGTCATTATTTCATTTTTGTTGTACCACAGATAAAACTGCACACTGCTGATGTCATTGGCGCATTTTAAGCTTAATACTTCAACAAAACGAGCACAGGAGAGTTTTCCCTTTAAAACACATGAAAATTGTATAAGAGAGACACTTTTTATCGTGTTCACATGCTCAGAACATATGTAGGTTAACCTCAAGTAAAATCCAATTTAAGACTTTAAATATATTGCGAGAAATACTACGAGAAAGTACAATTCCCCAAACTTTTCCTTATGGCTACTGTGGCAAGTTTTGGTTTGTTTACACCACCACTGCTCAGCCGTTAATATAAGCTTCCAGGCTTGTTTCTAGAGTAGGCTATTTTATTCCACCCCACATATGGACCATCATCACCATGTGATTGTTTTTATGGGGATATTTAAAAATAAATTTAATAAGAAAAAACTTAAAATGTATTACAACTGCTATAACGAGAGATTAAATTGATTCCTTTAAAAATGGTGCAAAGAGCATTAAAACGTTGACCACAAACCTCTGAATTTTTAATTTTGTTAATGTTTGAATTCGTTCGGATTTTTTATGTATATACCTGTATATTATGTACATACTGCAGCATCAAAAACAAAAATTTCAATTGGCTTACTCCCTTTACTATATAATATTGTGATTTTTAATGCTTTTCTTGTTTATTTAAGATTTCACCTATGGATATATTAAAGAAGTCGAACATTCCTTTGTACACTTACCAAGGCCGAGAGGATAACAGTGATGTTTTTAAGGACTTTTTATAATAACATTCTTTCCCTAGTATTTGTTTGGACTGGTTGGGTGCATTTAACGATTAACTTTACTACTGCGCAATTGTGCAAAGCTTAAAAGTATTTTTTCTAAACTTTTAAATTTATTTATTTTATAAAAACTAAAAATATTAAATGAAATTTATCTATCCGTGATATAATAATACATATACTGTAAAAGAATATGAAATTCCGTCCGTTTACTGAAAACGCAATTAAGTAAATTAGTTAATTTATTTTTTGAACTTATTTTTCTAAATTGCAAACATATTCAAAAAAAAACAAAAGAACAAAATCAATAATCAATTATTTATTGCCATAAAAGTAGCATATCGTAGGTGCTTTAATAGTTTAAATCACAAATATATGAGAATAAATGTTTCCAAGTTCTTCTTCTAAAGCGGAAGAACTTTCAACAATACTTCTTTTAATTATTATTATTTTTTATTTTAAATAATAAATGTAAAAAGCTTCCGTAATGCTAACAATCTCAACTTGCTGTTAGTGTTTTCTCGCTATCCCGTGTCATTCACCTTATTTCTTCCTTAGTAATTCCTCTTCACAAAAATGGTGAAAAATGCGAAATTTCGAACTACAGACCAATTGCTAAACTTTGCTGTATTTCCACAATTTTTGGGGCTATTATTGGCGATATTCTTTACTTTCAATACAAGCCGTTTCAAGCTGTTCAACGGAGGTTTGTTAGGTTCGCACCTCGTGGTCTTCCCTGGAATAGCTGCCTTATATGTATTACCACTTATGTCGATAGACTTAGACTGTTCATTTGGATATTCTTGAAAAGAGACGCTGTAACTCCTAGTTTATGTTTCGACTTCACTCGGGGAGTCTTCTCTGTACTTTTGGCATGTTTTAAGTTATCAATTCCGGTTTTGATCCTTGAGGAATCACAACTCTTTCAAGTGTTTTAAGATATCAATTCCGGTTTTGATCCTTGAGGAATCACAACTCTTTCAAGTACCTTAATTTGCTGCAGTAAATAGTGTAAACAAACAACAAACCTTATAAAGGGGTTAAGTACATAACGACCATCTATTCCTGCACAAGTAATTCTTTTCAGCCGTAACTACTACATGCTTCAAATGTTTCTTATTTTCATAAAATAGTTGTGGGTGGAATAAGTGATAACTTGTCGGCCTTCCATTCCGAAGGTCCTAGGTTCGAACCCCATCGGCGGAGATCCATGCTTATTTTCTGCTGACAACAGATTGCGAATTCGAAAGGCCATTAGGGGTTGCAGAGGAGGTGGTTCGGCATCCATCGTAAATTGTAGATTCACTTGATCACAGGAAGCATATAACAAATTTTTCGACCAACGCACTTGCAGCCTATTCAAATTTATTACTTAGACGAGGGGATACAAGCCCATTCTTTCCCTTACTTAGGTAAATAAAAGGAACTTTAGTTCTCTGTTACCTTTATCTTACTTTTCACTTTCAGGGCGCAGATGGAGAACAGAATCACAGTGACGTAACAAATTTTTGTCTCGAACCGGGTGAACGAATTACTAACATGCTAGTATAGTGACGAACTCGCTATATACTAGCATGTTAGTAATTCGTTATTCTAAATCTGGCGAAGCCTTCGGGTATTGGCTTATGGGGTTTTTTATGTTAACTGAGGTAAATATACACTACTAGAAAGTAGTAAAAGTTTGTGAAATCTTTAAAATAGGTGAGTAGTAGTAGATGATAATTAAACTCGAGATCCATAGTTTTCTAGTATCCAAGACATTTCCTTCTGTTCAAAAATCAATTGATTGAATTATAGATATGATAGAATTATATTAAACAACAGCTTTAAGTCGCTCCCAACACTATACTCCAGGTCAAATATGGACGTATTGTTAAATTTCGGGAATCTTTCCTAAGCAAAATAACACCAATATGGAACAGTTTACCATCTTCTGCAGTCTTATTACCGAATACGATTCGATTGCAATCGATCGTAAATATAGAAAATTTAGAAATGAATGCAAGTAGAAAGAGATATTGTATTTGCGTGAGTTGCTAGCTTTTGGTTCATTCAATTTTAAAATTTCCTATATTTATGATCGATTGCAATCGAATCGAATTCGACAACGGAAATTTCAAACCTTCCCTATCATCTCACCATCCTTTTAGTTGTGGTGTCTTAATTTTTCCAAAAACTTTTTCCTGGAATTTTTGCAGCGTCGAATTACGTAGAACATTTAACCAAAACTTGTAGTTATAAGAAATAATTCAGCCTCGACAACATATAAAATTGCGCTTTAAAACGACTCTGTTAGTTACCAATATAATATAAGTATTTAAATCACTGTTACTTTCCAAAAAAAAAGTGGAAAGTAATCAGAATAATTCAACTTGTTCATGAAATCAACGATTTCCGCCCCATAGAATTGATTTTAGGTTTATAATTGTTAGTGATCTTACCATGAGTAAAAGTTTTGTTTTTGGGAACTGATATACATATATATTAAAGGATTGTTTCTTAACAGACATGAGAAATTACTGATTTATTACGAAAAGGTTCTTTGC
This sequence comes from Leptarthrus brevirostris, assembly GCA_964036015.1. Classification (NCBI taxonomy): domain Eukaryota; kingdom Metazoa; phylum Arthropoda; class Insecta; order Diptera; family Asilidae; genus Leptarthrus; species Leptarthrus brevirostris. Next base: position 147,963,180 of record OZ038374.1, read on the forward strand.
GGACGCAATAGGACCAAATCTTAAAAATCTGTGAAATTCGCATACGCACATTGTAGTTCAAACGTTATATGCATTAATAACAACGCATTGAATCGCATCACTTTGCAAATCAAAATTATTTAGAAACGCAGCCAACTTCACTTTAGTATAATTGACTTTTGACGTTTATTGGGTTTCAGTTTTGTGAAAAATTTTTCTTTTGCCGTAAAGTAGATTTTTAGGTGCAATTTCGCCACTCAAAGTACACTAATTATCAAGTTCTGTAGATTAATTTATCAGCTATATAACAATTCTTAAAATGTGACATCTAGCTTAACCATAAAGCCTAATTTTGTGTCTGACAGAAATGGTGCTTGTTTTTAGTCAATAAGACACCCTTGAAAAAACTCAGGATGTCGACTGAACACACGTTTATTGGAACTTGGGAGGTAAAGAGTTTTTAGTAAAATGATAGAAATAATAATATAACGGAAGGTAAAAAAAAATAATTTTTCAGATCGTTGGATGCAGCTTCGAAGGAAAACCTGAGACTTCTGGTTTAGAAGGGTAAATATCATAACTTCAACTTCCTTAGTAACAAATTTTATAAGCCGCAACATCTCGCAAAGCAGATGCTATTTTTATTTGTAATTTGAATTTTTCGAACCGGAAAACAGCCTTGCTGTGATCTATGTACATTTACCAGTGATATATGTACTCGGTTTTCGGTCACAGAAAATATTTTATGAAATTTTGCTTAACGATTTAAAGGTGTAAATATTCTGCAACAATATCGCAGCTATGAATGCGAGAATATCGATCAAATTTTGTCTTCTTAGTTCGTCATGTAAGCTAATTAACTTTTAGAGTTCGTTGCAAAATCTCCATTAATTTCTAACATTGATTATGAAATCATACTAGCCTTAAGTAAAGGTCACATTAAAATATATCTTTTCGTTGACGCGACTGCGATTAATACAAATCTCGGCTCGGCTCGACTCAACCAAAAAGAGCAGGAAATAAAATAGCAGTGCACAGCTCTGCTATAATCCGAGTAGCAAAACCAGATTGGGTGCAGTACTCTACTCTTAATAGCTGACTATCATTTTTTTTTTAACTTAGAACAGAAAACGAAAGGATGTGCAAAATGCTCAAAAAGTTTCCGAATTTTCCTTGCGTTTGAAATGTATGAATGTACTCGTTTTCACCCACCATGGAAGTAGTAAAATTTGTGACTCATTCGAAAAGGACACTGTTTTAATTTAAATTATGTTTAATGAAAATAATCAGTTCCACCGATGGATTTTAACCACAGTTCTTTTGGAAACCTAAAATACCAAAAAGTAGAAAAATATTTTAATTCGTTTCGTTCAAATAGAACGAAACGCGTTGCATTTAGTATATAGTTTTAATAATAAACAAGTGTTCACGAAATATAGTTTGTTTGTTTTTTATATTAAATATTTTTAAAATTTTAGTGGAGGCCCCAAGCAAAAACTTCCGTCAGCTGTCGCTGAAACCACCAAAGAGACCCAAAACTCTGATGACAAAACAGTCTTTTAAATGTCAATTGTCTTTATTTGTAAAATTACAGCACTTTTAATAACTGAACAGTGAAAATTATTCTATAAACACTTAAATGCGCACCCTCCAGAAAGCCCACATCAAATTGACATTTCGAAGGCGTATTTTTTACCCCTTTCCCACACCTTTCCATCGAACAAAAAATCGGAAAACAAGTACACGGTTTATCACTTCCTTTCGTTTTCTGTTCTAAGGTTTTGAATATATCCACGACCAAACCTGTCTCCATTTTTTTTTGCATTATTTGGTGATTATCTTTCAACAAGAATTCAAACACTTTCAAATAACTTGATCTTAAACGTCAGAAAGCTGCACTTTGTTTAAAGCAGGAGCAGAAAAGTTGACTCTAAAGTAATCTTAGATTTTTGCTCATTTCCCAAAGAACAAAGAGTATAGTACAAAATGGCTCTCTCTGGTTCGGAGTAGCGTCAACGAACAGATCTAATAATAAGTTTTGAAAAATAATGTTAAGTCGACGCCCGTCTAATTTTCCAACCAAAAATTCTGAAATAACTGCAGAATTCTATCATAATATGTGTTCGTCGTATTTTTAAAAAAAGTTGGCTTTACAAAAAGCGCTAAAATGCATAAAATAATATTTAGCTTTATATCGATTACGACAGTTTAAACAAACAAAACAACTGACCAACCACAACCGAAGATACTATATAAAACTTTCTAGACATTTCAACTTACGGGATCATAAGGACGGAGGATTAAATACTTTTGTTATAGCTCTGACAAACAAAGCAATTTTAACAGTTGCAGAGTTGTCTGCAGGAAATTAATAGGATTATACAAATCCAGCAACATATTACGACATTATTCACGGCCACCCTTTCATACCCTCACCCTAAATACAAAATTCTTACCATGGCGCTAGTACGTCAACGGGGAACAACATGAAAAGAATCGTTCAAGTAGGTCTACACGTTAAGAAGTTGAATAACGCCCTCCCTCCCAACCCTCAACCCCATAAATTCCTGCTACCAATGGCGGAACATATTCTATACATCAAAAGAAACAATCGGTCCACGCGTTACGAAGTTACCGCTATCCTAGGGCCACATTGTTTCCATTATTCCCAATGGGGGATCACACTCTATACAACAAAAACAGAACCATCCAAATTGGTTCACGAACTAGGAAATTAGATTTAACCCCCCATTACCTTTTTTTATACGATGTGGCCAAAGCCTAGGGGGACAACCCTTTGATGCGTTAGCATGGCTTTGTACGGGAGGGAATTAGGGTAAGGGGAGTGAGGAAATTTGAATGTCGTGTTTTTGCATTGCTGCGAGCTAAGACAACAGCCCAGAGATGGAGTGGATTTTTTAATTCAATTTATTTTTAAAAACCCATGGGGAGACCTGGTCTCGAACTCGGGGCCCATTTCATGGTGGTCGTGCCTCTCAACCATTTGATCCAACTAGACAAAATAAAATAACTAACACATATAGAACAAAGATATGAGGTAGATTTATAAGATCGCCACAAATACTATATCTTTGGTCACTCTCGCTTTGTCAAATACAAGCAAGGGCAAATGTTATTATTAGAGACCATATTCAATGGAAAATAAAAAAATAATAATAGACGCAACAGAAAATTAAAAACGGATCATCATATGTCAAACATAGAGCAAACCACACTTATGTTCGCAGTGCGCAAAGTCAGTCATATTTTACATAACGCTTTTACTAGTATTAAACTGAATCAAAAATGTAAAGCCTCCGCAATTTTATTGTATAATAAAAAATTTTTTAGGATAAAATTCAGGTTGGATGAAACTGGTGATATATCTTGGTACAATGATCTAGTAAGTCCTCTTCCTGAGTCCAAAGGCTGTAATACATGTTGTGAGTCCGCCAACGTACTCTTTAGTTGCGAAACATTCGACGTGAATGTCCTTAACCCAAGACTAATTTTCGGAGCGTTCGCTGGACATAGTATAGAATTTAATGTAAGTACTAAGAATTAATTTGTTTTGCAATCAATTGTAAATGGCCGATTTTTTTTTATAGACTCAAACCTTAACACCTGATGATACCCTAGTCTTAGAATGTGAAAATTGGTATTCATTGCTTTGCAAAAGGCTTAAAGAAGATCAAGCTGTTGGCCAGGAAAAGGAATTCTCATTCCTAAATGCTTTGACGGAGGCATATTTCAATGACGTGGTGATCAAAAGTTCAGATGGCTTAGATGTAAGATTGATTAAAGAACAAATTTGTTTTCTGTTCTTTATTATTTCGTTTTATTGTGTTTGCAAACTTAATTTGTGGGAAGTTTTTAAATTAAATAAATTATTATTTTTATCACACATTTTACTCTTTTTTTTTTGTATTACATTTGATTATTTCTTTCTATTGGTCGATTGATGGGTAAAGTTTAAGGTTTTATGGTATGGTTTTTTAATACAAGAGTTAATTTTTGGCTATCACATTTGACAATTATCTATTTTCAGTACCATGTTCATTCAGTTATCCTCCGTTTAAATGGGTTCGATTGCAGCATGTGTTGTCAGGCTGAATCTGTTAAACCTGATCGACCAAAAGTTTCTTCGACTACAAATGAAGTGAAAATCTCAATAACGATTCCAAATGCGTCTGATGAAGGGGAACTGTCAGAAACAATTCCAAAACTAAATTTATCTCCAATTCTCTTACATCCACCATCTTCCGATAGTCGAGCAATACAGAAAATGAGCAATTTGTCGACTTCTTTCAATTGTTTAGCGTCAGCGATTGTGGAAAAAGAACCCATAGAAAACATTTCAAAGTATCACACATCATCTTCAGATTCGAATTTGCAGTCAAATTCCAGTCGAAATATTTTTAATTTTAACAATGATATTTTCCTTACTCCTGTCGATAACCTGTGCAGTAATCGAAAACCACCATTATCTCCATATAGAGCAAGAAGCCCATCTCCTTTTCCCAGTGCACTTGAAACACCACCTTCCTCTCCTTTAACGCCCATCGGGGTCTTACACAATTTGCCTTCATTTATACTAACTCCAGTTCTTCACTGGTTGTACACAGAATCCTTAATGCAAAATATGGACGAGGATACTTGTGAGAAAATAATAAACTTCGCTGAAACACAGCCACCGCTCATAAAAATAGTGGATCCTTGTCGGAAGTACCTCAAACTTATTCGCCTAAAAAAATGTGAGAAGATCCTTCAAATTCAATTCAATTTGATAAAAATTTCCATTAACAGTCGTGATCGATATTATCATGGACACGCATAATGTGCTCAACAATATCATTCACTCAATGAACCCCGCATCCATTTCACACCAGCCTATAGCTTTTTTCAACGTATACAGAGACAGTCTGAGAGAGGGTGCTGTTGGTAAGTAAAAAAAGAAAAAGTACCAAGAGAAATTCTTAATGCTATTACTCTTATTTTTAGGATGTGCCAAAATTCTTCAGTTTTGTAATATTTTCATTAAAGATGCCGCTGACATATCTCGTCTTCACAAGCATGAAATTATCAAATATGTTCGCACACGACTTCCTATATTTATGTCACAAATTCATCAATTGTTAAGGAATGTTTTAAGTGTTTTTATTAGCTTAAGTTCTGACGAGAAATCTGAGTTAATCGTTTATGTAGTACCTAAGGTAAGTGGACAAGACGTGAATTATCTAAGATCCATTAGTTAATATTGCATTTCTTGACTTGACTTCACAATTTTGCAATAATAACATTCGTTTTGTGTTTGGGAAGGGTTCCTATAGTCATAGTGTTTCCAAAAATATCGGTGCCCCTACGATCACCATCTTCGAAAAATGACAGTACCTTATTCCCTATTAGTTTTATTAATATTGTAGTTAATAAAAAAGCTAAAATTTTTGTTTTAACAATGTTTCAATTAATACTAGAAGCTAATTTGTGAAAGCACAAAATATATACGAAAACTGCTCTTGACACGAGAGAGATTTACGAAAAAATTCAAAACAACACTTGCTTGCAACTCGAGCGTAAGAAATATTAGTTTAGTAGGTCTGCTATTTCTGAGCACATTTTGCGCAAATAATATGATTTTCCAAATACCTCTTATACCAGCTAGCACAGGGTTGATTTGGTGGCATGCGGCAATCAATTCATCAAATATAAATGAAGTAAGTTTTCAAATGTAATACTGCTCTCTTTCCAGATCGAGTCTTGGTTAAAGATTTTAACAAATGTGATAGAAGAAATCAAAAACTCTCTAGAAAAAATGTGCAAAGTAATTTATAGCGCACCATCTTAATCGAGAAAAATATAATTTTTATTTTTCGTAGGACTTAAAATGCTCACATTTAGATTTATCTATGAATAAGGATGAAGCAGAGTATTATTCGACTAAGCGAAGAATGCAGGAAGATGTTAGTGTCTTCTCTATAACGAGATCCACCATGTTCAACGTGTCAAATGAGAAAAAACTACTTTCAGCAGATAATGACTTGAAGTTCGTTCTTTACATGTACGAGGTGCGTAAAACGCGAGATATCTACGGACGAATTGCAGCTGCTTTGGACATAATTCGGGAAAAGAAGTGAATTTGAAAATAAGTCATTTCAGTAATTGCTTAAAAATTATTTTGTAGATCTGCTTTTTGCGAGATGAATTTTGCAAATAAGAAAAGTACAATTCATCAAAACTTAGAACAACTTATTTTAGACATTCCGACCTATATTCTACTGATCGAAAACATTTCTGACCGTCTTGACGATAAAATCGGTTGGAAGGAGTTTAAATTTTGTTTTAAATTAGCAACAAGCCAAATAGTAAGTAGAATTTATAGATTTGCCTTTACTTACAATTAAAATTTATTGTTGCTTTCAGAATGGAGTTATCATAAAACTTTTGGACCATAAATCGGCTCTCAGTGAACCCATTAATCATGTAAAGAATGTTATTCACCTAAAAACTATGAAATTTTGACGCTTTAGTTTTAGATTTGCAAGCTGGTACAGAAGCAAGAATTTACTACATCTTTAATAGATCTGGGACTTCTAGAACCTACAAATATTTTACAAAATGATTTAAGGAAATCGACTGATAACGAGAGATGCGACATATACGACTACAAAAATGTTAAGGTAAACATTTTTTAAGAGAGTGTCGTGCAGAATGTAGAGGCTATTTTCATTGCAGTTAAATCTTATTAAAAATTTATGTGAACCGCCTATTGCAGCTATTAGTAGTCTATCGAAAAATGCGTTACGGCTGTTACATTCAGGTCAATTAGCCGACATGGAGTTCGAAGTGCATGTTATCCAAAATAGCTATGGAAGCTCGACAGAGATGGAGAACTGTCGGCAAATTCATACATTTCGAGCACATAGAGTTGTAGTTTCAGCGCGGTGGGTGTCAATTACAGTTACTTATAAAAATCTACTTAATTACATTTGCTTGCTTTCTATCCCTTACAGTTGTGAATGGTTTAAAAAAGCTCTTTTATCTGGAATGCAAGAAAGTATTAAAAGGTGAGTTATAGTTTAGTAATGCATTTAACAGCTTAGTATGCGTCTTAATCCATCCATTTAATTTGCGATCATATTCGGTCCATTTTTGTACAATTTCAGAAAAATTGTTATTTCTGATACGTCACCTGTGATATTTAGACGATTATTACTTTATTTGTATGGAGCGCCAATAGACAAAACCGTAGGGGCTGAGCAAATTTGTGAATTAATGCTCCTGGCGGATCGTTACTCTGTCGATGATCTAAAGGTTTTGAATTTCTATAGACATCAAAAATGCATAAAAAACCTCTGTCTCTCAGGAATTATGTGAAAATACACTCAATGCGTTAATTGACGAGGACTCAGTGTTGTGTTTACTTGGAATTGCAGACAGATTTATGGCTTCAGTTTTGAGGTCGAACTGTTTGTCTTTCATATCGCAACATGCGAACCTAGCCAAGTCGGATATGTTTAAAGAACTGCCAACGTCAATTCAGGTAATCAGTACTAACTAATATAAAAATATTTCAAAGCCATTCGGTTTATTAGATTGAAGTGCAAGATTTAATTCAATGGTACGGAAGAGTTCCAGAACCTTGGGGTGATGGATTCAAACCCAGAAGCAGTTCACGCCATAGTCTGAAAAGCCCGTCGAAATCGCGGCCAAAATCAAGGAAGTCTTCGCCATCATTGATGTGACGATGACTACTATGTAAGAGACAATCATTTAAATAAAATTTTAAGTGTAATTGTGAGCTAGTGGAATCTTCCGCCTCAGACGGAAGACTTATTTAACTAATTTCAAATAGTGATGAATTTCAAGTCTATCACTTCGTTAAAAACTAATCTAATTTTCAATTTATTGTTGTTTAATTCGAGTAATTCCATATGATACAAAGAAATATATCGTCTTTTAACCTTAAAGTTAAATTTTTATTGTTTATTTATTCTAGTTCCTATTCCTGTCCTCCACTTTAGGAACCACATGATTTTGGCGAAGTTTTCGTTAAATTCAATAGAAGAAAAGTATGAAGATGATAAAGGTTAGAGGTATTACTCTAACCTAGTTCCTTTTTGTATATTATAGGTATTATTATTATTAGGAAAAAATTAAAAATATCCAATCCAAGAGTCCATTTTTACCCACAGATCTATCTGACGTAATTAACACTAATTCTCCACGGCTTTTAACTATTTGAGGAGAACGAATGAGTTGAGCCCTATATCTACTCTTAGCTAAATTGTATTCAGTTTTAAATCTTACGAATTACTAAAACCCAATTAACGCAAAGGTCTGGGACTTCTATTTCATCCACACCCTTACTTAAAATTAACTCTTATCATGCCTTAAAATAAATTTAATGAACTGTTCATTATCCATTTCCAGAAAGATTAAACTTACAGCATAGGGTACGACCAAAGAAGGCGGCAATAGTGGATTTCGGTTACAACGGAGACGGAGTTGGATAAATTCGTTGAGCCGCACGACCTCCATGCCATGGGTGCCGGATTCGAGATCAGATCTCCCCGTGAGCTTTTATTAAAAAATTAAAATAATTCACTCCGTCTCTGGGATGTTGTCTAGCTCGCAGCAATGCAAAAACTAGACATTCAAGTTTCCTCACTTCTCTTACCCTAATTCTCTTCCGGCCAAAACCATGCTAACGCATCAAAGGGTTGTCCCCTAGGCTTTGGCCACAACGTATAAGAAAAAAACAGCCAGGCAGAAGATAGAACGCAGAAGGGGCCTGCGAAAAAGCGGGAACTCCACAGGTAATCAAGATCGATGTCGTCAACTAGACTAGGACTATAAACTTTGTCAGGATGTAAAGGGAAAACGCAATAAAATGCGGCAGATAAATGACCTCAAACACAGACAGTAGTAAAAGTGCGGCACCAAATAACTCAACAGCTCTCGGGAAAGCACTCTACCAACTCCAAAGATGGAAAGACCACTTTTTCAACGTCCTAAATTGATGCTTTATACAGGAGTCTGTAAAAATAAATACGCACAATAAGCAGAGTATAAGTATGAACACCTGTTTTCATTCAGGACAGAAATACGAACCGCAATTCAGTGGGCATCTTGCCCGAATTGTTAAAAAGCGATTCAAGCTTCTGAACATATGCATTACACCCAATCTTGAAAAAAGCCTGACGGACGGACGGAAGGTGTCACGGTAAAAACCAGGAAAAGAGGAAGAGGGGAGAGGGGGGGGGGGGAGTTACAATAAAGCTGAATGTTTGGTTTTACTTTTTTCACCTGATTAATTTAAATGTATTTATTGACACAAGGCGGTGGTGAGTTTTTTATGACTGAACTGGCGAAAAGTTCAAATGTTACTATTGATGAAAAATTTATGTTTAATATTTTGAATAAAATACATTCACCAATCACATCTTTCCCGAACATTTATTAAAAAAAAATTACGGTCTTAATAGGGGGGGGGGAGTTCGAACCCGAAATCCCCGTAGATCCGCCACTGGATGCTGGGGTGGCAAGGAAGTGTTTAAAAAGGGATGCCTTCTAATTGAACGGGATAACAAATTCAGAACTATGAGGCTCACTCGGTAAGGAAAGAATGTGTTCAAGAAAGAAATGGATACCAACATATTTAGTCATGACAATGTCTTGTCCATAACTAGAACTGAAATCCAGGAATAGAAATAGAACAGGATATAAACTGATAGTTGGTGCCAATTTTTTCTGCGTTCTGGCACAATTGATTAATGCTTTTGGCAAGCTATGTGTTTGTATTTTTTAAACTTTTTATTAAAAAATTCCATTGGTTAAAATATGTTTTAAAGCTCAAATCAAAATCTTGTACCAGACTGAACTTTTCCTTGAAAACCGGCATGCTTACGTAACACAATAAATTGGAAATACGTACATATAACGTTGGGTTCAGGAAAAGGTATCTCGATTCTGCTTTCCCTGTAAAATTGTTTATTCAAAATAGAGAGAGCTTGGGCGTGCAAGAACCGCAAAAAGGGTAAAACAGTTCTCGTTTCAGTAAACTACGAACAACTGGGAACCAACAATGCATCCAATTCGTACTGCACCTTCCATTTTCCAGATCCCAAAATATTCTGTAGAATCGAATTAGGAAGTAGAAAGTACCAAATTAGAACTTCTCACATTTTATGATTTCTGGCTGTTGTCTACACGACTGGAACTGGAAAACCAACAAATAAGGGGGGCCTGATAAGGGCGCATTCTCGTTCTTGTCGAAGGCAGTCGAGACATATTGACGCGTCTCATCTGGAAAACATGCCACTGGGAGATTGCGCAGAAGAGCACTTCACAATCATAGCCACGGGAGCTTTTCCTGCATATTTGCGTATCAAAAGTTTCCCAATAAATTTCCACTTACACCAGTGCAAGTCCAGCTAGGTAAATTTTCCAGGCTAGCCCCAGTTCGTTAGAAACTTTCGCCGTAGTTGTGTCGCGGCTTTCGTGATTTTTTCTTACAGAAATATTATTTTTGTAAGAAAGAACCAATTTCAACAACCTGGCGATTTTCAGGGCTTATTTTTTCCTAAAATAGGTAAAACATTTGTGTTTTCGGGAATTGAGTATTTTGACGAAAGGTCGTGCCCATTTTGAGCACATTTATACTTTTGCTAGTCGTGGTGTCCAGAAATTAAATCTGAGCAAGTTTGTAGTGAACTCGCTAGCATTCTTAGGCCACGTCCAGCAAAAGTTTGGTTTATTTGCCAATAAATAACGCGTTTAGGTTAATTCATCAAGTTTTGGGTATCTTGTGCTTTGTTTGCGTTCAATCTCGCCTAGGTAGATACAAAAATAGACTCCGCTGCGAGTGGCTTAGTATTGGAATTAATCAATCGCCAACGGTTGCTTGCTAAAATTTATAGTCTGGACTGAATAAGTGAATTTGTGCGAGCTCTTCAGGATCGATGGATTTTGGTGCTTTATTTATTCGGGCGAATTGCCATTTTTAGTGAAAAAAGTAAAAAGCGTGTAAAGTGCTCCGCTCAGATCAAAGGTGACGTACTTCAAAGAATTCATATACACTAGCTAGTTACAGTGTATGGTGTGAAAATTATCAGCCTCGGATACAACAGCCACTGGAGACTGACTGGTAAGTTTTCAAGGCTTTGTTATGGTGAACGTAATTTTCAAAGTCGAACCCCTTTTTCACAAAAATGTTTCGTAACCCTCTTTCAATTAAAATCAAACGCAACGTTTGGAAAAAAAAAGATTTTGATTGTTCATAATTTCACTGATAATGCTAGATAATTTTAGCGCTGATTTCTAGATGTCCTCGATAAAATAAAAGCCTGAAATTGCCGCCTCTAAAAGTAAATGATGCCAGGATCTGATATTACTGCCGTCCGACTAAACTCAGTACAACACTCCTCTGGCTCTGAGTAACTCTGAGTAAGGACGTGAGAAGGAGATCGATTTTTGTGCTTTTCATTCCGATGGTACATATGGCTTACAGTCGGTCTCCACACTATCCTGTTTTCGCACTTCCTGCGATATTCCTCTCCCGATTTTCATCATTGTACCCCCTGCGTTGCTTCTTTCCAGACTATTCACTCAATGTGGCCTAATGATTCCTTGTCAACACACTGCTCCGCTAATTTTTCTCAGTTTGTTATGTTTGTACAGGGAAAGTGATGAAGGAGCAGGAAACAGCCTGCAATATGGCAGTTCATTCCTTATTCCGCAGAAGGACCTTCCTGAAACAATCAACTAGTGCTACATTATTAGATTCTATCGAGGTAGATTGCACATTCATGTCGCCACTGTAATTTTTCTTCCCCATCGAATGGACCCGACACGTACTACATAATATGCTTCAACATGGGAGCAGCTATGTGCGCCTTATCGTTGTTTTGTGCGGGGCTGTGATTCTGCCTCAAAACATCGATTATGACGAGATAAGATTTGACAGACTTGTATGTGTGCGCGTGCTAGAAAAAAGTGGCATTTCATAAAAGTAAAAATAAACTACACAATCCCTGAGCCTGACCCCTTCTTGCTGGGATAATAACGCACAAGTTCCAGATCGCATGATAGAGTTAAATGGGGCTCGATAATTGAGCGTAGCGGGGCAGACTTCTCTGAATTAAAACGAAAAGTTGGTTATATAACAAATGACGTGAGTGATGACAAACTCAAGGACAGTTTCGAGATGCGGATCCCATAAGAAAGAAAATTTCGTGATGAATAGGTACGTTCCGCGAATAATGGTACAAAACTTGCATAAAAGTTTATGTGCTCAAAAAAGAGAATAATAGCAACTTTGGAAGAAGTCCTATTTGCTCCGCTCAGAAATATATAGGAGGAAAGCACAAAACTTCCTGAAAACGTGATATTGGAGGAACGTGTTTTGGGAGGGGGGATGTGCAACTTAAATGAGAAGTTGCTATGTTACCAGAAAAATTTCATTCTTCTGTGATTTATTTTTGCATTGGTTGTGGGTTGTGCCAGGATTGTCCTGTTGTTGTAGGAGTTCTTCGGAAAATGGTTTCATGGTTGGCTTTGATATCTACTTTCAAAGAACTCTTACAAATTCTATAAATCGAAAGCTGGATTGATTTACTTAATAAATGTTGGCTAACTATACTAAACAAAAGATTCAAAAAAGTATACTAGGTACAGGTATTGAACGAATACTCTATTGTATGATGGAAACCGATATTACACTTTACATTATCAAATTTACGTAATCATTGATGGCGTTTTTATGTTCGAGGTCAAACAGCTACAAAAAATAGCACTTAAAAAACTTGTCAGACCTAAAAGAATATTTTAATGTAGGACATATTATATACTAATTGTAGTATCAAAAGTTCCATAAACATTTTTTTTCTTAAATTTTTTTTAAAAGTCGACATCTGCTTTAACATCAAAATGGTTTTTTGCGATTAATATATACAGTCATGAAAAACTTAAGCTTATTGAACTTCACTACCGGTTAGGTTCGATTAAGGTGGCTGCCAATCCGTCCATTCTGATATAGAATTCTGTCACCAGTAGAAACTAGTTCTCGAAGCGCGCAAAAATATTTCAGCCCAGTCACGGAACAGGAAACCATTTTGAGTTTCTGATGAACTGAACAAGGTCCCTGACATCAGTAGAACCTTATTCGGCTTACTCTTCGAAAAAGGGGGAACCCAAAGACTCCTGCGCTGGGCAGTTGGAGAGAAAGTGGAGGATAGTTTCCTCTTCCTTCTCAATTAGCAACTCCTGCAGAAGTCATTTGAATGTGCGCTGAGCCTGATGGCGTGTATGCCGATGAAGTAGTGGCACGAAATGACAGCCTCGGCAACGCTTATAATATTACGTCCGAGTGCGAAAAGCGCTCTTTAGGTCAAGGATCGGCCAGATCTACCGGGTAGTGAGGCAGGGGTGTTCCCTTTGTCATCTGGCATTCGCAATCCTAAGATGCTCATGTAATTAACAGCTTACATGTGGCTAGCGGCTTTCCAAGCTGGTGATTTATGTCCGAGTCAAGGAGAGTAGTACAAATTCTCGCTAGCTCGTCAGCTCGTCAGTAACCCGGAAAGTCAGTATGCCCCGGTACCCATATGAGGACATTCAGATTTAAGTGGCATATTATGACAGTATTGGAGGCCCAGTGGGAGATTTAATAACAGCCTGACTGTCTGAGAAGATACATACATCTCCATAACTGGCGTTATGTTCATCAGACGGCCCTAGGCTACCTTTATAGACATGAATGATACCTCCACAAACTTCGTCTTCCAGCTTGGAACCGTCAGTTTAAAGATGCACTGACTCTCCCCATTGAAGAGAACCATCCTCCCATTCCGACCTGGTGGAGATATAGGAGTCAAATTAAGCGCTGAAAAATCGCCTGGGTGTGTTATCCCTCTAGTTCTCGTAACCCCTTGTGGGGTATGGGGCAGAAGAAGAACTTCAACCGTCGGTGGGATTCGAACCTGGGACATCCGGGAAACGTCTAACACCCTGGATTAGGGTAGTTTAATTAAGAAAGTTACTTCTCTCTCCGTCTCACAACAATTAGCCAGTCACCTAAAGCTACTTCAGGAGTCTGTTTCCAGCCGTCCCACGTGGACGGTGATGTCGGACTTCCTTCAGTACTCACAGTTACGGCACACACACACTGGATGTTAGCATGTTAGACCCCTTGCAAGTCTGAAGACATGGCTAATATTCCTAACCCTTACGAATTTTCAAATTGAGATTTTGCAACATTGTGCGCGGCAAAGTACTCACATTTTTCTACATATTTTTTTGTTTAAACTCAGTATTTCCTATAACCTCTTGTGTGACACGATGCAGGAGAATAGCTTCACCTAATTCGTTAACGAAATTGCAAGTAGGCCTTAAATTGAAGGTGGTTTTCGAACCGCTCAACATCATTTTGCAAGCTCCTATGACCTCTTAGTGTAATTTGTTGCCAGCAGAAAATAACCATTGGTAGCCACAAGTGGGATTGGAACCATAGATAAGTGTTCTTAAGTATATATGAATGCGAGGATTTGTAACCGCAACATTTTAACGGGAACGGTTGTTCCCTCATCAATTTAAAAAAAGGACGAATGACTATGTGTTATATTATGTGTATAATATAAAATGAAAGAAATGATAGTTATGTGTGAAGGCACTGTAATTTACTATAGTATGTATATACAATATACGAGCATAGAGCTTTAAAAAAAACCAATTGTGTAATAAAAATAAGATCTATATATCTATTATTGAGTTCAGTATCAGATAAAATGGCTAATTGACCGAATATCGATGATGAGATAAACTATCAGGACTGACTTGTCAGGAACACTTTGTTCAGGTATTAATATTTAAAGAAGTTCATCAGGTTGATAACCTTTTGGCGTCTTATAAAGTCCATCTTGAATCTTTCGTGACAAATTGTCATTAGCTTTTCTGGTTTCCGTAGAGTTTTCTGTAAGTTTCAAATAATCAATAGGCGTCTTGAATGCTGTCCAATACTAGACCAATCCGAAAGTTTGCTTTTTGACTTAACCTCGGCACAAGTTTTTTGACGTTGACCCCATTTACAAATGACCTCAGTCAAACGGGCCTGTTTTGAAAGTGTTCGTAAATATTAAGAGAACTCTGAATGACGAAAACATTACTTTTATATAAGCTTATGTATTCAGTTCAAAAATGTAAATTTATCAGCGAAATTTTGTGTGTAACATTTTGCCATTTATTGAACTATTAATGAAGATCATTAGATAGATTTAAAATTCTGCAAGAGTTTATACAGGAAGCGCGAAATTCTCAAAACAGAAAAGCAATTCAACCTGGTTTACAGCAAGTTGCCCAAATCGTATCTACCACCCAGGAAAGGGCAGTCTAAAGTGCAATCTACACAAATGAAAGAAAGACAGGATATGTTTCACTTCATTGAAATATGCCCAATCTTCCAAGAAATTAAGCTAGCCAGCTCTAGCGCACTACTGCTTTCATGCAACTAAATTCAGAACGGAGCATAATTTAATTATTGTGTCGTTGTTTTTAGATAAATTGTCCCGGAGGTCCCAGGTACAAGTCCTACAGCCGGCAAACCAGTGACGAAAAGGGACCCAAGAAAAAAAGTGGTCTGTTTCGGCTAATCCTGAAACTCTTATTGTGAACCGATGCATTAATTTCACTTATTTAAACTAAAATAAGGTACTGAGGAGATTATTTATTGATAAATAATCAGAGGTGACACAATGAAAGATGTCGTAATTCCTCAGGGAACGAGCCAGAACTGATATTTCAAAACATGCCAAAAGTTCAGAAAAGTCTATAGACCTCCACATGCAGTCGAAGGTAAAAAGGAGTTACCGAGTTTTTTTTCGAGGAAGTTATTCCAAGGAAGGTCGCGAAGAGCGAACCTAACGAACTTCCATTGAGCAGCTTCAATGCGATCGATATGTGTTGGATAGAAAGGTGACCAGACTTTAGATGCATATTAAAGAATAGGCAGGACAACAGTACAGTAGAGAATCTTCGTGGGATAAGTGTCACTAAATTCTTTTGACCATCTCTTCACGAAATCCAGAATCATATAAGCCCTGCTATTATTATTAATGTATTAAAATGATCCTCGTAAATAGAATCGGAATTAAGGCAGACGATCAGATTCTTAGTTTTTGTAATTCTAGTTAAGGATAGGTATCTATGGTGACATTAAAGTCGGAAGAAAGACGTAGATGCGCATTTGCCAATATTTAGAGGTGTAGGTGATTAGTGGAAAGTTTTTAAAGGCGTCAGATCAGAATTGGCATTGTCTGACATAGTGCGGAATATTTTGACGTCGTCAGCGTTACAAAGAATATTTGAGTGAGACAGAATCGTGGATGCATCATTGATGTAAATTATGAATAACAATGGCCCGAGGTGGGAGCCTTGCGGTACCCCGAAAATAATCCTGCTGAGTGCGATCAGATAAATACGAATTAATCAAATTTAGAAAAACCCGCGGAAACAAGAGAAGGGAGATTTTTAAAACAAGAATTCAATTTGTTCTGTCGAATGCTTTGCTGATTTCAGTGCAAATGCAATGGACTTGCTTACCATCTTCAATTGCGAAGATATAAAAATTGGAAAATGCTAATATATTGGTGGTAGTTGATCTACCCCTTATAAAGCCATGTTGGAAGAGCTGCAAGAAGAGCTTGTAATGGAAGTAAAGAACGGCGCAAATAACAATCTCAACAATTTTAGAAATACAGCAAAGATTAAGAATTGGTCTGTATCAAATTGATTCATCTTTTGCAAAACGCTTGGTGGAATATTAACGATGACATAGTTGATTAAACTTTTTAAAAACATTCTTGATTTAAAACAATAGAGCGATAGTTAGTAGCCCTGATGATGCCCCAAGAAGGCGAAACGTATAAGTTTCAAATTTTCCAAGTTATTATTTTGAACAAATATTGTGGAAGTTAATCAAGAGTGTCTTAAAAAACTTAAACAATTATGTCAGTTGGTCTGTAGTTCGAAATTTAGCATTTATCACCTCTTCTGTCCAGAGAAATAATTAAGAAGGCCTTTCAAGATTTCGGGAAAACTCCACAACGAGTTGACTGATTAAATAAACAACACCAAACAGGAGCAAGAGAAAGACCATATCTTTTCACGAATGAGCCTGGAATACCGTCAGGACTAATTGAATTGAAAGGCTCGCACCATCCTCGGTGTATATCATTTTCTAGTTCTTGTGAACCCTTCCCGCGCAGGCGGGCCAATAATTTCATTTGATTTAATAAAAAATAAATAAAGACGATTCCATAGCTTGCTGATAATACTCGCCAGTGCGATCGAACCACAGTTCTTATTATACAAATCCAATACGTTATTCCAGACACTTCTGAAGAGTGAATTTATATACTGTACAGTTGGATTTGTATTATATAAATCTTTAGTAACATGGACTATTGCATCCAATGATACTTGGAATGTACCAGTTTATTTGATACCAATTAAACTCATCTACAAACGTAAAACCAATTTGTTATCCTTTTGACTGAGCCTATTTTCAATTAGTTTGTTGTTATATGCCAATATTTATTGCTAATTTCCGGACCACTTCACAGAAAAGGTGTATATAGAAAAAACATGCAAATTTGGAAACTCAATAAATACAGAAAAAAAAAGAAATGCGGAAATGACATCACGAGTTCTTCTGGCAATTATTTATTGGCAATAAGTCAAAAATTGCGGTTCGTTTCATTTCAGCATAAAGCGAAGAATATGAAAAATATTAATTTAGATGGATTAAAGTGCTCAGACGTGGAGATGTATTTATTCATTGCCAGAAAAATTACAAACCGCCTGCTGTTTGATTTTCAGAATTATCAAAGCCAAATAGAAAATCAATTTCGTAAAATCGAACACAACTTTATCTACATATAACTTGTTGGAATGAAAGAGATTTAATCAAAGAGTATCGAGACTGATTGCTTAGTAAATTTGAATAAACAATTTTTTGGTTTTCAGACTAGCCACCAGCCGATAATATATTCGTCAAGTTTACCCTTTAATTAAGCTTCGCTTGAGTTGGAAGCCTTTGTAAAGATTGCTTTATGATATCTACTTGTAATTCTTTAAAAATAACTATTTTCGATTTAGTTTTTCCACTCCAAGAAACTTGAAAATTTTTTGATTTCAATATCTATTCACGTATCATATTGTATTAAGAGAGTAAAATATAGTAAAAATAAAAGAAATATAGTTAATGGCAAATTTTTTAAGTTTGAAATTTTATAACACGGAATAAGAAGAAAGGGAGAGGTGATTCATAGTTCTATTCTAGATCTCGGCTAAATGACACCATAATAGTGTTCATAGAATGTATATTAAAAATGTTACAGGATGTTCAATAAAAGCAAGTACTCAAAAGCATAAATCTTTCATTATTTTGGAAACACTGACACTTCGTATAATACTATTATATATTAATTCCAAACTTATATATCACCTCTTAAAGGAAATATCACATTGTCGTATATATGCGTTAGCATGGCTATAGCAAGAGGGGAATTAAAGTAAATAAAATGAGGAAAATTAAATGTCTGGATTTTGCATTGCTGTGAGCTAGACAACAGCGCGAGGACGGAGTGGATTTTTTATTTATTGTAATTGCAAAGGAAGAACTCAGAGGCAGGCCAAGGGTCGAACCTGCATCCATGGCGTGGTGATCGTGCCACTCATCCATTGATCCAACTTTGTATCCATTTAATTGTGTTCAAAAGAATTATAATATATCAACTCTATTCCCCTCTACTCTTTAGTTGAAAAGACTTGCTTTAAAACAATCTAGAATATAGTTGGATACTATAATTTCAGCTCCTTAGCTTACTAGTTTAAAAAAATACAATGCTTTTATAATCCCTAGACACACAGCAGTAGACATTATTAATTAACTAAATATTGATTAAACACTAATTAAAGGAGTGTTCTGGTTCGTAGGATCCAAAAATATATATTTTTTAATTAGGTCTTTAGGATCCCTAATGTCTTAAAGTAACTGGTGGCAATCAGATGTTCGCTTAATATACGTTTAAAAAATATGTGAGCTCTGGTCCGGACGTATATTTTAAAGGAAGAAAATAGAGTAAAAATTGATTGTGATTTGATTGATAATTACAAAACTCGCTGAATTCTAGGTTATTTTATCATCGGAGTTGGATCAATTCGGGTCATGGGTCCCGGGTGCGAGATCAGGTCTCCCCGTGAGCTTTAATCCACTCTGTCTCCGGGTCTAACTCGCAGCAATGGAAAAAAAATATTCAAGTTTCCTCACTTCCCTTACCCTAATTTCCTTCCGGCCAAAACCATGCTAACGCGTTAAATGGTTGTCCCCTAGGCTTTGGCCACATGCTATAAAAAAAATCACTTAGCTAAATAACCAAGATAATATGATCATTTAGCTAAATGATTTACTTTTTGGCCATTTAATGCGTCTAATTACGATTAATATGTGAAGAAGCTCCGTAATTAAAATTTGTTTTTTTATTATTAATTTAGGAGAGGGTATAACTCTTTTTCTTCTCGGTACCTGAAGCATATTAGAAACCTGTATTACACTAATTGCTACCAATTGCAGAAATAAAATTTGGCGTAGAAGTATTTTATATATTTATTTCAAAAATAAAGTGCATACAGGCAGGATGTGCAGCAATCTTAACTGTCTAACTGGCAAAAATTCTACCCCAAATGATTTGATTATATCGGTTTTTCCTAAAGGTGTCTGGATGCGACCGGATGACGTAGCATACGTCAGTATGTTCACATGGCGATTAGGAAGCAATTTTATGCAAATGAAATATTTTGAATATATTACAAAGACTAATGATAAGAGAAGTATGAAACAAATTCCAATTCCAATACTACAATCAATATTTCGCGCAAACATCAAATCCGTTTCGTATAAAGTATACCAAAATAAGGATGGGGTCCCACTAAGTCAAAAGGAATTGTTAAGCTGATAGCTGATGGAGGGCAATTTCAACCGTTTGGAAGTTATAGAGTGATTTATAAATTCCAAATGCATATCATTATTTTATTTTGATCTACTCACGCAGCGACATCAATCACACGCCAAAAAATTACTACCCCAATATTTCAACAATTAAAAAAATGTCAACTATATTTATCTAACACCTACGATTGAGCCCGAACTAGACTAAATGAAAGTAAGCCACTGAGGATATTTTCGTAACTTTATCCTTTATTGAGTGCAGCATAACAGCGTTCGTGTCTATTTCATTAATAGTGGTCAAGTAATTACATTTTAAAATCTTATCACTTTTGGTTACGCTTACAATTTAAGCATGGTATACCCTTAGAATAAAGAACTAGTTCTTTATATTCAGTAGTATACTAGTGTCGAAGTGTAAGACGTGTTTTACATAAAAAAAATAATTATTTTACCTTATTAGCTTCATCCATCCTCCGAGGTATATAATGCAACCGACCTGTAGCGGATTTTGCTTGAGCCGGAAGCGTTTGTCTCTCCCTGAGCTACTGTCATCCTTATTACCTTGAATATTAATGAAACCATTTTTTAAATTTTTATAAGAATTAAGACTTAAGTTTTACGAATAAAATCATTATTTTCGACCAAACAATTAACAATTCTTGGAAAACTCCTAACTCCTCAAAATTAATGTTAAATTCAACAAAAGGAAAATAATAACATTATCAAAATTAGGTTACACAATTTGGCGTTCCAAAGATGGAAAAACTGTCAAAAAAGTTTTTGCTTAAATTGAAGGCTTACTTCTACTCCAGAAAAGTCTCGGACTTAACGTGATCCCGAGAATGCATAACTTCTAAGTTAGTTGGGGCTAGACCTTGTATTGAATATAATCTTTTAATGATCTGTGAAACTTTTTCCGTCCTACTAAAGTTTATCTCTGAAGGTTAAATTGCCCCCAACGCTAACTTTAGCAAGTTTGAAGGAACATTTACACAACGACGAGCGGGGTGGTTATGATCCCTAATAGAATAGATAAATATGAGTATAATTATCTACTGCGAGGGGATACATATAATTTGGGAATTGAGTTAAGTCTTGAAGGAAAATTAATGAAACAATTTTAACTTTCTATTCTGAAAGGGTAATAGGATTCACTAGGGAATCTAATCAATCACAAAAAAAGCTTTGAGCCACTAAATATGTAATGTACTAATAATAACTTGATTTTCTACAGTGAACCCGTAAGAGAAGGAGTTATTAAAATCAATTTCATTTTGCAAAATTTTTAGATGTAATTGCAAATGTGTTCTGTATTCATTATAGATGATTAAGCACAACACGATGTAAATTTTAACTTTAATTCATTGATAGTTATACAACTGCAAGAAACATCTTAAAAAAGTTTACTGGCTTTCTATATGTGCTAGGAAATCAAACAGATTCGATTGATTTTTTCTCATAAAGCAGAAGAAAAAAATTAATAAGAGAATAAAATTTGAATAACAACTTTTCTTCTAGTTTAAGATTTATTGCTGGAGTTAACAAATCGAAAATACAATCTTTATATGAATTCATTTCCAAATAATTTATGTTTTATGTTTGGAGGTCGAAGTCTAATGATACGTCGCTCTGAGTGCGTGCAAATTATTCAATGCAGTGAGGCACGGAGCCATACTATCATACTTATAATATTTAATTATTTATTCTTTGCAGGAAAAATTTAGAGTTTTTACACAGAAAGCCAGTCAATAATCCATAACTTTTTTGGCAACTTCACCCGATTTGAGACAACGATTTCAATATGTGAATTTACAATTTAAGGTAGATTCTGATACACCGACATTACTCTACAACCCCCAATGACCTTTCTTGTTGTTTGAATTGCCACCGGTGTGGTTCGAACCTGGCACCTATGGAAAATAAGGCCGATAAGTTATCGCTTACACTACTGACGACAGAGGAACTATTTTATTATAATGCAAGTGGTAATGAAGAGAATTGTGGCAAAATAAAAATGTTGCATAGGTCTGCTCACCACCAGGTTACATTATCTTTTGAACTTATATTTTCTACTCCAAGAGGGTAGCGAACAAATTTATTCCAAGTATTATTATTCGAAGTAGTGAAAAGTGGAATGTTGTGTGTGCGCATCTTTTACAGCTATTAATAAAACATGAAATTTCTTAAAGATAAAACTAAAAGAAATTCGATAAATTGGAATTGAAAAAATTCCGTTTAAAAACTATTTCTTATTTTCTAAATTCCTTTAGCTCTCCCTCAACAACAGCACTAAAGGGTTAGGTTTTCTGAAGCTGTTGGATGTCTTCGAAAGAAACCGAAAACTAGATGTTGATCCATTTATTTAATTTACTTGGGTCATGTGTTATTCCGCACATAATTTTGTGCTTGCAGATTAAAACAACGTAGGTACGAAAAGTTTTCATTTTGTGTTCCGACAAATACCAGAAAATTAATATTACGATGGAAACGGAGTTGGATCAATTGGTTGAGTGGCACGATCACCACGTTATGGATACAGATTCAAGGCTCGGTCTCTCTGTACGTTTTTAATTTGTAATTGCATAAATTAAAAATCCATTCTGTTTCCAGGTTGTTGTCTAGGTCGAAGTAATAAAAAAACAAGACATTCAATTTTCCTTCCTTCCCTGCTGGCTAAAGCCATACTGATGCATCATAAGGTTGTCCCCTCGATTTCGGCTATATCATACAATTATTACACAGAAGGAATTCTGAATGCATTACATTTCCTACATATTAGAATTAGTTATAGCGTACTAGTTCAATATTCTGTTGTACGGCTGTTCAACATGGAAAGTGACCTGTCAAATAACATCTAAACTGCAAGTCTTTTTCAACCGGTGCTTCCTTTAAAATCCACTGGTCGGAGGTCATTACCAACGAAAACCTAGTCAGCCTCACAAGTCAAGATGAGATAAACATTAGTATTCGAAGCAAAAAGTGGCAATGGATAGGCTACACACTACGCAGAAAGGCAAACAATATCAATGAACAGGCTCTAGATTGGAAATCGCGGTTGGCGCAGAACTAGACCAGGTCGAGAGTCGGTGTAGTAGATGCCCTATGCCCCACAAGCTCTTAAAGGAACTAAAGTGGGAGAGAGTTCAATAAGGTCTCGTTATAATAGTAGTTCCGTGTTATATTGTAAGAACTGATTATCTTGTATCAACTTCGTAATGATTACTGGTAATGCAATGCATTAGGATCCGATGTCGGCTCTTTTTGCGACATCGCGTGGAAATGTTGCATGTAATCCTAAATGTAATTAGTTGACGTTCAAAAATAATTGGTGTTGAGACTAGTTGTAGTGTATAATATTTCCTACAGAGTTATTTTAAATGTGAATATATTATTTTGGAGTAATCGACGTCTTCACAGGATCGCCCGCAATACAAGAAAGAAACCTGATTAAGGAGACGGTAGTAGCGATAATCACTTAACAGGCTTCGGAATGGAGCTCGTACAACACCTAAGATTAAACAAAATACAGAGAACATGCGAAGAAAAAAAGAAGTAGCCTAAGCTCCAAAAGTGGCACGACGTCACGCGTAATACATATATCTTAGCCTCACACTGTATCGAAATATAATTCTTGTCGCCAAAAAAGTATGTAATGAAACAATTTGTCATGCGAAACAGCGCCACGTTTAGTGAATACACCAGTGACGTTACCATACCACAGCAAAGGGATTTCAGGGAATATAAGTGGCAGATAGACTTGCTAAGGCGCTTAGTGGAGTCCTTTCTCCATCGATTGGACGATCGACTTCGACTGGCTTCTCAAAACAAATACTGCTGAGCTTCCAAAGGTGGTATGCTATTACAAGTCAAACGTTGCCTGTGCATAAGGAAAACGGGTTTAGCTAAACCACTAACCTCCGAAATACTTTAAAAGTCTTAACTGGCCACTTTCTTTTGAAAAGGTGAGCAAAACGTTTAAGTATTCTCCCAAACGATTCCTGGAAAAATTGGTCGAATGAGGAAGAAGTAGAAACCATTCAGCATCTATTCTGGTCAGGAGAAGGTCCATGTTTTCGGTACTACTTCAGAGGACTTTAAG
The DNA here is from genome assembly GCA_964036015.1 of Leptarthrus brevirostris. Classification (NCBI taxonomy): domain Eukaryota; kingdom Metazoa; phylum Arthropoda; class Insecta; order Diptera; family Asilidae; genus Leptarthrus; species Leptarthrus brevirostris. The sequence goes on from OZ038374.1 coordinate 147,987,260, forward strand.
ATGTGGCCAATATAGGTCTGAAGGAGCTTCTCAGGTACATTAATTTTAATTAGACCTTGTGAGGTTTTCAGGTACAGTACTGCGGTTCTCGTTTCACAACGGACCATTCTTAACGAATACATATGTGAGGCTAATTGGTGTCGAACGATAGCGACTACTCTAAACTAAACTATCTGCGGTGACAGGTTTAACTTAAAAGAACTTTGTTTTAATTAGCCGATTTAGTACAACTGTAATCTGGTAATTTTTAAAAATGTTACGATTTAGGAATGCTCGTTGAAAGGGTTTGGTCCAATGTATTATGGTTGTTCACGCCCATTTTCTGCGCTTTAAATTACCGTTTAGTAATATTTACACTTTCACGGATTATAATAAAGTTGTTTCGTCAAATTAATTTCCAAATAATCTTTCTCAAATTGGCAAAAATACGTTCAAAATAACAACTCCAAGATATTAGCATTACTTCTTAAATATTTCAGATATGTCATATCAGAAGACATCAGAATTTATCATTTTTGTACAATTCCCTTGGGTTTTAATATTAAGTCACGTAGCTGTCTACCGTGTCTCACCATTGACAGATCCAAAAATCATGCACACTATAGTCAATATCTTCGTATTTATAAATATATCTCGACCTGAAATGCCTTCATTCATTTAATAATTTATCAAGTCCCAATGTGCCCGTGAATTATTATAGGACACGAGTACTGGTTGGACTTTAACTGCCACTTTGTGTGTTAAGTGGAAGTAAAAATCTCACCCATTCACGCCATTCTAAATTTAATCGAGTCATCGCGATAAAACTTGAGATATCACATTTGTACAGTTGTACAGCCAAAGAAAACATTATTTGAGGAATTTTGTTAAATTGGCAATAACCATAACCCATTTCTTCTAGGAATTGAAACTTAAAATTACTAGACAATTGCTCACAAAATAGAGGACTACGTTGTTTTATGCTAGAAGGCACGAGACACGATTTCATTATATGAAATTGTGCAGCGATTCCAAGGAATGTATGTGGGTAGGGAATCTCGCCACAAGTGTTCATCCAAAGGAAACAATCACTGTTATTGCTGTTGTAGATGTTCCCAATTAAAATGAATAGTGACATAACGTGGAATGCATTTTGATATACATATGCGAAAATTCCCTGACAATTGTGAGTATATTAAGGAACAGTTGGATGTCATGTTGAGGTTGGATGCTTTTACATTGTAGCATGATAATAAAACTGATCGTATTGGGAAATATAAATGAAATATTGTTAAATTTTCACAGGCAGGAATGCATACTAAGCCGAGGTTTGACGTTCAAATTAAACGTCGGGAATTGTGTGCGCCTGGAAATGTTGTTACTGCGCCATATCTCAGCTAGATATGTTGTTGTTGCGAGCCTCCACATGAATTTTAGCCCTTGCTATACTTCCGAAGTAACGACATTTAGCCACTTCTATTCGCTGCTGTTTAAGATAAATTTCATTTTGAACCTCATAAACTTTGGTTTTAGCAGCTCTACCTTAAGCCCTGCTTTAAACTAATTTCAGGATTTGGTCGAGCCAACAAAAAGCCACCCGTTTTAGAATCAATTAATCCAATTAAGTTCGTATAGCATTTCAAAGTAGCAGTGACAAGTTTTTTAAACTGCCCGCCGAGCTCGAACGCCACCTTGGAAGAAACTCATACAATAGAGATGTAAGGCCAAAATATCTGGTTTAGCCGTAGTCCGGCACCAGATCGGTAAAAGAGCCAATAATTTGAGCCGTTTGCCTTCTTGACATTCCAACTGATATTCTCTGCAGATACCTATGCTGTTCCGGTAATACAAGTTTAATATGTTTATGTTTCCAACTTTTTCTTCTAAAATTGATGGAGGAGTGCGAAGCGCACACTATATTTAGTCACTCGAACGCACCATCTTTAGTCCCAAAGTTCGTACAAATTTCGATAAGCGTTAAATTTTTGTGATTGCACTCAAAATCTCGGTCACCAAACGCGCTGCAATCAGAACTAGGGAAACTTATCAAATAAATCGATTCTGTCCTTAATTTATTTTCCTTAACTATACAATATTTTGTTGAGCGCGTTTTTTAAGTCTTACTAAGTTCCATTTACTTGATGTCAGTCAGAAAATGTATTGATTATTGTAGTTGCTGTATTGAGTCAAGTTCTTGAGGGCCATTGCCGCCATTCTCACTCATTGTGTTGAACTTGGGTTTCTTAAAAAGTAGAATAGCACTCTTTCCAAAGCAATGAGCTCATTGACCTAATGGGATGTCTGAAATGCAAAGTTTAATTGCTGCCCTTCTTCTGTCAAGAGTTTTTCAAAATAAGGACATAAGCAGTGTCTGAGAAAATATTGATTTTCTTCGCAGTGATTTTATTTAAAAAAAAGAAAAGAAAGAAGAAGTTGCTACAGGGATTCGCATTATATTAACTCCGTGTAAAGGATTTTTACAATCATTGAGCACCAAATATTTATCTTGAAATTAGCAGGATTTTCTTTTTCTAACTTAATGCTACACTTCATGTTTTGGTCTGAAGTTTAAAGAAAATGTGCGATAGTACTTGATTTGTGTGTCACATTTCATCATACTTTTATGTAAGTTTCAAACTGCTCAATTTAATCCAAATAATATTATCCTGTAAACGTTAATTTGTGCGGACCTATTGCAAAACGCATTCCATTTCAAGAAGAGTATATTCTAATTTTACATTGCACTAAGAGTGTTATTCGTTTCATAATAAGTGCTTGATCTTTAACTCCTTAATATCCAGGGGCCGATTTACAAATATGTCGGCTCTAGGCAGTTTCAAAGATAGCGCTCTTTTCTTACCTCATTTGAAAACTTACGCATTATGTTTTGCATAATGAAAAGATAAGAGAAATGACAGGCTAAGAGTAAAAATTACCTATCTACAAGGTCCGAGCAAAAGTGGCTTAGAAAATGTTCCGCCTGAGATTCCGGGCAAAAACGAATCAGAGAAAAATTCTGGGTAAAAATTGTTCACTACAAAAAGTAATGCAACGTTAATGAAGTTAAGTAGTTAAGTCGTTTTTGCCCAGAGTTTTTCTCTAATTCATTTTTGCCCGGAATCTCACGCGGTTCATTTTTGTGCGGAACATTTTCTAGGCTACTTTTGCTCGGACCTTGTGGATAGGTCATTTATACTCTCAGCCTGTTAAATAGAAACTGGACATTTTCATAAATTTCTTTAATTTAATACACAAAACCTGCACATTAGATGCATTGAACTGGGCGCTGTTATATAATCCCGAATATCTACTGACTAGAAGATTTTATAAAACTTATGAACATAAAAGTAAAAATGAAATTTGTAAATTCAAAGAGCAATGTTTGGTTGTTTTCCTATGTTAACCTACTTTTTCCGAATTTTAACTAGAACTATACAACAATTACTTAATATTTCGATAATTAAATAGTTTAATTTTTATGCATCAGTGGGGGACAAAATAGATTTATATGTATAATGTTCTATTAAGAAAGCGAGTACCTCATATTGAACTTACTATATGTATATATTTCTTACTGCGATACGTTTATTGTTGCCTTAGTAGAGGGAGGTTATCTATTATTTAACAGATTCCCTCAAGAAATATGTTCCCCAAAGCGGAATAGCGCAGGGATTGTTTGAGAGGGACAGGAGCATGAAAAAGGTGTGATAATGCAAGAAGTGGGAAGACGCAAGGGACAGGAGGATCAAATGGCGTGAGAATTTAAGGAATAAGATGTAAAGGGCTAAAATACGCAACAGTTGTTCTAACTACTCATTGCATCTGTAGGCAACGGGCACTAGCTACTTATGAACATAACAGTAAACAGGAAATTTTTTAATGAAAATCTGATAAGTCGCAACATACTCTGTCGCCATAGGCAAATTAAATCACACCTCATTGCAATAAGTAATGTAAAAGGTAAAAAGTAACTTATACAAAAAAAAAAAAACAATATAAATTCAATCTATGCTTACTCAAAACTAAATTAAATTATTTTGCTACCCAGATTATGCATTTAGGCAAACTTTAACTAGTTGGTAAGAAATTGCAATTTAAAGTACTCTTTAACAAATATTTCTTACAATATTACTTACGAAATGATAACATGTGAAGTTATAAAGAGATATGCCTAACTGTTCGTTATAACCGAGTTTATGGCTTTCGGCAATAAGTTACACTCCACCGTACCTTCACCACAGTTCGATGAACAAATTATGATAAACCAGATTGCCTACTCCCAATTCACTTTATATTCATGTGGCGATTATGTTTCCAAAATTGAAAATTTTGCTATTGCGAAATTCAGATATGAACAATTAGAGAAAGCAAATTTGAAGTTATTGCCTTATTGGATGTTGCAAGCTGTTTGAAAATATAACGTTTTCAAAGAGTGGGCGGAGATCAATTGGAACTAATTACAATTATGTGAAACTTTAGCAGTGCAGTTTATACTTTGGGTGCATATGAACTAATGTGATTGAAAATTTTGTTTATAGAATTTAATAGTGATTGCAGATGCAGATAAGTTGCATCTTTGCAAGATAGATTCTGAAATTAAAAGCAATAAAAAGTTTCTTACTTTCAGTGTTAAAAACAAAATCCGTCGTAAATTCTGTTACTATACCTTTTTAACTATCGATTAAAAAGTTCTATACTTCATTTTAAATTTTCATAAAACTCTGTAAATGACGTAACATGTGAATATTCATAAAAGTTAGATTAATAATAATTTTTGCAAAACCGAAGATATTCTTTTAAATATCGCTGTTAATCCACTGTTAATTACTATAGCCTACTATAATGTTTCCTGTCGCTATATTCAAAGAACGCGGGAAGTGATTTGCCTACTTAAGTCTGCCAGAATTTATGAAATTTACTACATTTCCGCAGATCTAACGTAATACCATGGTGTCGTGTTGACTTTGGGCACGAACATTGAATACCCTGGTGAATTAACCTTAAGCTTTAATAACTAGTGCCTGGTCGACCAAGCTACGCTCGGACGTGGCTATTTTATTTATTTGTTAATTTCATATATGTTTAAGTAAATTAATATTTAAGAAGGTAAACCTGTACTCTCGGCCTGATGGATAGTTGCGTTTATGGATAGTGTGAGGCTGAGTTGTTATTCTTGCATGTTGAAATGCTTATCAAATCAAATTAACTTGTTCGCGTCGTTTGCCCCTATTCTCTGTTTTCCGTTCAACCTATCTTTCCTGCGGTTGTTTGCCTGGGCTCTGGAAGGATTCTGTTATAAACCCCTTCACAAGAAGAGTGACAAACCTGTCATCGCCAACCTGTACTATGTTGCGAAGGCGTTTGAGGCTCTAATCAGTGACGTGCTCCGTTTTCATTGCAGAGCTTTTACTGGCTCTTTCTAGCATGGCTTCATTAAGGATAAATACACTACTACAAACCTACTCGAATTCGTGCATTACCTCTTGCCTCCGATTGAGTCAGGCTTTCAGGTCGACTGCATATTTACTGATTTCCGTATATCTTTCGGGGACCAAGTGGTCTTCGTGGTAGGTAGGACTAATTCCATGATTGGCTTTGTGAAAAGGTGGTCCAGGGAGCTTGACGATTCCTTCATAACTAGGCTGCTCTTCTGTACATTTGTTAGACCCATTCTGGAGTCCGTTTGTTTGATATGGGATCCCTATTTCTCCGTCCGCATCAACCGGATCGAGGATGTGCAACCCAGATTCCTTAGATTCTCTCTCTCGCCAGCTGCATCTTGTTTGACGGAAGTCGTGACTGATTGATGGTTGGAGAAGAAAATGAAATGGGAGTGCATTTTAAATGTTGCGTTGTAAGCCAGCTGACAAATATCACCTCCACCTTCTTCGAGTTAAATACGGGCAGTGACAACTTGCAAGTGTTCAAAATCCGTCAGCATTTCTTTAAAATATAATATCTATAGGGACTAGTTAAAGGCGTTACATATTTTGCGGGAAATTTATAAGATCTTTACAATAACGAAGATAACCCTGCAAGGTTTGTCTGGTTCTAACTAAAGCAATGAGAATTATTTGCTAACTAAAATTGAAGAGATTCAGCAGGAAGGCCATTGTCTGCTGACCATTTTGTGTATCCCCTTTCAATTAAAGATATTTTGTGTTTTTACGACTCAGAGTATACATGGTTTTAGCCCACATCAGTATTGATCGTTTAATTACCAATGAAAACCGACAAAGTTTATGTAATATCAATTTCCAGGTAGTGAATTTTATATTTAAATTGAATAGCCCCATAGCTCGACATCCAAGATATTGAATTTAGCTTCCATGTTTGAGTTTTTATGTAAAATTCAAATATGATATACGAGCATATCGTTTACTACTATAAAACTACAGTATATGTATTAGTATGCTAATTTTACAGGGATTTCATTATATCTTTTCGTGCCGTTGCATCATTAAAATGTTTTTCCCTTACAAATACTGATCGAACCGGACCTACTAGTAAGACCATCTATTGCTTTTGGCTTTTTGCCAGTCATAGAATCAGATTGAAATCAAATCTTATGCAATTCTCGTTTTTTCGAACCACTCCTGAAAGTTTGAAAAGTTCACCATGTCAAGCTTACCTATATGTATACTTTACCATTTCCACACAAGTACATGTTGCCATTCCTATCTATCGGAAAAGATTTGAAGTAAATTCATATTTGATGACAGTAACTTCAAGCTACCAGTAGTGTTGCAGCCTTGATAATCTAATATCCTAATGGCAATTTGGTTAAGCAACAATCTCTCCTGCACGATAGGTATATGATGACGAACATGCATCCAAACCAATTACCACCTGAGTTTTCTCGTACTTCTTATCGATTTAGTTCACTTGAAATGTTTTTGGGTGATATTATGGAGCTGTTGAATATGCTTGTTAGTGCAATAGTCGATTTGCATATGCAAAGCAAGAAAAAAAACCTTTGAAGTTATTATGAAATTATTTATCCGTGCAACAGGAATCGACAGTCCTGATGCAATGAAATTTGTTTCACAGGAATAAAAGTTTTACTCGAAAATTACCAGGGTATGAATGTTGATGAGTTGTTTCATACATTTTTTCACAAGTACTTGAGACTTGAAGAAAGATTACACATAAAGTGGTGTTTCGTATGACTAACTCAAATTATGGATATTAAAACTGTAAGTTATACGAAATAAATAACGTTTCTATATGGCTATATAGTAAAATTCACAAATTCAAGATTCACCAAATATCTACGAACTATATACATATATCCTAAGCATCCCATATATGCATAAACATTTTCTGTCTGTGATGAGCCTAATGCAATTGCAAAAAGCGAGGAAAGAGTTAAAACCAAAATTGCTTAAGCTATATGTACATTAAGTAGGAGCACGAGAAATTTGATATTTTTGCTCTTGGTTCACCTACTGAAATAGTTTGCTTGATTTTTATTGGAAGAAGCTACCAAAACCTGAATAAATATCTACAACAAATCAATAAATATGCCGGCTTACCAGAGTACCAAAGAGTTAAACACAATACTAAGGCGTCTTCTAGACAAGTAGTCCGGTTTACCATCATTATATCGTCAAAAGTCTTTCCAATCGTGGCATAATATACATAAAGTTGTGATTTAAAATTGTACAAGTTAATTTTTTGTGTTATCTATTTAATCTACCTATGACTAATGGCGTCTTTCCCAAATTTTTGGAAATCAGGTGTGATTATCCCCCTTCCCAAGAATGGTAATATAGACAACATAACAAACAATAGACTCATTGCAAAATTATATTGCATTGCTAAAGATTTTGAAGCTTTAGTTTGTAGGGTTCTTTACTTTTACTGAAAGAATTTCCTTGGTTCCTTTTAGCACAGTTTTGTTAAGGATAGATCTGCTACCTGACAGATGGTGAAATTCTCTAAATTCTGATCGAAGAAGGGTTGACTGCATCTTTATTGATTTCAGTAAAGCATTTGATAGAATTAGTCGTAGAGTTCTAATTCATAAATTGGCTGTTGTTGGGTTCCCTTTCTTAATTATTGACTGGCTTCGCTCTTATTTGACGTCTCGCACACAGCGAGTATTGTTTCACGGGTCTTTATGCGGCGTATCCCAATGAAGTCATCTCGGTCCACTTTTGTTTATATTAATTTCATTAACGAAGAATGATAAATTCAAAAATTTCATGTTATACTTACGATGCGACATAGACGGCTTTTATGATTGTGCACTATAAACAGAGAATCTTCGAGTCAGTTTGGATCAAGATAAACCATTAATATACCTGATGCCCACCTGAGAAATTATTGTAACGAGCACGAGGTAGGCTAAGAAAAGGGAAATAGTCAACCGTGTAATGCGCATGCCTCAGGTGGCCAGAAATCAAGGGAAAGAAAGGTCAAACATGGAAAGTCAAGGACAACTCGACCCTATGGTGAATATGTGAGGTGAAAATTTGTAACGGAAACATCTAGAACTAAGTGGCAGATGTTTCTAGAATTAAGCTGAGTAATGAGGCTAAGTAGCAGCCTGGTTAGTTTAGTCGTGATTTAGAGTGAGACGTGTTTATATGCGATACCGCGAAGAGGTAGCTGTATTTAAAGTTTAATTAAGTAAAGTGAAACGGTGTTTTGTGAAGAAAACGCGTAAAGGAAATTGTAAAACGAACAAATTAAATGAAGTGAATAAAACGGTGAACATTTGTAATTGAAAATAAGTGTCTTAGTTAATCCGTCGAGCCCGAAGAGCACCATTTACGTTACATTATGCTGCGTACGGCTGGACAAATAAGAACACAACCAATTAACAAAGACTAAAGGAAACTCCAGAGCTGATAACTTATGAATGAGAACCTTGTGAAAGCTTTACAAAAATACAGTCAACCTGCTTGCTGGCTTCGATGGCAGATATGCACGAGTTAGAAAATTCCAATAAGTTCGTTATGGTAGATTTACCCTTCATAAAGTCATGCTGGAAAGAGCTGAAAAAGGAGTTACAATGGAAGTATAGTAGGTTGCAGACCATGGCTTCAAAAACTTTACCAATATAACATAAGTTGGCAATAGGGCGATAAATAGAGATATCACATTTATAGCCTATCTTATGAAGTGGGATAATCGTATACGATTTTCAGGGTTTAGGGAAGACGCTAGAAGAAATATACAGGTTAAAAAGTTGACAAAGAACCGGAGCCAAAGACATACGTCAATTCTTCGAAAAGTACACAGGAACGCCATAAGGACCACTCGAGAAACTGTTGGTGTGAAATTCAAGATATGCTCTAATCCGGTAGCTTCATAAAAAACTAAATCTTTGCGCTGAAGTTAGGTCGGCAGGCGCATCTAAGAATGGGGTCATTAAGAAATCGCTAAATCGATTGACAATCTTCAAAGGATCGTTACTTTGACTGTCGCCAAGATGTAAGGGGATAGCGGGGTATCCGTAACAGTTGCGTATGGAATTTACAAACTTCCAGAACTGCTTAGGCTCAGTGCGGATCTACATACTTATTCCTATCTACATACTCAATAAAAGAGGCTTCAAGGGTAGATTGAAGTTGACCACAAAAAGTAGTATGGAGTAGCAAGAACCGCTCCTCGAGGAATAAAAACCTCTGGCTTTCTTCAAGCCAGGGTTGAGATGTACGTAAGTTACAATTAGCGAACATATCGATTAAATATCGCAGAATGATTTAACAGCTTTATCAATATCGCGCTTATCCGAAACATTTAACCAATCGTTAAGTTTGTAAAGAACAGCTTTTTTAAAGTTATAACAATAATTACTGGAGCCAAAAGAAGTTAATGTTGCAGGATTGAATCAATAAACAACGTGTAGCGCCGGACGGACACGTTACGATGTCCGAACATACATACATACAGAAAATATACAATCCGAATTGAGACCGTTCTCCTTTTTGAAGTCGGTTAAAAACACATACAAAAAACTGGGAGGCTAATTTTACAGATTTCTATATTATTTCGCATATTTATGGAAGAAAGGTTCATATGCTTAGCTTTTTCGCCTATTTCTTACTATGTGATATAATATATAGTAAAGGGTTTGTGGAGGCATTTACGTCAATACAGACTGGGTAAAAAATTCTCTTAAACGTTTGGGACTGCTCGCGTGAAGAGTTCCTCTTACAGACAGAACCTAATTTTAAGAAAAGGTGAACTGCCTTTCACTGCTCGAGAAGCATTAGGAGATTAAATGGAAGGATATGGGATAATGAATTAGATACTAAAAAATAAACCTATTTGAGTGAGGTTTTTGTATTTACATGCACGAAAAGTGGTAAAATCAGATGTTACGATAACATACCTCGTTCGCTTTATCATTATTTGCAAATAGATACTCGTATTATTTGCTACATACCAGTATACATTTATTCGTGGTGTAAATACTATAGAATAATTCACATAAAATATTTGTGATGCTATTTAATATACCTCCGCATTATATCAGAGCAAGCACTAGCGCATGTATTAATCTCAAGTTAAGATTCAGAGACACGATAACCAGCGATATAATCAAGTAGGACCAAAACTCAAATAACAGCAACGATGGTTTGGATCAACAATGGATTTATCATTTAATCAGCTCCATTTCATTATCAATCGTTAAAAGACTTTTCTCGCACACATTTATCCTGAATTCAGACTCCGGGAGCAGCACGTGCCGATTCGCAAGAAATGTGTAAATATTTAAACAACCTCTTTTTCCTTGCTCTATTATGAACAAAAAAGGGAAAAGGCAATTGTAGGGCTCCATTGGAGTTTCTGCTGTAAATCTCAAGGAGAGAAATACATTTTCCTTCCCTTCGATTGTGCTTAAGTGCTAACAATCAATTTTGATCTTCCCGAGAGGAAGAGAGGAATATTTTTTTTTTAAATATTTATCAAGTCCGAAAAATCGACTGCAGTTATGTACACGCCCTTGCTGAAGTAGAAAAAAATAATTTCATTTAACGTCAGATTTAGGGATGCAATTGCCCACTTCTGCCACTCATTTGATGGATAATTCATTGCTTTTCGGGGAATCGGCAACAGTTCATTACGACTTGGACGGCTTCCAAAATATATGAATTGCTCCAGAAAAGTGGGCCCCATAAAGTTAGCCCCTGACACATTTAAACAGTCCAAATCGATGCGCTATTCATTGTTCCTATGGCAAGTTTTATAGTTACAAATTTAGATAATAAAAATGCTTCGACACTACTAAAAATTGAAAACAGTCACTTTCCCTTGGGTATTGAGATTGAGACGACCGTGAAAAATATCTAGGCGATTTGTTGCAGAGCATCGATGTGTTTTCTCTTAAGCCCAATTTGTTTAAAAGCACAAGAAGGTCCTACATAAATTCTAAAGTAATTTTATTCAAAAGTGGATTAAATTACGAGACGTCTACATATAGAAAACTGTTCTTCCGGAAAACTATACGTATTCTATTGCTTGCTGCTACTGTAATGACAGGATATAGATTTTGTTGTGCGGATTGCAATCTGAAATGATTTTATTCAATATTTTCAACTGAGAAATCTGAAAAACTTTTGTCTGAATATATCTGGTCCTGAAGGAACAATTAATGTCAAATGGCGAAAAGACATTTTAAGATCAGATGATAGTGCTACAGACTTTAAACAGAATTAAATTTAATAAATTATTAAATAATATTTTGCCAAAGCTCCCATGATGGAAATTCGGCAAAATATTTCTGAAACAAAGTACATTTAATGAAATGACTAATATATTGAACTGCTAATGTAATGGTTTGGCATTACAGCAAAAGAATTAAAAATTATGACGCGTTCCCTGTAATTAAGTGCAAAAGAATTAATTCGCAATATGGTGCTTGCGGTAAATCTTTTGCCTTCTTTAAGGTATTCGTTTCGAACGACGTGTTCGTGGCAACAGTCTAATCTAATCGGATATTCGTCCTAACAGTTCGGTTGTTAACGAGTTCATTCCCAGCAATCAGCCAGGATCTAAAATTGTTCCAAAAACCGTGTCTTATACGCGAACTAAAAGGCCAAGCCGCTGTTGGTTGTTTTTAGGTTGCCCAAAAATAATTGTCTACGTAATCACGGTCTACATATCTACGAAGGGACCACTTTCTTGATCAGTGATCTTGTTGACGATTTGTTGTCGTTTGCTGAACTATTTTTTTTCGGTTTCTTCAACATGCCTGACGTTACGTGAGAGACCTCTGGCGTTAAGTATGGTCAGTAGTCATCTTTTTTATCAGCTTCTCAGCGAAAGTCGTCCTTTAATGACGGCATTGTATCCTCTGGGTTGCCTCAGACTTGCGGAATCGCTAACGACTATGACAGATTCCTCGACCTTATGTGGTCTACCAAGTGGTGTCGTAGTTAAGCGTTGCTCAGCGCTGGAGTCTCTTCATCAATCCGCTCTTTGTATTGTTCTATTTTTCGATGCTGTTTGATAACCTCTGTTACAACTTTAAAAAGGCTGAACCCTCTAAACTTAAGGATTGTTCTTTGACTTGTGACTGGCACTGAAGTGGTGTTCTTGAGGAGTGTGACGTTGACAAAGCTATTAAACTATTCTATGATTCTATTGCTACGTGCTTTGCTCACTGTGTCTCGATTTCTAAGTCTTGAGCTCGTGGTCCTATTTGCCTTGGTTTGATAAAAAAGGCTACAACTACAACGAACATTTTTGGGTTTTTAAATTTCTGCATTTCTTCCTCAAATATTGGCATGGCAGGTGCACTGCATTTTTACTGAATTCAGGCCTTTGAAAAAATTATTCAAAAGATTCTTATACACGAAGTTTAACTTGGGTTTCCCTCCCTTTTTGGTAACTGTTTCTAGCGAGTTTTATTTCGGGGCGATCTCTCTGATATTTATTTGCAAGAGCTCAGGTGTTCCACAAGGTAGCCATCTCGGACCACTACTTTTCATTATTTATATTAATTATATATCGACTATTTTAAATGACTCTAGGCTTCTGTGTTTTGCTAACGACGCCACTCTTTCCTTTTCACGTAAGACGAACCCAGTGGTTTTCAATTGTACCATGGACTCTCTTCTCTCTAGACTCGAGACCCTCTCTCGCTAGACTCGAGAAGACCAAAGATTTTGGCATTTGCCTAAACACACATTTTTCCTTCATCGCTCTGAATACTCTTGAGAATAGACGCAACATTTTCCGAACTGAATTTGCATTCGACTGTTATGTTTCTGTTACTGCGCCCTCTGACATGGCATGACTTTCTTCATATTACTGACTATCGCAGTTATTGTTCAGTTTTTTTGTAAATACCTTCATAAATAAATGTAAACTGAATTCTAGAATATACCCAAGACTAGAAACTTGTCACATTTAATGAAATGACTTAAGAATTTAAGCATTTGCTGTAATAAGTCTTTCAACAGGAATTTTACGAACTGGCTAAACTTTTAATGTAACGTAACATTGTACCAATTGGCTATACTTATATATAGGATATAAAAGATCCTAATAATGAACTGCAGGCCTCATTTCTCAACAGAATGAAGTGAAACAACAGCAGGATTTGGATTTGGATTTGGTTCATTATACATAATTGAGTAGGCGTTAATAAGTTCTACAGCTAAAACGTTTCCTGCTATTGTAAAACTTACAGGAAAGAAAATAATGGTCTAAAGCAATATCGTAGTAGTAACGCCAATGCAATAAGAAATTTAAATTTACGTTAGAGCCTCTTCATGGTTGTTTTCTGCTAAGGGCTATTGATTGTTGGTTCGGAAGCCATCTTAAAATATAGATCCAATTGCAATATTTGTCAACGAATCAGTTTGATACGACTGATGAACTAATAACCACAAACATTAAGCATAAAAAATATCTATAAACGACTGGCCACTTAATAAACGGATTAAAGGCTAATGACCGTGTTAGAAGGTTATTTTTAAGGAAGTTGCGTTCAAAATAAATAATTGTTTGCGTGTTATTCGGTTACTGGTTCACAACATAATTAATTTTCTGTCAAGTGTAAGCGTACTTCAGAGGTCCATCAATTAACGGGCAATTAGGGGCTCACCCGTTTTATTGATTGTCGTGACCGAACCGTGTGTAGAGTCCCTAAAGTTCAATATCATTCCAAAGCGCATAAAATACTTTTAATAGTCGATGACTATCTCACTACCGTTTATGTGCTATTAAGCTTCAGCGACTGTTGGTTTGAAAGGTGAATGCGGCGAAGAAAGTATGATACATACATATATCAAAGCACCTATTAATCCACTTCGAAATCAGTGCTTTATCCTATTCCGCATACAAGTAGCACATTAAAAATATATTTAATCAGCAGAGTGATTGCGGGGCATTTCAGATTTTAGTAAGCACGCCTAAAATGTTGAATTAAAAACTGATGATAAATTAGCAAATATAATTTTCTTTATCCCATCTGATTCATATTTTTATATAGAGCATTGCGCAGGAGGAACGACAAGGACAGTAAGTTAGATTGAAGAAGACGGCGAATAACATGTAAATAGTTAGATCCATAGACAGATTTTTTGATTTAATTTGATAATAAACGTTATTGAAAAACCAACCGAGTTTGAAATTCGAGCAATCCTTACACAAATTTATATCTAACTATTTGAGAAAATCTGAGTATATAGTCTAAATTCAAAAGTTCACAAATGCTCGAAGGTAACATTCTTTTAAAGAATCCATAGACGCTTTCAATCAATAGAGAAAATTATATAGTCAACTAAATTACTCTAATTAACTTTTCAATATATACATAGTACCCCAACACTCCGTATAGGAAACAGACAGGTTATTTAACTACTACAACTAAGTGGTTTGTGTCTGAAAATTAAGAACTAAAATTAGTTTTCTGGTACTTGATTAAAAAGACTTTCATTAACTTTAAGTGATCCAATTAAGAGAGGTACTTTCGAGTCAAATCCCGACGTCTCTGTAAAACTTCTGGGGAATATTCCTCAGCTATCAATCATACATAAGTCCCTGCAGAAAAATGTCAGAATTCACGCCCAACGTACATCAACTGCAACCCTTGTGAAGGGCAGACCTTCCTGAATGTGGGTAACTTACTCAGGCGAGGAGAGAAATTCGCCTGCAGGATTAACGAGCTTTTCGAAATTGCAGAAATACTTTAAGAAACCCTTTAACTCCTTCGGGGGATCTAACCAATCATTAATTTCTCTTGTATTTCAGGTTCACTGCTTGAATATGAGTGAAAACGTGCTACAAACGCCAGGGGATGAAAGGCCTTTTGGATATTAAGAAATAA
This sequence comes from Leptarthrus brevirostris, assembly GCA_964036015.1. Lineage (NCBI taxonomy): Eukaryota > Metazoa > Arthropoda > Insecta > Diptera > Asilidae > Leptarthrus > Leptarthrus brevirostris. The sequence goes on from OZ038374.1 coordinate 148,002,531, forward strand.
AACTAAGTTTTATCGCAGGAGCAACCCCGGAAATTTTTGCTCCGTTTAGGAAAGGGAATGGCTGTTTTTAATAGGCTAAGGGAAAACTTGATATTTTTGCAACTTTATGGGAGGAAATGAATTTTTGTTGCGTACCAAAATTGAGCAAATCAAATTTTGAAAGGCCTGTGTTGTTTTTCAAGCACTTTCGCATTAAAATTAATTTTGTAAACAAACTGCTCACTCTGCCTTTGGTCTGTCCCTCAAATTAATGTTGAATTTTTGAACGTCATATTGTGTTTCATATGAGCCATATTTTTAGAATTACTAGAAAATTAAGAAACAGAGTCGTCTGTTTGGAACTTTGAGAAATTGGGGTAATATTGCTATCAACGGGAGGAGGGGAGTTATAATGCAAAAACATTACCATAAACATAATAGGTTCGCTTTAATATACGTAAACAATTTTCAAGAACGTTCTACGATATCGGATACAACTTAAAAGTGATAATTATCTCTATTAATCCAATCTAATATTTTTCTCTATTTATTCTCTGTTTGTCTCTTTTCTTAGTAAATACCACTACTGCTTTTGTTTTCGAACATCTCTATTGTAGGTTGATGTTATTTGATACGACGGATTCAGATTGACCCAGATTTGTTGTTCGATTAAATCGTTAAGATCAGCTGTACGACCTTTTGTATGAGTTCTTGATATTTAAGCTACTTAATTTTTTTGTTGGCCGGGTATTTTTATGCCGCCCGGGTATTAAAAAATATTATTTTTAATCCCTACCTTTGGTGTAGCTGATCTCAAGCCCGGGAGGAAAGAAGGAGGGAAATCTTGCCAGCCAGAATATCTCGGCAAACTATTTAATATATAAATATACTTTAGGTGGTTCCCGAGACGCCTTTAACAGCAGCCCTTACTGGGTGTGAGATAAGTTTATTTGCAGCCCTACAAACGAAACGTCTAAAACATGTGATACCAATCATAATTGGTATCACATGTTTTGGTCATTGATCCAATACATAATTAATATAAGTGGAGAGTTTACATCACCTACGCCATAAACTATAGTTCTATGCTATGGCCAATATAAATCAAGAATAGCAAAGGTGACAACATGCATCCTTGTATCCTTTCGTTCAGCACTTGTAAGAGCTCTGCCTGTTTTCCTTTGAGAAGGACGTTGTATTGTGCTCCTAGTAGGAGCACTTATTGATAGCGATACTATTTTTTGCGACGCCTCTCATATTCAAAATTGGTGAACATTTATTACAAATTACCTCTTCACCCGTCAATAGCAACTGACTCTTTGCAGTATCAATCATACAAAACTTTTCACAATCTAAATTGCTTATATCGGCCTTTGGACGTTCTGCTTGTTTATCGGATTTCGTTTCTTTGAATATACAATAAAGGTCACCTATTTCAAATTCCCTATTGTTAGCGCTGTTTTCGCGCTTAATTTGCACATTTAGACATTTCTCCTCTAGCTAGCTGTATTTTAGCTGAAGATCCCTTCAACACCACGAAAGCTGCTGCTGTTGAGAACTTTTATTTAATGAATTCTTCTGCGTTCTTCAATTTTTGACATAGTTGGCCAATCTCGTATTTAAGGTAACAGTTTCATTCATGATGGCTTTCTAATCTTACATTCTTGAATTTCTAACACTTTAGTTGATTCAAGATTTTCTGCTAGTTAAGTTTTGCTTTATCGAACTCTTCGAATTCCCGATGCACAGTGTGTAGTTTCCCCCCTTTTGTAGACTCGATGTAGACAAGACAGTCAACTTTCGAACACGTTCGATCTTTTTGCCTTGTGATACATTCCCATTATTCACATGTTTAAGTCGTTCTTCTTCTCTGCATTTCCCACAGCTCTTTACTTTATTGTCATTCTGCAATCCTTCCCTTTTATTTGTTTCTATTGATTGAACGACCGCCTTTGACGGTACCGCTTCGAAGACCTTCAACTGAATTATACTCCTCTGAAAAATAGCTATGGATCTTCCTTCTTCAATCACGGGTTAAAAGCGGTGACCGAAAGAAACTTTAAGGAATACAAGAACGTGGCAAAGACCGATTAGGGAATATTCGGTACACTAGTGCAGGAAAAATTGGGAAGGGGATGCAAAGCTGCAATCTGAAGCACCAAAATGAAGCATTTAAACTACTCTGTCCTAGTGTGTCCTGTCTCAAAAAAAATCTCAGCCCTATTGATGTGATGAGTTTAACGGGACCCGCCGTAGGCAGCGTGGATAAACTGTAAGGTGGCTCTAAAGGAGTTTAAGAAGAAGATCAGAGCCGCTAAAAGAAATAGCCGGGTCTCATTCTGTGAACGAATCCAAAAAACCTCAGAAACGGCTGTAAGGTGGCTCTAAAGGAGTTTAAGAAGAAGATCAGAGGCGCTAAAAGAAATAGCTGGGTCTCATTCTGTGAACGAATCCCAAAAACCTCAGAAACGGCTACGTTGAGGAAAGAAATTTCGAAATATCCTATGCTGTTTTGTAATAATAGCAGCAACCAGACAAAGAACAGCAAGGAGACGCTGGAGGTCCTGCTGAATACCCACCTCCTTTTCGGTAAAAATCCATTAACTACTCCAAAGTATAACACTGTTATAAACTTGAAACAATGGTGAAACGTACCTTTGGCATAAATAGAGTAGCTCTCCGGCATTCGCAAAACGGTACCTCTAGGATTTATGGCATCTGACTGTGGTAGCGCTACGGACAATGTGGTCTTAACGGGGATTTTAAGCCGCCGCCATAACTTAATCTAACCTAACCATTCTTTTCAGAATACATGAGAAATGCTTAGAGAACTTAATTCTAAAATAATCTCCCGCTGCCGCTGCCGCTGAAGGCCCCGCGGTTAACAAACAATGCAAAAAATCGATTTAAATAATTTGTAGAGACTTAAATATATATAACTAGTACTTCTAATTCTACCGCGATTTAAATTGGAACTTCTTCAGATTTTCTTTTATATATAAGTACATAATTTTTCTTGACAATTTTGTTACAACATTGTTAATCACATACTCTTAGCTAGGGCTTCACGATACTCGAGATAATTCTCGCTGCCGGTATCGGTCTCGACACGATACCGAGACCGGCAGCGAGACCAACATCATTGGTAACAGTGCGATACCGAGAGCGAGATTGAGGTGCCGAGAGTGGACGAGATTTTAGTTTTTATCATTTTATTGTGGAAAATTTTTTTAGTTGTTTCAGCTTTTATGTCGCTCCGAAAAATTTCAATTGTGCCATCACGCAATGGTTCCAGGGTTCGAGCCTCGGTCTCCCGTGACTTCTTGAAATAAAAATTCACTCCGTCTCTAGGCCTAGCTCAGAGCTATGTAAAACAAAAACAAGACATGTTCCCTTATTTCCTTTACCCTACTTCCCTTTCGGACAAAGCCATTCATAGGACCGGTCCCCGTGCTTTGGTCACATCAAATAAAAATATGTACCTAATAAAGCTCGGTGATTGTACAATTTATTAAATATAATATAATTATATTCACTAAGGCCCATGTCTTCCGAAGTCACTCAGCAAGTACATCACTTTAAGCTAATAAATGATCATGATGTGTAGAAACATTAAATAAGGTATTACGTGCCAGAACCAAAATATCTGAAAACTGACTAGGAAATTTACAAAACAAAATCTTATTGGATTTTTCAAAACAAAATAAAATATGTTATATGTATGTATGTACAATACTCTTAATTCCTTCTAAAACAGTGATGGCCAAACTCACACTACTTAATGTGAGGATTGCTTAAAAGCTTTCAAACCATTTCGTACTGTTTGTTTAATGTAGAACATTAAAATGTTTGTAAAAGGTTGTATATTTCAAGATATTGTATAATTGCTTACAAAATAACTTAAATATGACAATCTTAACATCACTGTTCTAAAACCTGAATTTAATGGAATTAAAATAAAATGGAAACAAATAATACAAAGGATAGATTTTTGTTGGTATTGGTGACTCATTCACAATTATTTTCCAAGGAAGACCATATGAAATTGCGCGTTTTCGTTGTAAAACTTCAAAAGGTTTTAAACTTTTTTCAATATCCTTCAGTGAAACAACAGAGACCGCATATTCAATGCTTTGCCTTAAGATATACATTGAATCTGGTATTCGATGGATAAATTGAATTTTTCTCCTTCTTTTTTGGAATTAGGAATAAGGCCTTCGAACTTAAGGAGTGTTTTACTTTATATAGTAGTTCTTCGAAAGTTTACTTTAATCAAAATTTTCGTATTTTTTGCAAGAATAAAGAAAAAATTTCAATACGGTCTTTATCGCTATACTAGTCGTTGATAACTACAAGGCCGTCGTTTTTATAGACCTTTTCCCACTCCGCTTTAACAAGAGAGCTTTTCCATTGCAGAAGAAGTTTAAAAGTTTGCATTTAAAAGTTTTTCCCACGTATGAATTCAAATTATTTAATGCTTGCTGCTCTAGTGGAAATTTTGCTCTTAAAACGATGAAAATGGCCCGAAACCATTCGGGAACACAATGTGTGCTGCTAAAACTGCAACAACGCCTTCATTGTTACCCAATTCGAATGCAACCTAACGAGTAATTTGTTCACAAACGAAACAAATTGGGGTCAACTAGTCTTTTGCGGAAGGCATCCAGCTTTCAAGAGTGCAACCTCGAAGGCAATCTAAAAGCCTCTAGAAGGTCAAAATAAATCCATAATTTAGCTTTATCCCATATATCCGGAATCCTATTAATCAAATCTGAATCATTAGGCTATTTTGTGAGGATTTAATAATTAATGAATTTCAAATACGGCAAATATTGTTTGTATATCACACAGCTGATGTCGATTATATAATAGAAGTATGCCCAATTTAAGTACTGAGTTATCCTTGGTTGGCTCATTATTCAATTACTGAAATGGAAAAATATTCTCAGATATGATTGCGATTATTTTAAGCTTACCGTTGTGGCACAGTATATTTGTGAATATCGTCACTCCGAGCCAAAGCGTTGGAGAAGGGGGTTGGGGGGAGGGGTGTTTACATCGAAACTTATTATTAAACAACTGTTCGCTTTACTTCTGTAGTCGTCGTCGGTTGAGTAACGATAACGTGGCGGCCTTCCAGGGACGAAAAGGGACCCACAATTTTTGAATTGAATTAAAAAATTTGTTGAGAGACATTTTCAGAGTCTCTTCTAATTTTAAAAGACATATTTATTAAAGATAAGTTTTAAAATATGGCTTTTCGCTAAAGGATAGGATTTCTAAAACTTAACTGCTTTCACATTAAGAATAAATATCTCTGAAGGAATTTTTATTCATGCTGTGTCATCGGAATATGTTTAGGGATATCAACGGGCCCTGCCTTAGCCGTCCTCTTAGTCGTAATGTTCTCTAGGCTATTGTCTAGTGTGCCTTAGAGTAAATCCAAAGCTGTTTCCTGTATTTTAATGTAGCAAAACAATAGCCTTCTAGAGAATTGATTTATTTTATCCTGCCTTCAGTGCAGAGTTGTTATGATGTTCATTTGGGTTCTGAAATGACTGTGCAGAATTCTGAACATTTATGTACGCCTATACAAGTGCCCTAGAGTAACAAAACTAATGAACATATATGTTTGTTTTGGAGCCAATTCGGGATATTATTTGAATAGGCTCTTAATGGAGAAGCAATGGTCCCATTCCGTTACGCTTTATGAAGCAATACCATAAATCATAGTCCCAACATGAATTAATTGCGCCCGATATCATAAAAGTGTCTCCCACAACTGCATACCATGAGACTGAGACGCACGACAAATAAATTTTCCTGCCTTCCCACCCACACTGCATAACTTTTTTAATTAAAACTTTTTCTGTAATTATGAAACCTGGTACCTGGCTCACCTCTTTTGTCATCGTAAAATTGCTTCTTGCTGAAACAATATTAATCGGTCGGCTTCCAAGTGTACCACAACCCCAGCCCTTACTTAGGGCGAAAAACGTAAGACTGGTCAGGAAACTTATCAAGTTATGCCAGTCAAAAGTAACCGGAATGCCGAGACTGACGAGGACAATAAGTACTTTGATTGTTAATATCAAACTGATTTTAATTAAATTAACTTCTGCGTTTTAAAGAAATTCACGCGGGCAAGCCGTCTGTTGCCTCATCAAAAGTTTGTCTTTTGTTAATGCTTTTGTAAATTATCTGTAAAACATTTTGCGATTTTAAATTTTTGTTAACGTTGTCGCATATTTAATTTGATATTAATAATATTTTTTTATCGTTTATTACAGATCACATGTGGGAGTGATGTCGAGATGGGCCAGGGGCTCGAGTTATTGCCAGCAGACCTTCTGTTCTTGTCACAGCCCCAACAGCCATCCCTCCCAATTTTCAATACGACGAAACAGAAATATTTATTGACGAACTGCACAACGAGAAAAAATCTTCAAGAAATGAAGAACAATTGTAAGCATATACATCTGTATGCTCAATATACTATATTCTAGTACTTTCAGCAAACATTTTTATAAAAAAAGACATAATGGAATTCGGTTAGGACTATTATTACTACTATTTGTGCCTCTTTAGGCACTCAATTCTGTCCGGTGGCCATGGAGCCGCCTGGCGGGATTCCGCCAGACAGAGATAAATTTTCAGTAATACATCAACAGCCAAATATAAGCACACCAACTGCAACTGCAACTGCGACTACAACTGCACAGCAAAATTTATCATTAATCGGCGTGTCAGCAACGGCCCAGCAATCATTAGAAAGATTATCCAGGCCGGTGGCCTTCGATAAGGTAAGCAGCACTAATATTCTTTAAATCAATTATTATTAATAAATTGCTTAAAATTGCTCTGTACATAAGTACGTATATAACAGGTAATGATACTGTCATGTCATAAATACATACATATAGCTGCATGCGTTTGCAAGTAGTCAGAAATTGATTTTGTACAGATGTGAATTGAAAACAAGTGCAAACATGCAGTTTTGAAAAGGCCTACTTTTTAAAATGTAGAACTGAATAAAAAGTTTATGTTGTCCTTTAATTCAGCTGCACAACTGATTGATAGCAAAATCTTCTCAAAATAGGCGTTCCCATTCGAAATTCAATGTAGCACATGAGTCCTTACCAATCGAACGTAGATATGGGCATTATTCGAATACATTTTCAATCAAATAGCGATTAACGAAACTGTATACATTTTTAGTTGACAGCTAATTTATTTGAAAATATTCGCGACTAATTATTTGTTATTTGATACTTGTAAGTTTAATTTAAAATTATTATTCTTTATTCGATCCCGTTTTTAGTTCAAATAGATATTTTTTCCATGTAGAGTATTACCTCTCTCTAGTTTCTGTAATCCCTTGTAGTGTATGGGGTGGAAAAAGATCTTCACCTATTTCAGTGACAATCATTGTGGAAGTGGATTTACAATTTAAGTACAAGTTCCACCACTCCAATGGGCGTAAATTGTTACTCCACCAACGGACTTCTCACGCATACTTGAAACTATTTTTGGTCTTTTAAATTTGAATAGGATGGCGGAAAAATAAATTTTACAAATTGCCAACTAAATTTGTCTGCTACAAAGAACCAAACGAATGTTGTACATAACTTTCGCCATGAGTTGAAAAGGCGTTTCATCATCTATGCTGCTATTAAACTTCTCAGCAAGGCTCTAGCCAGCTATAGCCTGAATGGCTATAGCCTTAATGATTATAAGCCTGAATGGTTACAAGCTAAAGTTATTGGTAGTATGAGTGTATGTCAAATTTAGATACTAGTTAGTAGCTGTAGATTAATTAAATTTTTACATTTCCTTTTTTGTTGGTTAATAAGGGTACGTTATTAATATATATACCTCTTTCGTTTTCGTCAGTAATACATATGATTAATTTTAAATTTTCTTATATTGCTGTTATCAAATAAAGAAATTAATGTCAAGTCAATTTGGCTTAATTTCAAAAGCACTAAACAAATTGATTTGACGGAACCCCAGAAAAGAGTCAACGACAGATAGAAGATATTATTGAATGGAGCCAAAGAACTGTTGAATATAGTATTCTAAAGAGGTTTTAAGAAAGTGAGAAAGTAGAAAACAAATCAAGGAAAATATAAGAAAAGCATTTACACCAGCAGACGAGGGTCCCACGTCTGGGAATTTGAGAAAATTCTGTTGTTAGCGTATTAACTGACCACAAATTTTAAAACGCAATTGAATATTGTTATCAACCCTGAAACAATTAAAAAAAGTTTTGGGAAAAATTTGGATTCAGCAGAAGCGTAGCCGGACGGAATCCATTCATTAACAGGGATTCGGGAGTGTTTTTCTTGCAATGATCAAATCAAAGCTCTCGAGAAAATTCACCTAAAAGTGGCTCTTTTTATATCTAATAATTTTCATTGATTTAAAATAAGCGTTTGTCAGCGTTGATCGTGAATACCTATGTGAAGCTTTACGTAGGAAAGATATCTCAAAAAACATTATCATCATCATAAAGGAGTCCTACTCCAAACCTCATTGTCACGTACTTAACAAACGAGAGCTGTCGGAGCCACTCCAAGTGCTGAATGTTGTCTAACAAGGATACATTCTATCGCCATTATTATTCTTGATCGTCATTAATTACTTATTCTGGAGGTCCTCCGTCCAGTTCGTTCTTTGTTTTTCGTTGCAAATTACTTTGTTAAACGAATTTCCCAAAAAAATTGCGTTTTCCTCTTTAATTATCTAGAGAAAATTTTCATTGTCCTTTATTAAGAAAGGCTCAACAATTTTTAAAAGTTTTAATGAATAAGACTTAATAATTGTCTGGGTTATATAGTTAATCCAATAATTGATAAGATATAACAAAACTGTGAAAAAAAGAATAAATAAATTTTTATGAACTTCATTCTACCACTTTTTTCATTAAAATAGGGGCCTGAGATTTTGATGGTGTTTTTTTATTTATTTGGAGCCGAAAGACATTTTAATTTTCCGACTCCAAATAACGGCCACTTGGGTATACATGTGTGTAAAGGTGTACCTTAAGGAACGAGTCCTTAGAACGCTACCACCTCTGCTGAAAATCGATTAAAAGTGCGACATTTGATGTTGGGACACTTTCAATTATATGGAGTCGATTGCGACAATCGTCGGCTTAAGTGTGAGAGAACGTATCTACCAAAAAAGCCACTTTTGAGCTCAGTATACGAAATACCATAAATTTTTTTACAGTTAAAATTTTGTAAAAACCGATTTATTGTTACTTTTCTGTTACCCTTTTCTGCTGAAAACATAAAAAAAAATTTTAAGGATTTTTTTTTTGCGTCTCCTGGAAAGTTGGGTTTTTTTCAGATACGTTCCCTCACACTTAAGCCGACGCAATGCAAAGCAAAAAATTTCGTCATGAAGTGACTTTAGATTTGTTAATTTTTTCACTTATTTAATTTCACAAAAATATTAGACCCAAAAGATAGACTGACAATTCCGCGTAAACAAGTGGATCTTCTAAATATGCGCTTAATTTCGTAATTCATAAGAAGAGTTAATTTTTTTTTCAATATGAGCTTAATTTTGCAATTAAGAAGACGTGAAATTCGCGAATCATTTCTCTTGTTAATTGCGGCTGAACGACCAACCGAATTCCTGACCTCAACAATTTTAAAATAGCACACGCGTTATCTCGATTCAGTTAATATCTGGAAAAGAAGGAAAATTTAATAAGAAATAAAAAAAATCCTTTTTTTCGCTCCCGCCGAGCCTTCACCAACTTTCGGATGGACTATCTTATGTAAGTTGATTCGAGTCCGGTGTTATTGTCTCACATGAAGTATTTCAGAGAGTAAAACTGATCCTGTCCTAAAAGCTTATCAGAACTAGCTCTATTAATCAGCTCAGGACCACATCAATTAATTTAATCGGAGCCTGATGAATAATTTTTAATAAAGATGAGGGGCCTTATTACTGAATACGATTCGATTTCAATCGATCGTAAATATAGGAAATTTAGAACTGAATGGACCTAAAGCTAGCAACTCACACAAGTATAATATCTCTGTTTAACCTCATTCAATTCTAAATTTTCTATATTTACGATCTAATGCAATCGAATCGTATTCAGTAATAAGGCCCCAGATCAAATAATCTTATCAGTGCCATTTAGGCCTAATTGTTAATCAATACCGGTTTGACGTGTTTCTAAATTTAGCAGAGTTAAAAATTAGAAATGACAACTTCTCAAATAATTCACAAATATTAAGAAGGACCCCTGTGGTTACTATTAAAAAATTACGAGAATGCCGCACTATTGGGTTATTCTCTATTGCGATACTAAACTTAAATTGTCTCATATTCTTTTACATTTTTGTGAAATTTGTTAATTGTTTTCAATAAATTTTTGTATACAAGTCTACTTTAAATGTATATAACTATGTAAATAGAACATGATTTTACATAACATTTATGCGCTACTGGATAACAAAAATGCTTTGCAGCAAACGGAGCAAACTGCAATCTACATATATGAACATATGCAGATATATTGTTTGCATTATTTCATAATGCGTTTTATTTCATTTTTATTTTATTTCATTGCATTTCTTATAAAAATTTCTGTAAAAATTTGCGAATAAGTTTCAAACGCATATATTTTGAACTTCGAGCTTACCATTTGCTAGCCGATTGAGTTCCCGAATGCACCCTAAATTTCACAATATTATTATTGTGTACTTTTGAAAAAGTTTTGTTATAGTGAATACCATTTTACAGTTTGTTAGCGAAATTCTGACAATATTGTAATAGAGAATTATGCCCCAACAGAAAAAGGGGTCGAATTAACTTCGCCTACCTAACCGCCAATCGCTTTTATAACCGTGTGGATCTTAATCTCAAAATCTAAAGCAAGGTATCAGCTTCGTTTTAGGCCTAATATATTTTTTTTAATTCTATTTAAAATTGTACTTTTCTTAAATTTTTCTTTTGTTAATAACTATTAATTCAGTGGCTATTTATTTGTATCCTTATCTTATTCTCTTTATTTTCTTTTTTCATTTTCATTTTTTACTTCTTTTAGTTACAGTCTCTTGTAAAGTACTCGCCTTTGTACGCCCTTTCTGTAAGGAATTATTGGCGAACAATATCTGCTGCATTTAATTATAAACAAACAAATCCATATGACTCGAAATAAGATTTATTTAAACTTCCTATAAAATATAAAGCTATAAAAATATGCAAGCTAATGCTCTATTCCGTGCGATGACGCGCTAATAAAATCCTTATTCAATTCTTGCAGCTTCTCTACTGCAATGCTGTAAGAACAATGGCAGTTCGTTTTAAGCAAATTTGTATTAATTACTTACTGGTCGTGTTCCTCTTCAGGGCTTTTCTTCATTAGGTGACATGAACAGAGTTGAACCACTTTCTGACCGACACCATTAGCATCGAAGGGTTTTTGCAATGTGTGAACTGGGCAGAAATTTGCAGTCTTCTCTAACGCTCTATCCAACCTATGATTTATTTTGCCGGGCGATTCCAAAAATGGCATTTGTTCATTGTAATAGTCATCCGAATCTAGTTCATCTGAAATAAGCCTTGGTAAAAGCTATAAAAAGTGAACGTTCATATCTCACCCAAGCCAAATTTAACCATCATGTTAGCAATCTCGAAAGCGCTCTGAATGGGTGATCTTTTCTGCAACCACTTGTAAGGATAAAGATGCTCGTAAGGAGATAATTCCTCTTTAGTGTTGAATATTTCGTAGAATGGGGGGATTTTGTATAATTGCGGCATATTGCTGTAGAGAAATATATCCAGGTCGGGCTTAAAAGCTTTTTTCATATCCAACTTAACCTCAGAAGATTTTTTGCTGGTATCATCGCCTACGACAAAATGACACAGTCAGGCATACAACATTAAAAACCATTTCCCCACTTGCTGTGCAAGCGGCACAAGGTTCTTTATGAAGCAATGATTGTGCAACTATTGATCTAAATGCTTAGAGAAAGCGTCTTATGTACCTGGATGGAAATGCTTAAGTTCTCCTATGTCGGCTAATCCCTCCCTATGCTTAGTGGTTGCATCATGCTGGATGTCTTCTCTCACCTCCTTACTGGAAATTTGTTTGTCGGATCTTATGTCTTTGGAAGTACCTTTCTTCAACGTCTCAGACACAGTTTTATCAATCTTCTCTCCACCGTCTCTTTTCGCATTGGTAATGTGTTCTCCGTTCATCTGAAATTTGATTACCGGTTCCCTTTAAATACTCGTCTATAAGATAATAATTACTTTTATGTCTTTATCAACCATCCCCCGATTTAACTCCTCAATAAAGTGTGATTCGACAGCCTTCCCACTACTCCTTTTCTCACACTTAATATCCACCGCAGCTGCGATTCCATCGATGTGCTTTTGTCCATTGCTCGAGACTCCTTCTAAATTTCCTTTGGGATCCTCATGGCTTATCGAAGGCTCGACACCTCTCTTAATTCTCAGTGCCGTAATCTTGTGGGCTACCAGGCCTGTAAAAGAGCGTTGAATGCTTATAAATTCATTTCATTTGTATTCGCTAAAAGTAATACCCAACAAGAAGCAAATTAACAGCCTATTAAACATTGTTTGAGTTCTATTTGGTCTCGCTCTCGTCAAATTCAGAAATGAAAATAAATATTGTCTTAAATATTTTTCTATTTGAACTTCACTTGGCATACTAATTTTTGCAAAAATTAATAACTCAAAGTGTATTCAGTCAAGTACCAACGCCGTCGGTTTTAAACCAGTATAGTTGCGAAATGCAGGAAATTTGTGCTTAATTACTCGCCATGGCAAAACATATTCCTTTTCTAGTTCGCTTGGATCTAATTGGTCTTGAGATCCTACATACGAAGGTACTTGATGCTGTTTCCACAATATATGCGTCAAGATTAGGGAAGAGGCGGCAAGGGCAGCTGCAATTTCATTGAATAATATTCTTGTCGTGTTGTAGGTCCTTTACGTACCTAACCTACATATGTGCTTTGAAAAAATAATAACGCGTGGGTGAGTTTCGAGAGCTTTTGATAAAGTATGACGTAAGAATTGAGGGTCCTTTGTGAGGTTTACGGTAGTTAGGGCTTAACTCTTAAATTAAGCTGCTTTTTCCTTTATGTTCGAGGTTAAAAGAGTTGCATTGTTCACATTTCCCACACAACCTATTAATAATAGTTAAATTCATGCATACATGTACACAATTGTTACCTGTTATTTTAAACTTTAATAATATTTAAAGGATAATGAAATCAATGTTGCAAGAGATTCTATGATCTAAAATTATTTTTACACCGCCAACGGTCTTAGGTCCCGTGTGAAGTAGTGATAATTTTAACGCGTTGACTGATTCTGGAATGATTTTGGATATATGTTGTAAGAGTATTGGTACCATGATAAAAACATGTTGTACTTTGAATGCAGGTGAGGAAAGGAGTGATCCCTAACGTTGTAACACGTGAATCGATTTGGATGATTCTCATTCTGCCTATGGTGAGATTCGGGGGCAGTCACTTGACTTTGTAATGGATGTACAAATTTAGATTATTCTTTTTTTTTCTTATAGAAAATGTTCATTGATTGATACCATGATAATAACCTCTTCCCTCCACTAAGGAAAGTGGGAGGATCCACGCCTAAACTATATTTACTTTTGTGCTTATTATGACAAATTAAGTCGATGCCAATTTAATTAAGCAAAACAACTACATATCTACGCGCAAAGGTTCATAAAAAATAAATCTACTCTAACATTTCAGCTAACTTTCCTTATGATCTGAGGAAGGAGGATTTATATATATTATATTAACTGTAGCCAATCCTAAAGTTTTAACCGTAGATTCAAATTTTTGTACATACAAATAATTCCAGTTTTTAGTTTAATCCCCCAAATCTACTGTCTTTTACCTTAAAACATACTTGTGCCATCTGTTAGTGTCATCACTCATTCGTCCGGTTGGACCTAAAACCACCCAGACCTCTGTAAAAACCTGTTGAGATCCGCTAGTGCTCTCTCCGCTAGGTCGTCCAAGTTACCGAAGAACCTTGCTCCTAGACAAGCAAGTCGCCGTTCTTATAGGGCTGGACAATTGCAGAGCAGGTGCGCTATGGATGTAATGTCCCACTTCTTCTCTACAGCTTCTACAGAGTTCATTCGATGGCTAAACTCGCCGCTAGCTGCCATTATTCCAACTGGGCAATGCCCAGAGAGGACACCGACGAGTGTTCGAATGCATTTTCCCATCCTTCCGAAGTGGTATTGGAATAATATTTTTCAATTATTTTTACCATTTTAAGGGGATGGTGAACTCTTTCCATGGCACTGTCTATATCTGTATAAAGGCAGTTCGTCAGCTTTTTCATTTTTCTCTATGCCGACTTTTCTCTATGCCGACTTTTCTATTTGCAGCACTTCCGAAAAGATTCTAAATCCAATACCCATTTCTGTTTTTGATCCGTCTGTGAAGATGGATTTTCCCCTTATAATCTTATAAGGATGCCTTTTGTCTTCTCTGCTAGGAATGTAGCAAGAAAGGGTTTTCCGAAGTCGTACGGCGGTTTCATATAATCAGTTGTAGGGTGTTGCCCACTTTGATTGAAGAGGTCCGCTTTTAGCATCGTCTGCACCCAGTTCGTCAGAAATTTTCTTGTTCCTGCTTCCTCCATAGATGAGATAATGGATTCTGTTTTTAATGCTCCCTCGATATCGATGAAACCTGCCAGCGTATATTCATTAAATATATACTACCTTAATAAGTTCTAGTCTCTGATGTGGTGCAATTGTCTGTTGGAAGGGAACTCTAGTAAACACAGCCAAAAAAAACCTTTCTAAAATTCAAACGGTGGCGCTTAGGGATTACAGGGACATTGAGAATCACTCCAATAGCAACGATGGAGGCGGCCGTCCTTCTTTGGATTTATATAATAAGGAGCGTGTTGCGCACTGCATAGATAATTGGTTGACTGAAGGTGTCGAATGAAATATAAGTCCAATAGCCGCTCTAGTGATTTTAACAGACACGACGAGAGGCTAATAGGTCTATAATCTTTGGCAGTTGTGTGGCTTGGTTTCCCTGCTTTGGGAATGAAGGTCACATCCACCTCTCTCTATCTTTCCGATATGTATCCAGTGGTAAGGCATACCTCAAAGGGGTAATACTTCCCAAGGCATTTTTTAGCATGACGGGGATGATTCCGACTGACCTTGCAGATTTGTAGGGATAGAAGGATTTCACCGCCCATGCTACTTTGTCCTCGCTTGTGCAGTTCTTGATTGCCGTTAGGACTTCCATGGAGAATGCAGTTGTCGAAACATCTTGTGGTCCATGTTGCATCCTCTCTTCCATACACCCAGGGCCAAACTACTTGCCGGATACTGTGTTCATGAACAACAGTTAATATTTGAACGTGTATCATATTTCATTTCCTATCACGTCTAGAGTTAAACCTTCCCATGAAAAGTAATATTAACGTGACTGAAACATGGTATACAAAAAGGAATTTATCCATAAATCCAGATAAAACATCTGAAGAGAGAGATGAAAGAGATGATCGCTCGAAAGCATGAAGACTTTAAAGATCTTTAATAAAGAATTAAAATAAGTGGATACTGCGAAGTATTTAGGTGACACACTGGACTGAGCTATGTTGAAAGACGCATTTCGACAACAAAATCAGCAAAGCCATTGCGTTTTTCTGGCATTCCAGACGGGCCTTTGGTATAACTTGGGGACTAAGTCACAAAGTCATTCATTAAATATATACTACCGTAATAAGTTCTAGTCTCTGATGATGTGCAATTGTCTGGTGGAAAGGAACTCTAGTAAACACAGTCAAAAAAAACCTTTCTAAAATTCAAACGGTGGCGCTTAGGGATTACAGGGACATTGAGAATCACTCCAATAGCAACAATGGAGGCGGCCGTCCTCCTTTGGATTTATATAATAAGGAGTTGGATTTATATAATAAGGAGGAAGCTCGAAAGTCCACATACAGGCTTAATCCAACGAACCAGTAGTCTGTTACATAGTCAAACTATGGGCGCTCGTTAATGGTAGACTTAGAACGGACGGTTCAGCTGATTCCCGATAAAATTATTCCTGAAGTAATTTAAAAAAAATATTTTTCTAAAGAAGAATGGGAAGAAACTCACCACTCCACAGCTCTTTGTAAAACCATAACACATGGCATGGTGGTCGTGTTGCTCAACGAATTGATCCACCTCCGTCTTCAATGTAAGTAACTAATTCAAGATAGTTAAATGGTCGGAATGAACGCTAACATTCTTTCCTATAGAGGAAGAGGGGATTAAAATAGATAGCAGACTTTATTTCTGAGGCAAGTACAATGGACCCCCGACGTATACGTGCAGAGGAAACTAGTACTCAGTCTCCTTAAAATCTACATCTATAATGAAAACAATAATTCAGCAAACATTACAAACCAAGCGGTTTTCTCTTTCGTTCAAAATTGACTGGGTGTGTTCGCTCTTTGAGAAAATCACCCTCTACAGGGTGGAACTGCTATCACACCCCGATGCAACTTAGTCTTCTTGGGCAATTGAGCACCTCTTAGTTCGACATGGAGATGCAAATACTGTTCCGTCTGTCGGTTAAGCAACTGGGCAAATTATTTTAAAATTTCGATTTCCTAAAAGATAAAAAGATAAAGAAATAATTACTAATAATTTAATTTACAACAAGAAAAATATTTTTAGAAAAAAGCATTGTATTCAAAGTATAAAATAGAAACTGTTTGTGAGCGACTGCATAGACCATAACAATAAATTTTGGGAGAAGGTGCGGTACTAATTCATATAACAATAAAAGCCAAGTGGTGCCAGCTGGTTTATAAAAAAATGGCAAAACTTAAATACTTACTTAAATAGTGTTTCAGACTTTTTCGTTTTGCTACTGCATTCAAAGTATTTATTCCAAGTAAAAATTCACACAGAAAAAAATATCTTTCTTTCGTCTAATACACTGGCATGTTACGAGTTGTTAAACGAGAAATTAAACAAAAGAATTTAGCTCGAAGCTATGGAGAAATATGAGAGACACGCAAAAGTATGAGCAGGACAAATTTCAAAAATTGTTTCTAAGACAAACGAAAATATAATTAACTTTTCGAAAGTGTCTAATTACATGAACGAAAACAAAGCCATTATTTAAATCAGCAAACTTACTACTGTAGTTGCGGAAAAAAGCTTTAAATTATTTACAGTTGCATGTTACGCCATATTTTATTTAACATTACCTTCCTTTTTTCTAGATGGAAAGTTTAGTACGTGAAATGCAGGATCCAGAAAGCGGCGTTCCAGTTCGACAACAGAAATTATTTCTAACATCGATACCGTATGCGTTTATGGGTAAAATATTTGAAGTACCTATTCTAAGTACAAATGTAAGAGCTATACCCTACGTAGGCTACGATCTAATTGAATGGCTCATGGACCGTTTAGCCATAGAAGAATCAGAAGCACTGAGTATTGCAAATCAGCTATGCTTGCACGGATACTTTTTTCCTGTCAATGACACCAAATCACTAATTGTAAAAGACGACTCTTCTCTCTACCGCTTTCAAACTCCATACTATTGGCCGTGGCAACACAAAGCACCTGATAACGTAGAATATGCCATCTACTTGGCCAAACGCTCGTTGCGAAATAAACAGCGGCATGGGCTCGAAGATTATGAAAGCGAGGCATTGGCGAGTTTGCACAAAAATCTCAAAGGGAAGTGGGACTTCATTTCGATGCAAGCAGAGGAACAAGTGCGCTTGGCCAAGGAAAGAAAGAAAGGAGATAAGATCGTAGGGGATTCTCAGGTAATTGAAATTTATTTCAGCTTCTATCTAAAGAGTTCATAATCTAAATCGTAATACAGGAGCGAGCATATTGGCGTGTCCACCGTCCACCTCCGGGTCAATTTACTCCTCTTGAGCCATGCCCAGTGCCATCCCGTGATCGCCAAGGAATTAAGCCGAAGAAAAAGAGCGTTGAAGACTGGCACCGCGATGTTGATTATTTAAAAAAATCTTTGGGACGAACACGCATGAAAATGTCACAAGCTTGTGAAAGTCTTGTCAACTATTGGGAAACGTTTGCTGATTACGACTTCTTCATCCAGCCTGTGTTACCGTCGAATCCCTGGGTTTCGGAAGATACAACATTTTGGCAATTGAACAACGCAATTGTAGATATACCAACAGAAAAACGTGTGAAACGTTGGGCGATTTCGATAGAAGAACTAGTATCCGATCCGACTGGTCTCCAAGAGTTCACTACGTTTTTGGAGAAAGAGTATTCACACGAGAATATTCGATTTTGGATAGCTGTAAACAGATTAAGACGATCAGCGCATTCACAAGTGGCGAAAAAAGTTACCGAAATTTACGAGTAAGTATATATAGCTTTTTATAGAAACGAACCCAGTTTTTCATACGAAAATCATAACTGAAAGTATAAATTTCTCGCCTTAATTTTTTTCTTTTAAGAAGCAAAATATAATTCTTTGAAATCCGATGGCATTTTGACAGTTTACATTAACATACATAAACATAGATTGCTTTAAAAAAAATTGGAATTAGTTTCTTCCTAAAAAGCTTAGAAGATCCTTCTGCGAATGGTGGTTCAAATTACGAAGAACTTATAAAAATAAAGAATAAAATTAAGATTTGTGTAGGAAACAATAGGTTTCTGGTTTTTAAGATCCATGGTTACATACATTATCCACCTTTTTCTATATGTAAAATAGCTGTTAATTTTATTTTTCAGGGAATTTTTAAAACCTGGAGCGCCATGTGAAATAAATATCGACGGAAAAACTATGGAGGTCGTTCAGAAAGGACTGAAGAATCCTTCGCGATTCACATTTGATGCCGCTGCCGAACACATTTATATGTTACTACTTAAAAAAGATTGCTATCCTCGATTTATTCGATCGGATCACTATAAATCGCTACTGGCTAGTGGTATTCAACCCTCGCATAAAAAACGATTCTTCAATTTTGGAGGTGTTGCGAAAAAGAAGAGTTCTACGGCCGCCACCCCTAACCAAGCGTTATTAACGCAAAGTTCAACAAGCGGCGTACCGCCTCCTGGTAACTTATCTAGACGTAGAGGAAGTGACAGAAGTTTAACCGGTTCTGCTCATGAACTAGCTATCATCGGGGTCAAGGATATCGCAACTTCTACAAATAAAGTTCCACACTCCCACAGTCAAAGCAATTTGAGTGAAATTCCGTACAGGTGAGTCCTGCACATGTTTTAAATTAATTAACTCATAAAATATTTTACTGCTTTATTTGCTTTTAATTTAAATGGAATTTAAGTTTTTGTTTGTAGTCGGCTTTTGTGTGGGTTTGTTTGTTCTTCAGTATAGCCAATGTGGCCGTTTCTTATAAGACTGAAGAAATTCTTCACGTTTTAAACTTTATTTGCCAGACAGCTACCTATAAGTTATTTTTACTTTTTATTTTCTTAGTGTAACAGTTTACAGAGGTGACATGCCAATGGAAGGGTTGGTGATGGATGTGAACATCAAAGATCCATCTGCATCTGGAATGAAATTAATTCAGTAAGACTTTAAAGACAAATTTGTCCTATTTATTGGAAACTGAATGGTTGCTATCTTTGTATCTTTTTCATACAATCTTAATGTGGCTGCATACTCTTCGTGGTACTTTTTTACTCTGTGTTTCGATGTTTCACTAATATAATTTAAAAATTTATTTTTTTATCCTTTTTTCGTAAATGAGATGCAATTCCAAGTGTAAATAGTACATTATGCGTACTGATCGTAACGTGCAAGATTGATGTGTGCTCATGGCTCACTTTTAAACTTTGTATTGTGGTGCTAATTGATGTTTTGTTTTATCACAATTATTTTCGCAAGTATAGTAGAATTTGTTATTGAGGCTACCTTTCTGTACGATCTATGTGAGTTGTGCAGTGGTTTACACAAAAATGTCCTTTGAAAGCTTCTCTGTGAGCACTTTATTTTTAAGCAAGAGCACAGTTTGTCAATTTTTTAATTATTGATTATTTCCATGAATATGAATATAATATTTTTCGAAGTTCAAATACTTTAAGATGTACTTGCTGGTGATGAGCCACAAGTAGAGCAATTATGTCAAGATACTAATTTGTATGGAAAAATACTTGACCCGAGTGATTTTTCAATATTATTAAAACAAACAATTTTTTATATCGAGGGTAATTTAAAAAAAGCTTTGGTTGTAAGGCTTCATGTCTATAGCCGACAGTTACAACCGATTGTTTTCTGTATCATCAAAGGTAAAATACCAGTTTCTAGACATCCTGGTACAACATGCTAAACAACAGCCGAATCGCCGCATAATCACACTTAAGGAAATTTTCCACTGCGCATGCACAATGTACTTTATTTCAATACTTCATTGTTACCAAATAATCCGCTCGTCGTTAGAGACACCAAACTCTCCTCGGATTATAAGCTTAGTGGTGGTCTTTAAACACTTTGTATAAGATCTGTATAAGACCTTTCTTCTCCAAAAATTGATCGTTTTTATATATCCGATTCAGAAGATTCATTAAGATTTCTCCATAAAAACCCATTTTCCTGAATGCTCAACCACTCAACCAGGTAAGACTTAGTCAGTCACCAAAATCAGATGCGGAGGCACAGATTGAGGAGACATTAGGCAACTCTGTGAACTAAGATTTTCAGAACAACTATCACCTGAGCTACATCGCCAAACCTTGGAGATAGGTGAAGGTGGCGTATTGTCTCTCCCATAATAGGTTTTTTTCCTTTTTTATTTAAACTATGAAGGAAGGTCATACCAAACGGCACACCTATTACTCACCATTACAGACCACGTAATCTAGTTCGAAACTTAACCTAGAGAGTGCTTTTATTGTTAGTTCTTTGTGCATTCCTGAGTATTAAGGTTGAATTTCATAATATATTCTTTAATCCCATTGAAGCAGCAGTCGTAAGAAAGGCACATACAGAAGTATGTCGCTGAAAGAGGTCCTGTCCCTTGCTATGGGTGCTAATTATCGATGATCTCCTTCATTTACTGACGGATATCAGTTATATACGCCAAAGCAGACGACTTAGTTATTATTATTTTAAGCAAATAAGACAAGTTAACATCTGAAAAACTATAGAAAAGTTTTGAGATGGTACAGGGTTGGGATCAGAAGGACATTCGACTCAATCTGGACAAGACTACCATTGTTCCTTTCACAATAACATTTTAGAGTATGATATATCTAATGCATTAAATACTAACTTAGAGACCCCAACTCAAAACAGTAAGTTACATTCATTGCAGTAACTTCAACTTTAACTTTGACTTTTAAAAATTTTCAAATTGGTGCAAATTTTACAGTACTGATAAGCAAATAATTTTGAATGTACTGTAGGCACCATGACAAAAAAAATCGAGAGACGTTGTTTTCTCTCTCTCTCACTCTCCACCTTGTAGGGCATTAAGCGGAAAAAGACCTTCACCCGATTCGAGACAACGATTTCAAGTGAACCTACAAATTAAGGTGAATTCCCAACTACCGACATTACTTTGCAACCCCAGTGACCTCTTTACTGTAATCTGTTGTCAGTAGAAAAGAACCATGGGTCGCCCCCGGTGGATTTCGAACCTGAAGCCGGAAGGCCGGCATGTTACCACTTACTTCTTTTTCCTTACTGGTTTTGGGAGCATTTATTCATCATTTAAGGTAACCAGGTCACGAAAGATGGTTAAAATGGACTTTTTCACGCGTTTAGATATTTTGCTCCTGTTCAGTTGGTATTTAAGATATAAACTCGCGGTTTTAAACATGCTTTAGAGGACGAATTACGGATTAAAATGAGTGCTAAACAAACCCTGTGACTTTATTAGTGTGAAAGTTATTAAAATTACAAAATTACAAGAAAAAAATAACAAATGATAAAATTAACTTATTTAGGTACACTTTTCTCCTTAACCACTGGTGCGCTATCTGCTCCAAATTGATGGTGAACCTGAAACAAGAGTAAGGCAACATTGTATACCTAAAATTTTCAACCTTTTATCTAAATTGCAATTTTTGTACCATTTTTTTTGAAAAAAGGTCAAAAATCACTCTTTTAAAAAAAATTTATTTGGATTTAAAATAAAGTTTAAAAGTGGAATACAAAGATGAATTTAGGTATAAAAGATGAAGGACATAAAGGATAAGCACTGTGTAAAATTTCATCAAAATAGGTTGAATAGTTTTTTTGCAAATGGTACCTAAAGGTCAAAAAAAGGAACTTACGGGTTGAGACGAAAATCTCTCGTGACAACTGTGCAGACGACGCGTCACCATCTTTTAAAATATCAATTTTTGGGGTTAAATAGTCGCGTTGGTATGACATGTCATACATTTTCTGAAAGGGGAAAGCGCGGGCTTTCAAATAGAACTGTTTTAAAAAAATCGATTTTTTGACCCCATTCGCGACCTTAAACGAATTTGGTTTCAAAAATAATAAAAAGGGACAAATCAATTCTGATCTCTTTTTTGTATTCGTTCTATAAATGAGCGTTGCAGGTTAATGTGGTTCACATGTGCACTGAAGTCGACGTTGCAACGACTACTGCAAAGGCTGAATGTGTTTCAGCCTTTACGGAAAAGGCCATTGCTGCATTTTGAACTTATGAGGAAGACTTGTTATCTCATCTTAAACCTTAAATGATTCCTTAAGCATATCAGGCTATAATTAGGCACCTGGTGACTTAAGCTTTACTTATGTAAAGGCTCACAAAATCCTAGAGTGGTTTGTGAACATATCGTTTCCATACAAATCTATTATTTCGTGATTTTTGTAATCTTAATAAAATAAACTAGAAGAGAATCCGTTAGATTATCTTTTCTGTTGAAAATTCTATTCATCCAAAATTGTATACGAAATATATTATATATCCATAATTACCTCAGAAGTAAATATATGACCTTGTTAAGCTTTTAGGATACAAATGTCGAAACCACAATGTAGCTAAATTGCTGTCCTTCCGTAGAAAGTCGGTATTAAGTGTCGTACTCTGTGTAAATGCACCGTATCTTCTTGGAAAATATATTTACATTAATTTATTAAAATAAATCTTTCACGTCATTCATAGGGAAGGAAACAAGCCTTTAACTGAAAGATTAGAACCCACTGCAGAGGCTGGTGCATGTGCTGTTTGTCCTTGGGAAACTCCAGAGCAACCGGAATCATCGGTACTATTATCAGTATGTCCTTGGGAGCAGAGTCAGTCACCAGTTAAGAATATTTCTCAGAGAAATACAAGGTAAGTTTTTTTGTACTTATATACTATAGAACCTTATTAAGTATAGCGCATTGATATTTGCATGTATTTTTCGGTACAATTTTAAGTACTTCATCTGACATCACCGAGGTTTCTGAGCGAATGAGAAGGTCTTGTGGTCTGAGACAAAATACCGTTGATAGTGACTATAGCACAAAACGCTTGATGCCACATATTACGGAGCAAAGGAGGGCATCAATGACAATGGCACCAAGGTACTTATTGCTTACTTTTATAGGCTACGTAAAAGCAGTCTTTTATAAGAGTGATAATTGCACTTTTTTCAGAGTATATGAGTTTAATACTAGCAGACAAGGAGTTACACGCGCTCTTACAACACCATCTCCCATAGCATGTACTTCCTCCGATGAACAAGCATCTGGTCATTCATTTACGAAAGAAGCAACAGTTGAAATAGAAGATAACACGAACATCACGCTAACTATAGTAACATCAAACGAGAGCACATCACCAACCGACATTCGTGATGAAAGTAAAACTATTGAAGAAAAATGTGAAAAAAGTGAATTGAAAACTTTAGACTTAAGTACTGAAAACACTTCGAACTATAAAAAACAAGAAAGTGTAGTTTTATATGTAAGTACCGAAAAAATAAGTGAAAATATGTCTTCAACGTCACAGGGTACTACCCCAACAATTCATGTGGAGTGTGCGATGGCAGAGCCTTCGGAAGAACCGCCAGGAGAGAGTGAAGAATCTGAAGCGATTGAACGAGATTCATCCATGGACGACGTTAAAAAGGCAGAATCAGCAGTAGAAGTTTCTCATCCTAAAATGATGCTTGAAGTTGAAGAAGATTGTGATGAAGCTGTGCCACAAGAAGAACTTTCTCCTACCACCGACGAGTATCAGGAATGTGCACAGTTTGGAGATCAGGCTGACGTTTATGAGTACGATATAGTCGACGTCGAATCAAATATAACACCCGGGTGTGTAGCGCCAGCACCGACACCAGCACCCTCGTTGGCACCATTGGCTGAAATTGAAATGGATCCAGTTGATGATGATACCGAGTGCACTAATGTGGAAGCAAAGCCAGAAGTAGAAGAAGTGAAAAAGAGACGAAAGAAAAGAGATTCGGATGCTAAAAAAGCTGAGGAAAAGCCTGAAAGTAGCACGCAACAACAAAAAACCGAAGAAGAAAATCGGAATGCTGTTTGTCCTTGGGAAGATGAGTAAGTAAAATACGCCCTGGAGCAAATTTATGAAAGGCTTTTATGAATAATTCCCCAAAGCCCAAAAGTTTTAAGAAATTAATTAGCTGCGTTCTTAAATTTATTTGTCTTGCAAAGTACCTAATTAAATGTTTAGTAATTCCTTTTTTTAAATTTAGTGATTGCACTGCATTTTCTTCCTGACCTATTGTAAGGCAAAGGGCGTCTACCACACTAATCTTCCATTTCGTTCAATACTATGCACCTTCTACTCCTGCCACGATTTTCTAATTTGGGTGTCTTCCTTCTATCAGGATCTTTTTTACCGGCATCTTTCACGGGTCTCGTGTTGGTTTCAGTCTAAAGCCTCTAAGCGGTGTTGTTTGGCTCTGAGTGTGTAGCCTTTTCATTGCCACCGTTGCTCTCTTTTTCGTACACTGCCTATCCCGTCTTGGGCTATGAATCTATTTAGGGCTTGCCCACCGTCTAAAGAATGTCTAAAATTGGCCCAAAGATACCAGCTAACAAACGCTTTCGAGGTAAAAAAAATATACTCACACATTCATTTATTACTCTTTGAGATAAATTTGAAGTGGAAGTCCAAGGTAATAAGTTTGGTTTAACAGGATTGTCCTTAAGTCTTATTCTACGACCTTCTGTACTTACGCCTCCATATGACTCGGTTTTCTGGGACGTTTGTTCATTCAGCGGATTACTCGATGATAATTCGGAGGGTTGTGACGTGGTCACCCTTCACGAAAGCCAAGCCAGTTCAATTATATCTGCCTCGAGTTTTTCCGAGGTCCGTCGACTTTATTGCGTCCGCCAACTTGATTTGATGTTAATGGCAGCCTAAGTCGAAGGTCCTTTAGGCTCGGACGAAGATGTATTCGAAGGTTTAGAGCTTTAACAAAATATTCTCTCCTTCCGAGAAAAATAGGTATCTTCGCCATCTCTTCCAGGGTATTTATTTGCAAGAAGTTTTCCTGCCAATTTCTTGGCAAACTTCTACAAACCTCACCTGGCACCGTTTTAGACTATTTCATCTGCCTTCTCGATTAGCACGTTGTCATGCTACACTTTTTTTTACGCCGATTCTATCCGGCCAGAATACAGCAACAGTGTTATAGTGTGAATGATTTAAACTTTCTACATCATCTCAATCTAGTTTCGCTTAGTTTTGTATTGAAGCATTTTCTGATTGAACTTAACGGGAGTTTTCACGTTCATAGTCTAAGCTTTATAGCCACAGTCGTCATCACAGAATCAGTCCAAGGTATCCGAAGCTTACTAGACTTTTGTGTGTAAGCCTTTATATATGTAATATGTCAAAGTTGGCAATTTTCTATGATATCATTTAAAAAAGTCGTAAAGTCGACTGTTCAAATTAAGTATATGCCTTTTAAATGTTATTAAAATTTATTCTATTTCAACAGAAACGTAACAGCAAGTGACACTCCATTTGTAAAAACGTATGCAACTCTGGGCTACTTATGAGTAGGTGACAACCCGCCAACTTTTTGCATAAATGTATTTTTAGTGACTTGGCGAATTGTTGTAGTTTGAGATAATAAGAAAAATAAACTGAATGCATTCTATTACTGGCATAACTAGACATTAATGCTAAACTACTTAACTACGTATTACACCATACATACATATACAAGCTTATTCTTATATCTTGTTTGTTTCTAGCTTGCTGTAATATTGATAACCGATGTTTGATGATATTTTTCTTTATCATATAACATTATTTGTGTGCAGCATATATATTTATTATTCTACTAAGCTCTAACTGTATTCATTAAGAAAAAGCGCTCAAAGAAATACTCCAATAATTTGGATCAGAAAAGGAAATCAACGAAGATCTTTACGAGAAACATTGTTATAACAGTACAGTGTGAATTGTAAGAGTATTCTTGAGTTACATTTGTAAAGTTTTAATTATTAATTTTACGTTGAGTAAGTAACAAGATGCATTTTAATAGTTCTATTCCTGTTACAAAAAATCAAAGCTAAGCTTATCTTGAAATTTTTGCTAATAACTATTATGTAATCACTCCTGGATTTTTATCGATATTGTGTTTATGCAAAATTGTTCTGAATTATGGCGGAACTCTTTTGAGCCCCGAAAGTATCAAGCTTAACAAATTCAAAATAATTTTGCCATATATTGGATAATCATATTTGAGTTCTGTAAAAAAATGATTTATATTTGTTAAATACCATTACAAAAATATCAAGATTGCCGCATAAAAATATATATTTATATAATACAGTACCCGAGTTGTACGTATTATGAAAATATTACAGTACCTTTGACATTTTTAATTAATGGATTGTTAGATATAAGATATTTCTTTTTTGAATTTATTGCTAGTTTTCAAAGGAAATTAAAGGTAGTTATTATGCGCAAAATATAAACAACCTCATACCCTTCATAAACATCCTTTGATAAATATCTAAAAACATAATATAAAGATAAAAGATAAAAAATAATAAAAATAAAAAATAAAAAAAAATAAAAAAAATAAAAAAAAAATGATTAATGTTCCGTGTTTAGGTGTCATATACCTATCAACTATCAATGAAATTAGTGAATTGCTAATATCGATGTTTGATACATTTGACGTAAACTACATACATACTTACATAATTATCGCGACCCGTACTGAATTTACATAAAAGTAAAAAGAGTTTTTTGAACAAAGGAAGAGAAAGGCAGAAGATTAACTAAATATTTGAAAATAACTTAAATGGATATTAATATACTTTAATATCGTTCCCGCATAAATTAAACATTTTCTTGAACGTAAAATGAAAAACAATATTACAAATTTTATTTCACCTCATCATTATTGCAATTAAATCTTACATATGAACATATCGACTTAAATAATGGATTTCGGTATCTTACAGCATTACGACTTCAAGAACATATGATTTAGAATTAGTTGATGGGTGAGTTAATTATACCTTTAAGACGTGCTTCAGAATTTAACTGAGTATATTCTTTCTGTCTTTTCCATTGCGAGGAATTTTCAGCAATTATTACAAAGCATTCTGTGAGCCGGAATGGTCTGAAACACTTCTAAAAACGAAAAATTTATCTCACTATAAACGTTTTATATATTTCTTTTAGTTACAAGACCAGTTTTAAGGCTCATGTGAAGCCGGTTGGTGTCTACTAATGGCCGCCACTCTAATCTAATCTACTTAAATTCATTTTCATATATATTATATTAGTATACCAAGTTTAACTGGAAAGAAGAAAACATACTTTTTCTTTTGCATTATTACTGTTTTCTATATACATACTACATACTAGAGATGCGTTCTCAAAAATATCCATATTTGACTCATCATGATTAAAATATGCGTGTTACTAAAAATTCTTACTGCATTAATGCCAGACAATTTTGGCGGTTGATCACAACCACATGGAGTGCAATATCCAAATTTTCCAAAAACGTTAACTCCATGTAATTCGAGTTAATGACACATTTAACTTTCGTGTCATTTAAAAACGGAGGGGTAGAAGTCTTCTATTTATTTATTTTTTTATTACGAAATCAATACTGCCATATTGTTTGTATGGATACTGAAACTTGTATTTAACATACCATGTCATATTAAATGTGTTTATATAATATCCGTTCAGTAATGCCTGATTTTCCTACCAACAGATAGGTCGCAGGATTTATCTGTAAATTCGCAGTAATTTCAGTTATTAATTATTAAAACATAAAATCCCGAAGAAAAAATTCAAAAATTTTGATAGTCTTTGCCGGAACTACTTCATTTAAAGAAGTAAATTTAAAAAAATCTAATGGTCGCGGTCTTTTCAATTTAAAAATCATAATACGTCGTAATTATAAGGCTATTTAATAAAGGACACACATTTACGAAATTTATTTTAGTGTTTTGCTAGTCTCACTAAAACTAAAATAGTATTAAGTAAACAATCTCTTTTGAAAATGTCAAAAGTATCAAAAGGACTTTGCTTTATGTTAACAGGACAATAAAGAAACTAGGGCTACAGTTTAAAGTGCATTCAAGTTAAAAATAAATTTATACTTTCTTTGCTTCTGAAACATTTTAATGATTTTTATAGTCATACAAATCGCACTGTCTGAAACAATTGATGTTTCTGTTAAAGATCATCGCAAACACTCCTTATGGCACAACTCCGAAATAACTCGAACCTTTTTATAATTTAATGCGCTTGATATTTTTCGCATTTAATTTACAGTAAATTCGTATAGAATTTTACCTACTAAATAGCATAACTCTGCCTAATATTTTGAAATGTGTTAAATTTGTCTACTTATACACTCCCATGTCTAGTTCTGTCGAATAAATGTGTTATTGATATGTAAAACTACTTATTAAATTATTTTGTGCCATATACAATGTTAAAATTTATATAAAAATAAAAAATAAATAAAAAAATATTAATTGTATTTATGTATTGGTTTAAAATTAAATATAATCAAAATTAGGCCTATTCCTCAGTTGAGGAAGATTGCTAGATACCACAGTTTTAGACAAATTTAAAATCGTACCACCGTTTATTAAGAGAAAAAAAACTAATACCTTGATTTCAAGAAATAGAATGGAAGCTATCAACAACATATATCAAAACACCTAAAAGAACAATCATCGGGCAAATATTCATAGAAATCTAACACTAAAATTAAAAGTTACCAAAAAAATAATAACAAGTACCTTATTGTTTATTGTTGTTGATTTAGATACGAATATTTTTTAAGTATTACTAGATGCGAAGCTAATAAAATTGACAGCTTATATTTCGCGTGTAAATATAAAATACTTGTAGTAAATGTTTAAAACAGAGTGAAAAAAGATGAAAAAAAAATTTGATAAAAAAAAATTGAAAAAAAAATAATTGTCTTAACATTATAACGCATTTTTAGCATTTTTCAGTACAGAATAAATTTAATAATAGTGTATGTGATTGAGAATAATAATATTACTGAATTGTTTCCGCTACTACTTGAACTATAAGTAAAAGTAAATTTACTCTTCAGAGAATGAATTAGATTAATAAAAAAAATAGCATAACAGCGACGATAAGGGTCAAACTATTTGAATAGCCCGTGAATATAATAAAAGAGATGCTATTTTTGAACATTTTTTATGTCATTATGCCTGAGTTGCATTCAAATTTCATGTGATTATTTAAATAAACTACAAAAATATATGTTACAAAACACAATCTATACTAAAATACATAAATAATCTACATTTTCTGTCAAGTAAAATTATAAAACGTTATATTTAGAATAAATAAATAAAGTAATAATAATATTTTGGTATTATTTATTCTCCCTTTATGAACTAAAACATATCAAATAATCAAGAGGAATATCAATAAAAGTAAGAATGTATAAAAGTGACAACTCCACTAATATAAAAAGGTGTTTGTACGAAAGGATCAAGGACAGCGAAGAATGTTACTCAATGGTAGCAGTAACTCGTAATATTGATACACATAGGTTTCGTGTCATTAAACTCTGAATAGGTACATATAGATCAAACTCAAAATAGGTACATATAGATCGCTACACCTTCTCCTTTTCTTAGATAAGTGTTCTCGATATTTCCTTGATTATTAAAGTGGTATAAATATGTGACTATCAAAACTGACTATGTAAATTTTTGAAAAAATTATCGCAAGCCTAATTCTTTTACAGCTCTATTCTGTACAGCTAAATATTTCCGCTCTATTGATTTTAATGCGATTTCTGACGCCAGTGGAATACGCCTACTGAATAAGATGTAACAGACATAGCTATATCAGCAATCTCTAGCTAGCAAAGCAAATATTCGAGCTATATTTATGAAAATTAAATCAATAGATATTTTACTGAAGGATGAATTAGTCACCATGCCTAATGTAAAGATAAAAAAAGCTTAACTACAATGCAATCATTTCCTTATAATCGAGAACTTTAAGAAAAAGTAAAACATCGAAAGAAACTAAAATCTACAAAAAAAACCAACTTCGGAAAATTACTATTATTTGAAAACTATGGTAGCCACAGAAATCTAACAATAGTGGAATCTTATTGGACTCTAGGTAAGCAAAATCGGTAAAACTGTAACTGTAATGACCATCATAAGATAACTTAGCGCCATATTCCTCAAGGTAAATAAAAATAAATTAATTAATTTGCGACAACCGAAACTACTTACTCGATTTAATGCAATTTTATTTGAGGTCTGAACCTCTCCTGAAAAATTTAATTTCGAGGTCAACTGATAGAAATGTCATAGAATAGATATTAAATAGAATATCAGCTCCCTAAATTTACCCTGGTCAACGAAATAGTCTGGCAATGTTCTAGCAATTTTGTATAAAAAAGTAAATGCTAACTGTTGTCAATACTATCTGTCAAAAATCAGTGAGGGAGAATCAATTTTGTAACTCTCAGAAAAGAAATTTCCCTTTTCATCGATTAATAAGTGGACATATGTGTTGGTCAAGTAATAGACAGTTCTAAAAATTCGTTACTTTCATATGAAATTATGCATTAATGCAATCCTCAACTGTGTGGATCCTTAACTTCCTCTCGAACAGAACACTAATATTGGGTAAATCAAAACTTCATATCTACAACGGCATTCCACAGGGTAGTGTTTTGAGTCCAACGATCTTCAACTTATACACCACAGTTTTCCACACTTCCAATATTGAATCCTCAAATCTACCGACTACTGCCCGGGTACAGGCCCTTTATAGTTTATACACTAGCAAACGAACTCCCTCCACAATACAGAACTCAACTATTAGCGTCTCTAGAGAATTATCCAAAATGATTACTACTCAAGAATTAATACAGACACACTCAGAGAGTTAAATACTAAATGGTCCAATCACGCATCAATATATATATCAGGTTTAAGGAACTATTTGACAAGTTAGGCAAGATTAGACCTACATCTCCCAAAAACTTCTCGGTGGTGCAAAACTTTATAGAAACAGCAGGTCAAAATAAAGACTCGATCTCGGTTAAACAGATAAAGCAATCTTACAGAAGAATAGTTCAGGAACATTTCATGGATTGGCAGATTTTGGCAACAGATGCATCTTTAGAAAATGTTATAACAGGTACCAGTGTGATTATACACTTTAAACATCACTCGGTGACAAATAGTTACTCCTCCCTTGGATCATCAACTTCTGGTGAACTTATGGCCATCGGCTCAGCGGTGGACTGGGCGGAAGGTTCTAATCATGATAGGTTCTTGATATTAACATATAGTAAAGCGGCATGTTCCCTGATTAATAAACTAAATAATAGTTACTATGCACACGAGATAAGAAGTAAATTCTTGAAAAATGAATCCTGCTTTTTCAAGATAACATGGATCCAGGGTCACAAGGGTTTAGAATTAAATGAGCTTGCTGACAAAAAAGCGAAGGAAGCATGCTCCTTAGTATATAAGTCAAATACTGAACTGTCTATTGGGGATGTTATGACCTCTATCGAGGAACAAATAAACAATGATTGGAAGAATGTATTCATAAAAATCAGTAATGTTAGTGGAACATTTTTTCACAAATTCTTTCCACATATCCACAAATGCCACCATGGCAAGGTTGGAAACTAACACCCATGGAAACAAGATTCTTGAATAGACTATACTGTTGGTACAGTTTTGATGGTAAATTTTTCGGTCTAATTGCTGCTCCTGTGGGATCAAATAGAACACATGTTGCTATATTGTAGCTAGAAGGAATATCCCCCTGTTGATGGAAGCTGCTTCTCTAACCAATATATTAACCAATCTTAACGAAGAAAATGCTAGAATACTCCTGAATTTTGTAGCTTTAAACAATTTAATAATAATATAACTTATCGAATTTTAATTACAGAACTTGTAATTTTTCTCATTTTACAAATAATTTTTGACTTGGTAGGGTTCTTAATCCCAACAAAATATATTTACCCACCTGTCCTACTTTCCTAACCATTCAGCGCACTTCTACAACTACAAAAGTAAAATTTTATTATCGTACTAATAATATGTTTAAATTTTAAACATTAAACATGATGGCGTTATACAAAAACAGGGTCGAGCCGGGAATCTCGAAGCTCCAGTCTCATCAGGGACCCACAGCGGAGGGATTGAATAAAATATTATAGAAGAAGACGAAGATATGAAATTAGTCCTTAAATCTTTTTTTGTTTTTTCTTCCGTGATACTACAAAATCTCTTAATTTATATCTGAATGGGACAGGTTCCCTGTGATCCTTGTTACTTGGTCTTAATAATTGAATAAAAACATTCACCTGAAAATGGATGCATAATAAAACTTTTTATTCGAACGAAATGAGATTTTCCATTTAGGTAATTTCCTTACAGTGACATTACCATTTAAGGGGGTCCGCTCATGGATTGCTCGAAAAAAAAGGTGGTTTTAAGGAAAATTTTTTTAGGAGTAAGGAAAAAAAAAAGACGTAAGAATTTTACATCATATTATTTACTGAAGATTCAAGATTTAAAATAAATTTTTGTGGGTAAAAAAAAATTCAAAATGGCGGACTTATGATAAGATTTCTAGCAACGCCTCGCCGTAGAAAATTAAAACGGTGTGCATGATGCAGCCCGACGTTTTCATCTGAAGCAAAAAAGGAAAACACATTCTTAATCGGAAGACCTTACCGCACAAAGTAGACCTATAATATCATATAAAAGTAAAAAATCTACTAATAAAACCATTGTTTAAAAAAAAAGTTCAATTTTTGACTATTTTTTTCTAGTTATTATTGCCCTAAAAATATATTTTAAACGATATTTTTATGAATGTTATAGGTCTACTTTGTGGGCATTTAAATTATCTACAAAGTAACAAAAAAAATTATTCAAATATATTCAATAGTTTTTTTTAAATCCTGCACACCGTCTTAAAAAAGAAAATAAAGAGAAAACGGGGTTTAAAGTTTTATATATGAGAAAAATAGACTTACAAGGATTAGATGTTAATCAAATAACTCGTTTGAGCGTATACATTACTATTTTCGTCAATGATCGCAGCTATACTGAAATAGCCAACGTGGCCGTCGAACGTGGGCGGCTAGCATCCCACCTAAGAGTCGCGGCATGCCTCGCACTCGCTCGTCCGGCAACGATTCTCTTGGGGATAGCTTTGTAACTATACGGATTCAGACTTTGAAACTTTAAGACAACATTCTCAGAACACGAATCTAACGATTGGAGCGAAAAAAAAAATCGATAAAACCATGAGCGGACCCCCTTAAATGAAAAATGAAATTAAGTTACGGGAAATTTGTGCAGTTTTGTTCGAATTTGGTCTACTATTTGTATTTATACCATGGTAATGGGTCACCTATAAAACAGCAAGAAAAAATTGGAAAATTTAATAAACATGCATTCAACTGTACAGTAAGATTGATCTCTGGTTCACGAAGTCAATATAAGTTGTGCATGGTGCTCCCGGACTTTTGGAACAGTTACTTTCTTTCTGCTTTTCAATATTAATAAATTTGCCCAATAAACCGCCGGCGGATCTAATAAAGACCTGCAAGATCGCTCTGAATAAACTTGATTAAGGATTTAGGAGTTGTTCTGAACACAAAATTTTCATTCGAGAACCATATTAACACTATCGCAACTAAAGCTTATATTGCTCTGGCCTTCGTTAAACGATGGCCTAAGGAGTTTTATGACACATATATAACGAAACTCCTTTATTTTACGTTCCCCATTACCGCACCTGTTTTGAGTTTATTGATTTTTAATTGTTGAGGTCTCAACTGAAGAATCTGCTTTGTTATGTTTACTTTTCTGTTTCTTATGTAATTACATAATGAATTGCTATTATTGTAGTATTAACCAGTATTTGATGAATAGACTTAACTACCGAAACTGCTTCTCCAACACCATAGCCACCAGTTCCTAGAACATCCAAATTATGCTCAATTCAATTAAAACAAACACAGATGATTCTAAATCAGGTGAAAATACAACGCTTTACATTGCTCTGGAACTGGTTGTAAAAAAATAATCACTTACTATTACGAGGATCAATATAATTACAATTGGTGGTCCTTTCCAAATATAATTAATAACAAATAAATTATTTTGAAGTTTTCGCAAATTTAATTTTTCAATCACAAAGAGTAATAGTACAGGCAAAGATTAGTAAGTAATCTTTGGTACAGGTGTGATTCGGTGGTTTAATATATACAATACCTGATGTTCATATTCGTACACTATCATACTATATCTAAAAAATTATTAAAAAACTTTCAATAAAAATGGAAACGCTGGTCATGTCAAGAAAAATTATTTTAATATTTATTGCTCCGCTCGAGTTTTGAACAGGTTGTTTTGGAATTTTTTCATAAATTTACTTATTTTTATTTAAAGTTTTCTCAATATTTAGTGTAAGAATACGGAATTCAGATAATGTACATGTTTTTCGTCCTTTAACATTCAGCTGTGTGCAAAATATATTTCGTAGGATCGAAAAACGCATGTATCATTTAATTATTGATCTTATTAAAAACATATACATTAAACCTTTATCTTTTGGATTAAATAGAATGTGAATTTAACTTAGAACGTATTAAGGTTAGGGGCACCTAGTGGGTGTACTTCGTGAATTAACGAATTCGAGTGTCTAATGGATTCAATCAACCTTGTACTTTCAAAAATTTATCCTTTGTAGAATAATAAATAGATTGATAAATAGTCATGCCTTAATCTATTCAACTTCTAGTTTATTTTACTGCAATGAATCTAAACGGATTTTACTGGAATTCAGTCATTGCAACAAAATTGAAATCGTTACTGAACACTACTGCCATTCGCCCACTTAGTTGCTTATCATTGAACAATTTTTCTTAATAAAAAGTTTATTGTGGCGATATACAAAGTAACGTGCACCTACAAATTATTCTAAATTTAAAGCTCATACCTTTTCAGTTGCATTATCTTTTTTAAATGCCTGGAGTATACTTTTTCTCTTTTCAGCAAACTTCAATGGAGTTACTATAAAATAAAATTTATAGTTTTCAGACCGAGTAAATAAACCGACTTTTTATATAGGTAACTGTCGAAATATATTTTACTTGGTACTCACATTAAATTACTGCTATAAATTCTCTCAAAAGGGTTTTCGTGTTGAGACTATTTAAGATTTTCAATAAGCTATCAATCGATATTAAAAATTTAATAGATTTTAAAAGAAGGATATCGGAATATGTAAAGTAATAATTAATCCCTAATTAAATGAAATTCGCTACTTGTTCCACAAAGGAACGATTTCTTTTTTTCAACAGTAATTTTACTATATTTGTGAATATTTCTGCTAGGCTATTCTATATATTCTATATATTGTGAATTGATTAACATTAAATCATGTATGCGAATCTTTGATTCATGAATCATAATCATGATCATAATTCCAATATTATTTATCCCGTTCTGCGTTTATTGACAAAAATATAATTTGAAATTCGAATTTATTTATATAGTAGTTTTCGCACCTGAATTGTAGTCATACATTTTCTTTATATTTATTTATATTTAATTAACGTCATTTCAAAAAAAAACTTAGGAGTTACCCTGTACAAGCAAGCTTGAGCTGTCAAATATGGACGGTTGAGTTTGAAGTTTCAGAGCGTTTACGTCTTGTCGCATGTTTTGTGTCGTAAAAAGTGCTTAAAGGCGTGAAAAATTGAAGATATATTTTAATAAAACTATGACAAATATGTTTGATAATAATGCGGTTAAGATTGCGGTACGAGAGCGTCCTCCTCAAGAGTATGATTTACCAAACAGCGGAATTGTCACCTATCATCCGACGAGCAAAAATGTAAACAATGCGAACTATTTAATTGGCAACTTTTACTAACTATGTGCATTTTATTTGAAGATATTGGTAATAGACGAAAGGCCATTTGTTTTTGATGTGGTGTTTGCACCCTATGTAACGCAAAGGGAATTGTTTGAAACTCTTATCCAGCCTATGGTCGAAAAGTCTCTAAAGGGATTCAATTGTACAGCGTTAGCATATGGGCAAACAGGAACAGGGAAAACTTTTACAATGGGTTTGCAGGCAGAGGTAAGAACTAATTATAATAATTATACAGAAATATAAAAAGACTTAAATTCCAGGATTTTGAGAGCGAAGATATTGGAGTCATTCCGCGTTGTTTAAAGGAAATTTTCGAATTCTCCCAAAATCAAAATCTTGAGAGCATTGTTGATGTCTCCGCTTCATTTATTGAAATTTATAACGAAAAGGTCTATGATATGCTATCGGATAATCCACTGGATCAAATAAATGTTAAAGGTTAGTCTGGGAAAGTAATACAAATTTTTTTCGATTTCAATATCTTGCATTATAACATTGCTTTTGAGCCTACAACAAACATTTGTAAAGGTTTGCTTGAGAAAAGAATGTAAATGTGAACAAAGTATTGTATTGGTTTGGTTCTATCATACGATTGGATTGAAATACCAATATGCCTAGAATTTTTCTGAAAATAGGTATTACCTGCACTAGATTCATACAAGTTTAAAAGACCATAAAAGCTCAATGGTTTTATATATGTTTTGCTATACAGTGCGAAGAATGAGGAGAAGATGACCAAGTAAATCGGTTAAAATAATATTGGTCCATCGGCATAAAGCGCCGCTACATAAAAATACACTTCTGCGGGTAACTTGTTTTCATATGTGTATTTCTTAATAAGTTTTGTTAAGTTTGCAAGTGTGGTGCGATTTCAGCTGTTGTATACTTCTACACTAAAAAAATAACACCCCCCCCCCCCTTCTTGTCATTCATAAATATTCAGCCGTATTAAATAATTTAAAATAATAAAAAGCAATTAAAAAAAAGAAACAACCGCTGCGGACAGGATTCGAACCTGTGCGGGTAGAACCCAATGGATTTCAAGTCCATCTCCTTAACCACTCGGACACCGCAGCTGATGGTTTTCCTCTTGTCAATACACATCAGTAAAATGTAATGAAATGATTTGCAAATTTTATTTATATACAAAAAATTTATGCATTTGTTTTGAAAAATGAAACAACATAAAAACATTAATCTCTGCCATGGTAAAAGAAATTTCTATTCAAAACGTTTTTCGCGTTGAGTCTTGTATAACGCAGTATAGGGAGCCCTACTCTAATTTAATTTAAGGTTATTATTATTAGTTGTTTTATATTCAAAAAGGTTATGCTGTTCTTATTGAAGGATCTATAAAGTAAAACTATATTAAGTCTTTAATGTATTTACAATAAAAGGGAACGCCATTGAGTTATCAACTCATATAATACGTCGAAATACGGTAGTATCACGGTTTTAAATGTATTATTTGAATTTTTACTTGAATTTTAATTACTGGAATATGCTTTAGTCGACTTCTTTTCTTTAAAATATTCAATTCAATTATGTTTGGTAAACGAAAGCATATTACAACATTACTAGTATCTAGTAACTACTTATCTATTGTTGAATTTAAATACATCTGTAAACTGTACTATACTGTATATAAAACAATGTCAAAAATTCAAAATAAACTATTTAAAACTCGAGCAACGTAAGAAATATGAAAAATTTCTCAACACTATCAACGTTGCTGATAAAGAAAAACTAAACTCCTTTGTCCTTCCTTAACAATAGCACCAAAGGGTTTGTATTTCTTTAGCTGCTGTAAGCTTTCGCACGAAACCGAAAACAAATTTAATCACCGATCTAGATACTAGCTGTATCATATTCTGATCACTAACACTGTCACACCAACTTTGCGGTAAAATATTTTCAACATATATTCAAATAAACACGAAACCTTAACCCGAGTTAATTGTCAAAAAGTATATACGGGGGGTGGGGGGCGGGGGAGGTTGGGTTGGGCAAAAATGAATGATTCTTTGACACTTAAACTATTTTTCTACCTAGTCGCTGTACCTGTTATATAATTTTTGCAAACCTTCTTTTAAAAAAAGCGTGTCATGTTTCCGAAACCATTAATTTACCTCCGTCTTGAGATGCTCATTGCTACGGAAATGCTTGCCACCCAGGCTTTCTTTCAAAAGCGGGAAAAGATGGTAGTCACTCGTTGCAAGGTCTGAAGAGTATGGTGGATGGTCGAAAATATCCCATTTGAAGTTTTCCAATAATTTTTTGTTTTTGCAGCAGAATGAGGACGAGCATTGTCATGCAAGAGCAAGACTTTTTTCGACAATTTTTTTTTGTTTTGTTAAAACTTCACAATATCTACCTGCATTAATCGTAGTACCTGACTTCCGCTCTTACTGACAGTCTATAAAGAGAAACTAAGTACGGTACGAGCCCGCCACATAGGAGAAATTACAAGCTAGGGAAACTTACTTTTTGACCGCCCTCGTATATTATATTTTGAATTTTTGACAATTCACTCAAGTCAAAAGTGCACTTTGTGCATATTTTGATAAAACAAAGTACCCAATCAACACAAAAATTAAATATATATTTAGGTACTTTATCTTAAAAATGAAAAGTATGGCATATTGGGATTGATGTTTATATTAGAGATCCAAAACATATAAGAAGTATAGAAATGTCGATAGCTTCAGCAGAATTAGTGCAGTAATACAAATTTGTTATTTAAAATTAATCCATAAAGTAAGAAGTAAGGTGGCGCCAAAATAAATAGCACACTCTTCATTACTTTCTTCTTTTTCAATAGAAAGAATAGATATAGAATAAATAAAACTTACATACTTGTCAAATTTTTACGGCCACAATAGAAATCACAATTCACAAACTTAGATTTATAAAAGTTTACTACTAATTAATATTTTATTATTATAAATATTATATAATATTTTGTGAGGAAACACTTAGCATTCAGTATAGCCTTGCAGCGAGTGATTGAGTACCAGGCTTTTACATTTCGACCCAATGCTGGTTAAAAGAAGTAGTTGACTATGAGTCCATTCAAAGCTTCACTGACTTAAATCATGCTAAAATTTCAATTAACCTGCATTTCTCACTACATATGGAAGCATGTCGTTTTCCAGGATCACCTTCTCTATATATTAATCCATTGTACCTTCAATACGAAGAATTGAGCCAACACCATACCAATTGAAACACCTCCATGCAATAATACTGCCTCTCCATGCTTCACAGTTTTTTTGGTATACCCTCGGTTATATGCCTAACAAATCCCTAGATGCATATACATTTTTCCATCTGTTTCGAAGCGATTATACATTGACTCATCGATCCTCAACCCATTTTTTACCAGTTGACCTCCTATCGACACGACTTTTAAATATCGTAAGATATTACAATAGCAATTTACGGATACGGTGGCATTCAATTTTTCCCTCAATGTTCTATTTCCTACACGAGCTGTCGTTTCGGTAACGACGATTGAAGTGCTCATAATCAAAGTTGACTTTTATTATATATTTTTTGCCTTCCAAACACTTAATTGTTACAAGTGATAGAAAGTTATGTCGCGCATACAGTTTAATCTGCGTTTATGAAAACTCCCTATATATAGATTATATATCAGTTCTAAGATTCTCTAAAAATATACTGAATATGAACATTACTAAGACCTGACGCTGTTGGTATTTAACCTTGCCCAAGTCCGACTTGCACTTTACTGCTTTTTCAGAAAAACATTGAAAATTCTGCAAAGTAGAGCATTAATATAACAGAGCCTGTTCATTAATGCAGGTTTGCACTACAGCTGCATGATTCAATTACTGATTGTGTTCAGCTGAATTTTTCAGCCACTGTTTAAACTCCCGTTGATAGAAAGGATAATTATAGTGTTATTTTTAAAAAACTTTTAAAGTAATATGTTAGCATAATATTTTTTAATACATTTCATCTACTTTAACATGTAATATATTATAATTTGTTTGTTATACACGTTTTCTAGGTCATAAATTCTTAGGAGGTTTAAAGAAGCCAATATTTAATGTAGCAGAAGGATTTGCTGTACTTATTCAAGGAAACAAAAATCGTCATGTGCGTCCAACAAAAATGAATCCTCAAAGTTCTAGATCTCATGCTGTATTTACCCTTCATCTATCTATAACATCAGCTTTTGACACCCTTTCGTCATGTTTTCATTTAGTCGATTTAGCTGGGTCGGAAGGAGTAAGACGCACAGGTCACCAAGGTGCCGCCTTAACTGAAGGGGTACACATTAATCAAGGATTACTTTCCATAGGGAAAGTATTGCAAGCTCTAGTTTCTGAAGCAAAAGTTATTCCCTATCGCGATAGCGTATTAAGCTCAGTTTTACAAGGTTTGAGTCGAACTACAATACATTTATAAATCTAGTGACAATATATAATTTACAGATTCACTTAATATAAACTCGTACTTAACTTTGCTGGCATGCATAAGTCCTCATAAGGATGACCTTAGTGAAACACTCTCAACTCTTCGGTTTGCACAAAATGCAAAATCTTTAAAAAATACTCCACAGATTAATTCGGCTTTATCGGAGATGAAGGTAAGTGAACTTATTCCAAATTTTTTGAGTGAAAAATTTTTAGTGTGTCGGCTGTTTATTGTTAAGAGAACAACAATACTTCCTTACATATTAATAAATATAAATTGTGTTCCCGCAAATCGAAATCATCTTGCAACTGTTAAAAAACCGAATATAGATTGTTCAAATCAACACATAAATACCTATTTACAGTGCATGAAAAAACTTATAATTTAAAATACTCATTCGTGTATATAATACTGTAACAATTAAAGGTATCCTAGTCGTACCATATCAATAGCGACGCTTCTCATTCGTTCTTGATAAACAGCAAATGTTTGTTTTGGTTTAAATGCCGTTTCGGTATCTAAATTTCCGGCATCAAGCTGTTCGCTTAATTCATCTAAATCGGGAATATCCTCTGCATAGCTTGTTATAATGGGCAAAAGCATCATTCCCATCAAAAGTCCCCATTTACCAAATTTTTTCAGTTGATCATCTAACGCATGCCTTGGAAAGACTTTTTCTGGATCAGAACCCAATCTGTAAAAGATATAAAAGATTTAAAAATTGAACTATAATTGACTCCATTTAAAATGTTTAAAGAAATGTTTTAATATGTAATAGTATTTTATAGCAAATAAGCCCAACGAAGAACTAGAAACTGAAACAAGAACAATTTTAAAGTGCAATAAAATATAATATAAAAAAGTTGTATGCCGTGTAAATTCATTTAAAATTTTAGAAGTATTTAAACGTACATGTTGGAGGAATTTACACTTTAAAATTCCCTTATTCAAATTTCCATTTAATAACAAGTTGCGCAACAGGTTGTTAATTTAATAGAAAACCAAATGTTTAATAATAAAAATTTTGTTTTCAGTTTTTAACAATTTTGGGGTTTTTTCCGATAATTGATAAATTACTGTCTTCTTATTCTCTATATTGCTATTATTGCCCTTTAGCGTCTCTGTTTTACAGTTTAGATAGTTTTGGATTGAAAAATGCCATATTTAGCACGATCCATTTTCGGTACTTAAACAAATGCAACTATATGTTAGTTGCTGGAGATGCATGTTTAGAAAATTTCCTGCTTCTTCAGGAAATTTTGCGTAGATTTCAATGGATCCATTTTCAATTTGGTGCACAGTATATCTCCAGCGTGTGAACTTCTCCGTTCGACACTTCCCAGTAAGTACTATATCGGAAGCACTTATTTTTATTTTGTGGAAATTTTTAGTTGTCTGCCACAACTGTTCAGGATAGAACTAATACAAGATCTTCATAGTTGCACCTTTTCCTTCTATAACAGTTAATACTGGGATTCTAATAAAACTGGACTAAATTTCACGGTATTAACAGCTAACCTCTCTATTTTTCTTAAAGATACACTTAAACAACAAGCAGGGTTAAAGAACTTCGGAAAGTTTTTTTTAAAACACTGAAATAAAATTTTTAACAAAATACAAAAACCAAACCTATCATTCGTCTATACTTAATTTTTTTTTGTGAATCTCGTATTAAACCCATCAATAGCAACAAATATTATACAACTTTATTCCAATATTGGAATTATAGTCAATTAATTTACCATGGAAATTTACCGAATAAGATCATATATGTCAGCTTTTACTTCTGTAAAATTTATTATTTCATATCATAGGTTAGTATATTTGAGATACTTACTTCGTCAAGGTTTTAGACAGCTGTTCGTGATATATATTTATTAACTGATTGTAATGGGCGTCCCTCAGCTCCTTCGTTGTGCAAGTAAAGAGATAATACATGAGGTCAGTTACTGGTGATGCATAACGAGAGATTTGCCAATCAATTAATCTGACTTCCACAGGGTGGCCATTCTATTCAATTAGTCATCGAATTATATTTTCACTGTATTTCTGTAAATTTACCTCATATTTAAACAAAATATTGTTATTCCAACAATCACCATGGCATATAATTGCATAAGGTTCAGCATCTTTTCCGCAAACTAAGTCTAACAAAAGCGTGAAAAATCGTTCTCCTTCGAAAAGTTGATTTACTTTATCGATTACTATTTGATCGGTTTCTTCACGTAAAGAGTCCAGAGCTCTCTGCTTTAAAGTATCACAGTATGCAGACAAAGTATCGTCTTCTTTTCTGGCCTCGAATATATCCTCTATTAATTTGTATTTCGACATAGCTTGTGGGCATTGGTCCTAGAATTTAAGTATAAATATAAGTTTAATGTTGATATGTAGAAAAATCTCCAATATTCTCCAGATATGTAGCTTTTTTATTAAATTCAAAAGATATTTAATTTAATCAGTCACTAATTTACCTTAAAAGCAAAGGACACAGCATGAAACCTTCCCAAAGTAGTCATAATTAATTTTACATGTTCAACTGTAACTTTTTCCAATCGGTTAAACATTTGAAATCCCTTTGGTCTCAAATCGTCTAGAAATATAGCTTCAAATCCATCTTCTGTAATTGTGCCTAGACACT
Organism: Leptarthrus brevirostris; assembly: GCA_964036015.1. NCBI lineage: Eukaryota > Metazoa > Arthropoda > Insecta > Diptera > Asilidae > Leptarthrus > Leptarthrus brevirostris. The sequence continues at coordinate 148,046,014 of OZ038374.1, forward strand.
TAGGAATCTCGTAAAATCCGTCTTTTCCGAGGTCTATTCCTTTACTTTCTTGAAATGTCATAAGTAATGGAAGTACCTGAAAGAAAATTTCTAATTAACTATGTCCGCGAATGCGCAAAGGAAAGAATAAAAAAAATCGGTGCACTCGCTATAGTTTAAAATTTGAAATAAGGTTCTTTTCACAAACATTCATACATTTTTCAGTAGTGTTCTGATCGGTAAGCAAATGTGTGTATTTAGCTTTTATACAACGATTTAATATTAATGTCGACGACTTTTACATCAGTATAATTTATGTTTGCATAATTAAAATGTCTGTATAAAGAAAATAATGTACCTCGTCATACATCATGGCCTCTCTTACAAAGGTAGAGCGTGCGAAAAATTGTTTTCGTCTAATAGCATTCTGTGGGGGAAGTTTTAAAATAATACTCAATTCGTTTTCGTCTTTTTTCTCACTGCCATTAATGGAGTTGTTGTTTAAAGCACTATGAAATTTCACGATTACTCTATAAACAACTCCAATGTAATTATCTCCTTTGGATGATCCACTCTCTACTTTAATAGAATATTTGTCCGTCTTTGTCGACTTCCTGATGATTTCTTTTAAAGCATTCCTGATAATTTCGTCAGGTAATTGCGAAAGTGCCTCTTCGTGATCCATTGGGCTAAAAGGTAACAGAAATAATTAAATTATTAAAACATGTGTGCTTGTAAATGTAAATAATATACTAAAAAAGTTAATTAGCTTTTAGTAATATATAAAAATTATTCGACGCTTATTTACTGAAGTACTGTTTGTTGACTGTTTAAATTATAGTTATCTCAGTAATAAATTCGTATCACGAACTGGAATTTTTAATAATAACAGTACCTCTGGCTTAATATTTGGAATAAGTGAATAATAATACTTTTACCTAGCCTGATTCTTGTTTTTCTTTATTACACTATATATTTATTAATTATTTTGAATAAAAATTTTCTCTACTGTTAAGATTGAACAGAACATTTTTTAGTCAAGTTAGTATATGACGACAATAGAGAAGATGTAGCATTTGTTTCAAAATCAACTTATGTTTCTAAGCGTCCAATTTGCTGCTTAAACCAGTATTGCTCTAACGTTGCTTTACGACCATATAATGTCGTATTTCTTATATCACCTGTAATAGTTATTTCTGAATACATATCCAATCCTATTTGTTGCGATCCATTTATCAAAAGGGTATTTGTAAGTCTTTCATTCTTCACCAGATTAGTCAGAAAATATTTTATTCTACTCTGGCTGCTGCAATATGTTTAACTCTAAGTTAGTACTAGTTGCCAATCATTGTACCAAAAATAAAAATGGTATAATACTTGACACGAATTGGCCACTAATATTAACTATTTAGAAAAATCCAAACTTAAATTCACTCATTTAATCGCGCGTGGTTGAAGGTAGTCTAAGCATTCTTAAAATAAATAAACATTACAAATTCTTAATATTGCGCAGTCCCACAGAACGGTGCTCCATGATATTAAATTTTTCTGGACACGGAATTAAAAATTACAGCCTTCGAAAACCGCTTTATCTCTTCCTTCGCCACAAAAATTTTCATGTTGTATTGCAGCTTTTCTAAACGACGAAAAAGGCGGTGATTGGAAAATGGTAGTTTTAGTGTTACGATATATCTTAACTTTTATCGGCTAAGAAATATACTACCAAGTTTCATCACGCCTTTTTATACCATCTCTACGCTGAGATATCCTTTTGATTTTCAAGATTAACCACCAGTTTCCATGAAATGCAATACGCTCGTTAATTGCTATTCTTCCTCTAGAGTTTATCAATGCGATCAGCTAAGATATTGATATCCTGAGCATATTTTAGTACCTTACGGTTCAACCTTTAGAGTATTTTCCAAATTATTTATGAACAATGTAACGATAAGCGTATTCAAAATAATCTTAGTCTAAAACCATAATAGGCGAAAAATATCGTTGCCGGCGTTAACTAAATCCATCTTGTTGTTGTTTACAAAGCAACCACATGAGTAAAGCCGCATCGTTGCAGCGGCGTTCTTTCTTAGTCTTCAAATTATCACATATTGTTGTCCTTTTATTAATGTTGAGATTATTTTTGCGGTTCACTTTCACTATGAACAGAAAACTATTTCACTTGAACTGGATTTATCTATGTCTCACTGCTTGATTGTTCTAATGCCCATTTTATTACATATTTGCTTTTTATAAGTTTACATGTTTAATACCTATTTATGCGCTGATTTCGTTAAACTTGAAAAATAAATTAAAATATTTCCGAATACAAAATTATAATGGAAATATCTTCGCTCTGCGGAATCTACACTGTACTGCTCTTAATACAGCTTAATCGAGTCAACTGATAAGAATTTCCCAAGTTACAGAAAGTATTTACGATGTTTTTGTTTAAAAATGTGTGATACTGCTGATAAAAGATTTATTCTCATATTTGCATGATAACATCGCTGCATTACCGCAAAACAGATTACATCATTGTGTGCACTGTAACTTTTGAAAGATTAAAACAATTTCGGATTTATCTCTTAAATAACATTTTGTGGTAACTCATTTTTGTGTAAGATTATAAGAATTCATCTCTTTATCAGCACATAAATTGAGTATATATAGCTCATATTGTAGCTTATACTTTTTATTTATATATTCTTAATTATCATTTATTATAGTCTGTAGAATTAGTATTAAGTTGTAGCTCGTATTTTGTATTTTTATTATGTATTTTGTTGTTGCAATAGCTTGTATTAAGCTTAAATAAATAAATAAATAAGTAATGATAGGACTTCTACGCGCTTTATATATCATATTATGTTGCTATTTGTAAAATCTCGTATGGTTAGCTATCGCAGGTGTGAATGTATTTCATTTGTTTTGTTTTTTCTATTTGGCAGTAATTCACTGTTCAACAAAATATGGGGTCATTCTTTTTTCTGGGCAGCTGAGGGTCATTTCCGAAGTTAAATGCTGCGTAGAATCCAAATCCGAGGTCAGAATTTGGCCATCACGTCAGGATTTTTAGATATTTGAGGTTATGTACTCGAAAACTGGGGTTTTTTGGCTACTTTTGATGTTATGTACAGGATTAAATTTGTTGGTTTTTTTTTCTATTTTCATAATTTAGTACTATTCTTACCCTTCAAAATAAGCTATGGAGCGGTCACCTACGATTTTTTCTTGCAAAGTTACGACCATTTTAATTTTTGAAGTTCATATTTCATATAATTAGATACATATGTTTATATGCAATATAATATATGAATCTAATATAATGAATCTAATAGATATGTGACCTCTTCATAGCTTATTTTGAAGGGTAAGAATAGTACTAAATTATGAAGCTATAAAAAAAAGACCAAAAAATTTGTTGCATTCTGTACATAACCTTAAAAGTAGCCAAAAATCCCAATATTCGAGTACATAACCTTCTGAATTCGGATTCGGATTCTACGCAGCAAATTACTACGGAAGTAACCCTCAGCTGCCCGGGGACAGAATCTTGTTGTCCAGTGAACTGAGAGTTTGTATAAAATGTTATTAGTTTTATCGCTTCAGTTGGAAGTTGATTCTTGTAAAAAACAATAATTACCTTTTTTTATAATGCAAAAAGTAAATGTAATACATTTTAAAACTTCCAGTTAACTTTTGCTTTGAAATTCACTTGTTTAGTACACGCCGTCTACTTTCTAAGGTACCGAGACGTCCTTACAAATATGCGCGTATCTGAAAGAATTTTTGCTGGATCGATTTGAAATTTCAATTCAATTCAGAGAATATACTCAAATATATGTACATTCCGAAAATGCGATAAAAAAATCGATTTTTTGAAATTACTAACTGCGTATAACCCCTTAAACGCGACTATCTTTTATACGAAAAATTGTTACTGTAACTGATAAAAAAGTATAGAATACTTAGTTTTTCATATGCGTGTTGATGCGAACGAATTTGAGTTCGCTTTATTAAGTTCTCATAATTTAATAATGACGCTGATAAGATTATGACACTGATAAGTTAAGGAAAACTTAAATTACTTTTTGCAAGTAGAAACATGGTAGTACACTATGTAGTGCAGTTAAATACACGAGAAATGTATTAAACATGGCTTGTGTGCATATTAATTATAAATGGAAAGAGAATTTATTCTCTGATTGATAATTGCATGTGGCCGTGCATGTATAAATACAAAAAGTGCTTGTTATACAATACAAGATATCTAAATAAGTCCGACCTTGAATATTACTTGAAAAAAATACTGTTTTAAAAAATTAAGCGATTTCTTTTAAAGCGTTTAAATTTAATTGAAAACTAGTCTTAAAAGTATCCCAATGAATCAAAGTTTGAACTCTAGAGTGACTAATAGTATACTTATCAATTTTATTGCGATTTGCATTGTTATTTACATTAAGTAAAGACACTAACGACGATAAAAACCGTTCAAAGGTTAATTGTAATATATAAATAAAGTTTTCATCATTAGTTATTATAATACATAGTAAAAGTCGTCAACATACCTTTGCTCTTTCCACAATAATATCACTGTTAACTCTTTGTATATTATAGTCTATATATAGTCTAAATGTTAACACTATTTAAGTAATAAATTTAATAATAACAACACAATATACTCAAATATTTAAAATATATTTGCACGTTAACTTTGTTCATTCAAATTAATACCCATAAGATAAACTAATTAATTAAATCGTATAAAGTTCTATTAACAGTGAGAAAAATTCATTGCCCGAACGTGATGCCTGCATAAACAGCTTTGGATGACTGATGCTTAGTAAAAGCTGTTAAAATATGACAAACAGCTGGAACCTGGGTTGTTTTAAAAATGAATTGAGTTTTCAACACAGTCACTAGCTTTTATGTTGCGTTATTGTAACTTCTTCACTTCACTGTATATCTTCATGGGTAGTACTTTGCTTCGGATTTTATTTCAATAACCACAATCAAGCTCAATTAATTGAAAAAAAACGCCTTTTGGAGTACGATTGGCCTTGAATCGTTTGTAGTCATTAAGTTACGTAAGTGTTGTCCGAATATTTAGATTATATAGTGTAGACAATTTAAGCTTTACTCGTAATTGCACTTGTTGCGGATGAAGGCAATTTTTGGGAATCCTCTTCGTATGTGGCAGGTTAAAGTACGTTTCTGCGTATATGCTTATGTAAGCATGAGTTTTACTTTCAGAGATGTTCTGTTCAATTTTTTTACATGCCGTTATTTGTACAATTAAATAATTTTTTTATTATTGCTTGTAATGGTTGTTTTGCCATATTTTTCTAAATTCATCTGTTAAAATTAAATGCGGCTTTTATGAGTAATTGTTACCAAGAAAATCATAATTATTCGTTTATGCTTAATACACTAGCTACTTTCCAGTAAATCGTGTAATGAAAAGTAAAACTCTAGCGTTTATAAACTTTTGATTGCAGAATAATTAATATACTTATAATTTTGTAGATTGAAAGAAAAGAAACTCTTCTTAAAAAGTTTTCTTATTCTATCTATTATTACTACTATTTCATTAAAAGTATGATTTAGTAAATTCAGTTGCAAGCTTTTGCTGTATGAGAATGGTTTAGCACTAGAACCGAAAACTTTTAGCAATGTGCGCATTAAATGTTGAAAATTATATAGTAACAGTTTGTTTTTACTATAAAAATATTTCACAAATTGGTTGGTAAGTAGGAACCGATTCTCTAAGCCATATTAGACCTTTTCTTTAGTAAAAATAACAGAATTTTTAGCCTAAACACCTCTTGAGAACTTTAGCCCAATGTCTGTTTCTAATGGTTTTTTTTAACATCATTTTGATATTTTGTTATTGCCATTTTTATTCTTTTAGGATGGGTCTGGCTGCTTTTGCTGTAATCAAAACTTTCGGCAAGTTTCCATGTTCAGCTACTTTTACCAAGAAATTATTGAAATGTCGAATGCAACCGTAATGTTACATAAAAGGGGAAGGGTCCATCGGCTATACAAGAGCTGATAACGACTGCACCATTTAATAGATATCTTGATAAATGCATTTTTGTGTTATTCTGTAGGTTGTTCTGAACATTTTATCAAAAAAACATTGTGATATGATGAAAATTGTTATGAGAGTTTTACTTAAACTATGTCACTGCGCTACCGTTCTCGGTAAAGCAAAAACGTCTTTTTTCATGCATTCGTGGAAAATAATATTTCAAAAAGTATTCAAGATATCAAAATAAAATTTTGCATGGTAAATAAGAATGACAAATGGAAGAAATAAAAAAAATTTCTTATTCTGAAACCATGGGTTTCATCACCTGGATGGTGTGCTAGGGATTGACTCTTTATTAATTCAACAGTAAATATCAGATAGGCTATATTGCAGCACTTAAAATACATTATTCAATACTTTTTCCAAATAAGTACTGTTTTATACAAATTCGTGGCCGATTTGATGCAACAATATATGCATATGTACCTACACTTAAATGGCATAGCATACATAAAATTGAATAATTGAAATTAATTCTTGCATTGCTAGTTCCTAAGCTGATGCTTAAGTAGTTAGCTTAAATGAAATGTTAGCTTACTTTATGAATCAATGGTCTAATTAAACAACTTGTGCAGTTGTGATTTATTGAAAATTAATTAAGAGTTCAAGAATAAATTAATCTTGAGAGATCGAAAGGATTTTAAGTGTTCCAATTTTAAATTACTTTTTAAATTAGATCATAATTTCTGTTGCAGAAACCAAGAGCAAAAACACCACTAAAAGGTTTTACACTTCCTTTACGGGTTAGAAATGGACCTCTAATTACACCATTGCTTGGAAAACGTACAATTAATTATGGACAAGGAACCGACTCTAGTGTTAAAAAAGGAATAATTGTCCACAGCAACACCTTCTGCACTCCAAGTAAAATGCAAAAGGTTGAATTTAAGAAATTTAATCAGTCCGACTTTGGTTTAACACCAACAGAAAAGCAAAAGTAAATATTTTTATTTATACTAACTCGTCATTTTTCTTCAAGTTCTTATTTTACTTAGAAGGACACAAAATCTATTTAATAAAGAAGATAGTCAGTTTCCCGCAGATGTGCAGTTAGGTGATTATCGCTCCAGTGGCCTTAATGATAGTATTGCGTCATCTCTTTTGAGCTTGAATGTCTCGACATCTACAGCATTAGATATGCCCTCCACAAATTCGTAAGTAAACGTTTGTTTGCTGAAATTTTAATTCTTTTAATTCTTGTTTTACAAAAGATATAGCCCCATAGTTCAGAAATGTATGGCAGAGTTTGAAGCCCGATTAGAAAATAAAATGCAAAAAATGTTGGACACGTTCAGAGAAATGACTAGCAGCACGATTAACCATACAACTGTCAATCATACGCCGGGAGTCAATAAAACCTTTCCAAATGGGTAAGTACATTTTTTTAACACTAGGGACTAAACTAAATATCAATTGTTAAAAATCTTGTTAATAACAAACAATAAAGTTCCCCTTTCCGCGATATATCATGAAGCTTATATGTTTTGAAGATTTAGGGTAAGCACAAGAAACTTCAATTTTATAGTCCCCCCCCCCTTTTTTTAAGCGAAGTGCTCTGATAGAACAGTGGAGGTTTATTTTTGAAAAGGGAAATTAAGTTGTTAAAAGTCTCAGCTTATTCATATATCCGAAAATTTACATTCGCGATTTGTAGTAATAAACATCTTGAAAATAAAGAGAGATTAAGTTGGGCGTTTGTTATTATTTAATTCTCTATTTAAAAGTACTTTCAAGCTTCTATAACCATAACTGCTGTATTTTGAATTGAAATTTATATATTATATTTATTTTTAGGATTTCTACAGATATGATACAAAAAGAACTGAGAACTATCATTCAAGAAGAAATGTTATCACTTACAAATCAAGCGGGACAGCTTGTATCACCTATTGGTTCGGAAAACCATCAGGAGAATGCTCGTCTACGGTGCCAATTAGTAAATTTAAAATAATTCTATTTTACAATTAAATACTTGTATCGGGATTTTTATGAAGTATGAAAGTAAATAACGATACAAGTTCTAAAATCCTAAGCAAATGCTCATACAAATTAGATTTGTAGATTTTGCTCTTGAGTTGAATTGTCGCGGTACACAAAAAGTCTCGATACAAGTATCTAAATATAAACGTACCTAAACTAAATATTTACAATTTTTACCTTTTAGTTTGCAGAAAGTAGTCCAATATTTAAAGTTCCCCACGCACCTGCCGAACAATTTCCAACCGAATGTACCACAATTTTGGAATCGAATAGTTTTTGCACCTTTCTACAGGACGGAAACAAGACTGTTGTATCAAAAACTAAAAGATCTACTAGATTTTCTCTAAGAAATGCTGAAAATATCAAAGAAAGCTCTCACATAAGGAGAAGCGTTAGACTTTCTTTGAAAAGTAAAGAATGTTCTACCGACGATGCACGAGTAAGAAGGAGCGCTCGATTATCTACTAGCGTTTCGACCGAAGAAAATAAAGAAAATGAAAGAAGACGGTCTATTCGACTTTCGGTACTACCAACTGCTTTTGAAAATTCTGTCGTTTCAAATCCAACTAAGCGTGGTAGAAAAGGTAAGAAATCAAAACTTCTATAATAAACCTTTTAAAGGACCTCCTATCCAAGAGTGAACATGTTGTACATATAGGCTTTCATAAATGTCCAAATCGGTTTCTTGAAACAAATACCGATTTGCGCTAATACCGACGTGAACATGATCTCTCGTGGCTGGAATCCTACATAGAAGATGATCAATTTTGTTTCTGCAAATGTAAAGAGCAATAAAATTAGATATTCCAACTTTAACGTAGACCTCTTTTGACCACAATATTTCATTTATATCTACCCAAATGACATCACAAATATCTTATGTAAATATAAGAAAATTTCTTGAAAGAAATTATATTATCCCATTAGATAAACGTTTCTTAATTTTGAATTAAACTGGTACATTGTTTTTTCTCAAAGATATTTTCCGAAAAATAAGCTCATCATTAAGGTCACTAGAATTCCGTTGCCACTGCGATTATTTTACTCGAAAAAGATAACACTTTTAAGAAAAAATGTATATCTTTCTTAAAATTCGTGAATTCTAACGAAAAGGTTGGGTTAATTTAATTGAGATTAAAAACTTATCTTTATTTCTGGTAAACTGTTTATGGATAAATTCACCTGACTTAAACAGATATCACAGCGTTCATGACCCGGATTTTATAAATTAGGAGAATTGTTTGCAAATGTGTTGAGTTAACTTTGAAACAATTTAATTTTTTTTAGTTCTTGTTTTTGCAATAATCCATAATCTTTGCTACGTGACAACTTTGTGTTACTTGCTAAAACGTTCACGTGCAAGATATTATTTGTTGTTTCCTTTCTGAATTCTGAATTCCTATCGGTGTAAATCGTAAATATAGTGCCTCTATCACTTACTATTACAAGAAAATGATAATATGTCAGCATGTAATTTGAACTTCCTTATGGCTTCTTCTAATGTTCTTTGCTAAGTATTGCAAAAAAAATTGGTTAAAGCGCCGATTACTAAAAAATAGGTAGAGGTTGAAGGGAATTCTTCTAAGTGATGCACGTGATACTGATACTTAAATTTATCGTTGTTTTTTCAAAACTTCTAAATGTGAACTAGATCCACTACTCTGATTACAAGTAACGTAAAGATTAGTTCACTCCAATCTGTCTTCTTCAAAGAAAAAAGAAATCTATCTGGGAGGTGTAGTAAATAAAAAATTAGGAAGGGATGAGCATCTTCCATAAGGTAGATTTATTTATTTCGGTCAAGGAGAATTTATATAAGTTTTTGCTTTTCGTACCAGTAATTTTAAGATCATCCTACCACTTTCTAATAAAAAAGCCTATACTTTAGTAAACATTAATGTATAAGCTAGTTTATAATTCCATTAAACATTTTTCATAAAATATATCTTTACTTTGATTTAGTACCCACCGATAATAAAGTAATTGCTGGATATTTTAAAAACAAAACATCGAAGAATAATACTCCGACAAAAAGTATAAAAGTTACTAAATCAAAGCACCAAAAAGCAGTATTAGACTTGCTGAATACCGGCAGTATAAGGGAACTGCAGATTTTACCGCAGATTGGATTAAAAACAGCCTATCAAATAGTCACTTACAGGTAAATTTTTGTGTCGTATTTGCAAGTTTATAACATAAAAATGCGGTTGTAAATAAATAGAACGCTGAATGGTAAATTCAAGAACTTTGAGCAAGTCTCAAAGGCACCCGTCTGGAGAGGCAAATCATGGGAACGTTTCAAAGAAGTAAATTTATTCATTTGTGGAGACATTGTTTTAATAATAAAGGTTTCATTTGTTTTAGGCAAACAACATTTCATGAGTGTTTTGTGCTTCATATATTGTATATAAGTTTCCTGTATATATATATTTTATGTTTTGATGTAATCTTTTACATATTCCCAAAGTTGAAACAAGTATATTTTTTGTATTACATAGTTAGTTTTGAGTAAAATAATTCCAGAATTAATGGTTTTGTTTCTTTTTATTTATTAAGTAAACATCTTTTGCTGGCGCAGAAAACATTGACTTTTCAAATGAAGGAATTACCAACACTTGAGCTTTTCTTAAACGCTTAGATCTGCCTTTCTCAAGAATTAAATTTACTTAATATTTGTAAGTAAAACAATTATGCAAACACTCTGTAAAGGGATTGAAATGACACGATCACTTGCACAGTGATAAATTTGTTTTGTTTTCAATTATTATTTAATAATGTAATATAAATATTATTTTTTTAAGGAGAGCATTTTTCAAAGATTATTAACGAAATACGTCGGTGGATTTGCAAAATAATATATCATAATGTAAAAAAAAACTGATATTTCTTAGTAGTAGTAATACACAGGTCCTCGACCTGTTCTAGTTCTATGCTAAGGATTTTAACTTCTGCAAGGAATACAATTCAGCAGGTTTTTACATCTGAAAAGTTCTTCAAAATAGTGGTTCTGATTACGCTCTAATAGTTGTTGCACCTGTAAATTTGGGAAGTTTGGAATAAATAAAGCCAAAGCCTAGCAAATGCTGCAAATCAAGGAAGTGGTGAGTTTTTAAATTAAAACTTTAATTTTCGTTATTAAAATTCATCTATTTTATTAATGTAAAAAATATGTACAGGACTGATTACAAAAAATTAATAGTGCAGAATTGTGAAGCATAAAAAGAAAATCATAAAATTTTTGACTTTACACAATTTCTGAATTGATTAAAATCCATATTGTTATATGATTGGCTCATGAAATCCATAATTAGTAACTAACATTTTGAGGTGTTTTAAGAAAATCGCGATTTCTCAAGGAGGGACTCCTAAAAGAAGACAGCAAGAAAATGGGGGTAACTATTGCCTTAAATACAATCAAAAGCAACAAAGTGTTGGAGGGTTTTTCCTCTAGATTCAAAAGAGTCGAGTTTTATAAGTTTAAGTCTATCTAAGTAAGGAGGTAAAATAAAATGATCATTTCAATGAAGCCCGCGAAGTTCAAAACGGTCAATGTGAATGCGATAATATTGCGACCAAAAACAACTCGCGTACTCCAAAATTGGCCTAATAAAGGAGCCCGTGATATAAGAGTAGCTCATCGTTTCATAACACCCAAAGTCGAATTAGCTTTAATAACGATCGCATTAATGTTCTCACCAATGATAAAACGGTTGTTGAAGCAGAGGTTAGAATATTTAGAAGGGTAAAATTCAAATTTAACTGTTTATCGAACAGTTTAAGGACTGTCCCAACAAGTATTGCTCGGTTTGTTACCTGAATCTTCAAATTTAAAATTAAATTAACTATTTACTTTCAATATAAAAAGCAATTGTTAGTTTTCAGCGATCAGTATTCAAACTCAGTTAGAAATGCGAAGTCGTACGCCGTGCAGATTTGCACAAATGGTAGGAAAATAAAGAAAAATCATTTTCCCAGATTGCAAGAGACACTAAAGCAACGCGTTGGAGCAGAACCATTAAAAAACTTCTTGGAAAAAAGTGGTAGGCCGAAAGGGACAACAGATAAAACTATGGAAAAAAGGTAATTAAATTCACTGAAAAGAACAAGACAGTATCAGTGCGGGATATGGCAAAAATGTTTAATATATCAAAATCTATAATATGGACAGAGTTAAGAAAATACATAATATAAAGACTTTTAAGAAGCAAACAAGTGCAAAACGTACAGGAAAATATGAAAACACGAATCGTATTTCAAGAATGATTTTTCGAGCTTGTCCAGATGTAAATATTACAGTGCTAAAAACAAAAAAGAAGTGCCTGATGCTGAAAAATTCGTATTCGTAAAGAAATACGGCAAAAAGGTTATTGTTTCGCAAGCCATCTGTCAATGTTGGTGCAGAAGCAAGCCTTGGTTTTTTGAAGGATGCATAAATACAGATATTTGCATTAATGAATGTTTAAAAAAGGTATTCTGCCCTTTATTACATCACATAATGTACCCACATTATTTTGGGCAGATTTAGCCACAAGTCCCTATGCCACAAGGACAATAACTTGGTACCAAGAGAACAAAATAAAGTTTGTTCAGAAATGTATTAATCCACCAAATGTGCCAAGCTTTGTCCTATTGAACGTTATTGGATTCTCGTGAAAAATGTTCTACGAAAGGAAGGTAAAAGTACAACTTCGCTTAAAAATTTCGGTAAAATGTGGACAGCGGCCAGTAAAAAAGTCGAGAACAGTACTGTGCAAAACTTTATTAGGAAAGACTAAAAAATTTTGTAAGGGCACATCATTTAATTTTCTACATATAATTGTTAAAATAAAATAAAATTATAAACTAGTGCTTGTAATTTTTCTGCTTTGGAAATTTGAAAACCGTGCAGCACTTTCTGAGACAGTCCTTAGAATATTTTGGATTGCAGATTGGTGCTTACTATAAATATGACTTCTGGTTATAAAAGGTAAAAAATTTCTCGTTAGCGCAGGTGGTTTAAGCTCATCGCCTAGGCGGAAAATAAATCATTTAAGTTCATTCTCATATCGAAGCTTATGAGCTCTTAAATAATTGTTGAGATTTGTATTAAGTCGCTTTTATATTACTTATTTAACATCAAACTGATCCTTTTTAATATCAGAATGGTCGCGTTTTATAGTCCCAGTGATATACTTTCAACTCAAACAAGTCTATTTTGAATTCGAAGAAACCCAAAATTTTATTGTATGGTATCCAAATTCCCACCAGCAACTGAGACTTAAATAATGAGATAATATTTTCATGAATTGTAAAATCGTTTTTGTCTCTTATTTATTTATTCATTTATTTATTTGCAATTTCGCCAAATACTGACTAATACAAATAAACCAAATCCAACAACAATAAATATAAGGGAAAATGAAAATTTAGAAACAAGCTACAGAATAAAAGTGATTAATTAATAACAAGAAAAATAGAAAAATAAATTAAGTAAACAAATTTACAGATTTAATACAGCTTAAGAAAAAGTAAAAAAAGCAACATACAATAAGAAACGAGATAGAAATACAAGAGAAAAAATGTCAAAAATTAACAACAAAATAAATAAATGCAATAAAAATAACACTAAACATACTAGAGATGAAAAAGAGAAAAGAATATACAAAGAAAAGAAAAAAAACAATTAACTCCACTCAAGCTGATCCCTGATCTGCGTCTTGGACAAATGAAAATCAAAACGATCAAAACTACCATTAAATAAGCGAGACATTGAAATTATAGGCTCGTTCATTTTAGAGTTGGTGCGATGGTGAGGGATAGGTACAAAGTTCTGAGCCGTCAAGAAGCGAGACGAAAATCGACAAGTTCAGAGCCTGCAACAATAAAATACAAATAAAAATAACGGTAAACCTATTATGTCTAGCCTCGAGAGACTCCAAACAAAGGAGCAGAAGTCGATCAACATATGGCGGCAGACGAAAAGAATCAGCCCAGGGAAGGCTACGAACGGCGAATCTCACAAATCTACGCTGGACGGCCTCAATGCGGTCAATATGAGCGACATAAAAAGTAGACAAAACCGGTGAAGCATATTCCAAGATTGGTCGAACAAAAGCTCAATCAAGTTGCTTCGTTATAAATGGGTCATCACATACCGTTGACCATCTTTTGACGAAGCCCAGGGTCGCATTAGCTTTACTAATAATAGCGTCAAAATGATCCTTAAGGGGTTATACGCAGTTAAAAATTTCAAAAAATCGATTTTTTTATTTCGGAATGTACATATGTATATTTGAGTATATTCTCTGAAAATTTCAAATCGATCCAGCAAAAATTCTTTGATATACGCGCATATTTGTAGGATGTCTCGGAACGGTAGAAAAGTAGGCGTTTTTCTTAAAACGGTGTTTTCAAAGTCGGTGAGCACGAGTACTCAAAAACGGCTCAACCGATCGGTTTGAAATTTTCACACAACCTTCTCAGATATATTCTTCAGGGATTGATCGAAGGAATAAGAGTTCCGATAATTATTTCTATTTTTTTAAACAATTTAACGAAATAATTTTGGTCGGAAATCGGAATTTTTTCTTTTTGGAGCCGTCATTTTGTCAAAAATCCAAATTTCAACTATTCCTTTGATTAATATCTAGATTTATCTATCCACTAATAGAATCTTGTTGGTTTTTTTTATTTTGGATAATCCAAACCGGAGATATCGTGCTCACCGCCAGATACCTTTTTTGGAGGACCTCCAGGAGATCATCTACAGGAGCAGTGCAGCTCAATATTTTTAGAAATGAAAAGTGCCGATATAAAGTTAAAAGTTACCACTTATTAATTCTTCTTGTATTTGTCAAATAAAATCTCTTTTCAGAAAAAATTCGTAAATAAACGATTTCTTTTGGCCTTGCAAGTGCTTATAACCCCTTAAATGAAAATTTTGTATTAATGATAAAACTCAAATCTCTGATTTTGTCAAGTATGTTCTATGAACTACCCATAGTGAAATTACAAAGCAAAGGATTGCTTTTGCGAGAGATTGACATAACATTGTCGATGTTCAAAGGAAGGGATTTTATGGAGCACCGATTATGGTAGGCCTCTAAGTCAGAGTTTAAAAGGGCACAGGCAACATCGTTTGAGACAACACGGTAAATCTTGGCATCGCCAGCATAACAAGATTTTCGAATGAGTTAGAATCAAAGATACATCATTGATGTATGAGATAAAAAGTAAAGATCCTAGATGACTACCCTGACGCACCCTAGGTAATTTCGTCAGAGAGCACACTATGAAATAAAACCCGCTATGTGCGATCGGACAAATAGGAATATAACATAGAATACTAACTTGTGTAGTACTGTTTGTACGAATAGAAATAAAAATTTGGACTTCTTTGAATTCAAAATAAATTTGTTTTTTTTTATATTTGATCTGGGTAAATTGAAAGTAGACCACCAGAACTTTAAAATGACCTCGTTGAGTTGAAACGCCGTCCTGATTTTAAAGCTGTAGGGTTTGATGTAAGCAAGTGGTTTTTCAAACAGATTTTCTTCTACTTAAATACTAAACTATATTATATACTTCAGATCCAGGTTGATTAAGAAAATAGTTTATACAGCAAATAGTTGGTTTATTCTTGATTCTATAACCGAATTAAATTCTGATTCTTACTATTGATCTTATTGATTGATATAGAGTTATACATATTCGCAAAGAAATATATTCAACCAACAACAAGATATGTTTAACTGATCACAATGATCTATGTAATAAAATCTATTTGCGGCAGGTTATTATTTACATATACATATTACTCGATCAAACGGAATTCAGTTATTTCCGACGTTAATATTCTTAGGCTGATGATCACAAACCACATTTTTTCTTGTCACGATCAAGTTCCACTCCTCAAACCTCAGAAAGTTTTTTCCCCTGAGATTAAATGGCGTAATGCCCTTGAACCGATATGCAAAATGAACAGTCCAAACAGGTCATCTTCGTTCAAAACATGGCAACTTAACGCTGACTGGGATTTATTCAAATTAAAACAAGTGTGGCTGCATGCGTCACTATTGTTTACATTTTTCGCTTTCGTTAAATTCTTATTTCATTGGTATTGTTATTTTAAGGTTTTACAAAATTGTATGACATAATCTCATACATTCAAAGAGCTCAAACTCATTTTTGCACTCAGCCATCATAATGTCTTGAATTCAAGTTTGACTTGATTTTCACCTCTTGTACAGGTGTAATACACACAACAACTCGCGGCTAAACGTTGGATATTTCAGATGTTATCATTCAACAAGCACAACAAGCAGACGACAGTTAACGAACCAAAACAGACCCAACAAGTTTTTTTTTAGTTTGGGCCAATAAAGTTTGTTTACATTTTTCACTGTGTTGTATACTCCCTTGCCGTCTTTCGTGAGAAACGAATTTCTGGTGCTGCGTTGACTTCACTCAGGTGTTGCACGCTCATTAACCTATTCGCCAGTTTTAAAAGAATCGTCGAGACCTCGAGACGGTATAGTCGGTGGTGATTCTCTCAAGTTTACGATTAGTGAAAGTGAAATAAGGTCATTCTTTAATTTTGAAGTACAGTATGACCCAACCGATTAAATTCTACTTCGATTTACTCTCCCAGCAATGTAGGGCACTGTACATGTTTTTGGAAGCATCGAAAATTCCTTACGAACCAATTCCTGTTTCGGTCTTGAAAGGTTTGTGTTCAGGCAAAGTTTATATTAAATTAATTCAAAATTACTTTGCGGTTCCATAGTCACGTAGAACGCAATATGTTTCGGACCGCGTAACATACTAAGCTCTATTTTGTGAAAAACAACTATTCTAAAATTGTAAAATGTAACTTATCGTCGACTATTTCAGGTTTAGATAAAAAATACAAGTTTTTACTTAATAAACAAACGATAATATTAGCTTTTCTGGGTTTTCGGTGACAATTTATGAACTCTGGAACTGATTTAAGTGAAAAAATATTTAAGTTCATGAAATTCAGATGTCCAGGAAATTGTGTTGTGGTGACGATGATATAAGAAGGAAAAAGCGCAATCATTACTCGGAATTATACGATGTTATTTACTTAATTGAAACCGATTAAAATAATGCAATCATAGAAAATAATCGTTCCTATACAGTCTTGACGATGATTTTATTTCTATTGTAACGAAGTATTCCATGTCAATGCACATCGTAGGTACGTGAAGTCCGAGTACAAACAACGGAGCGATCGAGTTATTGCAAAATTGTAAATTTATTCAACATGACATTATTCTTTATTTTATTGTCTTTACATCACTAATTGCACCAGATGTGTCTATTTCTTAAGATGTTTTCTTTCTCTTTTTTTCACCTACATGAAGCGTTTTTGAATTCTTCTCATTTATTATATTTAAGACCTACCTTCTGTGCGGCATCGTAGCAGTGTTAATACGCTTCCCATACATTTTTTGTGTATTTTAGGAAGTCTTTTGGTTCAGGGCTATAGATTATATATATTATAGATGTTAACACATAATCACAATTTTTTTTTAAGAAGACTCAACATTTTGAATTATATCGAATTGAGACGTTCGAGTTAATAATTGTAATAGTCATGAGTAACATGTAAATAACTAAAATTTAATTAAATAGCAGGTGGTTCAGCAGATAACAGTAGAGAAATGTTTCAGTTGGCTTTTAACCACGTCGTTCCAGATTAATTCTTCATTTCAGCAAGATCTTATTTAATTATTGTAGCATAGTTAGGATGTTATTTATCTAATTGAGACTTGCTTATGCGGTGAAACTCTTTGGGACGATTTTCAGGAAATACACCGAGTCGGTTTGTTAATCCTCCACGTTGATATGCTCCACAATCATATCAAAATCTGTACTTCATTTTGAAATTGCACGTACTAATTCGCCAGTAATAAACTCGAAATTAAGAATAAATTTTTAATTTAAATATTTACCTACAGAGTAAAAACAATGGGCTTAAGGGAATTTAAGTGATATTAGAAAAATGGCTTCCATCATAAAAAACCTAACTAAAGAAAATCGCAAAACTATAAATATTATATGTAGAAATTCTATTATTTAGAAACTGAAGAGTTTACAAATTTTAGGTGAACATTTATCTAATGATTTTAAGGAGAATGTGAATCGCCTTCAATCTGTTCCCACTATTGATGACCATGGCTTTAAGCTATCACAACCAGTTGCTATTATTCGACATCTTGTTCGAGAAAAAGTAGTACCAGAACATTGGTATCCAAGACACAGCTTGGCTCGAAGCCGCATTGACGAATTTTTGGAATGGCAAAACAACAATATGAGATTGACCTGCACCGATTACTTCCAATCAAAATGGCTTCAACCCGCTATGACATGTTCTAAACCCAATAAGGAAAGGGTAAAAAACTTTATCAATTTTTATTAAATTTTTCTGTAATTTTTCATGTTTATTGTTAAGGTTGATCTTGCAACAGATAGGCTGAACAAGTGTCTAAATGAATTCCAGCATCAATGGATTCGACCAAATAAATTTCTAGTTGGATCAAATATTTCTATTGCTGATTTATTAGCCATTTGTGAAGTGGATCAGCCAAGTACCTATTATTAATAAAAAGAGTATATTGCTATTGCTAATTAAATACATATTCTCATATTAGAAATGATTGGATTCGATCCGTTTACGGGCAGACACCAATTACACGATTGGTACGATATGGTAAGGGAAGTAATGGACCACTTTTACCGGGAAGCAAATCAACCGGTCTTGGAAAAATTGTCCAGCAGTCGGATTAATGAACCTATATCTATGAAGGCTTAGCCACGATTAGGTTAATTAAGTTAGTTTTGTAAAAATTAATCAGTTTTAATATCGTTTTATTTATTATTTTAGTTTCTTACATTTTTACAGTCATAACTTTTATGAAATTTAACTGCGTAACTGTTGTAGCTTATGTTAATTGATTGAATATACACATACATTAATTCACTTAAAATATTTAGTAACAGAAGTTTTTACAGTTGCTTCGTAACATTCAATTAATTATAAATTGGCTTAATTTTTCTCAGCAGAAAGAATTTCGGAAACAAATTCCCAAAATGATCAAGAAAGATCGCTTGACCGACAAAAAACAACAAATAAATTGTAAAAACTACTTAAAGTTACGATGAGGGGCGATTAAGGTTGTATGTATTGTGGTATTTTTAAATAAAATTTCGTTTATTTTTATAAAACTATACATTTTCACTACAACCCTGAATTGAATTAACGCAACTTGGAAGAAATAATTGTTGAATTTTGTTCAGTTTTCTGAATCTGATGTTTAAGTAACAGGAAGTTTATTCTTCAAAAGTAGATAGAATTTAAAAACACATCAAGATAAAATAGCACTTACTTTTGTGCTTTGGATACATATATTAAAATATAAAAGTGTTGAGTAACTTAAGAACAATTTTTTTTTCATATTCTCCAGAATTTAGGAGACCATTTCTCTTATTAGTCAATTAACACTGACAAAAGATACATCGTGAAAGCAGCTTTTTCGAATTGCGAGATTCAAAGTTATGAAATAAATGCACATTTGAACAGACAAGGTATAAATAATCGTTATGTGAATTATTAATTCTCGAAAACATACATTTTATTAACACATAATTATAATTATTAGAGAACTACTTATACTTATATAGTATAATTGGTAATATGCTATGAGGAGTTCGCTTTCCATTGGTGCCGATTCCTGTCATCGACTGTTTTTCCTAACAACAAAAAATCATTTAATTGATTCTATCCAAAACTGCTGCACCTTTGTCTATGACTCTCTCATAATTTGAATAAATTAATAGTTGCAAATTGATGAGTAGAGTTTGGATTTAAAAAACAAATTCAATCTGATTCGTTTTCGATTTACAACGGACTAAGTCTGGTAGCTGTGGAGGTGGTGCATAGTTGAAATATTAAAGCTGGTACAGATAAGCTATTACCACAGTTGAGCTGCTGCAGTAAACCTCTTACTGCTTTTAATATTTGAATTACGGATAAGGTAAGATGCCGTATAGTCATCAAGAAAAATATTTATATTTTAATCCTGTCTAATTTCAACTTCGACGGTCTTGTTGTTGTAAAAGGCGCAAAATCAGAACTGCTGGGGAATACATGTCGCATGAGGATTCATCACCCCCCCAAAAATATTACTAAAGTGCGCCAGGAAATTCAGTATCTTTGTATTTGATCGGAAAGCATTCGAACTTTAGCTTCTGGAAATATAAAAAGTACAAAGTTAGTTCACAAAATGAAACATACAAAACGCTGCTTCGTAAATCTTTTGTCACTTATTCAGGGTATCTTGCGCCATTTCTTAAATATCGAAAATCTTTCTAAAACTAGACCTTTGGTAATTTACATTGAAATAGTATTTTGAAGGGATTTGACATTTTTACGTACTTATAAAGTTTTATTGCTGTAGAAAATATTACTCACCTCTAAAAATATTTAACTCAAATTCATTAACTAATCTTTTTTCTTTTTATAATGTATGAATTAACGTTTACTTTTATAGGTGACACAATGCGCCGCGTAGTTATCAAAATAAGGAAGCAATTAGTATACGAGCGCCTTGAGAATATAATGTAAGAAATTCGTCGTTATTTACAGTTATAAAACTAGATCCGCGCTTATATGTTAAATGTAGTTAAAATAAAACAAGTCTATAAATACTCTTACTACCTCAGTAGATAAGAAATCACGCGTTTTGCTCTGCATCTTCGTCGTGCTCGTTGAGGAGTGGGCTATCGTCTCCTAGCCGACTTGGAGGTAGTGTAGTTCCTGGCGTTGTTGGAGCAGATCGAGACACCCAGCCTCGTCTTGCGCGTCCCCGAGCCAAAAAACTAGTGGCACCGACAGGACTTCTCATGGACCTCGAACTTGAGTTACTTATAGGAATATACATTGCTTTGCTAGGCTTTGAAAAAAATTTCTTTTTGCCTTGAAGTGTCGAAGGTCGCCGAATAGGTGCTGGTGGTGGAACTGCAGCAATTGATTGCTCTGAGGAGACTTGTTGCGTTTCTGTGTACTCTACACTATTGTCGATTTGCAATTGACGAATTTGTTCTAATAATTCCTTAACTTCGCCGGTTGGGCTCGTTGCCTGTGGAGGTGATGACGGCGATCCGATATTAGCTAAACTACTTACAGCCGAGCAAGTCGTCGATGTAACGTAGCTTCGAATCCCATCGTATTTCTTAACCATATCTATATTTATCGGGGAATCCTCACTATTAAAGCTAGCAGAAGGCATCTGTTGTTGCTGAAGTATATGGCAACAGGTTTCCAAGCTACGACGAAGCACATCCAAGTCACGATATTCACTTTCGCCGTCCGCAGCAACAGGAACTGTTATCGAAATTCCGCCGATTGAACCGCAGGAATTATATAATGGATTGTTACTGTCGGCGAACTGATTTGTGCTGGTTTTGTTTAGGTTATTGTTTGCTTGTGCTTGAACTGGATTGATCACGGTATTCGTTTCGGTGTTTATCTCACCGCTACAACTATTATTAACAAATATATCACTAAGGCTACTGTTGCTATTCGCAATGTATCTAAACTGCTGATCACTTTGCGAACCGATAACTGTGCTGGATCGGTCGTTACTATTGACTACTCGTACATTGTGAAAATTTACGCTTTCAGAGGTGTGCATCTGAGCGCGCGGAAATTGCTGTTGATTGTTGCTATTATTATTATTTTGGTTATTGTAATTATTGTATGGCAAATTCGTTGATGTGTTTCGGGAAGGGGGTTGATTAATATCCGGCGAACAAACTAGCTGCGAGGCAGATCGAGGAATCACAAAGTGCTGCTGAAATTGTGTATTTACGGTTGCATCGGGACTTGCAGCCCTTGAATAAGGTGGAGGTACTAATGTATTGGCTTCATTTGCTGTACATATAAAACTTGAGCTAAGCGAATCTACTGTGCTAGTCGCTGACAATGAGCCAGCTGGTCTAACTATGTAGTTTCTAAAATACTGAACCATAAGGTAGCTAGCACCATTTTTTCCATTATCACCATTGCATGTAAACACCAGAGGGTATAGATCTGGTTTCGAGGTAACCTAAAACGAGTTTATATATGAAATTATCCGTTCAGTTAATGTTTAACACATTACCTCAGTGTAAGGAGGTGGTGGATGATGAAATGAACTACATCTACTGTATTGTGGCGGAGCATAACAGGAACCAGCTGAATCGCCCTCAGACTGTGTGTGGTGATCTGAGGAACCCCACCCGCATAGCTGCCTTCGTTTTTTCCACAAAGAATAGGCGCATAAAATAGCTAGTAAAATAGCAACAACGAGGCACCTGCAATAGAACAACAATATATTTTTTGCTTAGAATAATTAAATAATTTTTTTTTTCAAAAATAAAGATGAAACTACTAATGGTATCCTTAGGCATAATCAATAAAAATAATACACATAGACATAACCTTCCCCCCCCCCCCCCCCTTCCCTCACGAAGACCATTTTTTTCGTAATGAATGTTCGGAAAAGCTGTCATTGGTGAAAGTATTTAATTTAAATTGTTCATCAATAGAAACATTTTAGTTTTATTTTTTCAAAAGTCCCTTTTTTCATTTCTTTTGTTCCTATTTCTATAAATCTAATGGCGCACGGAATATTCAAGCATGGTGTCATCGCTCTAATAAGCATGGAAGTCTGGTAAAATTTCTACTACACTAGAAGCGACACTAATTAACTAATTTTTTTTACCGATTTAAGTAATCGGTTATTTAGTAGTCTGTGTTTTTTACAATTGCTAAATTAGCGGAGTAAAGTCTTTGTACTTGTAGATTTCAAGCGCTCCTGGCGATTTGGTAACTAAACAGTACTCGGATGAATACCCTTTTTTCTTATATTTAGGGAAAAGTGAAAACAGTAATCCTGCGACGACAATTTCCAACCTCATTGCTTGCGTTTTTTGATGAATTTTGTGTTTTGTTTGCTTTTTCATAAGCTCAATGTTTTTGAGTTTCCGCCAACTTCTCTAAGTTGGTACTGTTTGTACTTATCGTATTCAGCGTATTTTGATTCGCGGAGCCTTGCTCAATGTGTTGTAACACTTCTGTCTTACTAAAAATTTAAAGTTAAACTTTTTTAGCCTCGGATATCCCTTCGGTTATGCATGTCGCTTGCGTCACGCCCGGATATAACTTCATAAGACGTGGACCGATTTCTATGGTTCTTTTTTATTACTCCATTGGTGCCATGACAAACATAGGGGTCGGTTGGATGATCCTTCCTTGAAGATATATTGAAAAAATAGGATGTTTATCCTTATTGACTTATTTGAGTTATAATAAATTAATCATTTATAGACTTTACAACTCAAAGCGAAAATTACATTTGTACCAGCATTTACTTCCTTTTTTATCGAATATTAATATCAAACAACTAAATCAAAACCTCGTAAACAAAATTATATACTTTCGGCGATTTCGAGTTAAAAGCGTTTAGGGTTATGGCAAAGAAAAGTTTCATTTGTTCCGTGGTTTAGTAAAACCGCTCCCTTGTTTTTTTTAAGATCTGTCATGCGGTGTCGAATATTTATATATGATTTGGGCGCATTCTATTGCTGGGTTATCATCATCCCTTTAAGCATAAGTTAGTGCACATTTATGATTTTTCTCGGAATATAATCCTCTCAACTTTAACTTTACTATAGTTTTCTGCTCTTTAACCATTCTCAAAAAGGATCTGTATTGCAAAAACCAAAGAAGTTCTTTTTCTAAAGCATTTGACGACTCCTGCAATACCAAATTTGTCTTCTGCACTTTTCTCAAACCTATTTTGGAATACGCTTCTCCTACCTGTTCGTCTTTTTTGTGACACATATCAATCACATTAAAGTTGTATGACGTTAAACCAGCTCGCTCCTTGAGAAAGCATGATTTTTCGCAGGAACTTCAACATCGCACTAATTAAATATGAGCCTACCTCACCGAGGTCACAACTCAGCTTCAATCGCTCTTTTAACGACATTGATTTTCACTTATGGAAAAATCTGCTAAGGAACCAGCTCAGTTAAGGTTTCCTTATTTGTGATTTTAATCAAATAAGTATAGTTCTGGTTTGCTTTTTATTGTACTTGTAGTATTAAGTAATTAGGCAGTTGGTAAAAAATATATCAAACGAAGGGACAGGTAGCTCTGAATCAAATTGAAAAATAAGATCTCAATACTCTAATACTACTCATACAGTTGTAAGTAAGATTGGGGATATATCACCAACATTTAATTAAACAATAAATAATTGTTTAAGATAAATTTTTCTTATTAATTATTTGTCTAAAGTTAGATATGTTAGAATATTTCTACCTTATAGCACTTTCGATTCCCTCTGTGGCTTAAGGAAAAATAAAGTTTTTGCTGAATTTGACAAAACGGCAGAAACAAAATTACTTATGTTTGCAACAGATTGAAATTACGCACCACAGTGGGAAATTACATAAAAAGATGTCATTATTCACCATAATAACATCAAAAGGCATATTTTATTGAAGAATTTCTTCACAAGAATATTATATACAATTATTAGTTGCTTGAGAGCTCTTAAGAGTATTGATTTCCTTGAGTTTAAAAAAGAAACAAGAGTGTAACTCGTAATTGATCAATTGCGGCAAGTGGCTTTATTCACACTGTAAATTGGAGGTCAATCAATAACTTATGAAATTTCATAATATAATTTTCATGCATGTATAATAAGGCGCTAAGAGCATATTTAAGACTTACCAAAAATACCAATGACTTATAAAGAACAAATTGAGTACATGATCTGTGGCTGGAGGAAGTGGCCGAGGCCCGCTCTGATAAGGCGGGCAGCAGCCTTGAGTACAACACTCTCTGGGCAAAGAACAAATGTGTCCTCCTTCACAAAATCTTGCCGCTACCTGAAAACCACAAAAGCAATTAAAACGCTTCCGTAAATAATCCACACGACAAAAGCAAAGTAATATTTTTTGACTAATTGTTTCAAAGGACGAACTAATTATGTCACATTCCTTCGCGGCGAAAATTGGACAATTTTAAAATTAAATATATTAAGTCAAAGAAAAATATTACACCTTCACATAATTATCTTGTTTGAACATGATTCATTCACTTTAGTGCACTACATGACGATAAACTAAACGAAACCAGCATCCTGCAAAACAAACATAAAAAGGAACAAAGAAGTGTCGCACTTACGAAAGTTGGAAGTGCACAAATCCCAAACAAAGATGTGATCAGGTATCCAAAATGAACCATTTTATCGGATTTTTATCTCTTACAGGCAAACAATGCAAAATTTGCATTGTTGCCTCACTTTTTTTAAAATATCGGACCACTACTTTAATTTCAATTTAAACCAAAAATCTAAATGCTAAAACTTTTTCCAAACTTTTCTTTTTGTTGCCAGCACATCATATAAAATCCAATACACGTACTAATAATGTGTGAAAACACAGAAGGAAAATATCTTCTTCTCCTCTTATCTATAGTTCTTAGTTCATTCGGACGTACTGTTGCCACCTCGTGAAATTAGTGCCGCAAAATCATTGACAACACACAACCAAAACTTGGATAAATTACTCTGGCAACAGTTCTTCACCCTCCGTAAAGGACATGCGCTCTTCCGACTTGAACTGTCATTTTGGACAATTACCAGGACAGATGGATGTACCCACAATGGTAAACAAAGTCTTCAGCAGGAGCAAAAGGGGTGAGTAGGGTATATTAAGCTCCAGGGTCGATATAAGCAACTGTTGCGAACTGTTTAGAATTCTGTTCGAAATTCAAAACCTTTATTTTTAATTATAATTCCATCCGTTTACAAGTATTTTAGATAAAATATTGAAATAGGATAGGATAATAGATACTCTTAAAAATCGATTTAATCTAATCAAAGTCTTCATTTGTTGTACTTCAATTAAGTATCAATGTATTTTGCATAAAGGCTTAGATTTAATTATGTACAAGCACCTGATTATATTAAATCAATTCAGCTTTTATTTTGTATATTAATTGATACATTAACGGTTTTTAGAATTACATATTTTTTGAAATCAGAGCAGGTTTTCTAAAATTGGTATAATAAATCTGTGGCTTCAAATTTCCTTGTCATTTTGGTCCATAATTTCTTAGGCACCCAATAAAATTAATATCTTTAAATTTTTTTTCCTTTCCTTATATTAACCTCATACGCTTCACGAAATTACTTTTCAATGTTATGAATCTAGTTTACCAACTGAATCCGATTCATCATAAATTTTCAGGCTTCGACTAAGCCAATCTTTGATCTAATCCAACCCAAGCTTACAGTCAGTCATATGTGCCAATTTGATCAAATCTGTAATATTTGGCCTTTGCTTTATAATTGCTTGTAGGCTTGAAAATAATTTACATGATAAGTTGGAGATGAAAAAGTCGTCGGCCCGATGGGTGCCGCGATTGCCGACGCTGGACAACAAGCGGGTGCCGCTTTCAACTTCGAAGCTAAAGAGATCCGAAGGATTTTTCTCGTCAAGTATCACCGCCGATGAGACCTCGATTCATCATTATACCATGGAAACGAAGCAACAATCAAAACTGGATTGCTTCCGGTGAATCTGCTCCGAAAAAGGCGAAGACTCCCTTAGTTTTCGTGAAAACTTTATGTAGAAGAGTTAATACATATAACTCTTATTGGAGCTGAACAATATCTCTTAAGGGAGAGGGGATTCCCAAAATCAGAAACTAAGATGTCGAGAATATTGGTTTGATATATAAAGTCGTTCAAACTTATAGCGAGAAATACGCGAGAATATACGTTACTTTCAATGTAACTCGAAACTTGAAAGGCTTTTGTTAAGAACTTTTTTTATCTGGCCGCCACAAAATCTCGGAAACTATTTAACTGATTTACGATTTTCCTTCTTTTGTGTAAAAATCAAATATCGAAATTTTAGCGCGGGATTTTTTTTCAATATTTTACTTTTTAGATTTTCCCGAGCATTTTGTGCGATTTTTTTGAAATGGCTGTCATTTCAGCTTTAAAAATTGGCTCGCAATAATTTAGCTATACTCCTATACCTTCAGAGAACCTTAACCAATTTTTTCTCTACAAAATGCCCCATATTTCATCTTGCTAGAGTTAGAAAAAAAATCATTAAAATGACCTTTTTTTCGTAGCTCAGTGTTGGACTACCATCTTTGGCTCTTTACCATAGCTTTAGAGTCCAATAGCTTTAATTTCGATACAACGTCAGCTCCAAAAGAAGCCATGAAGGCTATATGAACAAAACCCTATAAAGAGTATTACTTTGGCAGTGATTTAGGAAGCCAGGTAGCCGTTTGTATAACTTTCACGTGAATATTATCTCAATATGCAAGTCTTCTATGCTGAGTACCTTTCTAACATGATAGCTGTGCTACGTACTGACCCTAAACAGTTCTGGAGGCTTATTAACTCTAAGCTCAATTGTGACGCTTATACCTCCTCTCAGAGGTACCACGACTGTGAGAGTGACGATTCTCTAACAGTTGCCAATCTCTTTGCGAACTTTTTTCGTGTTTTTTTCTGTGATTCCACTTGACGCGGCTCCCGCAAACCTCTCTTGAGGCCAAAGACTTGGTATTTGACGATGCACTTATTGCTGATCATCTTTCTAACTTTACTGACGGTTTCTCGAGTGGTCCCGATTGTATCCCTGCTTCCTTCTTTAAGAGTTGCCGATCATCTCTTGCTTGTGTTCTTTGTTATCTGTTCAATCTTTCCTTACATTGTGGCCGTTTTGCAGCCCTTTCTTTTCTACTTTTTTTTTTCTTCTTTTCTAATCCCCCTCCATAAGAAGGACTGTAAGTCCTACGTCTCTAACTATCGACCGATCGCCAACTTGTGCCATGTTGCGAAGGTTTTTGAGTCCCTCGTTAATGTTGATTTCATTGTAAGCCTTTTTTGGGATCTTTCCAGCATTGCTTCCTTAAGGGAAAATCGATGACTACCAATCTTCCTGAATACATTAATTATTCTTTACCATTGAGGCTGGCAAACAGGTGGACTGTATATTTACCGATTTCAGTAAGGCCTTTGATAGGATCGATCATGGAATCTTGGTCTATAAGCTGTCTCTTCTCGGTTTTCTTTCTTGTTTCATTGATTGGTCGTGACAGGTCGTACACAGCGTTTCCTGTTTCGTGGAGTCCTTTCCGAGCAAATCCTTGTCACCTCGGGGGTGCCTCAAGATAGTATCCTTGGTCCGCTCCTGTTTATCGTATATATTAATGATGTTTCGCTTCTTTTGTCCAGTAGTAGAGTAGAGTAGTGTTATGCTGATGATGCTTAGATTTTTCGCACTGCTACTTATCAATTATACATTAACAACCTGAACTCTTTAACCTCTTTCCATTAAATGCGGGCAAGTGCACCGTTATGACCTCCCGTCGAAGACATCCTGTCCTCTCCGACTACTCCGTCAACGGCATTGCCTTGGGTAGGGTTGACAAGGTGAGAGACTTTGGAGTGGTCCTCAACTCTTGTCCTTCTTTCGAAGATCATATTGAGTCTATCGTTGGTAGGGCTAACTTGATGTTAGGCTTCGTTAAAAAATGGTCCAAGGAACTTGATGGTCCCTACCTGACCAAGCTTCTATACTGTACTTTCGTTAAGACTTATTTTGAAATACGCTAGCTTTGTATGGTCTCCTTACTTCGCCGTTCACATCGACCGCATCGAGGCGGTGCAGCGCACTTCGCTGGAATGATCATTGGGTGCTCCCCTCTTATGCCGATCGTTTAGGACTGATTTCTTTGGATTCCCTGCAAATGAGGCGCAATATTTTGAAAATAGTATTTCTGTTCGATCTTTTGCAGGGAACTATTAATTCACCGGAATTACTGGAGGCTGTTAATTTTTCTATATATAATATCTAATCTATTCGGTTTCGACTTGGATATCTCCAGGCGGTGTTTGAAGTGTCTGCGCAGACAGTGCCTTGGCTGATGAGGTGATCCTTAGAATATATAACTAGTGGCGGTCAGCCAAAATGGAGTTTAAGTTCAAAACTTATGTTTGCCCCGTCAAGCGCAAGTCCATTTTTTTACTACTGCTATGGAGAAAACTACCACAAAGATACACTTCTAACACATAAAGAAAAATGCTTAACTTTTCTGAGCGATGTGCACTTCCTCTAGTTATATATTCTAAGAGGTGATCGCTGTCTGGATGACTGTTTGTTCTGACGATTATCTTTGGCCGCCATTTTCTGTTCTTTATTTGATATATATTGTGGTAAACTATGTATTTGATGAATTTGTAATAAATTATTATTAATTATTATGTGATGTAAGACTGAATGAATTTGTTGTTGAAGGCAACAACAATTTCATTTAAATTAAGACCACTGCGCGTGAGAAAATACGAAAGTTACAGAAACTGGCTGCAGAGTTTCATTTCGATGCCTGTAGCAAATCTTATTATCTATAACTTTTTATTAAAACAATTGGACGTTGCTACGCAAAAATAATCCTTCCCACAGAGTAATAATTTTGTGTTATTGGTGTTTGAAATTGATATAATGAAAAAGAAAAAAAAATTAAGCAGGGAAGGATAAAATTGGTTACAATTAAATAGCTATAACAAATGCTACTGATCCTATAAAATAAATAGATTTGATAACTTTGTGCTTTATTAGCTTATTGTATAATTTTTGCAAAGTCGACATATTTTATTAAATTCATTATCGTTAAGTCTGTAATGTAGGTTGGATGAATAATGCTATTATTGATGTTATATTTTCCTAAAATTGGTAGGAACATGTTTGCATAATTATAAACAGTCCTTCCTTTACAGATTGAAACAATCAACTCATTTTTTGTCCTCGTGGTTTAGATCGTTTTTGATAACATCATCGAATTGTATCCTCCATCAGAGATTTGACTACACTATTACCCGTTTTCTGAGCCTTCCTAGACTGTGTAAGCATTTCGACGTCCCCAAAGGCAGCTAGCTATCTTTACTTTAAGGTAAGGTATGAAGAAAGGCTTTTAGTTTTGCAGGGCCGTAGCCCTATTTTGTAAGGATTGCGAAGAGAAAGGAAATGCTATAGTAAATATTGAACACATTAATTAACTTACTTTTTATTTAGATAAATAATAAAAGAGAATAAGTCAAACCAAAATATTATTTTAAGCCTATAACTCTCGCAAATTGTGAAGAATTTGAAGAAAAGCGAAATACCTTTAGGTTTACTTTTGAATTCTATTTCAACTTAGTAAAAGCGGCAAAAATTAAAAAAGTGCCTGTGGTAAAAAATATACGACGACATCGGATCACGTTAATTTGTCGCATAAACGGAAGTTCTGTTGGAATCACAGACGAATCATGCTATGATTCACGATTTTTCTTTCTTGACACAGGTTTAAACCTTGGCTAAACATTGCCACGAAGAAATCATTCGCATAGAGAAACGTCAGTTAAGATTTCGTTGACAATTTTTCTAACCTAAATGTAAATATTTCCAGCTACGAAATTCAGGCAAAAATTAGCTCTAAGAAAGTCAATTAAAATGAGGACGATTTTATATTTAGCCATATCAATTAGCCTGCTTGGTTGTGCAAGATGTTGGGACACTGACGAACTGGAAATATTCGATTTAGTGGAAGAAGTTAATCAAAATTTCTATGAGCTAATGGGACTGGCTCAGGTAAAACCAATTGTTGCCTCTGTTTATTTTGAATAAAAATCATGTAATCCTCTAGGATGCTTCAGGGAAGGATATAAAGCGAGCGTTTAGGAATTTATCCATCTACTTACATCCAGATAAAAGTGATGCTGAAGATGCAAACGTTCAATTTAGAAATTTGGTATCTGTGTATGACGTCCTTAAGGATCCTTCCAAGAGGGACAAGTACAACAAAGTTTTAAAGGAAGGACTGCCTAATTGGAAATCGGCAGTTTATTATTATCGACGTGTCCGAAAAATGGGATTTGCTGAATCCACGCTGATCTTATTTGTCATAATTACAATAGGACAGTACTTGGTTGCTTGGGGGGTCTATATCGAAAAGAAGTACACAGCAGTACGGTTTGATACTTATCTTACTCGGGTTACTATTAAGTTAGTTCTATTTTAGGAACAATTATTTGGTTCTAAGCTTAAGAAATTACAAAAGAAGCATAAAGCAAATGTGGATATAGATGACATCCTTAGTGGTATACCTGCACCAAGTGTATACGTATGAGAATCTATAAATCTCTTTAAAAAATATACATTTATGCCATTATTATTGTAGAATACTTTGCCATTTCAAATACCTAGAGGCATATGGAATTTTCCCATGGCGGTGAAGGCATTTTGCACGTCTCTGTATGAATATAAAATGCAGGAAATGGAGAAGAAAAGACTGTAAGTACATTTTTTAAATTTGCATGCTTTATCAGTTATATGTTTTCATACCAAACTCTTCCTCTGAACTTCCCTCATTTCTTGAAACTAAAAAATATAAAAATTAATTGAGTGGTTGGCTCAGCTCTTCAATTTTTTATGTAAAAACTACTACTATCTATAACGTATAATATCAGACAAATTGAATGTTGACACTCCATTATTTCTTAATACCAGCTGGATTATGTTTTCATTTAACCTACATCCACCTAGAGACAAGCAAAAACAGTCGTTTTTCGTTTACTTGGGAACTATTAATAATAAATAAACATTTCTTTCAAATTAAAGATAAATTTATTGCTGATGTGGTAAAATAAACACAATTTAGAAATATTGAAAACCGGAAGAGATATGCCCGCCGGAAGTGGAGCGTATATTTTGCGACCCGCATTGCCGCGACCCCTCTCCCGCTAAAACTGGTCATCTGAAATCGAAGATATATAGCTATCATAAAGTTAATTGTATGTAAAACAGATTGACGATCGCCGTTTCCGAACATTGCTCTTTAAAAACAAACGGCACATGAATCTGTAGTACAAAAATTCGGTAAAAAAAACTGTTATTACGTAATTTGTTTAATTTTGTCTTAAAGCAATACTGTGCCTAATTTCAAAAGAATCTGTCGATCGGTTCTCGAGATATGACGGCAACCGTATTGAAAAACTCGTTTAAAGTCAGCTATAATTCCAAACCTCTTCGTTGTTGGAAACACTGGTCACATCCATACGATGCATCGCCCATTGTGACGCAGAAAAATTTCTGCTGGTTATTAATTAAAATTCTCATTACTGTAGTTTTCGTCGTCATGAATAGTTTGTCATGAATAGTTGTGAAATTTAAAACCTCTGTACAATATCGCCCTACGGTTGCAACAAAAGACAAATAGGAACTGATCGTTTTGAGAAAATGTAATATTTGTAAATGGGAGTGCTGAAAAATATTTTCGTTGCAAAATTATTGATAGGTAGAGTTTGCCCATACAATTAACTTGTATGATTTAATCCACTGAGCCACACTGAAATCAATGGTCTTGGGCTTTTTTTAAACTGCCAGGAATGCCCTTTTATTCTGTTATATTCATCTCTACCTTTTATCTCCCAAAGTTTAAATTTAGATGCATTTTGAAAGCTCATATATTTTCATCACCACTTTACCAATGGGGGTTCCAAATATAAAAGTTTTTTTCGGCACATCGGTACCTCGTTAGTTGGCCTAAGTAGAGTCATACGTCTGCAGTTCTAAATCGAAATGTCGTTAAACATAATAATAATTATTTTGCTATGTAAATTTGGCTCTTTATTATTGGCTCATCGTTATAAATGTAAAAATACTACAAAAACTAGCTACCCTGAACATTATTCAACTCAAAAAAATGCTAAAAACTATTCAAGAAAGGACAAAAAATACTAAAAGTTACTAAGTTACTAGAAGGCAAAAACAATTAAAAATTAAAACAAGAAATTTGGAAATGCCTCCAGATGAGTGCTCTAAGAAAACTTCCCAATACAATTTTGAAAATAAAAAACAGAAAACAGTTCCTGCTTCGCGTATTCTTGCTCTCAAGCAGATAGCCTCTTCATACAACCATTCGCCACTTCTCCAGTCCTCCGGAAGCACTGATCCAAAAATGTCCTAAATGAACGCACAACAATTTTAAACCACTTAGAGGCCCGCGGGACTAGTCTGCAGAGACATTGACGTCTGCAAACTGCTTCAATCATGCTCCCAGTTCTTCGATCCCATGGTGAGACTTGCTCTCTCGCACCACTTGCAGAGCAATACAAAAGCGTAGACAAACTCACTGGATAAGCTGAGCTAGAAGTCTGCGGCCGGTCATTTTCAATGAAAAGCGAGGCTTCTGTTCTGCACCGGCGATAAAGGCTGTCAGGTGCAGTTGAATATGTCGGCCTCCGTTGCCAGGAACTCTAATCATCTCCTCAATCTGGCAACGAAGTAGTTCTTAAGTGCACGTGATGTATGTACTTGTTAGTGGGCTATTGTAAGTGGTAGGATAAAGCTAATTAAACAGTTCACCTGATTACATGTCCTTGGCCCAAGCAAAAACGACGTTCTTGTTATGCCGCATGTCGGGCAGATAAGCCGCATATCGCGAACAAGATTATTAATGTCGCATAAGATTGGGAATGTGAAGTATCTGTGGAACACTGTGTTATATACATTTATTGCAGTTATTATGTTTATTTTATTTCCTATGTCCTTAAAAAAATATCTAAATCAACGATATACGAATTGTAAAAAGATAAAAATCCTCCGTCCGCCAAAGACCTTTAAATATTCCATTTTCTATATGAGTGTAACTTTGATATTCTTGCTATGAAGATACAGCAAAGAGGTAATAGTAAATTTTTCGCAACCGATTATGTTGTTACTTATCGATGTGATACAAGAAAATTCTAAGATATTTATGGAGTGAAGAATCAAACGCTTTAAAAATTGCAGTGCCTTTATTGTCACTTTATTCTTTACATGATAAGATTCCATTGCAATTCAGTTTCATATTCGATGCTCGATTATTGATATAAGATGGATGCAATACAAGAACTTGATACAAAACATGCAGCTATTATTTGAAAACCGGACAATTGTGAACATTCCTAAATATCCTCCATCCAGCTTTTGCTTTCAAATCCATTTTTACGTTTAAAAATAAAAAAACTAGGTAAAAATGAATTGAAAATATATTTCTGAAATTTTTCGAATCCAGAGAGGCTGAAGAGATTGAAAGACAAAAACAAATAGAAGAGGAGTTTATCAAAGAAAAAGAAGCCAAAAAAGAGATGCGAGAAACTATTCGCAAGAGGAAACAGGCTCAAAGTGCACCGGTAAAGACAGATGAAGATCTTGCAGGATACTCTAAATTAAAAACAAAAGAATTGTGTGAAGATGACATGGTGAAGCCAGTGAAAGCCGGAAAGGTAATTAATTAAAATTAGAAGAGATCCATTAGAAGTTTTTATCTTTGTCTGACATAATAGGCTCTAGTTTCCGGAGGATTATGGACTGACGAGGATTTAGCTGAACTAGTGAAACTAGTTAAAAGATATCCAGGAGGAACAGCTAATAGGTGGGAACTTATAGGGGAAACAATGAATCGAAGTGTGACTGAGGTTACTTTTATGGCTGCAAAATTAAAAGAAAATGGCTACAGAATTCCTGGTCAATCCGACAGTATTGCTGAAAATCTTTCTCAAGAAGCAACTGAAACGAAGAAAATTAAACAAAAGAAAACTGCCAATCCTATTTTGGTTACAGAGACAAATTGGTCACAAGATCAACAGAGAGCTTTGGAAGCAGCCATAATGAAATATCGTAAAACTGGTAATGCAGATCGTTGGCAAAAAATTGCTAACAGCGTTCCAGGAAAAACAAGGGAAGAATGTTTAGTAAGGTATAAATATTTGGTTGAACTTGTAAAATCACAGAAAGAAAACCAAAGGGAGAAAGGCGAAAAGGAAAATGATGAAGAAACAAAGCAAGGAGAGGAAATCCCTGATGCTGAAATTAGCGGTGCTAAAGATGATAACTTGTCAGACTCTGTGGAAGAGGTGGAACCTGAAGAGCAACAATTACCTAAAAACAAAGGTGGAAAACCAAGAAATAAACGAAAAGAAAGGAAAAAACTACAGCAATTTTCCAGCGATGAGGATTCTGATTACGAAGCATAATCAGGTTTGGTGTAATTAGTGGTTTGTTTTCAGTAATTCTAAATACGAATGTTTAATATTTTTTTGTAATATTTTTAGAAAATAAAGCTGTCTACAAACAAATTGCTTATGTACATTAAGTTTTGGTTAGTGTTGTTAAATGAATATTTGTTTAACAACCTGTTAATAGAAATAGTAGTACAGCTATTCGCTACACTCCAGATTTTTAGTTGTATGAGTAACTTCTCTAAAATGAAAATAAGTTTAGTTTTCTACTTCTTACGTCGTCGGAAAAGTAAGTCATAACGTGTCGGCCTTATATACTGGAGGTCCCATGGTTGTTTTCTGCTTCGGAATTCTTATAAAATTGTAGGTCCAACTGCAATCATTGTCTCGGATCAGGTGAAGTTCTTTTCCCGCTTCATAAGATGTTTGGGAACTAGAGGGAGAGACTTTTTAGTTTGGAAAATAAAATTCAAATAAAGGAACAGATGTCTCACATTTTCAAAATAGTTTGCCAGTCGAAAATTTCTTAAAAAAATTGTTATTGAATTGAAGTATTTTTTAAATCATTGGCTTTCAAGGAGAATATTGTTCGAGTATCTTAGTCCCAGAGTCCTGTCACCATCCTGCGGTCCTTTTCTGTTTGGATGCTGTCGAGAACTTTTAGAACTTTTTTAACTTCTGTTTGGATGCTGTCGAGAACTTTTAGAACTTTTTTAACTTCAGATCTGCCGATTTCTCCATTATCAATGATTGGCTTTCTGACAACGACTGGGCTGCTGTACTAACTGATCCGGATATTTACCCGGCTGTCCATTCTTTTTACAACGCTCTTTATACCTGCTTCACGCAGTATGTTCCGATCTCTTTTTCCTCTTCTTCCTCCTCCAGTTCATTGCAACCCTGGATCAATGGCCATTTTTGACACATTAAAAATCTAAAATGTAAAGCCTGGAAAAAGTTCTGCTCCTCTAGGCGCGATGAGAACTACCTGGTTTATTATGACCTTTACCTGCGATTCTCCTCCGATCTACAGGCGTCATACATCTAACTCGAGATCCTATTTGCTCAATAATCCCAGACAGTTTTGGAAGTTCATCAATTCTAAGCAACGCTGCGATGGATACCCTTCCTCCCTGAGGCTGGGTGACCGCGAGAACCATGAGCCTCTTCTAGTAGCAAACTCGTTCACTGACTTCTTTAGTGCCGCTTTCTGTGAACCTTACTGTGACGTCGTTTCCACTGACTTCTCCCAATTGACAAGGCTTCCGCTAACATCGCTTGAATCCAAGAACCTTGTTCTCAACGACTCGGCTGTCTCCGATTATCTGTCGAGTCTGCCCGACATGTTTTCATGTAGTCTGAACGGTGTGCCGGCATCGTTTTTGAAAAGGTGCTGCTCAACTTTGTTTAATCTGTCCCTGCGCTGTAGTCGTTTCCCGAAAGATTCTATGATAATCCCTCTTCACAAGACAGGAGACAAGGCAGACATATTCAACTACAGACCCATCGCCAATTTGTCACACGTTGCGAAGGCCTTTGAAACCCTGATTAGTGATGTGGTCTACTTTCATTGTAAACCTTTTCTGGGTTCTTTTCAGCACGGCTTCATGAAGGGTAAGTCAACAACCACCAATCTACTCGAATTCGTCCATTACTGTTTACCCCTGATAGAATCGGGTATGCATATTCACCGACTTCAGCAAAGATTTTGATAGGATTGACCATGGCATTCTTGTTAATAAGCTCAGCCTCCTCGGTTTTCTGCCGTTCTTTGTGGAGTGGTTGTCATCTTATCTGTCCGGCCGTTGCCAGCGCGTCATGTTCCGTGGCGCCATATTCACCGAAATCTCGATGTGCCCCAGGGTAGCATCCTTGTCCCGCTACTCTTCATAATTTACATCAATGACGGTTCGTTACTTCTGCCCAGGTCCAGAATACTGTGTTATGCTGATGAATCTAAAATCTTCCGCGCGGCCTCCTGCTACGATGACTGCTATGCTAAGCTCCGATATGCGCATTTTTGAGATTTAGTGCTCCAATAATCGTCTCCCATTGAATGCCTGGGGGTGTTTCTTGACTTCCGTCTCACCTTCAAAGGCCAACGTGGATTTCTTGGTTGGCAGAGCCAATTACACGCTTGGATTTGTAAAAAGATGATCTAGGGAGCTTGACGATCCCTATTTGACAAGGCTTCTTTACTGCACTTTCGTCAGTGCATTTGTCCATGAATGCAAAATAGTTAAGGTCGGGTTGTAGAGAATTGTCGCTGAAAGATTTACTGAAGAAGTGTGCAAAGAGGTTAGCGATAACCTTAGGATCAGACGAAGAGGTATTCGCGAGCTTAAGGGTGGAAGGGTAACCATTGGATTTCTTCTTGGAATTAATAAAATTATAAAAACGCTTGGGTTCGGATATGAAGCTAGTTTCCATCCGTTGGAGGTACTCATGGTAGAGGGTATCACAATGTTCAGAAAAAGAGGTATAAGCAGATAGATAGGAAGAATAGTCAGACTCAGTCTGGGTTAGAAGAAAAGTTTGCTATCGTTTATTTCTTCTGTTGCGAAGAGAGCGTAATTCTTTGTCGTGCCATACGGGGGATGAGGAGTAGTTTTTACGAGGAAGAAGAGGGATAGATTGTGTAAGAGAAGTGTGTATTTCCGAAAAGAACGCCTCTTAAGCAACGTCTATTGGGAGATGTTGAGGGATATCGCCAATATTAGAGTTGAGGAGCAAATGATTTAATTTGTCAAAGTCGCCTTTACGAAAATTGAAGGATAAAGAAGACTCGGAGCTTAAAACGGCATGAGGATGCTCGTAGGAGAAAATGAGGAACAAGGGAGGATTGGGACGGTCGAGGGAGGAGAGTAGATGGTTGCTTTCTGTGACAGCCGAGTTAACTGGGTCTGAGGAAAAGATTAAGTCTAATTGTCTGTCCAGGAAGTTCCGGACTCCGCTTACTTGAAAGAGACCTGAAACGGAGAGCTCATCGGTAAAGAAGGCTTCTTTGGCCGAAGATGCGTTAAGGGGGACAAAGTGAGAACAGTCCTCGGACAATGAAGGGTCATTCATAAATTTTAAATTTGTGCATTTGTAAATCACCCTGTAACTCCAAACTCCCATCCATACAAAATTTGTTGTTTGTATTGGTAAGATCTATCACCCACTTATTTTGGCATCCGAAACACCATGTGTAATTAATAAACAATGGAAATCTATGAAAAGCTTTATGAGTTTCAAGTGTGCCCACACTGCAAAACGCTAAAAGGGCGTTATAGTGTTAAGACAAATTACAATAGTTCATGTTCGCCTAAAGCCATATTGAGAATTAAGTTTAATTCTTTAACATTGAAGTTTTAAAAATGTGGCAAGGTCATTGTTTTCATTCCTAGTGTGCAACGAATTGTCCATAGAATACCATTTTTTACGTAACATGCAAAAGCGTCGAATTTTTTTTAGAAAGTTACCTCCAAACTTTTTTTTATATTTCATTCCTTCCTTCCTTTTGATCTATTCAAGTTCATTAGCATACGAACACGTCAGACAAAACCAGAAATTCTGGAGAAACCAGATAGCAGAAATATTGATGATCGCGTAAAAATGTTTGTTTGTTGGTGTCATACTTTAGCCTTTCTGTTAACTTTTTTTCAAAATAAAAACAAATTTTGTAATCGTTGCCCAACGCGGATCCAAACCAAAAATAATGTGTAAATTCTATCTATCTATAATCCATATCTAAAATCTTAAAGAAATTAGCTACTCCGTTTCACTTTCTTTAGCACATCTGCAGGTGGGTGCAGCGGTTGTGTTATTTTGGTTGATATCAATTTTATTAGCGTCTTGACCTTTTTAGCAACAATCGAGATATTTCAACAGTTTTTAGCTAGAGTTGCTAACAGGTAGCACGCGATGCGAGGAATTTCCTCTGTTTAGCCTGTCGTGGATTTCTCGCACTGCATAACGTCTCGAAGGTCGTGCATGAATCTGATTAAACTCAGGTGTAAGACAAACTTTTTTTTTCTCACAGAGGTATGGGTTGATTGCGCCAAACAATTTCGTGGCAAATGCGACAGACATTAAGATTAGACTCGATATAGTTGTAGAGCAATAAGTCATTTCTTAAGTAATTAAAATGTAGTTTAGGATTTTCCTATTTCCTGCACTTAATTTTTTCAATATAATTTTTTATACTCATTTAATAACTTATGATATCCGTTACTTCCAGGTGAAACAAAAATTGTTTTACTTTCGTTGGTAGATAACCCATTAAAGTCTTTTAAACAAATATTTACAGGCAGCATTTTTTAAAGCTTCATAAAAAAAAATGTCAGAAAAATTTATTATCTTTAAACTTCGCAAAATTTTTGATTAAAATGCAGCGACGTCTCTTTCAGACTGGAATGCGGTATTTATTTCAGCTCCAAATTGCCCTAAATTATAAAATATTACGTTTGTTCACCTTTTGGACAACAATTTTCGCTTCTTCAGCATTTGAATTTTCAAGGCAACATGGCGTGGGTTAAAGTTTTAAATCTTGCGAAGGTAACAGATTTCTTTTGTTAGAAATAATGCAAATAATACAAAGTATCGGGTGTTTATGTTCATTATTAAAGACTTCTAGTTTGCATTTTATTAGTAAATTTTTTGGTGATTTCTACTACATTATTTGTCTGGTCCAACGTTTGCAACAGATTGAAACTGAAACACCAATGTTTGTCATACATACTATGTACCATTATTTCCTTTCAATTTTCATTACAATTAAAAGTATAATATTTTTGCTACCACTCTTTAAATTTGTTCCTTGATAGAATTGGTGACAACGAAGAAATGATCTTTTAAAAGTATATCATGACTTTTGTAGCAAATGAAATCAAACCGTATTCCTAATATCCCCTGGAAGTTGGTTCCAGAGTTTGATGGCTTCCATGGGAAACGTCCTCTCGGATTGCCTTCAGTGTTGTGGAGGTATTAGCAAGTTTTAAATTCTAGAGAGATAGGGAGAGGTACTTATCAATTTCCATAAAATGTTAAAAATACCCTCTAAGGACTAACTAAGCCAACGAAAGCAGATACACAGCGTAACGTCGCAAACCATAAGCTAAATTGAAAGTTAACAGGGTTACCAGGGTTTTACAACAGAAAGACGGCTAAAAACAGAAATAATGTAAGCAGAACCTTACTAACTTTGTAATTGATTCAATCACTTTTTAAGTGACTTAATCCTAATTCCGATCCTATAATCTTTTCTTTCTATTGAAAATAGGCGATAAGGATCAAAACCTACTTTTTAGTGATTCTTGCACTAATAACTTTGCAGCACAGATTTAAAGGTGAAGATCGTCCATATCCAAGTAAAAGTGAGCAGAGATAATAAACGAAAAAATGTCATCGATATAAATTAAAAAGAATAATGGAGCACGCTGAACCCTGCGGGACGCCGAGAGGATAGATAGAAAACAACATACTTTATTGCTAATGACCGCTCTCTCATAGCGATCTTATAAAAAGTACGAGATAATGTTAACAGCTCCGAAGAATTATATGATTAACGGTGTTAAAACCCTTAGATAAGTCAACAGGGAGAGGATACTAATTTTTTCATTGCCAATAGCCTCTCATTGCCTTAAGGGGGCGGCGTACGACTTTTTTGGGCTGTTTTCGACCCGTTTTTCAAACATTTTACAACAAGAGGAAGGGAAGTAAGGGAATGTTTTTTTTTATATATATAAGTATATGTATGTACAAGTTGTAGCCTTAATTATTTAATTTTTATTCGAGCTCGTCTCCTTCTTTTTTCCCCTCCGCTTCTAGAAATTGGCCCTATTTAAAAAACATGGTTTGCGGTAACCAGGATTCTGCCGTACCAAGCAAATCTTAAAGCAATACGGCATTTGAAAGAATATGAAATTTTCTAGTATTAGACGGATGTTTTTTTGAATTTTAAATGTTTAACAAAATGGCGGACATTCAAAGTAGAAATATCGATTTTTACATATGAATTTCATCTTTAAGTGGTATATTTGTCATATACCAGATAATTTTATAAGCTTAAAAATAAAAAATAAAATCGATCCATTCATTTTCGAGCAATCCTGGTTACCGATTTTCAAAACGTGATTTGCAGGTAAACGCGTTTAAAGTTTCAGAAGAAGTTTAAGTTTAAATTTTTTTTCAACTTACATATTGTCATAAATTCCGCGTCCATAGCACGAATCCTCCTAATCATTTTTAGCCTCGAGATTTTGATTTTTGGCCAGTCACTGAGCCACACGAGCATCCCGCATCTCTAATATTCTCCTCGGGAAAAATGTCCACGTGTATGCCACGTCACATCTCCCGAGCAAGCTAGATACTTTGTATTTTCGATCTATTCTTCCAATCTTGTTCTAAATCATTCTTCTTCCACCGCATCTTTCATAACACAGGTCTACAAACTTCTGCTGCTGGGCAGCTCGGAGTAATTTCCGAAGTAATTTGCTGCGAAGAATCCGAATCCGAGATCAAAATTGGGCCATCAAGTCAGTATTTTGAGGCTATATACTAAAAAATGGGTTTTTTTTGTTACTTTTGAGGTTATGTACATCATGCACACAATTTTTTGGTAATATTTTTCTAGTTGCATCATTTAATACTACTCTTACCCTTCAAAATAAGCTATTGAGCGGTCACCCACGATTTTTCCTTGCAAAGTTATGCCCATTTTAAATTATGGAGTTCATATTTCATATACATATAAATAGATGTATTATGTTTACATGAAATATGAACTTCATAACTAAAAATGGTCGAAACTTTGCAAGAAAAAATCATAGGTGACCGCCTCTAAGCTTATTTTGAAGGGTAAGAGTAGTATTAAATGATGAAACTAGGAAAAAATGACCAATAAAATTTTTTGCATCCTATACGTAACCTCAGAAATTTCCAAAACCCCATTTTTTGAGTACATGACCTCAAATATCTTAAAATTCTGAAGTAGAAACCAAATTCAAATGTTGAAATCTATGCGTTTAATATTTTAATCAAATACTTTTTCGCCAATGACAGCTTTTCCAAACATTCATTAAGAAAAAGATATAGATACGGCCTTCGTGGGGGTGGGGTTGGAAGGGGGAAGGCGAAAATTTTTACGAATGTAATAGTTAATCCACCAATGTACTAAATTAATTTCACTATTTTATGGCGGTAGATCGAAAGTCCGATTAGTGGAAGAATTATTGAAAAAAGGGGTAAATACAAAAATTCGGTTGAGTTCATTAGGATAGAAGACAGTAGCGTTTGAAGACACCGTAGATGTACAAAGGCGAATTTAGATTTAACCCCAAATTCCGCACATATTATATCGGGTGGCCTTCAACATTAAAATATTGTTTTGTAACACAACCAGTTTTTAATTTTCAGCGCAAACTTGATGTCTTATCCTATCTTTTAAGAACGTTACGCAAACCAAAACTTAATAAAAAACAGCTTTCAATCAAACAGTGACCTCGCTTAAGGGGAGGTTCTAGTTCTTTTGGTAAAAAAGGGTAAATTGAACTTGATATTTGACTGTTTATAGTTAAGACTTTTCGGTTTTCGCGGCTTTATTCCTTGTTCATTTGTTAAAAAATTTTAAAAATACATTAAATTTGGGGTACCATAAACCTACGTTAGGTCGAAAACGATTTTTTTGAAAATTTTATGCGCGTTTGCAAAAAAAGTTTGTTTTTCACCCCTTTTTTTCATGTTCATATGCAGAAACAAATGATTTGTTTATAACTTTTTAAATGTTTTATAGGTACAAGGTACCCTAAAAACGGTCTACTTTTTTATAGAGGTGATCGCGAATTAATCGGTTGATCGGTTTGGGAGCTAGAGTGGTCGCCAGTTTGAAAAATATGGTTTCGAAAAATACGCTATTCAGTTGAGTTCGTTTTCTTTTTTTTATGATATTGTCCGTAAAACGTGTTTTTATGTGACAAGCAATTCGAATTTGATAATATCGATTTAGGGGAATATTCTAGACACCTTAGAGATGCCAAAAATACAACAACAAAAATCTATTTTTTTTCACCAAAAAGAACTATAACCTTCCTTTAAGCCTAAATTCCCATAAAATAATGTTTTAGGGCGATAATGTTAAGTGCCATATAGTATATATGTACATATTGTATCTCCAAAGGATAATATTTATTTAAAATAGGAAAAAAAATCCTCATTTGAAGTAGACATTGATCCCGGATTAATTTTCATAAGTTGAGTTTTTTTTATAGATCTTTACCCATACCATCATATAAGAGCCCGTTAGGAAGCGCGTTCTTACATTCCCACGACCACGACCAGTTGCAATTCCCAGTGTGAATCACGGCATACCTGAGGTTCACAGATTTTTACTAAAAAGCAAGTGGCGGTTTTGTCTTTAGTTTCAGTCGAGATTGAAAGAGTTATACACCGTTACCTGTGCTAAGACGAGAAACGCGCGGTCGGGTCGGTTTTCTGGTAGCCAGCTTCGTGTACCGTGATTCAAGAAAAAGAAAACGACAAAAGGGAAGAGATAGACAAATTAAAGAAATCTGGAGACACCGTAAAACAAGATCCACCGCAACAATGTTTGCCTCTATTTCGTTTGCTGATTTCGAAAATTTTGAGTTCAAGTTTTAGCTGTGCTTGCCATGTACATAACATTTCTTAACTTCTACGTACGATCGCGGCTAAATCTCGTTGCCCAAGTTGAAAGTATCTTGCGTGGAGAAGTAATCCGTAAATCAAGTTCTTTGCAATTTTGTCAGGTGGAGACAGAGACCGAGTAAATTTATGCGCGCTATCTAAATAGCTTGTATGATAATTAGGACATCTGTAACGGAAAGAGTTGTTGAATAGCGAAAACTGGTTCTCCGTCACTGGAGAGTTACCTGAAACCTAAGGACGCCACCGCCTGTTTGTAAACAGATTGAAGGCTGAACTGCCGGATTTATTAATGACGAATACCTTGGAAGGGAAATGGATGTTACTCTTTTACAATCAGCGAAAATCTTAACAACGGATTCATTGAGTTGCTCTGGATCCGTCGATAGCAAGAAAGGCAGCAAAAGTGAAGCAACGGTTAGTATCCCCCCTATGGTGTCTACAAAGACTTCAGAGTCAGTGATCTTCACTGGAAGAAAATGTACGTCGCGGATAGAAGTTAACCGAGCAGAGTGCACAAGTGCAGTGACCGAATCGGTTTCTTCATCGGTGAAAGACTTTCATGTCGTTAAAATTAAGATTTTGCCATCAGAAC
The DNA here is from genome assembly GCA_964036015.1 of Leptarthrus brevirostris. NCBI lineage: Eukaryota > Metazoa > Arthropoda > Insecta > Diptera > Asilidae > Leptarthrus > Leptarthrus brevirostris. Next base: position 148,090,451 of record OZ038374.1, read on the forward strand.
AAGGAAAAGAAGTTCAGTGCGACGAGCATCAAGGACTTAAGAGTGGTATTCTAGTATGTGACCCGGTCCAAAGTGAAAGTGAAAAAACAGTGAACATATCAAAAGTCACGCTTGTGTCCCTAAATCCTAGTCTAAGCAAAGATCAACTAACAGAAACTAATAAAAATATCGCAGAACCCAATCAGGTGTTGCATACTGTTTTTCACGAAAAAATTAATCGCGGAACTGATAGTTTTACCTGTGAGTCGCCTACCACTGTATCCAGCAAACCAAGTGAAATGGTACAGAAACCAAGTGGCGAACTGGACGTAAGTAATCCGACCTATTTGTATTACATGATGACCAGTGGACAGTGTTCTCCAAGTGATACCTTAGATAGCGGAACGTGCAGCGATCTGGAAATTGGTAATAATACCACTGCTAATTCAGCAACGCCGCCACCCCTTCCTAAGAAGATGGGGTCGAAATTAAAACTGCAAATCCTGAACTCAAAGATTATAGCGCAGGATAACGAGCAAGGCGTTAATGATAGTAAATCAAATGGTCAGCACAATAGAACCGGAAGTTTAACAGACAGCGAGGAAAGCGAATCCAGCTTAAGCTGTGATTCTTTAAACTCGACAGAGTTGGCAAGAAATTCTGCATGTAGTTCAATTCCTCCGCCACCGCTTCCTTCTCTAGAAAACAACGACTTAGATGCGCCAACGACTTTGTCATTTTTTCCTCATTCCTTACTTCAAGACATACGTGACCGTAAGTTTGTCGGCAGCAAGGACTGTACTCCTCGCGAAACATGTCTAAATGGATTTAAGGCTAAACTATCGAACACGGTAACTTCTGAGAAATGCAACAAGGAGAAGAATAAAACTTGCGTCTTGATTACCCAGGAAGAGAGCGAAAAGACTGCGCAGATTTTTGAAAATGACAAATTTTACACATTTCACATAAATGAGAAGGACATCGATGACCTAGTCGTAGAAGAACCAAAAATAATCCACGATGAAAGTTTCGCCGGATATAAGGATATACATAGCGGCACTTCAACGATTCGGAGCTCAAAGGGAACCGTTCGAGGCGTCAAGAACCGCGTCCGAAACGGTATTGCAACTTTTCTGCAGATGCAACAGACAAACGTTAAGGTATGTAAATACTATCTATAAGCATACAATTGCAATCCTCATAAAAATTCAGATTTAATCAATTCCAAAAGATCTTTAAAAAAACAAATAAATTTGGACCATTATGGCGATTGTCTAGTGACATATTTTGTTGTGACCAGGTGTAGACTATGAGTAGGCCGCGAAGATAGAAATTGCCCCTGGCATTCAAGAAATATCGACACACCCACTATAGTTATACCAAAGAACCATAATTGGTTGACCTTAAATCAAACTATTTTGATACTGACAGAAACACTTTCATTTTTGCTAATCGAACAACTTTTTGAGATTTTCATCTTCAGGCCTTTGGCGGTGGAGTTTATTTTATTTATTTTTTTTTGGTAATTAATGAAATAACACTAACTTGAAGGAGGAGTTTATAGACAATGCACTTATAGAGTAAAAAACCATGAGCACTTTTTAATGGTTGCAGTCTTCCAATTCCCTTTTCCGCATAGTTAAGCGCAGCAGTTTTATTTGCGGAAAGCAAGATATTTGGGTTTGGTATTTGGGTTTTAATGAATTAATTTCGATATCATTACGTACCTTTCAAAATCACTTACATATTGGTTTCGAAAGGTACTTGATGCTATTGAAATTAAAGGAGAAATAGGAGATAATATTTTTGATAATAAAGCAATTTTAAGTTTCCAGTCTAATAAACGAGAAACGCGTAGGTTGTTTCTTGTTTATGTAGAACTTTAGGTTAAAGTATATTTTATTGGTTTTTATTTTCGTTGAAATGAATAGTATATGTATTTTTGCAGCATTTATAGTATTTATTTGAAAATGGGTAAACACCTTCACCTAATCACAGATGCCACAATGCCAACATTAACGGTTGGGAGAGTTAATAAATGTTCAATTTCCTATCAGCTTTTGGTCTTAACTACTACTGTTGATAATGGCCATGGCTATGACCTGAAGGGAATTCGGGTAAAGGGAATGAGGCAAATTGAATATCTTGTTTTTGCATTTCTGCGTGAGTACCTATCCAGATATGCTTATAATATTTCCGGTGTACCTCAAGGAAGCCACATTGTCCCGATTTTATTTATTATTTACATCAATGATGTATCTATGTTCTTAAGACATACCAATTTTCTTTGTTATACTGACTATGCCAAACATTTTTCTTTCTCTGCTCGGGTTGTGAACACTTTGTTTTGATTTTTTCGAAGTTAGTTATAATTGTATTGCCCTTAATATTAGTAAGTGTACTAATATGTCTTTTATTCGTAAAATAAACCCTGTTGACTTCTGTTACACAATATATGGTTGCTTCCTGGAAAAATTTAATAAAACTAAGGGCTTGTGAGTCTGGCTCAGTAGCCGTTTTACCTTCAACGACCATACTGATGCGATTGTTTTATTTATTTAACAACAGATTCGTCCATATTGGCTACTATAAAGAAAAATATTAAAAAGTAATAAAACTATGATTAAAACTAAGTGTGATTCAGAAAAAGCCTCAATTTGCTCTTTAGCTGCTGCCTCGAACAACCTAGCTCGATGTGGGCCGAGAACTCATTAGGGATTCGTGAAATCGACGCGATAGGTTCATTCATTCCGTAGAGTGGTACGGAACATGGCAAAATTCGGAATTCCTTAAGGGGTCTCCCTGTGTAAATGATTCGAAAAATCGATTTTTTTTTTACATTTCTCGCATCTTGAAGATGTGACAAATGATGTCCTTAAGCAATTTTCACGGATTCGACTTAATTAAAGCGTGACAGGGCGCTGAATGTGAGTCTAGAATACAAAGTTCTGTTGTGTTTCCAAACTTTAGACGCGTTGTTCTCGAAACCATGTTTTTGAAATTTGTGAGCAGGATTAAAAATAATCTACTCAACAGATCGACTTGAAATTTTAACTGACTCATTTATAGATATAACTGAAGGTACCCACGTAGCAGTTTTTCGAAATATTTTTATTTTTTTATTTTACAGCATATATTATATCGAAAAAAAGCATGAAAATGATCAACTTTTATGAAAAGTACTGCCATTTATTCAATTTTCGGAATTTTGTCAAAATGCTATGTCAGTACCTCGACAACATAAACACAAATAAGGTTCTTTTTACTTTTTGTTTTTTAGATAACTGGTTCGAGCGGAATCTTGCCCACAATTTCGGTATTCCATTTTGAGGAGGTCACTTTCAATGCCCTCAATAAATACAAGCCTTCGGATTACACTTTTGGAAAAATTTACTGTTATAATAAAAGCACAAACCTTTAAAATAACGTTAAACTTATTCTAATTTTCGAATTAGTTCACCTAACGAAAATTCCCGACAAAGCGTTCGAAATACCGCCCTCACACAGGTGGACCCCCTTAAGGGCCGAAGTGGATTTTTGATTTTTTTTTCCATTGCTTAAAGTGATTGACATGTTAAAAAATCAGACATAATTTAAAAATGGTATTTTTTGTACCTATTCTTTATTTGGTTACTAAATATAATATTTAAAGTTGTTTTTATCGTCCAAAAAGTTCCCATTCGGCTGCACGCCGGGAGCCCCACTTCTAAAGAATAACCAAAATATCCATAAGTTCCGCATTTAATTTTATTTAATATTATTTCCGTCGATCTGTCGTACGTACAAGTTTTTACGGTGCGTAAAAGTTCTAGAAGAATATTTTTTCGAATGTAACTTTTCTGTTGATTTTGAAGGTTTTTATAAAATCGAATTATGAGAACACTCTTTACATACAAACTTTTCAGATGATTTGCCATTAGAATCGTAGCTTTCGAAAAAATTAACAAATCGACGCAAAAGGCCTAGTCAAAAATTTCTTAAGTGATTGATAGGCCATCTAGGAATTTTTTGAAAATTCATAATTTTCTTTTCGGCTTAGCAAACCCATCTGAAAATGTGTCCTGAAAATTTCAAGTCAATATTCGAAGGCATTCTATGATTATCAGAGTGCATTCCAACACGGATTTCTTCTCCGTTAAAAAGAATTTTGTTTATTACAAGGTCAATAAAATCCATCAACTCGATTTGTGACTTTTTTCGAAAGCAACCCTGTGGCCTAACCCCTTAAGGGGGTATTCCGATTCATATTCTTCAAATTTAGCCGAATTTCTTTGTTGGATTTCGGTGAAACTTCTTTTTACTAGAGAATTTTTGGTAAAATAAAATAACGTTGAAAATTTTTCAAAATATTTTCAATTAATAATAAAACTGTTGCAACTGCACGGCGCTTGAGTGACACGTCCGCACTGCATGCAGGATTTAATTAAATTAAAAAAATTTGGTGACGTTTCAAACTTAAAAATACATTTTGTTGCTAGTTTTTAATTAAAAAGTATTTCAAAAAGCTGATAATTTTTTATAATTCAAAAAATGCCAGTCACTTTTGAGTTTAAAAAGAAACCCGTTTTCGAGAAAAACGCATTTAAGACTTAAGAAGAAATAACATGCATTCTACACAAAAAATTAATAACTTATGACTAGTCTGCGATTGCAGGACTATAAATTCTTATATTTACTACATCAACTTCCGAAATTTTAGCAAAATTGTTGATTCCAAGAATCGTACGGAAGCATCAAAAACGCGCTGTGTATTAATTCATAAAATTGCGCGTAACTTTGAAAATACTTTGAATTTAAAAAAAATTGAAAAAGGAATTGTTTTTAAGAGATTGGATCCTAAGCATCCGATTAAAAAACAATTCATACTTTGGATCCTAGGAGCCAGAGCACCTTAGGAAAACTGTGATTAAATAGAATTATTAATTTAACACGAATGCTTTTTAAGCAGAATATTTTTAAGTAACATTGATACCGTTTTTGTGGGGTTATATACTTGAAATATTCGAAATTCTGACATATATTTACCACCGAATAAAACCTGCAATTATTGTTTTCATCAGGGGGGGGGGGGACACGGAGTCATGACTCTCCAAGAATTAAAGAGATACACTAGATATTATGTGGAAATCTGAAACTTAGTTATTTAAAGTAGTCAGGTAAAGACTGGTTGAGTTCAAATCACTATCTATTAATAAATTTACAACGACAAAATCTTTTGAATAAAAATTTGATATTATGATAATTAGCTGCTGGACATACCCGTTGAACTTAGAACCTCCTCGTTTTCGGGAAGTCGGTTAAAATTTGATTTGACTTCACATCTATCTCTCTCCATTAACTTCGTTAAGCAGGCAAACAAAGTAAGCTCCTATAAAGGGAGTCCTAGAACTTCTTAATAATAACTTCCTTGATGGAAACGTGAAACCGAAGAAAGAAATACCAAATACCGTTGTAAAGGTTCTAGATAATTGTGATATTGATATGTACCCTGGAATTCATATGTTTTTAAATAATTTTGCGACATTTCCGGTCAGTGTTACCACGGCAGAAAGATGGTTTTCGTCCTTGCGTCGATTAAAATCGTGGTTACGAAAGTTACCTTACGTTATGTGGTTACGAACTCGATTAACCAATAAGCACTGATGACATCATAGAGCGTTCTGCAGAAAATCTAAGAGGATAATCGATTTTATAATATATCAAACATATACCGGGTGCTACAGATCTGACGTACCAAAATGAGTGGGGTAATAGATTTCACCTAGGCAAACAAAAAACTGTATGGCAGGAAGGGGGGCAATCTCAACCGTTTGGGAGTTACAGGTTGATTCATAAATTTCAGTTTTTCATGTTATGCACACTACTCTTTTATTTTTATCTTTTGATTTACCCAACACAGCGACATCAAGCAAACGCCTTAAAACTACTATCCCAATGACCTTTCCAAAATTGTCAACTATGTTGATCTAACTCGTAGCATTGCAGGTACAGTCACTTCCAAAAGTGAAAAAAATGGTTTGCAATTAACTCAAATTCAGCATTTTCCCAAATTTTCACCGAAATTCATGTAATTATTATTTTTATTGGATTGCCCATCTTATTACCTTTCCAAAAAGGTACAAGATGCCCAGGTAGAGAAAGGGTGTATAAATTTATAAGTAGAAAATATTTCAACATCTGCAATTTAAAAAAACTAAACACATATTAACTCTAAAATCTTTTTTATTGAATTCAAAACGTATTAAAATTAATCTCAGTAAATTACAAAAGCTGTTCAAAATGTCCACCACCACATTGGATGCATGCCAATAATCTTCTTCTAAGTCCCTGTTTAAGGCGTGTTGCAGCCAGCCTCTCCCGTATTTTCGTCGCTGCATTCCCAACTTCTGCTACCTAAATCCTTCCTAGTGTTATCAGGGCTTGAATAAACTTCACCCTTCATTGTTCCCCATAAGAAAATGGGGTAAGGTCTGGAGATCTAGCAGGCCAAGGAATCGGTGCACCACGTCCAATCTAGCGGTTAGGACATTTTTCACTTAGTATTGCCTTCACAATGTTAGCAGTATGTGCTTGTGCTCCATCTATTATCTAGTGTATTCTCAAAAAAGTCCGCATAAATTTGACTGTTGAGCACTCGCGGCAAAATGAATGGTTCTACCCAATGGTTCCCGATGATACCAGCCCAAACATTGACACTGAATATCTGCTGGAATGAGGTCATCTTTGTCCTGTGCGGCTTAGTTTGCGACGAGGTATGGAAGTTATGGCAGTTCGTGATACCATCTCTAGTGAATTGAGATTAATCCATCCACAGAATTCGGCCCAGAAACGCCCTGTCGTCAATGTCGCGTTCCAGAAGCCAAGTGCTAAATTCCATTATTCTCTCGGAATCTCCTTCCAGTAGTTCTTGGACTGGGTGGTGGTGATATGGACGCAATCCCTCTCGATCAATAACCCTCCAAACCTTAGATGAAGACACTCGTCTCGTGCTCGTCTCAGGGTCTTGCCTTACGATGGTGATTATTTCGTGCTCGACGTCAGCAGAATTTCCCGAAGTTTCGGTTCGTGTCTTCCCGTCGTGTGAAGTTAGACTTCCTGTTTCTCTTAACCTTTGGAAAGTCCATGTACATACCCCGCTTTAAGGTGCTCGTCGGTTACGGAATCTCCTTTGATATTCCAGTACAGCCGCTCTCTCGTTTCATTTTACTACGCCATAAATGTAAATAATATCCGCGTATTCCTGAGACGTAAATTCTACAATTTTTTAATAATTTTTGCTTAAAAACACCCATACATATTGATTTGTTTTTCAACTATAATATGTATTCTTGCTAACTGATCCTTTTTTATAGCAAAATTTCCATCAGGTACGAGTAAGAGAACGCCAGAATGCAATGGTGTGAATCCTGGCTAACACAAGCTAATATCGGCAATAAAACAAAATTCCACTAAAATTTTTATATCTTTTTTGCAGCAATAATTAAAATTAATTACCCAAAACAAACATTTTCGACCCTTTATCTGAAAAATTTTGTTTATTTAAAGAATGTCCTACCTAAAATCCAATAAAATAATTAGGTATTCAAGGATTTCTGATGCGGTTTTTCTAATCCTTTCTCTGCCTTGCTAAGTTGCACCTTTTTAGAAAGGTTATTAGATCGGACAATCCAATAAAAATAAAAAAGGGTGTACTAATTACATGAATTTCGGAAAATGCTGAATTTTAGGTAATTGCAAACCATTTTTTTCACTTTTGGAAGCGACTGTACCTGCAATGGTAGGAGTTAGGTCAACATTGTTGAAAATTTTCGATCATTCGGATAGTAGTTTTTTAGCGTTTGTTTGATGTAGCTGTGTTGGGTAGATCAAAACATAAAAATAAAAGAGTAATGTGCATACCATGAAAAACTGAAATTTATGAATCAACGTATAACTCCCAAACGGTTGAGATTGCCCTTCTCCCTGCCATACGTTCTGAAACACCCTGTATAAATATATGTGCCTTTCTCCACTAATGGGAAACTGGCGGTCCCAAGCGTATTTTACGCACGTAACATTATATTGAGACGTTATAACTATTTTAAATTATAATACATTTATTTCTAATTGTGACTTACTATTGACACAAGGTTAATGGGACTCGGGAATGGTCAGGAAAATGGTTGAAATCATTGAATCATTTAATAAGGGAGTTTTCAAATTACACATTCTACCCCCACCACTGAGATATATAATACTGGAGTGACTGGTGCCATGAAATTTCTTCAAGAAAATGGTATCACTTTTCGCTAGTTGTCCCTTTCTGGGTAAGCATCTTTTTTTTCAACATAGTTTTCTTAATTGCGAACGTCATGTCGCCTATTAAATGCTGGCGTTAGAAATAGATGACAATATTCACAATCATCTTACATCTCTTTCTGGGTAAGCATTATCCAGACTAAAACAACCTTTTATTTATAATTTGTATTCCAGTAATTCCAATGATTTTTACATTTTCCTTACAACAATATAGAAGATTAAAATTAAATATGTCTCTTCGTATATATTTGGTTATTATATTCTACTCTGAATGGCAGCAAATTCACAGTAAACGTTGGAGATTAAAAATTGTTTTCCTCCACTGAAAGTAAAATTGTACCCATATGAGATAGCTTATAAGTCAGTCCAGTTTAATACATGTCAGTGACCCCCACACAACAAACACCTAGGTTCGCGCCTGAAAACCGGGAAAAGTCAGAGAAATATGGTCTTGAAAAGTTGATTTTTGTATGACCACCCGAAACGGCGTAATTAAAGTGCAAAAATAATTTGTTCACTTTAGATATTTTCTTTAACAAATCCTGATAGAATTTCACTAATACTGCATATTATGGCTATTAAATGTCCAAAAAATAACGAACTCTCATTCATACTCTGAGACATATAATTCCTTGCAGATAACCTACTCTGCTTCGCATATCCGGAATTGTCGTTTAGTATATCTCTCAGATCAGATTGGAAACGCATCTAGAGCAAATTGTTTTTGACTGAAAATTTAATTATATTTCAACAAGATCGAGATCTAAAGCATGCTGGTAAATAACTACGAACATAATTTGATTTTACTAACTTACTTAGTCAATATAGAGATGTTATATAGCAGAACACTCAAAAGGTTTAGCAATGACTTCTTTTTACTATTTACGAACGCTAGCTAAAAGCATGATTATTACCATTAATTGTAATTAATGAAAAGTACCGACGATAAAGTTCTGTCGTAATTATAAGCACAATTTAATTATTTTCTAATAACCGAGGGAGTCTAAATAACTAGATTCGTGTATGGTAATGACAACATAAATATTTCTTAAATAATTACTAGTTTTCTATTAAAGGAAAATATTTTTTGGAAAAATATACATATCTGCTGCTCTCGTTTTGACACCATGGGTCATAATTGATTTAAAAACAGTTGCGGAAACTGCCGATATCTGCTCTGATTTTACGTTTCCTATAACCGTGCTGAGAATATATTTGCAATAATTTTTAAGATTAATGATTCCCTCAGTTGAGGGAAATGGGCAAAACCCAATGATCATTCAAGTTAAATTATCAACCGCCACTTTTGACTTTCTTCTTTCTTTCCACCGAACCGAATCACATGCCTTGGTCAAGGGGCTATGCAGATTTAGATAAATCAAAATAAAATTAAGATATTATCTTATTCCATCCATCTCTTCCGATTTGGAAAATATAATTATCACATTAAAGTGTAGCTCACTATTTCTATTAAAAATTCATTGAATAATTACAACTTGCGAGCCCGTTTGGTTAATTCGTCAGCAGCGATTACTTTTGTTGCTAATGGGCCTCTCAAAACAGCTCAGGTTCATTTCGGGCTTCAAATTACGCTTTCTTGTTATTTAATTGAATTGAGTAAAAGTGTTGCTAATTTAATCCCTGCTAATTTTGATTTAGTATTGAAGTTCATTATGTAAAGTGCTTTGATTACCCTTAAGATAGCGTCTCGAACCGACCGCTGACCAAAATCACTTGTTCGTCAGTTCGTTGCCTTTCTAAAGTGTACACCAGTACAATATAGTCTGTAGTCACCCGTGGTCGATTAATAATTATCATAGTATAAGTATTACGTCAGTTATTATTTCACCTTGTTTACAATTTTCAACAATTTTGCCGCTAACTTTTCTTAACTCAAGCAGAGACATTGACAACACATTTCCCTTTTCAAGCCGTCTCAATTAAGGTAATTGGGGTACATCACTGCAATTAAGGCCGCTGCTGAAACTTTTCACACTGTTGCCTCAATGTCAGTGAGTTACCGCGTCAAAGTCTTAAGCTTTCGAAACCCTTGAGAATTTATCACTAAGTTTCATTGTTTGATAGTATTGCAATAAGCTTGACTAAAAATAAATTGATGGGATTAAATTTTACTTCCCAACATTTACTAAACTAATTGCCTGTGCCCGGCGTTGTTCGGACTTTTGGTAAGTGAGCGTCTATGCAGGTCCCACCCCTACCCCTAGGTCTGTTAGAGTGTCTTACCTCCACAGTATCTAACGGCATTGGAAGTGCCACTAGTCATTTCATTCACCCCAAAAACTATGTATTTGACACTAATAGTTTTCGATTAATTTTAAATGTCACTCCCTTCCCGCGCCCCCCTAAGGGTGTCTTATTAATTTATTTAAGTGGGACTCACTATAAAACCTACACACTGCATTCTTATATTCCGCTTATTATTCGACTCCATTTCGACGAATATTAAAGTACTAGGAGTAAGTACCTTCCTCGAACGACACTTTATGAATGGTGACGCTATTGAAATCGTTGCATTGGTTCCTGAGCTTAGCGCAAACATATACACTTATTGCAAACTTTATTGTATACTATGTAGAGATTAATAAACAAAAAAAAAATTAGGATTGAACGACGAATGGCAACATCGCAGAAGAACCTTCGAACACCGTTCATATACAGATGGCTCTAAAACAATATCGGGGATAGGGATATCAGTGTAATGTCACTAGATGAATGTTTACTCGTCCTACAGACGAAATGGCTTACAGTCTCCTGACGACAGGCACTTCGATCAATATCTACATACAAACAGCTTTAAAGGCTCTTGGGTCAAATCAATTCAAATCCGAAACGGTGCTCAACTGATACAGAGTCCTGCAGAATCTTCGCACAAACAGAAAGGTCCAACTTTTCTGGGTACCAGGCCAACGCCGGTAAGTTGCTGGTAGATGATCTCACAAATGGACCGAATTGGAGGATAAAGTGCAACAGAAAATACTACCTCCAATACAAATCGTTATCAAACAGCTCTGTGACAACTTTCTATACTGGGCGTAAAAAGATGGGAAGGGAGCACAACGCGTGGTCATCTGGAAAAGTTATGGTCGAAAGAGTACTTACCAGTTACTCTAGAACAAGACACAAAATGCTAGAAAGGTACTTCTTAAAGAATCTAAATGATGCTTGTAAGAGCAATATAAGAAGTATTCTGGTGCGGTCAATGCGAGGCTCTCAAAGCCCCGTCACTATAACCTTATTTAATCCTGCTAATACAAATTGTTTTAAAAAGAAAGATTTTTTCTATATTTAGAAGTAAGAGAGCTTTTTGCCTTTGTGAAGTCATTCTACCATGTAACATATTTATATGATTGTCACATTGTATTTTATGTGCAGTAACGAAGCATAGCATTGGTAAAACAATAATAAGATTAATTTCACTATCATGTTTACAGTTTCGGCTATCCATATTGCACTATTAAATTTGTTTTGAAAATGGTGACAAAGTCACAGGTGGCTCGACGAATAGTCAAAATTATACAGATTTACGACAATACGATGACCGGCTAATAATAGTCGTAGTTTCTTAATGCCGGAAACGTCGTCATCCAAAGTGATGTCTCAGCGTCCGTTACATAACATTAAATACCTTTGAAAAATATCGACCACAATGTTGCTTTCCATTTTACTTTCGACTTAAAATTAAAAAAACCAAGACGCTCTGAAGATCATATAACATTTTTCCACGGTTTAAATGCTTTGCGAGCAGATCTGATTTGGTTCAAACAAGTGTGAAAATCTCAATGAATTTACATATGGATGCATGCGCCGCGGCGTGCGTGTGTAGAAATCATCTTTGGACTGAAATCTCCTCATCGAGTGATGACACTTCACGTGGTTTACGGCTATTGAATTAAAATTAGAGAGAAAAAAAGTCGATTTTGATAATAACTTTCTCTGCTACGTGATATGTTTCACTAGGGTTTCCACGAAAATAATTATCACAATGAAAGGTGACCTTTCGCAGGCCAATTTATTGTGCTCTACGTAAAGTAGAAACAAAAACATATGGAGAGATGAAATCGACGATTTTTAATGATTTTCTCATTAATTGAGGGAAATTTTCTACATCAGTGATCTGCTCCGCCGGTTGAGTTGATTTTATTTTCGAGATTTTAAAAACTCAGCCAAGAAGTCTCACAGGTGAGCACGAAAATTCTTTCTGCCTGTAGTGTTACTGCACACGTTCCTGCTTTATTAACTTTGACGGGAGCGTATCGCAATTACTATCTTACCAGAGGAGCTCCTGTAGAAATTTTTACTTTTGAGGTCTTGGATACAATTTCGACCTTAAACTCGATCTAGGCATAACATGCTATCGGAGCTACAATAAAATAAAATACTAATAAAAATATAAATAAAGGTATTGTCACAGTCGACTGCGTAAACAACGCCAATGCTGCTTTAGCAATCTGATCAACCTCGATATAAGTAAATTGCGTGGCACCAGAGTCAATGTTGACCGCAAAGTGGCAATAGTATTTTTGCGCCCTTATTTTGCGAGCAGATGAAAATAATATAATTTGACTGACTCACAATGCAAGCGCCCACTGATCGTCCTTCGAATAAAGTTCTCTGTGGAAAACGCAAAGCAATTATGTAGTGTCTTTTCAGCAATAACTAAAAGTTTACAATGTATTTGGTTATTATAAGCATTGTTATCATTGAGTGGAAACTTTCCATTTCTTTATACGTATTGTTGGTTTACATTCAATATTTGTACGTTTGCGAACAAATACTTTGGTTTTCTCCTACGCGGGTCTCCTTCGTGAGATACTATGCTAATAGAAAAACGAATTCAGTATTTGGAAAGGAAGTAATAACGTCCTGGAGCTTTCACAGTTCAAGCTTAAACTCTAGATGCAGCTTAGTTTAATTTTTTTACACCGTTTCACTGAGCTGCCTTAAGCCTCCAAGATTAACCGCTAATTAAATGTCACTGAACTGACATTTCCAATTTTAACATTACTGAGATAGTTTGATTTGAGAAAATAATTAGTTTAATATTACTACGAAAGCCTTTACTCATTGTTTTAGTATTTATATTTCATGCACTGTGAAAATTTCCACAAACATGCACACAATTTTTACAGTAAATTAGTGCACAATATCAGTTCACAATTCCGCAGTGTTACCATATTAAAAAGTACATTTTAATCTCCAGCCAAAGAATACTTACTACTAGATAACCGGATCCCTAAATTACCCACATGGTCTTGAAGAAGTAACACTGGCACCACAGTAAAACGAAATATATCCAGCTTTTAAAGTCATAAGAATATGCGTGCAAATAAAGAGTACAGGTAGTGTGCAGTCATTTACTCCTGTCAAAATTATTTGAGAGAATCACTTAAATCAAAATTCTGTTCTCATTCGGAGAGAATCACAGACTCCTGTCAAAAAAGTACCGCAAAATCTTGTCGAAGAGTAAAAATGTACCAAAAAGTACCAACAATAAAAAGAATTCATGTGAAGCACATGACTGAGTTGCTTTTTGTGTGCGTAACAAACCTTCAAACTGTCAATATATTTTGATCTTTTAATGAGTGAAGTACATTTGACATTTGTAAATGCGCATAAGAAAAGTATACGTCTCTCTTATCCACAAACTCTCCCGGAAAAAAAACGTTTAGTTCTGACTGTAAGGTTGCCCGATGCGGGAAACATATAAAAGCAACCAAAAAATGTTCACTACTTTGTTCGAATTTTGAACTGTAAACTTATTGACAGTTTCTATTTGAACTACCTCTTCGTTGGAAAATCATTATTTTAAAATGTTGAAGATTATGATACTTATGATTAAGAAAGTCCGCGGAAAACGTATTGATTCGTATGCAATTCTCTCCTGGTCGGAATTTCTCTACGGCTGCAGGAACAAAGAGGCAAATTTGCTTTTGTGACTCACTCTTCTATGGTTGTCCCTTGGACTTTGGCTATGCCATAAAAGAAACCTATCCGTAACGCCACTAATTACTAGTAGGAATTTACCCGGTACGAGGATTGCCCAGTCATCGGCATAACCGACAGCTCTGATTTCGTGCCGCCCAATTTTCAGTAGTATTTTGGTCAATATCATCCGCCAAAGTAGAGGAAAAATGACTTTACCTTGAGGCGACCCCCTACAGACGTATCTTACAACACGGCACGTACCCATTTTAGATCTTAGTATCATTAGTAACCAATGCCTAAATCCTTGTTCTGCGCCTAGCTCGGCTAGAGCCCAAAGGATATATTCAGGACGAACGTTATTGAAGGCCCTTTCTTTCTACGTCCAGTTACGCTGCGAGAGTGTATTCGTTGTATTATATTAAGTATTTATTAAATTGTATGCTCAAGTTCATGGAGAGCCGTCTCTAAAGAGCTTCCCTTACAGTAAGCGTGCTAGGATTCCATCTAGAGTCTGCCTAATGTCAACGTCAAGCATACGCTCCAGAGCCTTTTGCAAGTTCGTAACTCTGTTTACCAGTCTTCGGGATAATTACTACCTTGAATTCTCTTCAGCTCTTAGGAACGTACATCATTGATAGTAAGACAACTCCTAAAAATATCCACGCCACTAAATCTGGTAATTTCTGTAGCATGGATGCGATAATTCTATCTGGCACTGGAGATTTGTAGGGGACAAAGCTGTTTATATTCCAGATAGTCCTAATCTTTATAACGATAGCATAAACCTCGCTTTTTGGAGCGTACCTTGTTACCGAGTTACCGGGTTGTCGCTGTGTATTGGCTTACATCACTACAACCTAGGACGTGTGTATCAGTAAGGTGCTCCAAGGTTTCAGCTAAGGATTGCGTATCCTGCCGAGAGAATCCGATTTTTTAAAGCTTTTAATAGAAAAGCAGTACTCTATTCAAGCCTGTTTTTTAACTTCTTTGATGGCTTTGTGTAGACCTTAAGACAATCTTTATAAGTTTCGTAGAAATTATGCCTGTAACAGATGTTGAAGATGTCTCGAGTAATCTTCCTCAGATTGGAGAGATCTTTACTCCACCATGGCGGTAAGGATTTTTTACTAGACGTTAGGGGCAATAGATATTGAAAGCCATGGTTTTCTCGAATGTACTTGATTAATCTCCACGAAATTTCGCATTCAGCATCTTTTAAAGTATCGAAGTTCTCGATCCTCATCTTAACCAGCAGTTCATTTTCACTGCCGCCCAAGTCGGCTTTGTCAAGACACTGGCTGCTGGAACGGTGTTGTTGATTAAACTTTATAGCGCTTTCTATTTATCAGTACCTGTTCCTAAGCTATAAACATACCTGAAGGGATACATTTGTCTTTTTACACCATTCCCAACATTCACCAAGAACATTTATAATCTAGTATATCTCCCGTTGAAAAGGTCACACTAATTATTTTGGAGTAATTGATAACGTGTCGGCCTTCCATCCCTGGTTCAAACCTCACCGCCAGAGACCCATTATTGTTTTTTGCTGACAACAGATTACAATTAAAAACCCATTGGGGGGTTATAGAGTAATGTCGATGGTTCAGAACCCACCTCAAATTGGATGTCCACTTGCAATCGTTGTCTCGAATCAAGTGAAGTTCTTCTCTTGACTCATGCCCCACAAGAGATTACGGAAAGTATAGACTTTATCTTTTAAATATTAATCAATGCTGAGCTTTTACCATTTTATATCGATGCTTCAATGCAATTTTTTTCATAATTATCACGTCAGAAAATTTAGGTGCATTTTATCTGTTTTAGTTTGGAAATGGTATGGATTCCGAGGAAGACGTCGGGTATGACGTGTGTAGTACACATCTGCACATGGAGAAGATCAATATGTGTACTCAGCGTATCAGAAGTTGAAGGCACCAGCGCAAAACCTTCAATACTTCTCTTACGAAACTTTAAAAAATAGTTATACCTGACGGTGTGACAGGTCCCTAAAATATCGACATAAAGTACCTGAGTTCTGAGGCATTTTTACTAAATGCCTACTTTAGGAATTATGTGTGCAGGAAATGCTCTATATTTCAATAAGCGGGCAAAGACAGGTATTCCGGCACACAAAAAGTTTGCAATGTGTTTATTTTATAACGATTACGATAGCTCTCATAACTCAGGAAATTCAATAAAACGCTAATTACGTTAAACTTTTGCCAGGTGTTGGCTCTAATCAGGAAGAGTTATGATTCGTTGATCCAGGAAGTGTCGAAGATACCAAAAAGTGGTGACTGGTACAGTTTCTAATTAAACAATAGTATTTTCACTGAAATTACGAAACTGTTGTCGCTGTATCAACGAAAGCGAATCAAATCTTACGAGTGCAAACGGCATGCGTGAAATGATGTTTGCCTGATGAATAAACCCGGTCCAAGCCAGGCCTGGTTGTTTTTGCAGTAACACGTCAATTTTACGGCCAAAAGCAAAGTTTTCTCAAAAGGAATGTCTCAAACCCTAAAACAAATGGTCTACTGCAGTATGTCCGAGTTTGCTTAAAATTTCAGACAATGAATTTCTTCATTTCTGACGCAGAGCGTGTACCAGCAAATACTAGTTAAACCCGTCGTCGTATGTGATCATAGTTTTTCTTAGGTATCTGTCGTATTTTCTGGCGTTTTTCTTCGAACAGCAAAAAATTGCAAGAAGTTTCTGGTCTGACAAGTGACCTGCTTTCTCCTCCGGTATAAAAGTGATCAGGTTTTAAATGAAAAATCGATCAATTATCAGGATGCATGTCGTTTCATTGGGCAATTATTACCCAAATGCGAGACGAAGAGTGACAATCCTCGTCTTCTAGTTCCCAAATCAAAAGCGTACCTAACCTTCACGTGTCTAATTGCATTAGCATTTCGAAATTACCTAAAATACATATACGCTTTAAAAATGGCGAATAGCTGTTAATAGGTGACACCGTTATGTGTGTAGCAATAACATATTGGATTATAGCGGTGGAAGTCTCCGTTTGCATAAGATGAACTGGGAACTGATTGACCGGTTTGCACCTACTAACAGTAGAAACGGGTCTTCTTGCGTCCGCCATGATCATGATTAGGGACTCCAAATTGGTACTTCGTGCGGCTATAATTGGCAAGTATTTTCTGATCTTGCACATCTGCAGGCTCGGCCGTGGAAGACATTTCCACCATACTTGGGAATGAAGCACCTACCTAGGATACGGCGACACTACTTTCACTGATACCGTGAATTTGTTGTCTCTCTTGAAATGTTTTCTAGCCTCACGTGTTATCCGTTATGTTCAAGATAAACGCGGAATACTAAATCTTTTTCTCCTGATATGATCATAATAACTTAGTTGAACCCGTCAGATAAATTTTCCAATTAAGCGAAAATTATGAAAATATTTAGTAGGGCAAGGCGAAATTAAACAGAAGATCGATTGAGGGATTAAAATAAATTAAAACAAGCAGAAGGCAAGGTTAAGAGCTTCGCATAAGATTATGTTTGGCTGATTTGGCTTAGGTCGTAAATATTGCTTTTAGGTTTTTTTGGGTGGCTTTTGCGCAGTGGGAACGTGGACATAAAAAAGTGTATCCATGTTATTTTTCTGAGGGTATTAAAATTCACCTCAGTTACTAAAGCTTTAATCACATATAAACATACGTACAGATCAATTAAATTTCAATCACCTTGTACTAGTGTTTGAATAAGCGAATTTGGTACAATTCATATACCGTGGTATTCGAGAGCTAAGTTAGGTTAGTGTGGTAGCTATCGAACGACGACAATCATCCTCAAATAGGCCTTAAAAGTGGTCCGTTTTGATAATTCCAAAGTTCCCTCTAATTTGACATTCATGCTCCGAAATTATTCGACTGCATATTAAAGTAGGGTAGGCAGAACTACTACCAATTTTGTAGACAATGGTGTTAGTGCGGCGACCGTTCTATTTCTTTTTTTCGAATGTCTATTTCGCTAGAACTACCACATTTTTTAATTTATAATGTATATAACTCATACAGGGTGTTGCAAAAGTATGATAACATACAATAAAATTAGAAAGTATATACTGAGTTAAGTTGTCTGTGGAGTAAGGTCCCAGGTTTAAATCCTACCGTCAGCGACCTATGGTTGTTTCCTGCTGACAACAGATTACGATAAAAGTCCGTGATTCGGAATCCACTTTAAATTGTAGGTCCACTTGCAATCGTTGTGTGGAATCGGGTGAGGTTGTTACCCCGCCCCATGCCCCACAAGTCGAGAGATATACTGAGTTAAGAAAGAAATTCTTCTAGAGGCAGATGCTTTGTTGCGTTATTGTCGAGTTATCCTGACAACACTGCTTTTTATATTGTAATTAAGATTTCTGGAAAGGAGCACTCTAGAAAACCAGAATAAAGTTTTCTGAAGTTCGTTCCTTAAGCTGGTTTGGAAATGTAAACTCAAGTACACTTAAGATTTTTTACCAATTACCTTAACGTAAGAATAAGGTAGTGAGGGGGGTTTAGGTTCAGGTTAACAGAGAACTTGCCGTAATCATACTGCTTTGTATTGGTGTTTTGCATAAGGCAGAAAGAAGTGTGGTTTGATTCAAAGATTTCTGGTATACTTGCAATGCCCCTCTTTCAAAAGTAACTTGTCTGTGACGAAAAATTCTGCTCCAGTACCGTTCATATTTTGTCCGTCCAAATGATTTTGAAGACTGCGGAATATGATAATCAGATGGTGCTATGTCCGGCGTGAAGATAAGTTTTCCATTGAAACTCCTCCAGCCGTTGTAATCTCATCCTCGCATTTTTCTGATGAAAGAACACCTTTCGTCTTGAAACCAGATGTGGCTGCTGACAGAATCAGTGCCTCTTGGTTTCTCGACCAAGAAATATCGAACGGATGGTTGTACACTGCTTTTGGCGAGTTTGTGAAATTTGGCATCATAACTTCCCGTTTACCGTGCTCGCCCTTTGTTATCCTTTGGTTTTGTTTAAAAGTGGATCCCACCAAATAGATAACAACACCTTACGTGAGTGAAGACCATCTATAGCCTAGAGTGCCGGTGTTTCTCCTTTATCTACCCACTGCCTTCGGCACTTGACATTTTGGTAGACCATCCATTTCCTGATACAAGCTACTATTCGATTCACGCGAAACCCCTTGTGGACTTTTCTGGTGGCTTTCAGGTATCGATAAATGGTTGATGGACCAAATCCATGTTTCTCAGCTAGTTTCTCTATAGCTGCCATGGGAATTGCTTCCACCAGGATTTGCAAACGTCTCGTCGAACTCTACAAATTTTCCAGGGCGAGGCTCGTCTTCTATGCTATGTTTGCGACTCGGATGATGAAACAATATCTTATCTTAAAGAAAAAGATATTGTGAGTTGAAAAAACTTTATTTTATTTAAATTACAAACAGAGTTGTCAGCATAACTCGAAAACAATGCAACAAAAGATCTACCTCAAGAAATTTTTTTTCTAAACTCAGTATATACTATCTAATTTATTAACTTTTACTATACTTTTGCAACACTCTTACCTTATACTTTAACCCAGTTATTGACAGTAGTAAATATCTAATTAACTTTAATAATATACTTCACTTCTCCACGATTTCTTCGCAAATGTAATACTGAAAATATTTTCTATGGAAACAGTTCAACTACTGAAAATTTAAAATTTTGTTTAAACTAGAAATTAATTAAACTTAAAAAATACCGTATTTAGTACGTTATACATAATGTTCTATTTGCTGCGACTTTTATTTTAATTAAAATTTGAAAAAACCAGTCAATAATTAAGTAATAGCTTCGGCCAATGAGAAAAAATATGCTTAATTTTATTTTCTAGCATTTCTTCATATTAATTTAGAGATGTGTGAAAATCAGAATAGGTCTTGTTCTCTAAAAAGTGTCTGATGAGAGTACGCTAAGAAGATTTATCAATCAATCAAATATCTGCAATAAATTAAAACTGAAGGAATGTTCGATATTATTGTCCCTAGTTGCTTAATCTTACGTTTTAGTCTCATGCTAACGAGAAAAAGTGTTCCTTGAAAAACTAGTTTAGTACTTGGGCGACCGACCTTTGTTTAGACTTTTTACCAACGTTTTTATTAACTCGCTTTCTTGTCTGCCTGTTTGTCTGTTCGGTACAAATTTTGCAATTGATTTGAAGCTAACTTCCCGATGTTTATTTATTTTCCGCACGTTAAAAATTTCTTATATTTTTAAATACATTATAATTTAGTTTTAAACAAGTATTGATGAGAACAACTGAATAAAAGTCATCAAAGTACAATAATAAACGAATCAAACTGGTCCACGCGTTACGAAATTGCACTCAACCATTTCCCCCACCTCCACCCTTGATGTAAAGCTTTTGTCATGCTCACAACAATATACTCTATACAGCAGAAATAGAATCCAAATCAGTTCACGCGTTATAAAGCTAGGTTACTGTACTTCCCCATCCCCATCCAAGGTGTAAAATTCTATTCTAAGTATCAGTGGGATGACGTACTATACAAGAATAAGCGAATCATCCAAATCGATCAACGTGGTATGAAGTAAGCCTTTCCCTCCTTCACCATTCGTCTCGGTTTTGAGGGCATCGGCTAAAAATGAGTCGTCAAAATCGGTGCATAAAATACGAAGTTAGGCGCCACCCCTCCTCCAACCCATATCACTTTCACCCCACTCCCACCCTTGTTTAGCCCAGCACACTCCAACCCTAGGATTAAAATTTTTGTCATAGTCGCAATGGTGCAATATACATATATTACATGCATGTACTATATATTAGGTTATTGCATAAATTCGTGCCCGATTTTTACACTTTACTAATTAGTAATATAATCGCCATCCTTTTCTACAATTCTTTTCCAACGCTCTAAAAGCTTGTTCATTCCAGAAAGAGGTTGGCTTTTTTTGTTTTTAAAATGTTATTAGATGATTTTCGACAACTTCCATGAACCTTTTGCCATCTATAGAGACCGGATCAGGTAAAAATCTGAAGGCGCAATAATCGCGGAATATGGTGTGTGGTAAAGAATTTACCATTTTAAGTCCTTCCGCAGGATTTGTTGGTCGACGTGTGGTCTAGCGTTGTCGTGGTGGAATATAACGCCTTTTCGATTTGTCCAAGACTGGACGTTTTTCTTGAATAGCTGCATCGAATCTCTTTAACTGCTCACAGTACTTGTTCGCCGTGATTGTTTTTCCGCGTGGGAGTAGCTCGTAATAAATCATTCCCTTAGGATCCCACCCAACACTCAGCAACACCTTCATTAAGTGCAAACCGGCTTTTGCGACGGATTCTGCACTTTCACTTGCTTTTTTCTAGATCATTTTTCGCTGTATGTTATCGTATCAAATCCAAGGTTCATCGCTTGTTGCAAGTCATTCCAAAAAAGGCTACTTTTCATTATGTATGGAGCTTGAATATGTATCCAAACTTCTTTAAATTATGAAAAGCGGTCGAGTGTCGATATTGATTCTCTCAGCAATATCCTCACTTGTAATCCTTGGGTTATTTTCCACCAACGCACGCACAACTTCATCATCAATACGGGAAGGCCGTCCAGAGCGGCGTTAATCTTCTAAGTTGAAATCTCCATTCCAAAATCTATCAAACGACGACTTTTTAATTTCCCGGATAGCAGAATCACGATATTTATAAACACTCTGTTTGTTCTTCATTTTGAAAAATTTATTAAGAGCGCTTATATATAAAATGTCAGACTCAATTGAGACATAACATTGTCACTTATTCAGTGCCCGCAACATAACATACATAACTTATATAGTCACCCAATATATATACAATATAATGGGAAGAAGTTATGATGCGAAAAAGTATCTGTCTAGATCGTTTTCTTGGCCCAAAAAAAACTCCTATTTAACAAATTTCATCGAAATCGTTAAAGTCGCTTTGATTGAAAATTTATATAGCTCCTTTAATAGTCTAAGATTCGAGGATTTTTACACCGCCACTGCGATAAGAAAACCTGTAAAAATTCTGATTTTTTATCCTACATCTCATGTTCCGTAAGACTCTTACTGATACTTAACTTAATTCAAGGTAAAAAGGGAAATTTATATCTGTAAATATAATGTAAAGGGTGGTTGAGAAATTTAAATTTTTAAAATCTGCTTTGAGCCTATAAACATAAATGTCACTTAACCTTGAAGTCTATAATTTCGTGAGAACAATTTTAGGAAGAGAAAACAATATTGTTCACGGAGAAACTTATTGCAACGGAAAAAAATTCCGACCAAGTGCGAGTCGGACTCACGCACCGAAGGTTCCGTACCTTGGAAGGTTCCTGTCTTCTGAAAAACTGTGCTAGTTAGAGTTATCATTTTATTTTGCCTATAATAGCTGTGTTCCATTGGACCTGGCAAAGTACTCCCAAGTACTCGCGAGTAGATGTTCAATGGAACGCTTTTTTGTTTGGTTTGGTTAGAGGTATTGAGAAATTTCTTATCGGACACAAATTTAAATAAATCATTTTTGGATTTTACTAAAAAATGAAAAATTTTTTTATTAAATATAAAGAAAATGTGACAAATTTTCTTAATATTTAATAAAAAAATTTTTAATTTTTTAATAAAATCTAAAAATGGTTTATTTAAATTTCTGTCCGATAAGAAATTTCTCAAAACTCACCGTATTCATATCCCTTTAACAAATTTGTCTTCGTTCTTATATTAAATGAAATCAAACAAACGTCATTTACACCCAAATATATTTAAATCCATCAATTGAGCGTTAGAAAAATTAAAGTTATCTAGCGGCAAAAAATTGCGTAACTACTTGGGAAATTTTTGATCAACTACTCGGATCCAAAAGCATGTGTAGTTCCCGGCAGCCAGAAGTACTTGCGAGTACTTTACCAGGTCCAATGGAACGCAGCTAATATTTCCATAAACCTCTATCAACTCTAATTATTTCATAAGGGAGGGGGAATGGTATTTTTTTAGCAATTTTTCATCATAAGTAAAAAACCATGCGAAATAAAAGGATATGAAAATATATTGTATAATGTGCAAATGAAGCCCTTTCATATCGAATTAACCCTTCTAACTCAGAAGGCGCACTTCACAAGCAGAAGCCTGGAATCAATTGACCTATTCACCAGAATATAATATATATTGAGGTGAATGAGGCTCCCACAACCCATGCAATAAAATATTAGTAAACAAAATAGTGAAACACGTCCAAACACTACAGTCAGGGGTGCACAGATAACAGAGAACGTTTAAGCAAATCCTTGGTAAGAGCCAGGTCAAAAATAGGACACATATTCACGGCTCTACACATGCGATTAATAGGCTCATGCATACCATAGTTAGACCGAGAATGGACAACATGTAGTAAAGGCATAATACCCTACTTTACCTAGTAACCCTACTTCATCCCCTCCCTCCTTCGTCCCCTTTTGTAATAAAAATAAAAATATTTTTTAAATTTAAAGGTGGGCAAGCATTATGTAAAACTATTCCAAATTTCAAGTCGTTAGAATTACTATGTAGTTGCTAAAATAAGCAGCTCTCACAGACAGACAGACGAACGAAGTCGCGCCATAATGGTTCCTTTTTTATCATTTTGGTTCGGAACCCTAAAAAACATGACAATCCCACCTTTCCGGAGAAGAAAAATTGAATTTTTCAAATGTGCCTATCATCGTTTCTCTCAATGACCCTTCAAATCACTTCAAACTTAAATAATTAACAAATTCCATTTAGACTGTTACTAAACAACTTCCGGTAAAAAACTGCGTTCGAATTATTTACAATTTATTTGAAAGTATGCAAGATGGATACAAAAAAAAATACCTCAAAGAATGAAAAAGAAAAGAAACTCGGCTCTGTGTTGCCGCTCGACTGACGTTATCATTAGCATTTATAGAAAAGCTATTCATTTACAAACTGTTGGTATAGGCGCATATGTATATATACAAATTGAAGTGGTGTTTCTTAAGCGACAATTTGTACTTCATGTTCAGCTGTGAAGATTAGGTTCATTTCAATACCTGCAGGGATTATAAGCACTTCCAGAAAAACTGTAGACAGTTGTTCCCGCAATCATTTGTCCAAATAATTTTTGCTTACATCACATCTTCCTCTGCTGCAGAACACTTAACACTTCTTAAATCTCTTTATTATCAAATTGTCGAATAAAATATTGAACATTTTCCTGAAACTGCAAAAATTATTCAAACCTTAAACCCCATATTTTATGTAAACCTAACTGTAGTTTCACATAAAAGATGGACTTTAGGATTCATTGTCAGAACCGAAGACCCTGTGCTTGCCAATACTTCTAAAAATCACAGATAGCTTTGATATTTTTCAGCAAATTGATGAGAGTTGTTCCAGTACTTTTAATGAATTCATTCGTACCACAAAATTAAGCAATTTACAGCTGTTGACGTAAGGGAACAAACCTATTATAGGCAAGGTTATTGTCACTAGCAAAATTATCAGAAATATAAAATTTGGTAACAGTTACAGGTTCTCGGTTCCAAATGGTTAATCAGCAGCCACTTGCTGGCTATTTTCTCTCTTCTCCGGTTGGCTGCCTGCAAACCACTACAGTCTTGAGGAATGAGGAAAATCGAAAATAGTCGACAAAAGAATAATTCAATTGCACCTCAACAAATCCATCTCTATAGAGGCTGCAAAGTGGACGAGAAGCAGATATTACATAAATTGCTATTTGTTGGTTTTGTCTAGAAGCAAATTATTGCGATCAATCGATTTTTTCATTAAATTCCTTCAGCAATTTTTTTTTTCGAACGAACATTGCTGGAAGACCTTCATTCTATCAGAATTTTTGCGGTACACTCTGTGCTTCTGCAGTATGCTCAGAAACACCATATCTAAATTTCTAACATAAATATAAATAAATTCTTCATCAATATCTTTCATTCTATCTTTGCATGCATAATTAATTCTTGCTGGTTTGAAGTAATTACTATGAATCTGCGCAGAATAATCTTGCTTCAAACAGGAAGTCCAATTGAAGCACTGCAATAAAAATTTAATTATTTCACCTGAAGCAACACAAATGCATAGGTAGATAGAAAAGTAAAAATCTACATTAATCTAGAAAGTTCCTTCCTGGATTTGCATAGAAGTTGGAAGTCATTTAGTGAACATGCACTTTAATGAACCAATCGGTTTAGTGAGCGTCAAAATGTTGTATTCTAAGTTATCGGATTTGTCGTTATTTATATGGAATCTTGTCCTCCTTCTTCACAGTGTTTTATACTCATATCTGACTTCTTTTTTAGTGCTCCGTAACGTAATTAAAAAAAAGTAAGGAATATGTAGTCTAGCTACATGAGTCCCCACTGGTCAGTGCCCAGAGATTGCCGAAAGCGCCCTAGCAATATCTCGACGGGACCTATGGATGAGTGCATGGCTCTTTTTGAAGGAACAAAATGCAGATCCCAGAGAAGTGTAATTATTTTCCGCAAGAAAGCTTTGGAAGGCGAAACCCTGCACAGCCAGCGCGTCGCCCCCCTCATTTCTCTTAATGCCCATGTGACCCGTAAGGCTCACAGGGAAAAGGCTCTCACAGAAAAGGGAAAACCGATCACGGCACCGTTCCACCAGTCTGGAGGATATGGTAGCCGAGTTAAAAGTCTTGATGGCGGCCTGGCTTCCGGAAGAATGCCGACCTTTTAACGGGGAGTAAGTGTTTGTTTCAAAGTCGGTCGAGACTTTAGATAGCGGCCACTTCAGGATGAAAGAATGTCGTTTGATCCGGAAGGCAGTAAGATTTTGTTAAGTGAAAATACCAGTGTCGACACCGCAGTTCGTCTTAAAGCCGTCGGTGAATTTCATTGTATTAAAGGCCTCCATTACTACGCCGCTTTGGTAGGGAGCTTTACTACGAAGTTTTTCCTTAAGCTCAGCTTTGGGGTGATGTTGTCAGTCAGAGGTGTGGTCAGTTCTCTTGGAAACAAATCCAGGAAGAAGACCATAAGGTTTGGACCTCCAACATCCTGAATCTCTGAGTCTGACCGCTCCACACGATACAGTGTTGATGAGAATGACATCTGAAGCAGCCTATTTCGTTCGTCGTCCGCATACACTGTGTTCCAGTCTGTGCTCATCAGAAGCTCTAGGGATGCCTCCTTGGCATGGCCCCTTGAAAGGATTTTAGTAAGACTTGTTGTCACCAATGGATTCACAATACTTCTTCCAGGCCTGCTTCGTGGCCATCTTCCTGATTTCTTATAAATTTATCTTTATATGGCTCTCAGGTGTTGGAAGACCTCTATGATGTTATATTTAAACAAATTTTTCTTCAAATTAATTAAAAAAATCCTTGTCCCCATTCTATCACCTTTGATAATTTATTTGGTATATAAAAACAAAGATTAAAAAAGTCTCCCCGCTCTTTCGCTCAATTAAAATCGCTCCTGCTCCATAACCATCCTTCCCTTAGGAATCCCAGTAAGGTTTTCAGCTGCAGAAATACAAGCCCTGAGGATAAGTAACTACGCAGAGCACATTTTGAACTGATTCGATTTCCTCCGGATCTCTACAGCTCCGAAAAAAATCATTTACTACTCGACCCAGCCTGCTGGCATGGCTAACTATGGTCCAATATCTCGTTAAAACGCCTACCAGATTCCTGGTGTCGGCTTTGCTACTATTAAGGAGTACTTTAATTCTTCTCTTACTGTACTTACTGTACTGGCAATACAACATCTGACCCGGTTTGTCCATCGCATCAGAGAAATACAATACAACATCTGTCCCGGTTTGTCCACGGTTTGGCCATCGCATCAGATTACAGCAATCTTTTTCGCCAATTCATCCGCTCTCTCATTGCCTGGATATTCCTGTGTACGGGCACACAGCATTGGGTCACCCTGTGGCATCTGCAAATCATGTCTAGGCTGCTCTTGCACAATTTCACTAGCCTCGATTTTACCACCACAGCTTCCAGCACCTTAATGACAGATGTCCATAATGCACTTTATACGCGTAGATACTAGCAGAGTCGCTTGGTGAATCGAAGCTATTTCCGCCTGAAAAGCACTGCATTTGTCTATAATTCGTACAAGTGCCATTGGTCTGAGTATACTCCTGCTACTGTACCTGTTTTATAGTTTCATCCATATATACGGAGATCTCGTCAAGAATCTGCTGGATAACAATATCGCCAGGTCATCCGTATATGCCGAAACTGTAAAACATTTCTTTTTCCAATATATCGTCCAAGATTTCGTCCATAACCACTAACTACGAGAGTGGTGATAGGACCCCTTCCCCCCTTTGATGTTCCTCTGCATACTGCTCTCCTCACAATTGAGTCGCCTATGCACGAGCTAACTTTTCTGTTGAGAAGCGTAGAATCGATCCAGTCACATAGGTCCTTATTAATACCCATCCTCCTCAGCCGGGTATAGATGATTACTATCTTAAGGTTATTGAAGGCTCCTTCGACATCTAGGAAAGCACGCAAAATGTTTTCATCACCACTGCGTGCAGCGCCAATTTCCCTTTAGTAGAAGCATGGTGGTTTTTTGAAATGTGATAGCCCTGGCACATCCTGTAGCTTATCTAGCACTTTGAGCATGAAGGATGAGAGACTAATTGGTCTGTAATCTGAAATGAAAATTACCCTCACTTCTCGCCAAGCTGGCCTTAACCCATCCACTTCCGGGGATTTTAGTTGATCGAATTATTTATTGCCCATGCTATAGTTCTTTCGGTGACTATGGACTTTATAAGATTTGACATGTTTGTAAGTATATGCTTTTATTGCACCACATCTCACCGACAGCAATAAATGTAGTTTCATTATTATTCGTGTGATTGTCAACATTACGGATTCAGCTGTATCCTCTTTCTATGCTACCGAGAAACAGAGTTTTTGTCGAGTCGTTTGGTGCCTAGGACGTTACTTTCTTTGACCGGGGAGTCAGAAACCCTTTCAAATTGAAACAATCCGAAACTATTTTAAATGTACGTCCTGAACGAAATCAAACATGAAATCACATTAAGTAGCTCTGACAGATGAATTTCTAAGCCTTTTGATACAATGATTTATTTTTGGGTATATATAGCGTATCAAGTGGTGTACCAAGAGTCCCATTAACAACTCTGTACACCTTGAAAAACGCAAGTCTTAATTACGCTTGTGACACACCTCTTTGTGTGATAAAATAATATCTCACGTAATCTGATGGATCGTGCAGCTCCATTGTGTAATAGAAATTATCATAAGAGCGAAGGTCTCTTTTAAACCTTCTGAAGAATGTTCCTCAAAGTTTTTCTGGTACTTCATTACCAGTTTTCGGCTCCAAGGTGCTGCATGGTTGATATAAGAAATTGGTAAAGCAAATATTCGGAGAGATCGAGCTTTGTACAACTATAGCTGTACCTATCATTTCATAGAAGGGAATATTGCAATAATTGGTGCTGGTAAATTCTGTTTAGTAGAGACTTGAATTTCTACCAATGAACCCAACACTCTGTGGTTATTGATCAAACGCGTAAATTCGCTGTCTCTTCCGTGTGTTGCAGATATTAAAAACAAAGAAAAAGTGTAATTGGAGTGCGATACCGCGACTTCCTTTTTGGACACAATGCTGCCTGCAGCAGTTTTGTGGCTTGGATTCACGAACTTGGAAGTACTGTTCATAACTATATCGCCGCAATCATCACTTCTGGTTTAATATTTTCAATGCGTTTCCACTTCCGACCTGCCGACGCGATCAAAACATTCCACTTGCAAAGGTCACCTTGGTACATACCAATCGGAAGTTAGTGCTGCAAAAGAATTGCGGCACAATAACCGAAAAACCTTGAATAGTAATGACGCGTTATCAATCTAAAACAGGTGAAGTGACATAGTTTTTCGCTTTTTCTCGGTTGACTTTTCCAGGTTTCCAGCAATCTTGCACTTCTCTGCCCTCTAGATTCAATCGCAACTAATCCACCTGGTTGGATCCATGGAACAGTTCTGAGAACACCGCAATTGTAAACATTTGAGTTACAGCTCCAGTCTTGGGCCGTGATCTTGATTCGTGACTTTCTGCTGCTCCGTTGGCCAGCCAAGCCTCTGGGTAAGCATTGTCATGGTAGGTGATATCTGATTTTCTGGCAAAACTTTTTCTTTCACTACTACACAATTGACGCCTTGCACGATTTTCTGTTTGCTTTGGTAAATGTTGGATTTCTCTTTAAAAGCCATGAATCTCGGGTAAGACCGCGTTCATGATTCTGTGAGCATCTTAACCGTTTCGGTAGATTATAGAGTGCAATAAAATACTTGAAATGAACAGTTAAATTAATTTTAGTATACAACTTGTGCCAGCAATTTACATTACGAGTAACGTTCAATCAAAGTTAATGATCTCTTTACCGAAATTGGTGTTTAGTAGCACCTTGTTTTGGTGAGCGAGCACTATAAGTTGTCAATCAACTAATTTCAGCAATAATGGGCAGAAAATTAAAAAAAAACACAAATTAAAGGCGACTGAGAACTCCGAAGGGGACGAGTCTCGGCAGTCTCGGTGGTAACTGAGCTAATTTGTCTATGAGAAATAATTTCCCGAGCAGATATTTTGTTAGGACTAGACTCCGATCAAGTAGTCAGAAATGTAACGTCGGTTCCGTAGGATTAATTAATCCTGGATCCTGCTCAGATTTTCTCATCAAGCACTGAACTGATTAATTTTGTTTTGATCTGATTAATAGATCTATTTGGGGATAGCTGAATTTGTATAGGGCACGGATAAGACTCATGTTGGACAAGTTAATCTTGGCCGGTTCAATTCGAATAGGATATTCGCTAAAAGCGCTCAAACCAGATAATTACATCTGATTAGTAAACCAAATCTTTCCAAAGGTTCGAGTAGGGCCGTTAAATCTGGGCCGGATTGGCAATACTTTTATAGGTTATTTCAATTTGAAGCCTGATAAAAGTCAAATAAGACTTTCCCTCATAGGAAAAGCTCCTTTGATGCCTGATTTGTCCCGGTGTGTTTTGTTATGCTTTAACTCCTCGGAAACAAGGATGACCACATCATCGGCCGAGGCCTTTTCTCCATTCTGCTGAAGCTTTAGCAGTATATGCAACGGAAGATTTTAAGGATACGGTCCCTAGGAGCATCAAAATAGACCCAACTACTTCAGAAGTAATTACTTCTCATACCGCAAGGGGTATTGAAGAAAGTATACAAACCCTACAATTTTCTCCGACTATCTTTAGCTGCTCCGTCCAGTCCAACGTGCCACGGCCAGTAAGGCCTATACTGCTGACACTCTTTAATTCATAAGTCAAGCTGGTCATTTTAAAAAGGTACAACATCTCGTTGGAGCGAGCTGCTATCTAACTCATTGAGATCAATAATGGCTTCCTAAAGGTCAATATTCTGTTCCTGGCAATGGCCGTGGTGTGGTGTCTCATCCTTCTCCAGACGCAATCTACAGGTGGGGTCAACTTCTCTACCGATTTTTGCTAAGTGCTTTTTTAGTTTCCAGATAATCAGACTGGTGATCAGTCTCATGTCCGGTTTATTTATTTAGGATTCATCAAATGCTGGTTACATAAAGCAAACTTACGCATAAACTTAAATCTATGTACATATATATAAAATAGAAAAATACCTAACTAGGCTGACCCATCAATTCTCTTTTTATCATGCCCTTCGACAAGTGAAACTCCATATGATCATATACCGAATTGACGGAACAGATACGTTAAAACAAGTTAGCAACTCGGGAGAGTTAATAGCCCCCTGCAGACACTCAAGCGCAAAAACAGCCTTGGCATTATTTCATCTGGTTTCCAGGGAGTCCAAAGATATTAATTTAAGTCCATCAGCGTAAGGAGGCAGAAGTCGGTAATTACTCCTTGGAAGGTTACGAATAGCAAACCTTAAAAACCTTCGTTGGACAGACTCGATACGCTTAACATGGACCCCATTAAAAGGAGATCACACTGGGCTAGCATACTCAAGAATAGGACTAACAAATGTACAATAAAGGATTCGAGTGATATAAGGATCATTAAACTCCTTAGAACACCTCTTTATGAAGCCCATTAAGCATTAAGCAAAATCCCCAACTCTTTGGATTTCTCAAGTCGACTAAAAGAGTGTCCATCCACGGAGTAACTAAACAGCAGAGGATTTCTTTTACGCGAAAAGGACATGATAGTGCATTTGGGCACGTTTAAAGAGAGACAGTTGGCAGTCTGGCAAATCTAAGGCTTCTTAGGTCTATTAAGTAATGGAGCCGACATCAGGCATTTAAAATGTGTTTGTGTACGTCCAATTGTGAAAAGTTCTTATAGCAATGCAGGCAGAAATCATACACGCCGGCTAAGGTGCCACAAGTTTCATGACAGAGCCCCGTCTGGCCAGTTCATCCGCCCTTTCGTTACCAAGGAAACGCCGATGCACCGGTATCCAAATCCAGTTGACTCAATTTATTTTTCCTAGTTCATTTTTAGATTTGATTGCGGAGGAAGCGATTGCTTTGATCGCCGCCTAACTGTGGGAGAAGATAAATAGGTTCCTACTTCAGTAGGCCCTCATTAGGTTCTCGTATGTCTATGCCAATATGGAATAAACTTCTGTTTGGAAAATAGTGGCAAATGATGCGAAGGCTTTAGGGTCCATGTCCTACATACCCTTCCCTATCCCCATCGGTTTTCGACTCGTCCGTTAACCATCATTTAGTTAAACTAAAAGGAGATGAAAGCCCACTCCGAGGATATCACTTGGCACTGCTGGTCCGGATTGACCTTTCTAGATGACTCACAGTAAGTTTGCATGACCTGATCATTGTATCTATCCATCGATTATAGCTTAGATTCCTTTCCCTTAAGGCTTGTGAGATAACTTCAGAGCTCCCTCAATGTCGAGGAAAGTTGAATGTCCTGGAGTGTAAGGGTAATTTGTTAATATTTTTCCATCGGTTTAGAGGACACGAGGTAAGACTAATAGGCCTATATGCCTGTACACAATGTACCAAATAAACACATGACCCGAGCAAATTTTCAAAAATTTTAAATAACTTGGAATTGCAAATTCCGAACTAAACCATTCAAACTCGAGCGAAGTAAGAAATATTAAAATATTTCTTAACGCGATCGGCGTTTCTAATAAAGAAAAGCTAAACCTTTCGTGCTGGTGTTGAAGACGAGCCAAAGGAATTTAGCTTTTCTTTATTAGAAACGCCGATCGCGTTAAGAAATATTTTAATATTTCTTACTTCGCTCGAGTTTGAACGATTTAGTTCGAAATTTGTTATTTAAAATTTTTGAGGCCTATATGCGTTAGCAAGACCATAGTCTACCCGGCCTTCTTTAGGAACAAAGTCTATTTTACAGGTCACCATACAAGCGGTAAATATCCAAGTACGAAGGAGGTTCTGAAAGTTTACAGAGCAGATGAACAAGCGCGCCGTGGCCCTCCTGTAAGAGTGCATGATAGATCACATCTGTGCCTGAGGATGTCAAGTGTTCAAAGCAGAATAAAACATGCTTGATTTCCCTACTGGTGAAGATCGCGGCCACCAGGCGCCAGTCTTCTTTGGTGATCCTTCCATAAGATGGGTCACCAAGACGTGGCATGCCCGTGACAGCATTGCCACACTTCGAGTGTCTCCTCTACAGTGCGGATAAATGATCCATCAGACTTCATGAGCGAGTCCAGGTCTCCTGAGTTCATTTTCAATGATTCTTGCGTACTTAACTGTTCCGTGCAACTCAACTCAACTTTATAGTATGTGAGCTCTCTCTCTCGAATCTGAAACTTCCAGAGTGGAAGGCCGACATGTTATCACTTATTTTACTGACGACTTGTTTTATGTCTACGATGTTATTAATCTTGGAAACACGTTAATGCCTCTAGTGTAGTCCTAATCTATAATAGTAGCCAAGATAAAGTGCCAAGGACTCTTAGTAAACAAAAAATTAATTAACGCCTTAGTTACTTGAAAAGTTAGTTATAAGGTCTCGTCGACATGCCTACCTGACTAGGGAAGCATATACGAAACTCTAACATTTTTGGATTCCATTTCGTCTAACGAAACCTTTTGCTTAGCATTCATTTTTAACTGATGGGCAAATGAGGTGATTATTTTGAATACTTATATTGGAAGCTACATAAACGTAGGTTGGCTGTTACTCTTTAATCTGTATTCTTGTGAAATTTTTTTCCCAGGCAGAAACTATAATTTACTCTGGAAAGTAGTAAAATTGGAAATTAGTTTGGTGCAAATAAACTCCCAAACCACCTGACAGGTTGTCAATAATTTTGAATTAAATTTAACTACCACTATGCAATATCCTAATTCTAAATGAAATTTGTTTTTTCTTTTCAGAATTACAAAGAGAAGGATTCTGGTAAAGTTGTACTGTACACAACGAGTATGGGGATCGTACGTGAGACATATGCAAAGTGCGCCAACGTAAAGCAAATACTGAGAACGCTTTTGGTGAAATTCGAGGAACGTGACGTGTTCATGAGCAGGGAATATCAGCAAGAAATCAAAGAACGAATGCAGTCAGATGAGATCCAAGTACCACAGCTCTACGTCGAAGGTCAACACATTGGAGTAAGTCTTACGAAAACACAAGTATCTTTTTTATTTCCCTCGTCTGATGATAAGGTTACCTGAGAATGTACACAACAGTTCAGCGAAAAGTCAGTATACCCAGAATAGGTGAGCCAGTGTGAGACGAAAACGGCATTTGCATTAATTTAAATGTCAAAAGAGTGAACCACGTTGGAAAAAAACTCAACGTTTTTGTTCATCATTAATTTTTCCATCATTCCATCGATCGCGACATAATGTAACCTTCGGTGAAGATCGCGATGTTTTTTGCTAAAATAATACCCAATGTCTACATTCTGCGGCATTTCGTCAAGGCATCAGAAACCTGAAATTCCACAGGTTTACGAAACTACAAAACCGGATTAATTAATTTCTATTTAGATCTGGTTGCTTTAGGTGGCAAACGGTTAAATATCATTTGGGAGTCTTCGTATCTTGTCATGCAATTGAACTAATTTAGATCACTTGCAAGTAGCACCTCAATTGCTTGATCGATTTATAGGTCACAAGTGCAGGCATGTTATTAACTCACCTGACGAGGGTCTCAGAAAATCATTTACTGGCAGAGTATCACCAAAGTCACTTGATGAGCGCATTGTGTGGTCGTTTGCTAAAAATTTCAAAAACAGTGACCCTGATCGAACTTCAGTAAAAATTTTTTTGGGGTTCGGCATTTTTCGTTGAATATTAATTCTGGACGACATGAATAGGCTCTGTTTTTCCTAAAGTGCGAGTAATCTGATGTCTATCTCGGTGGTGTTGTGGTAATATATTCGGAAAAGAGAAAACAAGTTGTTAGCTCTGCCAAGTTACACGTTAATGAAAATCTTGAAACTAAGGTTATACCCACATGGGTGCGTATATTTATTGACGGTTTCTATTTTCCTACCATTATATAAACAATTTTCATTACCACTTCATTATCTCCTCGTTGGAAAATCATTATTTTAAAATTATGAAGATTATCACACTTAACATTAAGATGGTTCGCGGAAAAAGGAACGATTCATATGTGGCATTTTCACAGTTCATCTTGGTGCCGTCAGTTAATAGGACCGTGTCGTAGCATTTAAAGAGTTCAGCGTTCCTTTATTCATTCCTGGTGGGAATTTCCCTATAGCATAAGGAGCCAAATTCGCCTTTTTTATTCGCTCTTCTATGTTTTGTTTCCGGTTCAACTTCTGGTCTAGAGGAACCACTAAGCACTTGACTGTGGAGGATAATAAGAGTTGATGCCTGAATGACTTGGGTATGGCAAAGTCGGGTACTTTGGTTTTAGCGGTGAAGAACATCAGTTCGGCCTTTCCTGCATTGATATATAATCCAAAATCCTTGCCCCATTCGCTAACTTTTTCAGCACACTCTCCACAATATCACTAATTATTGAAAGGAATTTACGCGGTACCAGAATTTCCAACAACTCATCGGTATAAGCGACAGCTCGGATTCCGTTCTAGAGCAGAGAAGAAAGATCTCAGCCTGGAGCCACTCCTCTACAGACGTTTCTTTCACCACAGCTGATACCTAATTTGGACTGTATCGTTTGTATCCAACGGCCAAGTCCGTAGCCTAAATACTCAAGGATAGATTCAGAAAGAACGTTATTGAAAGCCTTTTCTATGCCTAACAACGATGCTAGAGTCTATTCTTTGTATTTTATTGAATACTTATTCAATTATAAGCCTAACTTCATTGAGAGCCGTCTCTGTGGATTTTACCTTACAGCAAACCTGCTGAGATCTTGACATTTCGGTTCCCCTAAGGTGTACATCAAACACGCGCTTGAGAGTCTTCAACAGAAAAACGTCTGCATAATTGGTCTGGTCCTTTGCGAGTTCTTGTTTCTGTTTACCAGGCTTAGCGATAAGCATTACCTTGGCTTTTCTCCACTAAATCTGTTAATTTCTGTAGCCTGTTGCGATTGTGGTAATTCCATCTGGCCCTGGGGATTTGTAGGGGCAAAGCTGTTTATAGTCCAGATAGTCCTCTCTTTGGTAACGTTAACTTCAACCTCGCTCTTTATAGTGTATCTTGTTGCCGAGTTACAGGTTGTCGCTGTATGTATTGGCTTACATCACTGCAATCTTGGAAGTGTTTATCAACAAGGAACTCCAACGTTTCAGCTAAGGATTGCGTTCACATCTCATCCTGTCTTCTAAAATAAGAAGGATTAGTGTGCTTTTTGGGCAGTATCCTGCTGGGTGTAGCTGATTGTTTAGAGCTCTGAATGGCAGTACTCCACGCAAGCCTGTTTCTTGACTTCTTTGATGATTTTTTTACAGA
Organism: Leptarthrus brevirostris; assembly: GCA_964036015.1. Taxonomy (NCBI): domain Eukaryota; kingdom Metazoa; phylum Arthropoda; class Insecta; order Diptera; family Asilidae; genus Leptarthrus; species Leptarthrus brevirostris. The sequence goes on from OZ038374.1 coordinate 148,126,575, forward strand.
CCTTAAGACAATCCTCATAAGGTTCGTAGAAATTATGCCTGTAGCAGATGTTGAAGACGTCTCGAATAATCTTCCCTAGATTGGAGAGATCTTCATTCTACCAGGGCGGTAAGGATTTTTTAGTATATTTTAAGGAACATTGCATTAATCAGGCATTGAATGCCGTGCTCATATGGCTTTCTCGAATGTTCTTACCCTAGATTCCAGCTCTTGAATGGTTAAGTTTGATGATTTGGGTGAATTTATCTAATCCGTTCTTCTGGGGTTTCTTTTCACCTACCAGGCTAAGATTGAATAGTATCTATATATGAGAATGATCTTAAGTCTGACAATCTCCGTTTACGACCCAAATGGTTTTTTGGATAATGCCAGAGTGACATCAAGCACTTCCTCCCAACCAGCGAAATATCCGTGCTTGGAAACTTAAAGGTGGGGATGAGCCATTGTTACAGACTAGGAGGTCAGTGTTTACTATAACGAAAAGAGGCTCACTCGTTCATCATTTTTTGAGCTGCCCCATAATGCAAGTCTTGCGTTGGCGTAATAGCCGATCAGTAGATCTCCTCATTTTGTTTTTTCATCGGTTGTCAGTACCTCCCATTCCGGTGGAGGAATCGGTTGATCATGAGCCATGTAGGCCGGGGCAATGTTGCCGTTATCGGCATCTTCCAACTTGACAACTGTCAGATTTGCTATGCTGTTTGGGACAAAGAAAAACTTTTAGAATCTTTTAATCCAGAACACAGGTTTTAGGCTTACTTCTCTGATCCAAGTTCTGACTATGAAAGAGATTATATTTGGTCTCACAATTGTTGTCAGATCTTAAGGTTCCTGGATGAGGGAAAAATCAAGGTCCTCTTCCCTTCCGAAGGCCAGCAGATTCTCTGCAGCAAATTCGAGTACTGTAAATTAATCTGCACGAAATTTAGCATTCAGCATCTTTTGGAGGGCCGAAATTCTCGATCCTCATCTCACCCAACAGTTCATTTGCACCGTCGGTCAAGTCAGCGGTGTCAGAACTCTGGCTGATGGACCGGAAAACTGTGTGTTTGTATGGTGATGGTATGATAGCATATTTTTTAATACTTTTATTTTTATAGAATGATATTTTTTAGCAATTATGGTGACAAAAAAGTGTGCTATTGGTTATAAACGCAAAAGTATGTATGTCCGAAAATATGCTTCTTTGCTCACTAAAGCATCTCCGGCTATTTCGTCATAATTTCTTTACACACAAGTGGTAAGGATTCAATTTTTTATTTTTCCTATAATAACGGATCGTTGAATACTCAAATATAATAAAATCAGATTTTCGAACATTGGTGATATTTCTTAGAAGTTTGCTTTCTTGGAGAATGCCTCTCCTGTCTGGTCTCCGTTCCACTAACTTCCCAATTTGCTTAGCTTCTCTGATTTTCTTAGCTTACTGAATATGTGAACTCCTCTTAAGGAACGATGACTTTTTCTAGCTTTCATATTTGTTTTGGCAAGGAAAGAATTAAGGGTGAGGGAAGTGGGTCAAGGGTTTAAGTGAAGTAAATGTCAATATACGCATTTGAACGCCTTTGTACGTGTTTGAAAGTTTCCGGCTCATAAGATGAGGGAAGAACAGGAGATGGTAAACGGTTCCACATTCGTATTGTTCTGCTTAGAAAAAATTCCCGAAATTTGACGGTACGTCCAAATTTGACCTGGAGATTATAGGGGTGGGAGTGACTTATTGATCTTGTATCGCGCATTGGCATGTGTCTATAATGAATCAGGCTAGCAATTTCCTTAGAACAATGGCCGTGGAAATAGCGATAGAAGAGTGAAAGACAACCGACATTCCGTCGATGCTCCCAGAGATTGAAGGATCGCCAATAAGTTTAATAGCCTTACGCTGGACTTTGTCGAACGCAAACAATGCGATGTGCCCGACCCCTGCCTAGATATGGGAATTATATTCGAGTCTACGTCTGATGTAGGACTTGTAAATAAGCGCTAAGTCAGATGGGATGAAATATCCCTTACATCTCTGAAGAAACCCCACGATTGCAAATATATGATCAGTCCAGCTAAGATTGCTGTAGGCGAATTGGGTATATTCACACTGTCGACTGAAATAGGTTCAGGGTGAACTGGGCCTTTTTTTAGGGACATTAAAGGAAACACGATTTGCTATGCCAAAAGCGAGGACCATAGAAATGTCGTTGTTTAATGATCTAACGATATATTTTGTAGCATTTGTATGAGAATTCATTACAGAATCAAAAGAGTACGCGAAATCAAGGGTGCTGTCGTCGGCGAAACTATGGATAGGATTGAGAGTAAGGGTAAGGGATCATTAATAAAAAGAAGAAATAAGGTTGCTGAAAGAACTGATTCCTGAGGTACACCGGCATTTATTTCGTAGGGATCAGATGTAACTCCGTCAATTACTGTACGGATTGAATGGCCTGACAAAAAAAACTCTCCTTCTATTTAACGAGCTGAGGGTGCAGACCAAATGCTTGAAGTTTGTCTAGAAGGGCAGCATGTCATACTCTATCAAAAGCCTTTGAAATATCAAGAGCGACGATTTCGGACTCACCAAAATTATTAAGACAATGATTCCAACGCTCCGTAAGAGCCATTGGTAAGTCTCCGGTTGAGCGGCCAGCGCGGATATCGTACTGGCAATCGTTGATAAGATGTTTATTTTTTAGATATTTCATCAACTGAGAGTTAATTAGTGATCCAAAAACTTTACATAAAACTGAAGTTAGTGCAATTAGTGTGTAGTTAGAGAGGTCGCATGATTCTTCTTTTTTTAAGTATCGGCTGGACATGACCAAGCTTCCATGCACTTGGAAACACTCCTGTTGATTATGACAGGTAAAAAAGTTTGCTCAGAGGCACAGCATTTTAAAACCAGGGGCGAGCAACCATCAGGCCCACGTCGAGTTTTGAAAGTACCCTAAACACTTCCCGAGTGCAAAAGTGTAGCGGCTTTGCCTACTAGTGCACTGTGATGGAGATGAAGGTGGCAAGTAGGAATTAGCAGCAAACAGGTTGACCTTGTCCAATGAGCCAGTAAACGTTCCCATTATAAATGAGTTATGGTGTTGACGAACAGGTGAAATTGTTCTTTACGGTTTTTACTAGAGACCAGAAGCCCTTGCTACCCTTTTGAGTAGAAAATACTTTCCATCTAATGCTCTGATCTGTAGTATCACTAATTGCTGAAAGTATCGGAATTTTAAAATATCCGAAATTTAAGAAGACGAATTCATATTCCGCCCACGAATTCTAGAAAACCGGGTAATCTGTAAATCTGCAAAATGCATAAATTCAATAATCGGGATCTCGCGAGTTCGATTGTATCTGTACATTATTTGAGTATGGGCACATATACAAGATATGAAACGAAAAATATAAATTATGCTTTTTATATCCGGAACTGCATTGCATTCAGCCCCATTAATTTCTTAAAATGGACTTTTCTTTTGGTCCTGATGGTATTCCCCCTGCATTCTTGAGATCCTGTTCTGACGCCTTACTCCACTGGAACTCATCTTCAACAAATCTCTTCAGGCCGGTAGATTTCCTACGTTATGAAGGAGCTCCTTTATAATTCCTGTTTATAAAAAGGGGCATAGAAACTTAATAACAAATTATAGGCCAATCGCGAAGCTTTCCTGCATACCCAAATTGTTCGAATCTGTTATATATTCACAGCTTGTTTGGCAGTGTAAGGGGATAATCTCATTTAATCTTGAATTTGCTTGAATTTACATCCCACATTATCTCTGCCTTCCAACAAGGTCTCCAGACTGACTGCGTCTACACCGACTTTAGTAAGGCATTTGATAAGCTCCCTCATTCGGTGATTATGCTTAAACTTGAAAAGTTGGGTTTTCCGCCTTTATTGCTCGACTGGATCTGCTCTTACTTAAAAGATAGGACATACCGTGTATCTTTTCGTAACGCTTTATCCAGAATCGTTAGGGCTTCATCTGAGGCCGTGGCTGTTTATTCTTGCCATTGACGACATTGTCCCTCTGATTAAGCACTCCAAAGTTTTAATCTACGCAGATGATATGAAGATTTTCTTATACGTTAGAAACAGTTATTATTCTTCTTCCATTCAGGATGATTTAAATACATTTAAGAACTGGTGTGGGTTTAATGGCCTGTAGCTTAACTTGGATAAATGTGAGGTTGTGTCATTCTCTAGGAAACAAAATCAGCTCATCTTTGATTATACCCTTGCGGAAACTAATATCTGTCGCGTGCAGTCCGTTACTGGCCTTGGTCTGAAGCTTGACCGTAAACTTGATTTCACTCTACACATTAACTACATTGTTTCTAAGAGTAATTCAGTTCTGGATTACGTAAAGCGTTAGTCAAGGGAATTTTCTGATCGGAAGACCTTAATTCACTAATTCTTTTCTTTGGTTAAGTCAATTCTCGTGTATGCATCTCAGGTTTGGTCTCCCTGCTATGCTGTTCATTCTAGACGCATTGAGTCGGTGCAGCGGAACTTTGTAAGGTTCGCACTAAGAGACCTTCCGTGGAATGATCCACTCAGGCTTCCTCCTTCTGTGGATCGCCTCCGGTTGCTTAATATGCATTCGTTGGAAGAACGACGTAGAGTAGCTGACCTAGTCTTTATTCACCAGCTTTTGAACTCAAACATAGATGCTTGCACTCTCGCAATTATGCTTTTTTATAGGAATACCCCGTATAGCTTAAGGAGATTGCATGCATGTTGTTCATTTTCGGTCTAACTATGGTATACATGAGCCTATAAATCGCATGTGTAGAGCCGTGATTGTGTCCTGTTTTTGACCTGACCCTTACGAAGGATTTGCTGAAGCGTTCTCTGTTATCCGCGAACCCCTAATTGTTGTGTGTGGGCGTGTTTTAGTTTTTGTTTACTAATGTTTTTTGCATGCTAGTGTGGGAGCCTAATTCGCCTCAATATATTGTTATATTCTGGCGAATAGGTCAATTGATTTTAGGCTGCTGCCTAAGAAGTGCGCCTTCTGAGTTAGAAGGGTTAATTCTATATTCTAACGAGCTTATTTATCAATGGCTCGTCTTTTCAATGTTCTTTGGCATGAACTTGACTTAAGTATGTTTAAAGCCCAAATAAAGAGCCTAATTAAATTTATCTGTGTAAAATGTATTACTAAATTTGTAGTAGTCAATCTTTGGCCTTTTGAGATAAAAAAAAAAGATCGATTTAAACCGGCACTTACACATCAGGAAAAATGCAGCGAACCTTTTGGATAAATGTTCCAGGTTCTATTCACAATTTAAACTTTCGCTTTGAAAATAATGCAAGACCTCCAATGCCGAATGAATAGGTGTGAAAAGGCGTTTATAATTCATTCTTTGTGCTTGGTACAGTTGCCACTCATCCTACTTTTAACCGCATTGATTTCTGCGCCTCGGAGCGCGTCAAACAAATTAGTGCAATTAAGGCGGCACTTAAGACTGCCGTACAACTTTGTCATTGTTGAAATTAATAAGACTCAATCGACTGCAATGAAGTGCCTGTGATCAAACACAATTGCTTCGAGGAATTTTCTATTCAACCGAGAAAATGAGCTTTTTCTATAGGGTAGTGCATCTGAGATTGCGTTTGTAGACGAACCTTTGTGATTGAGGCATTCGCTCAATTAGATTTTTTAAATAATATTATGAAATTGACAGTAACGAAAAAAAAGCAGGTCCTACGCACGTCAATTCAAAAAACTAATATTGTTCTCAATATTTCCAGGATGCCGATGCAGTGGAGCGATTGAATGAAAGTGGAGAACTGAGGAAAATGCTTAAGCCTTATAAGGTAAGAAAAATATGGGCCAACTAGCTTCGAGCTCCCACTTACGCTTTTTTTATTTTCAGTCCATGAATGCATCATTCACTTGCCAGTTTTGCGGCGGGTATCGATTACTTCCATGTCCATCGTGCAATGGATCAAAGAAATCTGTTCATCGAAACCACTTCACGGCAGAGTTTGTTGCTCTGAAGTGTATGAACTGCGACGAGGTTGGCCTGGTCAAGTGCCACAACTGTTAAACAAATTCGCGAGACATTTCACTTTAGCTGCGGTCACTTGAAGTGTTCAATTGTTCCGAAATGATCTAGAAATGTTATATTTCGGGTTTACGCTAGAAATCGGTTGTGATAATCCAAGGAAGTGCATAAATAAAATGAAAAAACTGTAAAAATTTTGATTCATTTCGAGACGGAAATGTTATCAAATCCGAAAAACACATGCTTCTCCACTTACTAATCTGCACCACCACCAATGTGAGGATTCAGTAAATTACTTTTAAACGTGGAAAACACCCCACAGTTAAAGGATAAATTGGTTAATTAGATAAAATTGTGAAAATTTTGTAATAAGTAGAATAAAAACTATTTTTATTTTAAAGTTGCTTTTCAATAAATTTGTCAATTATTTTAGATTTTAATTTTGATTGGAAGTTGTAGCACAATATTTAAAATTATTAATACATAGTCAGTCTGTCATTTCATGTTTACTATTAATAAATTAACCCTCCTAACCCAGAAGGCGCACTTCTTTGGCAGGAGCCCAGAATCAATTAACCTATTCCATTAATATGATGAAATCAGGCTCCCACACCAGCATGCAGAGGAACAAATAACAAAAAAGAAACGAACAGGAAGAAAACAAGCAAGCAAACCCCGCACAAACCATGCAAACAGAGAGTCACGGGAGTACAGAAAATAGATAGTTCTTAAACAACACCTTACTAAGAGTTAAATCAAAATTAGGACATGCATTAACAGCCCTACATAAACGCTTAATTGATACATGCATGCCATAATTAGATCTCGATGGTTCAACAGGCAGTAAAGGCAGTCTTCGAAGATTATGTTGGGACTGTCTGAAAGAAACCTTTCTAACAAGCAAACCTGAGTCAATATTGGAGTTCAAGAGCTGGTGAATAAAGACCCGCCTTTTATCAAGCGAGTGCAAACCGATCAACCGGTAGGCGGTCGGTGTAGGGCGGGAGTTTAAGCGGATCGTCCCAAGGGCGCCCTCTTAGCATAAATCTAAGAAAATTACGCTGCACCGATTCGATACGCTTGGAATGAACAGCGAAGTAGGGCGACCAGACCTGAGATGCATACTCAAGAATAGGTCTAAATAAGGAGCAGTACAAATGAATCAATACTGGTATATCCGAGAACTCTCTAGACCAACGGTTAACAAAGCCCAATATTAAACTGCCTCTAGATACGACATAGTTATTACGCAGAGCAAAGTCAAGTTTCCTATCAAGTTTTACCCCAAGGTCAGTTACGGACAACACACGACGAAGACCATTCCCCGCAAAGTTGTAATCCGAAACTTGTGGATTAGGGCTCCTGGAATCATAGCTTCACATTTCTCAAAATTGAGGTTTATTCATTATGCTAGCACCACTCATGAAACGTATCGAAGTCCTTTTGAATAAGGGCGACGTCACCACCATCTTTAACATAAGAGAAAATCTTTATGTCATCAGCGTAGATTAGAACATTAGAGTACGAGATCAGACGGACAATGTCATCAATAGCAAGAACGAATAGTAGAGGGCCGCGATGGCTGCCTTGTGAAGAGCATGCAGACCTAATCCTTTTTAATGGAACAAAGGAGTTAAACAAATCATATATCTTGTTATAAAATAGGGAGGCGCAGACATCAATATCATTATTGTCAAGCTATGCCGAAAAATCGACTGAAAGGAGATTAGACGTTAACTCAGACAAAGATGGGCGGATGAAAACTATCAATAGCAGATAACTGATCAGAAGCTAATTCGAGTATAGTGTTAGTCGAATCAGAAGAAAGATCCAATTGCCTTCCCATAGAGTTCTTTACATCACTCATTTGATGCAAACCAGAGGAAGCAATGGTGTCAAGAAATTTAGAAACCATAGATGTGGGATAACATGAGGGAAGGAAGTCATCGTCATCACAGTTAGATACCCATAGAACGTTGGGTAAATTAAAGTCACCAAGAAGAATTTCATCTTCAGGGTTCGTCATATCATGGATGAAGTCTAAACTAAGGGTTAGAATATCGTAAAGACTGCGCCCTTCATTATCAACGAAGTTTGTCAGGTAAGGGGGAATATAGCAACAGAGCAAAAATATATTGAGCTTAAGAACCAATAGTTCAATAGTGAGTGAACCAGAAAAGACAGGAGCATCAACTAAGCTGCAGTTAAAGTCCGATCTCCAGGCAACCAGTACTCCACCACCCCGACACAGAGATTCAGAATGTCTGTCCCTACGAAAAATCTGATAGGAGTCATGAAGAATCTCTTCATCACAAAAACCATGATGAAGCCAAGTCTCAGTCAACATGATAACATCGTAGCAGAATGCAAGGGATGCTTGAAATAGATGGTTTGTTTTAGTTCTTAGTCCCCTTACCTTCCCATTAGTCCCATTACATTAATGATCCATGTTACAGGGAAACTGAAAGGAGCCTGCGAGACTGAACGAATCGTGATCTGGCTGCACATACTGGTAGAGAAGATAAAAAAAAACAGGTCGTAAAAGGCTCAAAACAAGGAAAATCGAATTCTCGAATTATGCCGATTATGCTGCTGTCCTGGTGTCAAACTCAAAAATCGTTTTACACCAAGCCACCATAATCGGGAGTACGCAAATTAATTGTTAAAAGAAATTGTGTTTTGTTTTTTTGGCTTATTTCACATGTTTTTAGCAGGGATGTAGCGGTTGCAGAATTTTTGACGTCCGATAGTATTTTTTAATATTCTTTATTGTATAATCAATCTTTAGTAATTAAATCGAAGAATAGGTAAGTTATATTTAATAAAAAGTAATTTTACCCTCTTTTCGGGGTCCAGTCTGTTTCGCTTTGGCTCGTAAATTAATCCAGCCCCATCAAATAGTTGTTCACTCGGATCACTAGATGGTGGAGCGGACAAATATCTGCGTGCTACAGCAGACATTTTAAGTTCACCGCTATTAACACTCCACCAGGACTTTCTGATACATTTATCATTTTCTTGTTTCGTTATGTTAGCAATTCTTTCTTGAGGATAGCATCGAGGCTCATATTTTCAGATATTTCCTCTTGATCTTCATCTTCATTCGCAGAATCAAGCATCCCGACTAGATCACTTTTTAAGTATTTCTTACTAGCCGTACCGGAAGTCCATGGTTGTTTCGCGAGTTTTTCCAAGGAGTCGTTCAATCTTGCCAATATAGCTGTTTTGAAAGTCTGAGAACGTGTGTCGTAGTAGCACTATTAATTTCCTCTTTAATATTTTCTTCGGTCATTGGTGAAAAAACTTATGTTTGTAGCGAGGATCTAAGGAGGTACATATGGCAAATAAATTGTTTTCTACCAAAACAGAAAATTTTATAGACAATTCAGTTTTCAGAATTGGGTCCCTATTATTTCCATTAATGTAAAGACTTAGCGCATCTTTGACTCGCAAAAATCACTCAAACATGTAAAAGGTACTATTCCACCGCGTTACACAATCTCGGAATACGCTTAGATGCGTTTGGTTCAGTCTACCCTGAATTTTTTCGAGTTGTTTTTGTGAATTTGTAGAATGGTTGAAATGAGTTTTCTTGTACTTTTGTTTAATATCTTTTATGTTTTCCTGCGACTGTAAACAACTACGAATGGCAAGTTGCATCTTGTGGACTTTACAATCCAAGTATTTAATTCTGTTAATTGCATTGCTCTTTTCATGTTAGAGCCTTCGTCACGAATTATGCGGTGCGCTTGTTCTTTTGAAATTTTCCATTTAGTAAGCATAATGTCAAATTTTTCGGAAATATTATCACCCGTATGACGATCATCAAAACTCTCGCATTTCAATATAATCGACGATCAATCAACGTTTTCTGCTATTCCGTGGCAAGTCAGACTAAGAAGAAGCATTTGAACTTGGATCTGTCCAAATATCAGAAGTAAATGACATGATTTTCAAAAAAATTTTTCGATGAACATTTTATCTCTTTCAGCAACTTTTCCAAACAACAGTTCCTCGCACACGTAATTAGTAAAAAAAGCTGCGTCCCCTCTATATATATTTCGGTGCCATTTCTTGCATTAGTCTGCGAAATTCAATTCCTTTCACGAAATTAAAGGATATATTTTTAAGAAAAGTCAAGTTTGTCGATTTTTTTCGAATTGGAGTTACTAGTATCCCACTTTTTTTCTCTTTGGCATACTTCCTCTAAAGAAAGCTGTTTTTTTGCTTCTTACATATAATTAAAATACATAAATTATTTATTTTACTAAAATGTTGACCTTTTTTAACACGCTGTATACGAATATATAATTTTTAATCACCGCTTGAACTTAAGGGGTTTCCTCGGGTAAAAAACGGCTTATTTTTAACAATTTTTTTTTATATAAAAAATTAAATATTTCATTTAAACTTTTTATTGCCTTAAATATACGCATTTGAAAAAGACTTTCTGAAATTTGTGTAGAAAAATATTTACAACTCTGCCCGTCATTTCCGGTGACCCCTCGGAAAAAAGGTGCTTGCGCGTTGACAGCAGAACTCATGGCAGGATCAACTGAAGTCAACAAAATATACGTGTTTTAGTTAATACCTTAAACTAGAATTTGGACGAAGGAAAAAAATTAAGTGAAAATTGGATTTGTCGCAGACCTTTTTACAAAAAATTAAAAATTTGGGTAAAATTTGCTCTATATTTTTTTTAAATAGTTGTAATTAAAAAAATCCTTCGTCCAAGTCCTTGTCAATAAGACGAATCTCGAAGACGTGTGTAAAATTTCATCAAGATCGGTTCAGTAGTTTTCGAGAAATCTTGACAACCGACTTTGAAAATACAGTTTCGAGAAAAACGCGTTTTAAGTTTTGAGTGACAATAAATCTGAGAACATTTTTTTTTCAACTTACATAGAATCATCTATTCCTGGCCCATAAAGTAAAGGACCTGCTGCAGCTGCAATGTCCAGAGCATCCTTTTGTTGTCGTCTGTGACGAATCCTGGCTTCGCGAGTCTCGCTCGCAGATTTTTTCTGAGCAGCTGTTCCAAGACTCTTTCTCCGAAACTATTACTCCGATCGACTTGAAAATTTAGGACAATATTCTAGAGATGTTGTAGAATTTAACATTTTTTGAAGCCGTGAAACCCATGTAACCCCTTAAACTCAACAGACTTTCTTTAATTTCAAACATAAAGTTAACAAAATTAGTTTGCAATTTTCAAATTAACAATTAATAGATTATTTATTTTTCTTTAAACTTTTTTTATTTCCTATCTGTTGCAAGATTAAGTACAATACGAAAATAGCAAACGTTCATGAATCACAAATTTAAATATTACGAAAATCAGAACTCAAAAATCGGGACTGAAATTTATTCCGTGTAATTATAATTTTATGATACATAATTATCAGTTGTAGGATATACTACACACAGTATAAATCTAATCATACGAGTTAAGTAAACAAAAGTTATAAAAGTGCTATAAAATAATGTTGTCAAAACTTACCTGATTCACTTTTTTTCCTCCTGTTGTTTTATGTTAGCACAGTTAAACAGATCAAATTGCTCTGGATGCATCGATTTTAGATGGTTTTTCAAAGACGTGGTGGTACGACCCTTGCGTGAATGTGTTCTATTGCATATTTTACATTCAGATTTCTCTTTGTCATGCTCATCTTTGGTAAAATAATCCCATATTAAACTTTGCGTCGGTGGCGGTATTATAATGCAAATAAACTCACTTAATAAATACGTCCACCCACAGGGAATCGCATATAAATAAACACGCTGTGACAAAACAACTAAAAAAAAACGAGGAACGAACGAGTCAGATCTTGTCACTTGCGAATGAGTCGAGTGGCCTAAATCAAGACTCATATTGGCAATCAGCGAATGTACCGACTACGGGCGCAGCACATGCCACTCGCTAACCGCTTCTGCATCAGCTCCATATTAATTGATGTGAATGCGAATGCTTAAATCGATGTGGATATTCCGCAAATGCGGATGCGAATATCTGCAACATCCCTGGTTTTTAGGGGTTTTTCGAGCGGATTTTTGTTGTGATCTATTCTAGGATGTTTTCTTTACTTGGATATGAAGAAGGACAACACGCTCAAATTGACGAAACTTTGGACATATATGATTTATTTTTCATTTACTGAGGTCCTACTACTTGTCTGCTCGACCGCTGAATATAGTCATGTTCATTAACGTAAACTTCCACAGAAGCTGCAAAATTCAGCTAAACAATACAATAAAAATTGATTAGACACAATCATCTTATAAAAAAATATTTATTTTTAAAAAAGATTAATATAAACTTTGTAGGAATGTACTGGCAAGTCCTTGTTAAGAGAAAGATAAGGCGAAACAAGCAAAGTAATACTGTCTCTTCAAGACTAAGTTCCTGTGTTTGCATTAAAATCATAAGAAGTGTTTTTGGAAGTACTTTGAGCCATTATAAATAAGCCACTGGCCTTACATCTAGAGTTTCTTTGTTCCCGTCATATCAATTGTTAAATCTTGCATGGAACCCTTCGGGTGCAGAAGACTTCGCTTTTCTGGATCTTTTGTCTTTTTCGGCTTCGGTCGATTTGAATTTGTATAACGATTTATCACGCCATCGTCTTCGTCCATCATCCGAACTATTAACGTCTGATCCGACGAGTCAATTGGGGCTATTGATATGTCCCGTACTGCACGAAACTTGCCGCAGTTATTCAAGTGCTCGTTCTCCAAACGGAAGAAATTCCAAACAAATCGTCTTAAAAATATAATTTTACAAATTTGTTATCAATATTATATGCAATGAACAAAATACTACCTAAAAACTTCAAGTGGAGCCAGGACCGATGTCATTAAATCGCCCGTTACGTACTTCATTTCTGTTAAATAAAACGACAAAGCCCAAGCAAAACGAAGAAGTAAATCCTCTATAATGGCAAAGTAGTAGAAGAACTGAAAAAATACAATTCATAAGGTTAGATAATTTCAAAAGAATAAAGAACAAAAAATGTACCGTTGATGAATAAACAATTTCCTCTCGCAGAAATTTATTTTCTGCCGCATTTTTATCGAATAGGCCCCAATCCATTTTAATATCCCAAGTGTAGGCATAGCACGAAGATATAATTGAACTCAAGATCCACAGCCATGTAAAGGGATTATCAAAAGTGTCGCTGTAGTATTCTAAACAGAAAATTTACAAGCGTAAAAAGAGTAATTCTGATGCCAAACTGGTCAACTCAAAGCATCTCTTTTTTTTGGTCAGCTTTACGCAAGACTGTGCATTAATATTAGGAAACAAATAACGAATCGAGTTGATTAGTTTAACTTCTGCATAAATCTAATATAAAAATATGATCATCTCCTTACTTGCATTAAAACTTCGTAGAGTTGCAAATATAACAACTAAGAAAGTTGTAGAATATTTTCCTGCATTGACCAAATGTGGGAATGCTTCTTTGGAGTCGCGATAACGCCTAAGGCACTGGGCAAAACGAAACCAAGCTGGAAGACAGTTTACGATTGGTCGAAATACAAAGTCTCTTTCCATGCACGCAGAAGAATCTAAAAAATAATTTTTATAGAAACTGTATATGCGATAAAAAAGACTTTAGTACCATGAGCTTCCAACCAATTTCCATTTGTAATGTAGAAACAGCTTAAGAAGTGAAAGTCGAGCAAAGCTGTTGCCAGTGAATTCAGTTGATCAGCCAGCCAGAAATCGGCAAATCCTACATGGAAAAATGGAGCTGCAACCATTCGTCCCTAGAAAAATTAAATCAACATAGAATAGTTTTCTTTCGTGAAATTGTTACTTACTGTAATGCGAAGCAACCAAAAGCGGGCATCATGCCGAAATACTTTAAGTGGATTAATCAAAAACAGGATCATTATAAGAGTTAGTGACAAAGGATTAACATACGGCGGTATGCTTAAGCTAGCGCTAAACAAGAAGCTGTAATTAAACGATAAGATTGATTAAAACAACTTCGAAAGCTTAATTCTCATCCATTGATCACCTTAATAAACTCAGAGTCCATATCACGCCAAAAATGGCAGCTAACTCCATTAAATGTTGCTCCGATAAATGATTACGAGGATCTAGTTCGAAAATTAGCACGTGATTAACTCCTGAACTTCGCCATCCGTAAATATTAACTCCAATTAAGAACAAGAATTCAATTATAAGTAACGGGCCCCTGTATAATCGAAAAGCAATCTTCAAATTCTCCCCCGATAGCTCGTGAAAGATGGCTTAATGGATTGACATTTGTGTATGTTAGTAAAAATTCATTTTGAATCAAGAACTTACCTGATAGCACCACTGCAATGAATAAAACAATAAAACTGCCTGAAAATAGACCAACTTTAAACGTAGTCCATGGACTCTGCTGCTCTCCAAGAGGAGGCACTCTTAAGCGTTTCATAGCTCGTTGCCGATCTCCTCCCTCTAATTCAGTTGTCACGACGGTTTCAGTTTCATTGATAATATTATCAATATCCTTGTTGGTGAAGAAGTGTGACGATTCCACATATTCTTGCCGCCACTTTGCTCCAGAATCTACACGAAGTAACTAAAGCTTGATATTCATAAAATCAATCCAGCATAGCTTATTGATTGCAACTGCAAATGTACCTTATCATGTTTTTTAAGAATCTTCCGAAATCCAGTATGATTGAGGTTTTGATAGTTTTGAAGCAAAATCAGGCTCAAATAGAACTCGCTGAATGCAAGTTTTAGTTCCTATGTAAACAAAGAATTTAATTAAGGAAATATAAAACAAATATATTTAATATTAAGGAAAGAATTAAAGCATATGAGGTTTGTTTTACTTAAATTACCTGAGCCTTTCGATGTGGAAGCCCTGCTCTTTTTAAACTTTTCGATTTTTTTGCAGTTTTCTCTGAAAGTTCCAGAGAATTTTTCAGTTCAGCATTAAGTGTAGCGAATTTTCTATTTGCTTCCGCTAGCTTTTCCGAGTAAAATGTATTTATTTTTTTTAACTCTTGTTCACAGTAGTGAAAGAAGCATTCATCGAAATTCGCAAAGTGCCGCTTAAGTACTTCATCTTCAACGCTATCGCTAGCTGGTGCCTCCTCGACTGCTGCATATAACATCGCTTTCATTTCCTTTGAATTTATAACATTTAAAAAAAATATACATTAGAAAATATTTATTTAGTCAAAGCGTTACCTCGTAATTGATATATTGCTTTCTCCACTCGGGAGTAATATGAGCTGCCAAATGCTCCGCAAACTTCATGTTGTTTATGTTTTTGCTGAAATAAATATATAAATCTTCAACCATTAATGTTTTTATTATGAATATGAAAAAAAATATTTCGAACTTCGTGAAATAAATGTTAAAAGTTCCGCAATAGCTAATTAAAAACTTGAGTACGGTAGAGTTTCAAATCCTGGATGGCAAATGAAATTAAATTTCGAAAAAAGGAATTTAATTTCCAATCGAAATTAAAATGCAAATCCGAGTCGGAATTTTAAAAGACAAAAATAGTAAAAACTTTAATCAAAAATGAAATAAAAAGTTGCTCAAATATAATTTTGTTTCCGAGACAAAAGTTAGCCCTCGAGACTTTATTCTTTTATGGTTTAGGTAGATTGGCTGCCTAAAAAGGCACACTTAGGGCAAGGAGGCCCACTGTGATAACCAAATTGAGGCTGAAATTAGACCACATAAAAATCCCTAGAGAAGAGGGTAAACCTGTTACTCTCTGTGCGTCGAGTCAGTTCCCTGTCTCCAGTGGAAACTAGTTCTCGAGGAGTCAATATAAAAATTGGCTGGAACGGTAAGGGTTTAGCCTTAACCCGTTACCGGGAACTATTCGGAACTCCTGATAAATCGAACTAGGTCCCTGAAATCAGTGGAGCCTAATTAGGTTCACTTTTCAAAGCAGGGCGAGCCAAAAACCCGTTCCAGCGTTTGACTAGGGCAGTTCGTCATGGCAACTCCTACAGAAGTCGTTTGAAGGTGCGCCTAGTCTATCGGCGTTTCTATCTATGAGGCAGTGGCCCGTAATAACGGCCACGGTAATGCTAATTAATTTGCGTCCGAGTAAGATGCGCTCTCTTGGCCATTTAAAATCAAGCTTTGGCCATATATGTCGAGTGATCAAGCAGGTGTGTTCCTTCTGCCAACTAACATTTGCAATCCTGAGAGATGTATGTGAAAGCTCCAGTTTGCAAGTGGCCAGCGGCTTTCCCAGCTGGTGGTTAATGTCCGATTCTCACTAGTTCGTTGGCTCTACAGTTACCCGGAATATTGCTATGTCCAGGCACTCAGATGAGCCGTACTTTCAGATGCTCAGCTATGTCATTCAGAGCTGAGCAGCATGCTACAACCGTTTTGGAGATGATATATACTCCCGTGAGGGATTTAATAGCGTTAAACGATTCAGACGGTGCGCGGCTACCTTTATAGCCATGATTTCCACCTGAAACACGTTACAGCTCTACATGTTCCGAGCAGATACCTCAACCCACTCTGCCTTCTAGTTGGGAGATGTCAGTGTAGAGATGTACTGACTCCCTCCATTGAGGTGGATCTTCCACTTTTAGAGTGACCGAAGTCAGTTCGTTTCCAGGTCTTGATTTAGTTAATCTTAATGGCAGCTGAGGATGCGGTTTGCTTACCGAAGAGATCCACCGGTAGAAGGTGGAGAATAGTTTTCACGAAGAAGGTGTAGTTCTAAGGGCACCTGTTATCTGCAATGTTGCTATCCTCTGAACCCTATATGCTTTATGATGGGTTGATATATCCAGGGCCGGCCGCTAGACGATCACCCCATAAGTAAGTATATGTCGTAGGACACTTGTGTGGAGCCAATGCGCAATCCGTGGCTCCATATCCCATATTTTCCCTATTGCCTTTTTACGCCTGTACAGCGCCACTGTAGCTTTCCGTACTCTTTCCTGGATGTTAGGCTTCGAGGTAAATTTTCTATCTAGGACCAGACCTAGATATTAACCTGATTACACAGTTTCAGCCTAACACCGTTTAGTATAGGGCAATTCATAGGAGGTGTATTATGTCTCCGAGAGAAGAGTATAAGCTCTTTCTTGTTCGCGTTTATTCCCAGACTACATCCGTCACTTCATGATAATATCCTGGAGAGGGCGTGCTGTAACACTTCAGCCAATGTGTTTGGGTGCTTTCCTGAACAAATTAGGGCAATATCATCTTTCATGCACTTACGCGGAGGTGAGGTAGGTGGGTCGATGAGTGGTGACCACCATATCATCTGAACTCAATAAATATGGTAAAAAATATAAGCATTCAAATTATATTATATTATACCTATTACATAATTAAGGCTTCTGGCATCTCTCAAATAGGCGACTACCGTTCCTTTCCTTGTCAACAAGAAAAAGCTTATTAAGACTGAAACGCAATGGAAGCTTCCCCCCAGCTTCGGTTTTTTTAAATCAACATAGGTACATAAGGCTCTTCTAAAGTTTTGTATTCACTTTTGCTTAAATTACCCCCTTACTTAAAAAATGTGTCTAGCCTCATTTGAGTTTGATTTCTGCAAAATTCTTTAATTTTTCATGGCATATATTAACGACTTTCTTTGGAACATTAACTTTTAGAATAAAAATTGTTGAAATTTTTTTATCAAATTCCAAATAATCGAAGGTTCAATGCTTTAAAGGTAATTACAAGCAAAACGGAGTAAATACTTAATAAGCCAATACAGACTGCTTAAGAAATTTTAGAACTTCTCTCGTTTAAGGTTTTACACATAAAATTATTATCTCGTCAAAAATCAACCTCGTAACTTCAAATTATCTAAAGGTAAGCTAAAGATTTAGGATAAATTCACAATTCAGCGCCATATGGCCATAGCTTATTATGCTCAAATCTATGAGATTCTGATGAGATTTCCAGTTTGCAGTAATTAGGTATTTCCCTAATACATAGATGGGATTTTGCGAATATGTTATGTACTTGTTTTGCTGTTCTGGGCCAATGTGTGTCTACTGGAAACTACCACAAACTATAACGTTTTAATTGACCTTAAAATTATAAATTTATAAAAATTTTATTTTACACTGAAACGCAAGACTTGTCGCACCAGCGCAAGTTTTTAACGCGTAAATTGTTCTCTCAAATGAATTTACTTTTATTATCCAAAATAGAAAAAAAGCTCGGCATCTCAATTCAAATATGTAAGACTTAAGTTTGAATCTTAATCCCATGTTAATTAAAAAATCAAAATCTTCGATTCGGTCTTCAGATAAACTTTAATATTGGATTCGTCGCCAATCTGATTGGAATGAAGTTATCTTCGATAAACCAGATCATCATAGAAACGTATGTGGCAAATAATAGCCCTTCATCGAATAGTTTATATATTTACAGAAACGAAAAAGTGCTTTATTAATATTAAAACATAAAGTGAAAAACACTAACCTGAATCAGCATCTAAAAGTCTATCGATCGAAGAAGAAATTAGTATTTTTTAACAAAGAATTACTTTAAACTTAATATGTGTGAGTAAGTTAAGTAAAAATATAGAAAACGAGTTGGAAAAATAATGAAAAAACTCGAAAATATAAAAATCACAGATTCACAAAGCACCACTCATCAATTGTCAGAAAATCCCCATCAAGTCCATTGTAATCAGCTGATCTGACAGGTGTTGGTGTTATCAATCAATTTCTCAAGTTTTATACGGTATAACAGTTATACTTGTTTTAAACTTGACCGCGAAATAGGCTGCGTTTCAAAATTTACAAACACTTTCAGTGCACAACACAACATTTTAACAAATTAAATGAATTTTAACGATTTTTTGTACATTACCCACTTTTATTATCATTTTAGTATTTATTTGTAAAGTGAAATCTCGCAATCTTACCTACTTGTTGCTGCTTCCGTTTCCGCCCAAGAGCTACAGCAGACTGTTTAAGAAAACTAAGCGAACTTTCGTTCATTTTTGAATTAATAAATTTGGATAAACTTTACAGGCAAGCGGCATGCTGTTTATGCCTAATTAATTTTTCTGCGGCAAATTTGTGATAACAAAAGCACACATGCTCTGTTGATTCAATCGATTAATATTTTTTGAATAAACATTAGGGAAGATTGTTGGGACGTAAATGCGTGAACACATAACTGCAGTTATCATTTTGTCTATCTTAAGACAACCCGAAGTTTTATGTCCTAAATTGTTTGTATCAAAAAGGGGTAGGTACATATATATTTTTTCGATATAGCACTTATTTTTGCATCTGACCATATAATCATAATAGCGATTGCATTAAAAATAAGTTATGGACAAGACTTTTAGTGACTTTACTCCAAATATAGTTCCCTCAAAGTTTTGTAATTTTAGTCCAATTTCAAGTACTTACTATATCGTCTCCTTTGTGTGTTAAGCACGTAACTGGTTCCAGCTGTAGTCTCCCCGTACAAGGGCGTATAGAGTTTATCCCCGTCTCCGTGAGTTTTTAAAATAACATTAAAAAACCAAAACCGCTCCATCCCTGGGCTGTTGTCTAGCTCGCAGCAATGCAAAAACAAGACATTCAAGTTCACTATTCCCATTACGCTAATACCCTTCCAGTCAGAGCAGAACTTTCTTGATTAAAAATTGGGGGGTGGGGTTTGGGGGTGGGTTCCCGTGAGTTTTTTAAATAAAATAATGCACAAATGGTATGCCCCAATGGTATACTATTTATTCCATGTATCCGCCTTGAGGAAATTTCATTTCAAGTTCCATTTACTTATTTAAATGTAATAGAGAGCAAAAAAAAAGGGGCGTCGCAGTATAACAAATGGACATGCTCTACGCGTCCTGAAGAAAATCAATTAAAAAAGTTATATCAACATCTTTCTGTCCAACCCTGTAACGAGCAATACAAATATCATTTTCAGTATGCAATTTTAATATAATTTTGAAGTAAAACATTCCAGGTGAAAGAAAAACTATTCCTTACTGCAACCCTAAAACTGAAATTCGCGACAGCATCTAAAAACTAGACCATGAGGCAATGGCAGGACTCAGCCGTAAAGGGTAATTCGAATGTCGAAGGTAGTTCAAAAAGATTGCTTAAAGGAACGACAAAGTTTCCTTCTTCTGGAATGGTGCGGGGACGCATGTCAGGGGGGGTATTATTGATTGACTGTTCCATCGCTGTGAAAAGTATCAAAATATCTTCGAAAAGGAATTACTCCCTTGATTCCCTTGTTGTTGGAATCTCTTGAAGCCGAATATATTTTCCAGCATCTGTCATACCGCTGAGATCCCGAAAACCTATCCAGTTCTGAGTTCTTGTGGGGGGAAAAATCAAAAATAAGTTACGCAATCAACCTGCAAGGAGTATGGACTTGCGGTCACAACTTACGGAAGTGTGGAGTCAGTAGAACCTGCGGAGTGGGCAAAACTCGTTAAAGTAATGTCTGATCGGATTAAAGGATTAATTAGTATTATTACTTTATAGCTAAGATTTAATAAATCAACTAAAAACTCTTTGTTTTTGCAATTATTCACTCACATGAGTGGTGGGCGAACTTTACTCTGCCTGAGTAGTAGTTTTTTTTCATTTAAAATTATAAACAATGATTAAAAAAGCGCATGAAAAGATGCAAGTGTTCCCACCAACTGTGGGAATAGGTATGTTCCCTGATCAGAAATTGGGTTTCCGCTAATCCCGCATGTGCATGAACTTACCCACTTTGCGTTCCTTTGCTTTTCTTGGCAGGCAAAGTGGCGAAGAAAAGGTTGAGGTCATAGGCACCAACTTACCCAAGAAATTTTGCTGGTGCACATGCTTGCACGGCTTAACGCTGTTTAATGAAATGTCATTTCTAGCATCTTCTTCTCGTTTTAAATGAACTTGTAGAAAATTCGTTCCTTCGCTTTTACAGTTTTGAACAAATTTTTTCCTTCCGCTCAAGTAAGTTTTTACATCGAAATTGTTTGCACGAAAATCGAAGGAACAGACCTTTAGGACCGTACCTCAAGAGTGGTCAGAGTGAAATTTCCGAGAAATCGTTTTTTATTTTCTTTAAGTAAAATATTTGCGGAATACGCAAACAAAATTTGCAGAAATGACATAGTTATAGTGCTCGAAGTAGATCCTATAGAATGAGTCGAGGCTGGTAGAGCGAACTACAATCGCGTTTTTCTCTAAACTAATTTTCTTAAGCTCGCGGATCAGATATTTTTGAGACTGATTATGTATTTGAAAAATGCTTTAAATAAAAATTTCGTGTTCGCAGCGGCTATCGTTAAGCGTAGTTTTTATTCCAAAAATTTATATTTTTTTACGACATTGACATACGTAAAAAATTGAAAAAACAACTACGCTTAACGATAGTCACAATAATACTGAACGTAAGTATATTTCTAAAAAAAAATTAAGATTTAGCCATCTTGGACCGTTTCGGGAAGAGTCTTAAACAATCACTGATGAGGCAGCATGATTTTATCTTAATAAAAATGTCTGAAAATGTATTCAATAATTTCTATTTTCGTCCCAAACTCAGAACCTAAGATAAACTATAAAGAAATCCGCAAAAAAACACCTTTTTTGGAGCGTCAACCTGGTGGCCCCTTAAGCAACTATCATTAATAAAAAACAAACCAATTTATACTCTCCATTAATTCTATATAAATAATAAACGGTATCGTATTTTTTTCGTAGCATGAGAGGGGGAACTCTGACTTAGAGCTGATGCAATCTCATTTCAAGAACGCAACAATCTTTGTCCCAACGATCCTGGCTCCGAAAAATTTTGAAGTGTTTCTTTAAAAAAAACAGTTATTCCCTTAAAAGATTTAGTCAAGTAAAACCACTGAAATATATAATACTGGAGTGACTGGTGCCATGAAATTTCTTCAAGAAAATGGTAGCACTTTTCGCTAGTTGTCCCTTTCTGTGTAAGCATCTTTTTTTTCAATATGATGACTATATTCACAATCATTTTATATCTCTTTCTGGGTAAGCATTTTGCAGATTAGAATAACCTTTTTTTGTAATTTTTATATCAGTAATTCCAATGATTTTTACATTTTCCTTACAACAATATAAAAGATTAAAATTAAGTATGCAATTTCGTATATATATGGTTATTTTATTCTGTTCGCAACAGCTGCAAATTCACAGTGAACATTGGAAATTAAAAATGGTTTTCCTCCACTGAAAGTAAAATTGTACCCATATGAGATAGCATATACGTCACTCCATTTAATACATCTCAGTGAGTAAAACAAAGAATTACTTCGCAAAAATATATTTCCTTAAACCAATGTACAATTACACTATTTTAAAGGTTCCATATTTAACGTCTGTTCAATTACAAAAAAAAGTAACCAAACATAAGTAACAGAAAACGCTCAAACCTTTTTTTGCTGAAGGCTTAATAAATTAACAAACAAAATCTCATTCATTCTTTTAAAAGTAAAAAAAAAAATATGTACAAGGTTTCGTACTGTCAAGTAAGACTGAAGTTTTCAGCAGTCTCTAAATCACTTTTCGTTGAAACCGGAATATTATTACAAATTGCTTTATTTCGCAGATTTACGTCGTTAGTAAGGAGTAAGAGTTTGTTGGTTTTCTCTTTGATTTGCAGACAACAATTCAAAATGTTATCGTCAGCATTTTCAATTGAAATTAAATGACGGTTTGCTTGAAAAGCATTTTGTCCTATAAAGAGAATAAATTAGGGATTAATTATGGTATAATTGCAAAAATTATAAATGAGTAAACTATTGGAAAAGAATTTGCTTCAGAAATATTTTATTTTCCAAGGGCGAAGCATTTAATTTAAATGTTAAAAACTTTTCTGGATTTAACGTTACAGATAACTTATTGACTTAGAGAATTTCATAACGGGTACCTCTTAAGCATTGATCCTTTGATTCAAACTTTTCATTTAGATACTTTATAGCTCGCACCGCAAGCGTCGACACCGCCTGATTAGATCTCGTTTTAATCCTGTCCAGCTCTTGTAAAACGCTGTATGGCACAACAATTACAGAAGATTCTGTGTCTATAAGAATAAACTCATCACCTGCTTAACAGATAAAATTTACCATAATTACCACAAAACTTCAGTTTTCTCAAGTCGTCAACAAACGACAAATTTCTTAAAAATACATTCGTGTCCACTACAAAATAGTACTTATTTTCCTTAATAAAGCAAGTATTATCTTGTTCGGCCGAAATCTTTAGCAGATTATGATTTACGACACTGTAGAAATCTCCTAGAATACCTTCGTTCTCATCAGGTTTTTGACGAATCTCCGTAATCTTAAAAAAAAAAGCAATTCAGGTGGTTTTTTTTTATAAAAATAGTTTTGTTACCTTTTCATTGATTTGCTCGTCTATTTCTTCCCAATCCATAGGTGAGTTTTCTGAAAAAATTTTATTATTTCGTTCAGACAAAAAAATATTTATTAAACAAACCTTTAGAATCGTTCGTCGATATTTCGGAATTAATAGCATTTGCCGGACAAATGCTACTTTCCGAACCTTCAGTCATTTTACGTTGAGTTTCTAAATGCTTTCGCAAATTCTGTAAACGGTCGTTAGCTGATTTTGCTTTTATTCCTAGCAATTGCGCACCTCCAATTTGGGTTGGTGTAAATTTGCTAGAATTAGACACTTTAGAGCTATTAACCGGCTCCTTAGCAGCATTTTCCGTAACTTCAGCAATAGGCATAATAGAGAGAATTTTGCAAGAAGACGCATTTTTATCGGAAACGTTATTCGAACTGTTTTCAATCAATTCACTTCCTGCAGTCGCAATGTCGGCTATTTCCTTAACTCTTTTAGGGCTGGTTTTTGTTGCGGAATACTTAGAGAAATTGTCGGCAACCAACTTAGGTATTCTACAGAGAGCGTCAATTGCAAGTCGTGGAATTTTAGTAAAGACCGACGAACTTCCGCATTCCTGCGTTCTTTTTAAAGGACGATCTTTTTTCTTCGGTTCTACACATTCCGGATCTTTACTTTTAACGCGATCTTTTCTTAAAGCTATCGCAGTCCTTGGTGGCGATTTTGCATTTGCTACAAAATTATTATTACTAGTAACGTCAGTCTTTTTGTTGCATTTTGTAGGAGTGGGTGGTTTTGTCACAGGTTTATCAGCTTCCTTAACTAAATTTACATTTTTATTATGTTTTACGGTCGTTTCGACTATTTTTGCTTTCTGTTCCAAGAACAACTTTGTTTGAAGTTTGCTTAGCCGATCTTGTGCTGGATTTTTAGTTTTACTAATCCCTGAAAGGCTTTTGTTGACCAAATGTGTATAATAGTATAATATTATTATTACCTGAAGAAGCTTTTAATTTTACTAATTTGTTTGTGCAGGATTCTTTGCATTTTTTGAAATTTGCATTTGCAATATTTTTATTTATATTTTTCGGTGGCTCCCACGACGACTTTCCAGTCCTTTTATTGAAGTAGTATACCTTACCTGGGTGTTTGTTTGATTCTTTCTTTACCCAGTCCGAAGTTAACGAGTCCATACTTTAAAATTCCCGAGTTCCTTTTGCATTATAACTGTAAAATGTAATATTAATTTGATTTTGGGTCTTTTTGTTAATAATTTAGTATTTAGTGTGACATTGACAGTTCTACTGCCAAAGTCAAAAATCGTTTTAGAACAAAAGAAAAAATAGAAGTATTACCAAAGACAAAAACCGTTTTAGAACAAAAATATAAGTGCGACCTCTGCAATTTCAGAGTTTTATTCAGGTAGTCGATGTGTAAGGCTTAGTTCCGAAAGCAGAAAATTATTTTTATAAAATAAAATCATCCTTATAAAATTAAAGAAACTAGATTATAACACGTCGTATGTAATAAAATAATTATTAACGAGATATTTTCTTTTATTGGATAATTATTTTCCGATTATTAGCATGTCACTTTGACAACTGATATATAAAGGTGGTATATCGTAGCCGGTGGTGGTAGAAGTCTTGTACAAATTTTATGAAAATAAGTTCTTGCTAGAGGATATCTTGTGTATTTAATTACAAATATGTTAAAGGTTGGTTTTGAGATTATAAAAAGATATTGCTTCTCCTCCAGCATTTTCTATGCTGCTTAGAAATTTGCATAAATTATTTAGGCATGATAACCTTTGAACTTGCTTTACTTTGAGGTCTTATTTTCTTTTATTATTTAATACCTTAATTACTTATATTTCAATATGTTGAACATATCATTGTTTTAGAAATCTTTGATAAGTCCGTATATTTCGTTCATATGGGAAATTAGTGTAAACTCAAAAATCCATAGGATCAAAATGGTCACTTCGTCTAAATGTCAAATTTTCATATTGGAGCTGAGCTGTCTAATCAGTGAAAAAGTTTATTTCTTCAATTATGAAAAAGAATGACCATAAATCCTTTGGTGCATTGTTTGAGTTTTGTTGAGAGCGCTTGTTAATATTTTGAAGCACTCCCCATGTGGTAGCTGAAAATAGCACAAACCGACATGCACCAAGATATTTATTGTTACTAAGGGGGCTTGCGAATATGGAAAATATTGGTTTCAATGAGCTAATTATTATGCAGTTTTAAAATAAATCTAATGATCGTCAACTTCAACTTTATAGCATTTAGTTTTCGGTAATCATGGAAAAATAAAGTATATAGGTATATACTCTGTAAAATTTAGGGCTTGTGTAGATTCTTATATTACCATGTTATACTCCTTGTAGGAAGTCGTCCAGTTATTGGAGTGATTAAATTTAGCGATTATTTTGATTTCATTAAAGGATATTTGACTCCTAGCTTTTCAGATATCTACTATAGAACTAAAGAATATCCAAATACTCAGATAAGTTGAATCCGCAAATATTCAGTCAAATCCGTCTATTTGCTTATCGAGATTTTTAATTAATGTTAGTGTAATAATTGCAAAGACCTTTAAAAACAGTAAATATATAATAAAAATAATGCAAATTGTGAAATTAATTATTTCTCTTATAGTATATACTATACTACAAGCAAGAAGGATTATACTTTAAAGTGGATAATTATAGTTTCTTAATAATCTAGAAAAATGTTTAGAGCGATCCAAAAGCTGCTGTGCTATCCATTTTTATCATCATGTAATGCACGTATAGCATATGTTCTTGTGAAAAATTTAACAATCAAATCGATTATTCAATCATTTTTCCAAAATTGCTATAAAATACCTAAAAACCTCAGGGAGAATAACGTTGAAATGAACTTATTATTACGTAATATTTGAGTTACTAATGTTGTGTTTACAGCCATTAAAAAAATGTTATTTTACTCGGCTTAAAATATATATTTCATACCTGCGAAGTTATTAACGCGTGGTCCAAGGGCCTGTCCGAATACAATTCTTTAACTTTAACAATATTTCCTGTAAACTATTCACAACAATCTCAAATTTTTTCATTTGTAGTTCCAATTCTTAAAATATCTAGTTTATACACGAAAACTGTTCTACAAAAGCTTTGGACACAGAGTAAATATTCGCAGTAGTATGTTCCTCCAATTCTAGATCTTTTTGCGTAAGGGCTGGGCTTTGGCCACCCCATATCTCCTGCATAGACTAGTGTTCGCATTTCCCATTTTTATGGCATGAGTCCCCCTTAGTCTTACATGTCCTGTCACAAGACCAACAAAAAATTTCAGTTTGGCTTTGTTAAGCTTAATGATCTTTTCAGATTCATGTGTATTGAGAGTTCCCCAAAACGCCTTTGCATGGCTGGCGATATCGGATCCCTTCCATTTTTCTTTGTGCCCCCTTGTTACCCATTCCAGGGTTTCTTTTTTGTTTTCATGAATAGGTATGCTCAGGTTGAGCATTATTGGAGTGTCCTCGTTTGCGCCTCTCCGCGCAAGCTCATTTGCTTTTTCATTACCTGGGATGCCACAGTGCCCCGGCACGTATATTAGGGTGACATCGTTTTGCGTCCTTAGCTCCGTGAATGTCTGTTAACATTCGTCTAACGTTTTGAATTTTACCGTAGCGTTAGTTAAAGATTTGATGGACGCCTGGCTATCCGTGCATATTGCAATCCTAGAGGATCTTACTCCCCGTTCTATTAGCTGTTTAGCTCCTATCTCTATCGCTGCGATTTCACATTGAAGAACCGAGCAGGAGTCGTTTACCCCTCCCCATAAATCCAGGTTTAGTTCCTCACACGATATTCCAAACCATAGCCACTCTCGCTTTTTGAGCCGTCTGTGTAAATCGCTAATCATGGAAATCATGTTGATCCATTCACTTTTTTCCGGGAGTTTTGAATATTGCCTGCAAATTTGGGTTACCAGTTTTGAAGTCCCAGAAATCTTCTTCCTCAAACAGTCTCTTGGTCGTATTACCATTACATACTCGGTCGATGTTGGGTTTGCATTCCCCTTACCTTCCCATTGTTTAACATAGAATTCTAGTGGAGTAATATTTAGAATGACCTCCAAGGCCTTTGTCGGTTTTGACCGGGTAGCCCCTGTTATGCCTAGACAGAATACGTTGGGCCTGGTCCATAATCTTCTGGTTTCTGCCCACCTCCATCGCTTTCCACCAGACTATCGCTCCATGATTACACATGTGTATATCCATTTTATAATATAGAGTGATAGTCCCCATACCTTACCTATAGCATTTCTACACGTCCAGAAAGCTCTTACCGCTAAGTTTTTCTTCTCGTGTAGGTGCCTGGCCCAATTTAGTTTCCCGTCCATCAGAACACCCAGAAATTTGGCCTCATTCTTTAAGGTTAATCTCGTGTTTCTGATGTACTATCTTTCTTAATTTATGTCTTTAGGTGAAGCAAGTAAATATGTCAGGAAAATTATACCAATTCACATCTCTCTAATTAACCTTCGAAATCAGGCATTGACCAAAAAGCTAAGCTTGTTTGGTATCTGAAAATTTCAACTAGTCAGTAGTGTGTTGAGATAAAAAGTTAAATAGCAATATTTCAGCATATGATCATTTCTAATATTTCGTAGGGAAGGCGAACAATAATGAGTGGGAGTCAACATGAGATTACTTAGCCATAGCTTAGCTTTTCACTTATTTGTTGAAATATATTACAAATACAAATTACTTTAATAAAAACATTATTGTGCGGGCTCGTTCATCGAAATCTCTTTCACCCTTGATCAAAATTGGTATTACTTTTGCTGCAAGCATAAACAGTTCCCTTCTTTACATACAGTCAAATAGTGCATTAAGTACCAAAATTTACTTCTCAAAAAATAATTCTGTTTTTTTTAAATAATACTTGTTAGAGATTTCGGTACCTACCTATAGTTAGTTGTGCAAGTGTACTTTCCATGGATACATACTTTCTGCGCTGAAAGGAACTAGTACGTGTATTTTGATTAAAAAAGGTGTCAAAATGTAAAAACCGAATACATGAGCATTAAGGGATTATTCTGGTTTAGATGCTCGAAAAAAGTCTATTGTTATGAATTTGTTATGAAAAAACCAGGGGTTGACATAACGTTCACAAAAATTGGTCTTTCTTGGTTTTTTCTGATTTTGTTCGGAACAAAATCAAAAATTTTAAAAGTTTGGTTCAAGAAAAAACAAAACAAAATATACAGAAAACATGCACGAAATGTATGTACACTTGACCCGAGTGAATTTGCAAAAAAAAAAATTCAAAATAAACTTTTTAAAACTCGAGCGACGTAAGAAATATATAAAATAATAAATAATTTCTAAACACGATCAGCGTTTCTGATAAAGAAATAACTAATATAATAACTACTAGATCGGTGATTAAAAATTTGTCTGAATTAAAATCTAGTTTCCGGTTTCGTGCGAAAGCGTCCAGCAGCTAAACAAAAGCTTACTCCTTGGTGCTGTTGTTGAAGAAGAGCCAAAGGATCGTGTTGAGAAATTATCTTACATTTCTTACGTCGCTCGCGTTTTAAAAAGTTTATTTTGATTTTTTTTTGCACAAACGAAACAAAAAAGGAATTCTGGCTTTGCTCTCAAAAGAACAAAAAGAAATTTTGTTCTGTTCAGCTAGCTCTGTAAAGAACTTTATTAATAAACCGGAAGGGAAATCGTTCAGACCATAGTTGTTCCTTCCTGGGATTTTAAATTTAGTTGGAGTACTGCTTGGTTTTATTATGAAAGTAAGTTCGTAAAAAAACTGCCAGCTCGTTCAACAGGGACAACCGGTCAAACGGACAAAACTTTTCTGTAATTCTACATATGTATGTAAATTTCAGAGAAGTGAACATTTAAATTTAAAAAAATAATATGGTTGGAAGTAGCTCAATAGTAAATCAACGAATTTTAAATAAATTCTAGTCAACATACATAATTTATTCTTCCACTCTAATCAAATTTTGAATCCCGATCAATTCATTTCAAGTCTCAGTGGACTAACTACCACTACCATTAATTAAAAATACCTTTATTAAAACCATCAACCTTCTATTAGAGGAAGTAAAAATTACGCTAATAAATTTTAACATTGAAAAATCAAATTTTTTTTCTTTTGAGAACTAAATCGTTTTCAGATGAATAATAAAGTTCGTAGTAGAATTTTAATCTTTTAAGAACAAAAAAATTGGTTTATGAAAATTAAAGTTCTCTAAAGAACTTTTCCGAAGAACTAAAACTTTTTCGTTCAGAGTTTTTGTTCTGAACGATATTTTTCATTTTGGTTTACATCGGTTTCAACCCCTGGAAAAAACTATTATATATATTGATATAAGGTTTATTCAGCTCAATAAATACACTTTTGAAAAACATAAAAAATATCTGTATTTATAGTTTCTTATACTTTTTATATACATAAACAACGGGTGAACGGAACTCCTCAAAAAGTTGGTATGTCGCTGGCGGCCTTGATAACTTGATAACGGCTCATCTAAAACACAAAAACCAAAAATATTTAGTGGCTCTAGCGCATTTTTTTTTTTTTTTTTTTATATATGATGTTGCCAAAGCTCAGGGGATGCCCTATGATGCTAAAGCACAGCCTTGGCAGGAAAGGAATTAAGGATGAGGGAAATGGGTTAGGAGGTTGAGTGAAGGAGGTGTCGATGTACGCCCCGTTTGAAAGTTTCAGGCTCATAAGACGAGGGAAAAACAGAAGATGGTAAACTGTTCCACATTCGTGTTGTTCTGCTAAGAAAAGATTCCCGAAATTTGACGGTACGTCCAAATTTGACCCGGAGAGTAAAGGGGTGGGAGCGACTTGTAGATCTTGTATCGCGCGTTGTAATGAGTCTACAAGGAATCAGGCTAGCGATTTCGTTAGAACAATGGCCATGGAAATAGCGATAAAAGAGTGAGAGACAACCGACATTCCGTCGATGCTCAAGAGAGTCAAGGCCCTCAGAGATTGAGGAATCGCCAATAAGTTTAACAGCTTTACGCTGAACTTTGTCTAACGCGGACAATGCGGTGTGTCCTGCCCCTGCCCAAATATGGGAATTATATTCAAGTCTAGGCCTAATGTGGGACTTGTAGATCAACGCTAAGTCGGGTGGGGTGAAATATTTCTTACATCTCTGTAGAAAACCCAAACATTTCATCGCACTTTTAGCGATTGCAAATATATGATCAGTCCAGCTAAGATTGCTGGATATCTCAATACCCAAGATCTTTAGGGAGGGTGAATTGGGTATATTCACTCCATCGACTGAAATGGGTTGGGGGTGAACTGGGCGTTTTTTAAGGGACATTAAACAGCATTGAGTTTTGGATGCATTAAACGTAACACGATTTGCTCTGCCCCAAGCGAGGACCTTAGAAATGTCGTTGTTTAATGATCTAAACATGCGTTCCCGATTGACTTCTGTAGCATTTCCACGTGAATTCATTACAGAATCAAATGAGTACGCGAAATCAAGGGTGCTGTCGTCGGCAAAACTATGAATAGGATTGAGAGTAAGGGATAAGAGATCATTGATGAAAAGAAGAAATAAAGTTGGTGAAAGAACTGAACCCTGAGGTACACCGGCATTTATTTCGTGGGATGCAGATGTAACGCCGTCAATAACTACACGGATTGAACGGCCTGACAAAAAGCTCTCTATCCATTTAACGAGGGTAGGATGCAGACCAAATGTTTGAAGTTTGGCTAAAAGGGCAGCATGCCAGACTCTATCAAAAGCCTTTGAAATATCAAGAGCGACGATTTCGGACTCACCGAAATTATGGAGACAATGATTCCAACGCTCCGTTAGAGCCGTTAATAAGTCTCCGGTTGAGCGGCCAGCGCGGAAACCGTACTGGCAATCGTTGATAAGATGGTTATTTTCTAGATATGTCAACAACTGAGAGTTGATGAGTGATTCAAAAACTTTGGATATGATCGAGGTTAGTGCAATTGGTCTGTAGTTAGAGGGGTCGCATGCCTCTCCTTTTTTAAGTATCGGCTGGACATGAGCAAGTTTCCATACACTTGGAAATATTCCTGTTGAATATGACAGGTGAAAAAGTTTGCGCAGAGGTTTAGCCAAAGCAGAGGCGCAGCATTTTAAAACAAGGGGCGAGAAACCATCAGGCCCAGTAGCTTTGGACACGTCGAGTTTCGAAAGTACTCTAAAAACTTCCCGAGTGCGAAAGTGTAGCGGCTTTTGCCTACTAATGCACTGTGATAGAGATGGAAGTGGCTGCGATGATGGTGGCAAGTACGAGTTAGCAGCAAAATTAGCAGCAAACAGGTTGGCCTTGTCCAATGAGTCAGTAAAAACATTCCCATTATAAATGAGTGGTGGTGTTGACGAACAGGTGAAATTGTTCTTTACGGTTTTTACTAGAGACCAGAAGCCCTTACTACCCTTTTGAGTAGAAAATACCTTCCGTCTGATGCTCTGGTCGAAATTGAACTTAGCCCGGCTAATTGCTGAATTGCAAATATTCCGCGCATCTCTATAGATACGTCTCAATTCCTCTGAAGGGCACAATTTATATGCCTGGAAGGCTGTTTCCTTCTTTTTAATGGCTGCGAAACAGTCATTATTGAACCAATTGGTGTTAGTTGGTTTGATGTTCTTGAAGCTATGAGGAATAAAGCGATGCATTCCAAACCATAGGATGTTCAAGATATAATCGGTGCTTCTGTTAACGTCCTTCATAGAAAAGCAATCAGACCAGTCCAGCTCTCTGAGATATTTATTAAGTCCCGCCCAATCAGCATTTTTATAATGCCACACTAATCTTTTGGTGGAGTTTAGATTAGTGGTTGTCAGAGAGGAGATGGAGAATTGGGCGGAGATTAGACAATGGTCCGAATTACCCAAGGGAGACGTCACCGAAACAGAGTATTTTTCTGGATGCGATGTTAGAAATAGATCTAAAAGGTGCGCGTTGTGCCCCGAAGTATCAGGAACACGAGTCGGACACTCAACCAGTTGCTGTAAATTAAAAGACTCACTAAATAACTCGACGTGTCTTCCAGACGGGCTTGTGGTAGAAGAATGCCTGAGCCACTGTGTGTTGTGGACGTTGAAATCTCCAGCAAGAACGATTTCAGAAGAGGGGGATAATTCCAAAATCTTATCGATATCGGAAGACAGTTTATCGAAGGAGCACACAGTGTCAGTGTCAGACATATTCGGGCTGCGGTATAAAAAGCAGAAGTGAATAATGTGCCGATAGAGTTTAAATCTAATCCAGACATAATTAAATTCTGGATTAGTAGAAGAGAATTGAGGGAGATAGGAGAATGGCACATCATTTCTAATATAAACCGCGATTCCCCTCTGAGGAGAGAAGAGCGGCACTAAGTGATAACCAGGGATGTGATACTGATTAATATCAGAATCGGAAACAACCTTGGTTTCGCTTAGTGCAAAAACTGCCGGATTTTCCGCGATCAAGTGGCAGTAAACCGAAAAATGGTTACTTTTTAAGCCACGAATGTTGCAAAAATTAAATAAAAATTTTTGCATAGTCCCGGTCTTAATTTGCCCAAAACAAAACAAACGAAAACGTACACAAACACA
This sequence comes from Leptarthrus brevirostris, assembly GCA_964036015.1. Lineage (NCBI taxonomy): Eukaryota > Metazoa > Arthropoda > Insecta > Diptera > Asilidae > Leptarthrus > Leptarthrus brevirostris. The sequence continues at coordinate 148,159,523 of OZ038374.1, forward strand.
AGGACTGACGAACGGGATCCACAGATGCAAAGCAAAGCCGCCTCTGTGAAAACAAAGCCAGCAGCAGTGTTATGCCTGCTGTGCTGAACTTTGATCTCGACGAAGGCAGCTAAATGCTCAGCAGTGGAGACCCGTTAAACGCATTCAATGCAGCACGATTGTACTACATTGAATGTTGGATGGAAGCAAAAAAGATATAAATCGGAACGGACTCACCAGACTGTGCTTACAAATAGAGCATAAAAGCCCTTCACTCCGGCAAGATGGCACTAGCACTTTGATTTTTTAAAATTCGATTCGCTTTCGCAACCGCTTTAAAAATTTATTGGGGAGCAAGACACGGCGGCACGTCCGTCCCCGTCAGTAGTTCAGCTCAAACTGATTATGGAAATTAATATGTATTGATAAATAACAAAATGGCGTAACGAAAAAAACAAAAAAATGAGGCTTTTTTCAAGGTTTTTGGACCAAAATATAAAATAGTAAAAATCAAAATTTTGTTTTTGATTGAAATTTTGTAGAATGCGCTGAAGCTTCAGTGGTTCCGGAGAAATCACCGACGCCGACCGGAACAACACTCTAAAATGTTAACACAATACTTTTAGATATATATATACTTTCAAAAAATGTAAAATAAAAATCGATTTTTATAAACCAGAATGATCCCTTAAGTAGCACACATTTTTTTTAGTCTATAACAAAAAATGTTTATTGAAAATTAACAATTGAATTTGAATTTGTGAAAAAAAAATGAAAATCAGAACATTTTTGATTTCATGCTTCATGCTTATTGGTTGATAATAGCGAAACTAATGGACCTGGCGCGCGTTTAAAAACGAGACTATAGTTAACCCTACGAGGAAGAAACTAAAAGGAGAGGTCCATGAGCTTAGATTGCGTGGTATTTTTAAAGTGGTGTGGAATTTACACGCACACTACAATAAACGTGCATTGCAGGCGTCTAGAATAAAATTTTTATCGGAGGAGGGTTTGGCGCGTATTTTAAAATAAAACAATTTGGTTTAAAATGCTAAATGTTATTCTGCAATGACGTACATATTATATTGTTATAATATGATTCCTCTGATTTTTTGATTTTTTGTTAAATTATTTGCAAAAATAAAATTTCAGGGTTACCTACCCCTATAGATAACCATTTGGTTAACCACGGCACTGTCCATTCCTACAGACAAAAAATATGGCCACCAAACTTTGTAAACAAATTGCACTAAGCACTTAATACAATTAAATATTTTTTATGTCCTCGAGAAATTTCATCACGAAACACTTTTAATTGTAAATAGAATTTGAAATTTTTCCACTAACCAAAATTTAATAATTTCATCAAACTACATCCAGATGCCAATTTTGACAATCAACCTACAAGTTTTCTATGCAGTTTTTGCCTCATTCACACACACGTACTTTACACATTCTGTCCTCTCCTTTTAGTTTCTTCCTCGTAGAGTTAACCACAGTTAACTATAGTTAATTCTTGGCGTTCAAAAACTTCGATGTTAACTACAACATAACCATGAGTATAACTATTTGTCGTTCAAAAACAGTCGCAGTTAACTACGCCGTAGTTATATTTTAACCATACTCCCTGGCTTACTTTGTTTTGAAAACTGATTATTGAGTTTAGATGTTATTTAAGAGTTAGGGAAAATACAGCACATATGAGTTTGATAAGGGGATACCGGGCTTAGTTTACTAGTGCTCGTTCAAAAACAATTCGTTGTTAAGCATAACTTCGTAGTTAAGTGACGTCAATTGGGCTCCTGAAGCGATTTTTTTTTGAAGATTATTATTATTTGTTTTTTCTTTGAAAACATCAATAAAGATTTGTTAACAATTCAAAAGTTTTTGTTACTTACTGCCCCACAATTTTGCTTATATGGTCAAGTTTTCATATTTTTCGAAAAACACATCTGAAAAACATATAAATTTACTTGAAAAGATTTTTAATAACAAAGAGTTCCTTTCAGATACTTCTTTTGTGATTTCTAACCTTTCCAAATAAAGTTTTTCCAACAACCAAAAATTACACCAAAACACGTTTTTGTTTGAGAACGGAATATGCAATGGCTGACCGTTATGTAAAATTGTATTCTTTGAATTGTTAATAGTGCTAACTTTTGTAAATGGTCTAATAGAGGAGTATTAATTAAAGAAAAATTTTAATAAAAAAAATGTATAGGACGTTTTTAAAACTGACTAAAAGGTATACAATAATTTCTCCTAGCCCTAAACAGATACTCCTGAAAATTTGTGATTGTGCATTTTTAGAGCATGCAATAGATAATGGATGCGTAAATAGTACGCCTAAGTTACACTGCTAATGATACGAACTTCTGTGTGAATTTTTCCCATTGATCCAAATACGTCTACAAAGTGGCTAAATACATCAGATTTGACAAAGCGCAATACCGATATAAATTGCAAATATATTTTTGTTAAGTGCCGATTTACTCACTAATAGCCACACTTTTTTTACTCTTCAACTTGATAGTTGCAGTATAACTCACTTGAACAAAAATTAGGAAAAGGACAACCACAGTTTCGGTTAACGATTCCATGCTTCAGTACTTTGAAATACTACCAATGTGTCTATATTTATGAGGAGATATTACTAAATTAATCCAATTCAGTAGACGCCCTATGCCCAACAAGAGATTAAGAAACCAGAGAGAGAATCAAATTCCATGCGGACGTTTATATTTGCCAATTAGTTAAATGATTATCTATTTTCAACCAACGATTTGCAATTTTATGTACGCATGAATGTCCTCAACAGTCAAACTACAATTTATAACTTAAATTCATCTTCATGGTACGTAACAGTAATTTAATTAAGAACAAATTATTTACCTTGGAGAAACATATAAAAACAAAGCTCTTTGCGGAGCGTTTTAATGTGTTATCAGTGATTAATGATAAAATTTAGTTTTTTCTGCATTGCTTTCCATCATGGCGTTCCTTTATCTTGCTTGTGATTAATAGCCGCACAAGAACTTGTGAAAAGTGTTGAATGAGGTGGTTTGACTCAACAATACGAAGGATTTGCATTTTGTGAATTGATTATTTTATCAAAATCACAGATTCAATCTATGACGCAAGTGGACAATATTTGCAAGACAAATTATGTAGATAGCATTTGCGGGTTTCTTTTATCAGCGCTTATCTTATATTTTGAATTTATCTTTTCATTATTTACTATAGAAAAGACGAGAGCAATATATTTATAATTTTATATAAATATATAATCTGTTAATTTGATTAAATAAATAAATTATTACGTTCTTAATTTCATATAAGTTTTTTTTTGGAAAGGGACCCCACCGCTCGATGGGCCATTGTTAGATAAGATGTGAAAATTTTTTACTTAGATTTAGGTTTCATTATTAAAAAATTATTTCTAATGGCTCTTCTGCTTGAAACACCCTGGAGGATTCCCAAATAGGTTGTCAATATATTGCTTGGACTCGCCCGGATTCTAATAAAAAGCCTAAAGGAATATGCAGTTATGCCGTATAATTATTTGCATTTTTCCCTTTGCAACAACGAAATCACAAATAATATTTAGCATAGTATATTTTAATACTTCTCGTAACACAGTTTATGTTCAATTGAAAAGTTTACAAATTACAGCTATAGTATAGGATTCTGTAGAAATCACTTGAACATGTAATGAAGAGAATATCCCGTTAAATATAACATCTCAGTTTTACAGTGGATCCGATTTTTATTATCATTTATAATTTGAACGAAAATTTTATTCTTAGCGACCACGTTGTTGTTGGGTTGCTTTGGTTTTACTTTGCCGCCTTTTCCTTCTTCCTTTTAACGTACTGGAAGCTATGTAAAATTTCTTTTTTTCCAGATTCCTTGTCAGGCATGATCAACTGACTTCCACTATCTCAAGCATTAAAATTATTAAAGAACAAAATTTCATGGTGAGATAAACTAGTGCAGCCCAGAGAAGTAGTCACATAGTACTTTAGAAGTTTTGCATCGAATCTGCGTTAAATCTGTAAGGCCACAAGAGGGATTCAACACAAAGCAGAATACATTGAATTTTTCCGATACATCACTCTTCATCTGGCTTGATAACCGGTGTTTTATATCTAGCAGATAGTATATCAGGATATGTTCGCGCGAATGCAATGAGTTTACCCAGAGCTTCAAGTAATCAAAACCCGGTACCAATGATAACAGGTGGTTCTAGTAGCAAAGGCAAACCGAAGTATTTACAATTAAGTGGAGGAAATCCATTGGCGTCTGTAAATTCCTCAAATCCAGGTAGTGAACACCTAAAAAACGCTGAGTGGTATTGGGGGAATATAACACGTGACGAAGTTAAAGAAAAGCTTGCTGGATGTCCTGATGGAAGCTATTTGGTTCGAGATGCGTCCTCCAAGAGCGGCGAGTATACATTAACTCTCATCAAGGACGGAACAGAAAAGTTAATTAAAATTTGTCATGAAAATGGAAAATACGGGTTTGTGAAACCATACCAGTTCAACTCTGTAATAGAGCTAGTCACCTGCTATAAACAGCACTCATTAAGAGAGTACAATGTGCAATTGGATATTACACTTTCGAATCCGATTTGCCACAACACTGATGACGATGATGTGAGTGGTGGAGTAGCTAGCTTTACCACTGGTAGTAGTCACACTGTCGACCTGCATAAACTTGTAAAACTATTTTTGCATTTAAATAAAACTTTATCACTAAGAAAGCAGTATCTACAACATAAAAAAGAGCAGCATGAGCAGGTGGAAAACGAATTGAATCTCAAAAAGTCTGCACACGATGCTCTTAACAAAGCTATTAAAATGTTTGAGGATCAAATAAAATTATTAGAAAAGTTTCGCGGGGAGGCTCTACCTCATGAAATTGAACAAATCGAAATGAATGGTGACATTCTCCGTACTCGTCTCAAGCAACTCAAAGAAAGTAGTGATCAACTGGAACTTTACCTCAAACAAAAGAAAGGAGTTTATCACTCCATCGAACGTGATATTAACGCTGTGATGCCTGAAGTAAGGAATCTGTCGTGGAAAAAGGAAAAGGTGCAGGATCGATTGGTACATTGTGGACTTAAAGAAGATGAAATTAAGCAACTCATTGAAATTGGTTACGATGCATGGAAGGAAAAATATCAAACTGAGTTGGAATTGCCACATAACGATGAATCCACTTGGCTACTAATGGATTGTACACGTGTACAAGCTAAAAATCTGTTAACAGGGACACCTTCCGGAACATTTCTTATTCGGCCAAGCTCAGCCGGACAGTATGCACTGTCAATTATATGTAAGAATTCTATAAACCACTGCATAATTCAACAAACAGAACGAGGGTTTGGATTTGCCGAACCATACAACATTTATCCTTCTCTGAAAGATCTAGTTTTACATTATGTCAACAATTCTTTAGAGGAACACAATGACACTTTAACGACTACTCTCAAGTATCCTGTTTTTCATATTAAAAATATGCAGCAACATCAACAGCGTCAACTTCCTACAGATAATTGTGATAGTTCTAAGATGATCACTAATAGTTAAACTTGGTGCAATTTAAACCTAAAATGAGTCTAAACTCTATAACCAGAGGATATAACAAATATTTTTGAGGAAAATGATATATACAGAGTTTATATACATATATATATGTTTTTTGTTTGTAATGTTATTTCATAAGTGTATGTGTAACTATTAAAAAAATATGTAAAGGATGTCTCGAAAGGTACTAAAATGCATAACTATATATATATTATAAGAAAGCGTAAATATTTGTGTATTTTTACTGTCTACAAGTTTAATCTTCAGTTTTATTATTTTGTTGATTTTAAAAAAATTCCATTTCTTAACACCTTTTCGTTAAGTTTTAAAGCAACTGACCCGGAAAGGATAAGGTAAAGCAATGATTACTTCAGTGCTTACAATTCACATAGGAACCTGTCAGCCTAATTACTCTTATAATCGTTTGGGCAATTAAAGTCTTCATGGCTAATTAGTGGAAATATATTTCACAAGTACTTTTCTCCTTGACAAAAACTTCTCATTTTCTCTATATCTAGTGAAATAGAAATGTAGATAAAAAAAGTGCAAAATTTAAATCTATTTAAACACAAGAAACTGAAAGAATTTTGTCGTCAGATTAAACATATTCTAAAGCTTAACATAACTTCTATTTTATATGATTTCTTTTTGGGCTAGATTGGTATCTCCTTTTTGATGACAAAAGCCTGTACTTTAGAGGGGCTCTTTATACTTATAGCGTTTTAGAGTTGATTTATTTGAGAGATTTCTTGTGTCTCACAATAATAACAAATACCATACTGAACAAAAGCATAATTAAAAAGAAAAATAATTAAAATTGGTGCAAAACCCATTTGCTTCGTTTCCTAATAAAATCGAACTGCCGAGTTCTTGGATATGACAGAACAAAAGCAAAAGTTGAAAAGAACTTCAGAAATATGTAGTGCATGAAAGCTATTTGTTTCACAATGAAAGCAAGAGAGCACCGAGGCCTTTTGAACAATTTGCTTGAAAGTACTTCAAACTCCAGATGGTAAACATTCCCTATGTGGGTTAGTTAACTCATCAATAACGGAAAAGTGAAAAACAATGTGAAACGCATTGCAGAACCAAAGTTTACGTGTTTCAGAATTTTTGTTCAAACTTTAGCATTTTTTTTTGGTAATCACAATAAATTAATTTTTATAACTTATAAACGTTTTTGGTAATTCGTTAGAATGTGTAAATTTATCCCTACACTTCTAATTTTTAATTAGAGTACATACATGTGGAATAGATTGCAGTTAAAATTGTTCTATTCATATCAAATCAATTGTAAATCATATCTTAGAAATTCAATTTATAATAATCTGTTTCTGCGTTGGTAATTGTAAGTACTACACTATCTTATCTTACTATCTAGTTCCCGTAACCCCTTGTGAGGCATGGGCAAGAGAACAACTTCACCCGATTCGAGACAACGGTTGCAAATGAACCTACAATTTAAAGTGGATTCCGAACCACTGACATTTTTACTGCAACCCCCCATGGCCTTTTTATCGTTATCACACGTTATAACTTACTCCACCGATGATATCTTAGAAGTACTGGTTAGGATCTTCTTTTTTGACTAATATCAGCCTAACTAATTGTCACAGATATTTATGAGATGAGTAAGATATACAGTGTTAACAATCTTTCACAGCTGACATGTAATAATTCTTAGATTGCGTGTTTTCTATAATATTTTGGACGTATTTTCCTATGAATCCACAAAAAGCCATTGGTGTCCCCAATTATTACGGGTCTGTGCTGTGAAATATAGCGATATGTATAGTAGAACTGAAAAAAAATTACACAATGTCTACCCCCACGTAATAAAATGTTACGAGTTCGTAGAAAAGCCAATGCTAATTAGGAAGGAAATCATATTCAAATGGAGTTTGCCTAGACAGTCCGGTTGTATTCAATTATTACTGGAATGTCTTGCCTAGGGAAAAAGCTCTACAGCTAAGTGGGTATTTCCAAGGAGACAGTGTAATGATTTGGGGAACTTTTCCGATAAAGAGCACCAAAATAAAGTTATCCTTTACTCCCGTAAATTTATGAATGCGAATATGTACACAGTAATGCCAGATGAGGTGTTTATTATGTCCTTAATTAAGATACCCCAAATTTATAAATCCAATTATGCAGGTTAGAGTGCGCTAAAGACGTGATTATATTGAGAGCTTCCTTTGCATGTAGCGCGGCGCTGTGTCTACTTTATTCAGAGCACGTCGTGGTATGTAAGCTAGTACATGTGCGATGCCTGCTAGGTCTCCTTGCGAAGTTTTGGATTTACAATGTTTGGCCTTTTCTGTAACGAAATTTGCACGGCGGCTGCATGATTCAGCAACTCATTCTGTCCAGCTATATTTGGCAGCTGCTGTGCAAACCCCATTAAAAAAGACCATTTTATTTTCTATTTATTTAAGTTAATTTCATAAATTCTTAAAGTTAAAGTTACTTGAAAAAATCGCGTTACAATAGAACTAAAAAATGAATAAATAAATGAATAAATGAAGAGGTCCAAATTTTGAAACAAGGACTTGAAAATCAAAGCAATTTAAAGTTGACGATTTTGATTTATTTTAAAACATACCACTAAAGTATATTTCCATAATATTTAATCAGATAGGAAGATAATAAAAGGTAGGATTTTTGAAAGAGTTTTTTTCGCTGCGGGAAAAATGTGTCAATCCTTAATAAAGAGAAAAGCTTATTGGTTATTTGGGTTTAAATGAAAAATTACTGTTTCCAGGAAAATTCGAATAACGAGGGCAATATCAGGTGTGGGATTCGTTGTATTATCCGCAGCAAAAATGCAAATCTTCTGTTGTTTTCCATTTTAACTGGATGCGCCTATTAATGCAACGAATTTATCAGGTTAATTCATTTAAAACAACTTTCAGAGGTCATAGAAAGAGTAATTCGGGTCTAGGTTTAGTTTAATTTCTTATATTGTATTCATAACTTATTGAATCTTAGAAAAAATTAATATTATTCTTTTTTTCTTAAGAACGCAGTTACTTTGGTCACCGGAGGTGCATCAGGACTAGGCAAAGCTACTGTAGAACGCCTCGTACGGACAGGATCTAAAGTAGTATTGTGCGATTTAGGAACTTCAAAAGGAAATGAATTTGCTAAAGAGCTTGGAGATAATGTAGTCTTCGTTCCCGTGGACGTTACTTCAGAAAAGGATGTAGCGACTGCTGTTGAGACTACGAAAAATAAATTTGGTAGACTGGATATGACTGTGAATTGCGCTGGCACAGGCGTGGCATTTAAAACCTACAACTTTAATAAAAATTTGCCTCACAAGTTAGAAGACTTTACAAAAGTTATTATGGTAAATACTGTTGGTACATTCAATGTAATTCGCTTGACTGCTGGTCTGATTGGTGCCAATGAACCAAACGAAGATGGTCAACGTGGAGTTATTGTTAATACCGCTTCTGTTGCAGCATTTGACGGACAGATGGGACAAGCTGCCTATGCAGCATCAAAAGGAGCTGTTGTTGGGATGACTCTTCCCATAGCACGTGATTTGAGTTCTCAAGGAATAAGAGTAGTTACTATAGCACCAGGATTATTTGATACTCCTATGCTCAGACAACTACCAGAAAAGGTCAGATCATTCCTAGCTAAAACTATTCCATTTCCTCAACGTTTGGGAAAACCGGACGAATTTGCCCAGTTAGTTGAAGCGATTTATGAAAATCCTCTTCTAAACGGAGAGACTATTCGTTTAGACGGCGCTTTACGTATGATGCCATGAAATTGCAAAATGTTTAAATCGCCTTTTAAGCCAAAAGCTACACCATTGTCCGTTTTATTTGCCATATGTTGAATGTTTTTAATCTGAAAATATATTTTACTCTTTTCATAAAAAAGTATTTGATTGACAATATATTTGTTAAAAATTTATTCTAAATTAAGTGAACTAATTTGACTTTTAAGACTCGTAAAAAATAAAAACGCGTGTTCACTTTCATCAAGTTTTTTAAGTAGCGCAAGTTAAGTTAGTATTCCAAAATCGGACCGGATCCCCTACGAAGGACTTATTCACAAAGTGAAAATAAGCGGCATAAAAGTTTCAGAGTAATGCCATGAAGCAGTGACATCGAAACTACGTCTTTGCTGTTCGAATTTGGTAAGAGTTAATACCTTTTTTCTTATATTTAGAAATATGAAAGATTATTGCTGAATCTCACAGGAGATAACTACTGAATAAAATTTTAAAACGATTTCCTTTCTGAAGTCGAATTAACGCGTGATTTGCTTTTGGATCCTATGCGTTCCAAATTCAGACTACACCAACTTTCTTACATATACTGAATTTGTTTGTTTATCTTTAGTTCAAAAGCGATGGCAGATGGTGGAAAAAATGGAAAAAAGAAACAATTAATATAAAAACTCTGAAACATGGAAGGCAAAATCGTCCGTCTTTTCATTAGCTTAGATCTGGATGCATTCTACCTGGTTGACTGTAACAAGAATATTCTACTACGTCCGATAGACCTAAAACCTAAGCATAAACCAGTAGGAACACATCAAAGCTGTACTGATCACTTCGGTCTGTATTGCGGAACAAAAAGCTCGATAATTTTTATTCACTAAATTGCTATTTTCAAGAGTTATTTTTTTTATTGTTTTGGTTTGGTGATTATTTCCTAAATTAATCTAAAGCCTTCGAAACAAGTCCAAGTTCCAAATCCTACTTGTATCAAACCTAGAAAATATAGGGCCTATTCATAAATGCAGGTTTGCACTGCAGCTGCGTAATTCAGCAATACACTGTTCCGCTGAATTGTGCAGCTGATGCGAAAACCTGCGTTTATGAACAGGCCCACATCACCGTAAGGGGCCGAAAAACGTGAACTACTAATGTTATAACATCAGTCCATCTAAAAGAATCAAGAGACATCTGCAGGACGGGAAGAACGTCCAAGCAGGCCACAAAACCAGAAAAGGTACTTAAGGGGGATTTCTACTGTAATGGTCTGCTTTTGATACCTAACTTTTCGATTTTTTTCGGGGCAAAGTAAGATGGGTACTATCATGAAACTGTTTGCGTCTTTTTATGCGGGACATAAAGTACAGAAAGATAATTTTTTTGACAAGAATCTGTGCTTATACCATATTTTTTTGACAAGAATCTGTGCTTATACCATATACCATGGAGTAGCCGAGCAATTGGTTTTTGATCAGTCATATAAGTAGAACTTTCCTAAAATATGTACAAAAAAACAGAAGCATAAATGTCATTGTTCCTAAAGTATAAGAACATACCCTTACCAAAATACTGAGCTGAAAGCTTCTTAGCTCTTGGCAACATATTGGACAGGTAAGACAAAACTGAAACAAGCGTTAGAAGCCAGAAACTGGGTTTAAGCCAATACTCTAGCCTCAGCTTCACAAACAATCAGACCTGAAAAGGCTGAACGTTTTCGTTCGTAGTAAGCTGGGCTAAAATTGAAAGATAGAATTGACAATTCTGTTCGAAACTGTTCTTTAAAAAAAACAAATAGACCATTTCCGCTCGCCATAAACTACACGTCAAATTTAGTCCTTAAACCCCAAAAGGTAAATAATTCGTAACAAATAAAGTCTAGAACCGTTTTGAACCGATTCCTGGCGTTCGTACGCAGCGACCAATAATGAGTTTTATCTTCATATTAAATATTCGACAATTTAACTGGACATACGTAACATATTTTTTCTCCGACTATATCAAACCACTCTTAAAGGGACCTTTTGCGTTCGTCTTAATATTGGAATTAATTTTACCAATAGAGATACATTCAAAACCGATACGCACTTCGATTCGAAATATATATTGCAACAAACTGAAAGTTAAAGCTTGCGGTGCTTCAAAAAATCTTGAAATTAGTGTAGATTAAAAATCAATAAAGGTTTAAAAAAATCAGAAAAGATATTATCATCAGGATCAGTGTTGGATGTACATAAAATATCATATATTGTGTAATTAAAAAAGATGGTTATATACATTTTAGGTAAGTTTTTAGTATTTCATTCAAACTTTTCCTAATCAAGAAGTACAGAAAGAAGAAGTACAGAACCCCCCCCCCCCCCCCACTCCCCCTTATCCGTGCGTACGGGCCTGTATATAGGGCTAATACATGAATAAAAAAAAATTAGTGTTGTGTCTAGTTTAAAAAAAAATAATTTTATGAAATTGATCAGAAACTGATATCTATAAATTTGTAAAAATAATAATTTGTTCACTTTAGGAGTACTTTGAGAGGATCTAACAGGTTCCATATTTATTTAGAGGAAATGTTAACAACACTATTCACTCCACATTCGAATTCACTTAAAAAGAAACTTCACTGAATTCTTTGATATTCACTGAGAAATTTAAGTAACGTACCTATTATGCGTTAGAAACGAAAACACCACACATATTAATTAAAATAATTAACCGCCCGACTAACCGTTACAAATTCAGTCACGGTACTCCGCTGGGCAGCTTGGCCCCATTTCTTTAGATATCATCCCGAGAATCACTCGCGGACCGAACTGAACCGAACTAAAAACCGATAAAGAAAGCGATTCGGATCACTTGGGTGAATAGCTTTGGTTTTCTCCCCAAGAATTTATCTCTCAGGAGCCACCAGTTAGCGAAAACTATATCTCGGACCCGGCGGCGATCTGTGCCACATGGAAACTGGAAAGTAAACAGCAACTGATCGTCCTTAGACCAGGCTGCAGATATTTGTTTCATATAATCCCTTATCTAAGAGCTGGGGGTAGGGATCAGGATAGCTCCTCTTCGTTTAAAGGAGAAGTGGCAGAGCCACAAACCGTTAATGTTATATTTTTAGACATTTCTGTAGAAGTTTTTAGATTTGATTTGAATATTTTTCGAATATGAAATCTTTTAATGTTATACGAGATTTTTTCAGATTTAGAAATGGCTTTTTCTCAATTATTTTTTTATCCTATAGCTACTAGTAGTTTCTGTCGCACTTGAGGGACTTGTAAAAATCTCGAGAATATACTTTTTGTTAGGATATTTAATTTAACTTTGAAAATATTTCGGGAAATGGTTTCCGAACTATTACAGGACCTTACAGCATGTATCCTTCTTCATGTGGAGTTTAAATTTCAAATTTTGAGAAAAAAAATTTTTTTTAATTACTGTAAGAAACACCAGTCTTTTAGTTCTCTAGTGGGTTCCGTTTTGAAAAATGTAGATTTTAGAAAAACGCGTTTGAAATTTCAAGTAAGCGCAGTAGGAAGTGGATCACGTCAACTATTTTAAACTGTAACTTCCCTAATTTTTTGGATTTTTTTCAATTCACCTAGATGTATATAATCCCTTAGGTGGAGTAAGATATGTATATATAGGTCTGTAATAAGCTAAGCAGGGTAATAAATTCTTAGCCTCTACGTTAAAGTAATCCAAATTAAAAATTAAGGACCAAATTAATAGCGCTCAGTTTGCTCTTCAATCACCTTTAAATAAATATCTAAAGCTTATTATAGGATTTTCCGCTAAAATACTCAATAAAAATGCACAATTGCCCAAAATATAGTAACTGCCTGGAATAAAGAGCCAAAATTGGCAAGTAGCCCTGTTCATGTAGGGCCGTCCTAAAGAATATCCGGATGAACATATTCCCAAAAAGTTAAATTATCAAAAGTTGGCACTAATCCCAAACTTGTTGAATTCCTGTCCCTATGTGCAAGGTTGGAAGCAACAAATAGACATCCTTAAAATTCATAAAATCGTTAGCAGGAAGTTTTTATTGCAATTCTTCTGCTTGACATAATTCCTAATGTCGTTTATTTCCTTAATGACGTCGTGAGAGCTCAACTGAGAAAAACCGAACTACACCCTGCCTCTAAAAAGAGAATCATAATTTTTTTTTGTTTCAAGGAGCTTGTAAAAGCTTTCCTTTAATTGTTTTTGCTTCCTGCCTACGATTTTAAAAATGTCTTTTTTATTGCTAGAGAGCTTTAAGAATATGATAACGTCTTTAATTACCAAAATGAGATTGGCTTATATTTCCGGAATTAAAGATATTACGCTTCACCACGTTACAGATGTTATGAGCAACATATTCGTGTACCAACAGAAAACTCTTAAATGCACTCAGCTACATCCTAATGTTAAATGTACATTTATCCTTAAGGGAGAAAAGGGAAACGTTTGAAGTATGGTGGTTGCACTTTGGTGTCGTCTGGAGTGTAATTCGCAGGTATTTCGAATAAAGGTTATCCAAAAAAGAAAAGAATTCTTACTGCAGTACTGTTTGGCTCGTCCTTGCCTCAGGGAAAATCCTCTGTGTTTACTCTAGAAGAATCTTTTTCGGATTTTAAGGTGATGTGCATTACGTAACCCTTTAGGACTTTTATTCAGTGCACTTGTACATCTACTGCAATTGCGATTAAGTTGTAATGTCTAATGGCTTTGGTGGGTGCCCAATAGCACGAGTAACAAATCCTGACATGTAAATAACAAAAGGAAAACGAATGCTGTGGTTATAAGAATTTAAAGAGCTCTTCCGTGGGTTTTATATTGAGAGTTTTGTGTTATTTTCAGCTATGCTTGTGCAAACAAACTTAGCATTTCGCTAAGTCGTACAGAGGATGACAGATGTTATAATTTAACTGTTATACCAAAAGTGACCTATAAAAATGCCTGTTATACTATATATCAGTGCTTTTTGTGATGATACAACTCATCGTAGGGTTAAAGACAAGAGATAGCTTTTTGTCAGTTACAAATAAGATGTTGTTTTTTGCTAAAAACAGGTAAGACTAAAAGGCTATTGAGCGTTGCAGAGTATTATCGGTGGTTCGAAATCTACCCTAAATTATAGGTCTACTTGCAACCTTTATTACCCAGCTGATGGTTTCTCGCCCCTTGTTTTAAAATGCTGGGCCTCTGCCTTGGCTTAACCTCTGCGCAAACTTGTTCACCTGTCATATTCAACAGGAATGTTTCCAAGTGTATGGAAACTTGCTCATGTCCAGCCGATACTTAAAAAAGGAGAGGCATGCGACCCCTCTAACTACAAACCAATTGCACTAACCTCGATCATATTTAAAGTTTTTGAATCACTCATCAACTCTCAGTTGTTGAAATATCTAGAAAATAACGATCTTATCAACGGTTGCCAGTACGGTTTCGCGCTGGCCGCTTAACCGGAGACTTACTAACGGCTCTAACGGAGCGTTAGAATCATTGTTTTCATAATTTTGGTGAGTCCGAAATCGTCGCTCTTGATATTTCAAAGACTTTTGATAGAGTCTGGCATGCTGCCCTTTTAGCCAAACTTCAAACATTTGATCTGCACCCTACCCTCGTTAAATGGATAGAGAGTTTTTTGTCAGGCCGTTCAATCCGTGTAGTAATTGACGGAGTTACATCTGATTCCTACGAAATAAATGCCGGTGTACCTCAGGGTTCAGTTCTTTCACCAATCCTATTTCTTCTTTTTATTAAGGATCTCTTATCCCTTACTCTCAATCCTATTCATAGTTTCGCCGACGACAGCACCTTTGATTTCGCGTACTCATTTGATTCTGTAATAAATTCACGTGGAAATGCTACAGAAGTCAATCGGGAACGCATGTTTAGATCATTAAACAACTACATTTCTATGGTCCTCGCTTGGGGCAGAGCAAATCGTGTTACGTTTAATGCATCCGAAACTCAATGCTGCTTAATGTCCCTTAAAAACGCCCACTTCACCCCCAACCCATTTCAGTCGACGGAGTGAATATACCCAATTCGCCCTCCCTAAACATCTTGGGTATTGAGATATCCAGCAATCTTAGCTGGACTGATCATATATTTGCAATCGGTCGGTAAAAGTGCCATGAAATGTTTGGGTTTTCTACAGAGATGTGAGAAATATTTCACCCCACCTGACTTAGCACTGATCTACGAGTACAAGTCCCACATTAGGCCTAGACTTGAATATAATTCCCATATTTGGGCAGGGGCCGGACACACCGCATTGTCCGCGTGAGACAAAGTCCAGCGTAAGGCTATTAAACTTATTGGCAATTCCTCAATCTCTGAGGTCCTTGAATCTCTGGAGCATCGACGGAATGTCGGATGTCTCTCACTCTTCTATCGCTATTTCCATGGCCATTGTTCTAACGAAATTGCTAGCCTGATTCCTTGTTGACGCATGACAACGCACGATACAAGATCAACAAGTCACTCCCACCCCTATACTCTCCAAGTAAAATTTGGACGTACCGTCAAATTTCGGGAATCTTTTCTAAGCAGAACAATACGAATGTGAAACTGTTTACTATCTTCTGTTTTTCCCTCGTCTTATGAGCCTGAAACTTTCAAACGGCGCGTACATCGACTCCTCCTTCACTCAACCTCCTAACCCATTTCCCTCATCCTTAATTCTTTTCCTGCCAAGGTTGTGCTTTAGCATCATAGGGCATCCCCTGGGCTTTGGCAACATCATATATAAAAACAAATAGGGGCTTATAAAGTTAAAGGCATAGAAGTATTAAAAAAAGAGCCATACTGCTAATACTGACAACAGTCATAAACGTTCAATATGAAGAAAAATTACGTTAGTCTTTTAACCGCATCTATTACCGTTGAAAGAATTTGAGAAATATATTTGGGGGGGGGGGGGGGTGCTAGGAACATTTTGATTATGGTATGGGGCAGAGAATTGTTTTTTTTTTTTTTTATATATATGATGTTGCCAAAGCTCAGGGGATGCCCTATGATGCTAAAGCAAAGCCTTGGCAGGAAAGGAATTAAGGTTAGGGGAAATGGGTTAGGAGGTTGAGTGAAGGAGGTGTCGATGTACGCCTCGTTTGAAAGTTTCAGGCTCATGCTTTAAGGATAGAAAACAATTGTTTTTTATTTTATGTCCCATTAATTTTTCGACTATTCCAAAAAAATACCATTCCTCCTCCTTATCTCCGAAGTTTGTAAGCCACCAAATCTGAAATAATTTATACTAATAGAAGGCCTGATATATATTAAGGGGAAAATAAAACGAAGTTCCAGTCATTTACAGTTTTCGAAAAAAAATCAACAAATCCGTTAATTTTTTTATATGACAAGTAAACGGTTTAGGATAGTTCTTAGGCCACAAATACGATTTATGCTCCAGTGATGTGGACAAGACTAACGTGAAATTGATATTATTAAAATTATATCAATTGCAACTCAAGAAAGTCGTAGAAATTTAGTTTACCATTACCTTTCAGTGCAGGTGCATTTTAAATCTGATCTTTGAGTTTTAGTATTTTTAAAAGACATATGCCCATGCGCCTGTTTTACTATTTAACACTTTCAATTTTATTATTTACTTGCAAGCTATAATTGCGAGGCAATCGCTTCTTAAAGGAATAATGAATGACACACTGCGCTGGTTAGAAAATAATACTCTTTCCCTTTGTTATTAAACGTAAAGGGAGCTTGTCCATATATTCTGTAAATCAAGATCGACAGCTTTACCGACCCATAAACAATAGGATTACTTACGCTTTTCTGCTCTCTAATCGTTTGAGCGTGCTGCAGTTTTGTAGTAAACCATGGTACTTCATCTGCATCAGTTTTGTAGAAGTAATCAATAAAATTTTCTATTTATAAAGGAGGGAGAATGCACGTCTCACATTGGCTAATTTGCTTGGTATAAATAGCATCATCTCACAACCACCATAAAGTTAGCTTGAATGGCATAATAATGCAATATTTTTACATTTGTTCAAGAAAAAAATCCCTCGGGCAAAACTTGACCAAAATAATCTCGGTGGCCAGTTGTCACCATTTCATTATGATGTCCTTCCCTCATCTCCACTTTGCACTGCAAGGCACAAGTGGAACAGATTTCTCATGTTCGCCTTAGGGTTGCTTTCCATTTTCTTTCACTCGCTTGGTTTTCTTTTCCTATTAAAGAAGTCAGAGTAGCTTTCTTTACATTCATGTGTGAAGCACTTGTGAGCCACAACTTCCCATTTGTTTATGCGGTTTATTCAGGACTTTGTATATCAGCACTTATTAACACAAAGACTACGACAAATGTAAATAGTTGAGCTTGAAAGGAGCGAAATTAGGTTGATGTCAGTGTGGATTTCATGGACGCGACTTTCACTTTTAGGTAGGAAAAAAACACGACAGTTAATTCTACATGGTACTGGAAACAAGACGACGAGTCATCCTTACAAGCATAGGGTATTTATAACTCCGCTACATGTCCTTCAAGAAAACATGTTTGCATTTCCTTTGCCAATGGCTTCTGTGAGTTCTGATTGAGTTCACGATGAAGACATTAGGACGAGTTTACACCTGCTACGTAGGTACGTAAATATTGACAAGGCTAATCGAAAGTGAAAAATTGAGCAGGCTCATGGTATTACGTGCAAGCCACTAATGAACCTATTTATTGCTGGTATTATCTTAAATTATTTCTGGTAAACTTATGTAAATTTATCTGAAATGTGGGAACAATGTAATAGTAATAAGAAATGTACTTGCTGTTTGCAAGGGAGTTCCACCTGAAGTAAAACAGTTTTAATATAATTTAAATTTCAAAACGTTTTCATTTAGATATAAAAAATGTTGCAAATAACTATTATGGGACCTAAGTCTTTGATATCTGTAATGATGGGTTAGAAAATAATAAATAACTTTTTTTTTAAACATTTTCATGATTTGATTTTTTCGTTCTCCAAATATCGCGGAATTTGTATCACAACTTCTGAAATTAAACGCCTAAGACAATATTTTCAGTTTGTAGATTTCTCAATTTGGCCTGTGTAAAAAAATAAATTTGAGGGTATTTAACTAAAACTTGTTTAAATATGTTTGCTTTCATTTAACATTGTTTTAAAGAAGTTGCTAATAAAACCCAAGAAGCTCTCCTAAAGAGTTCAATTTTTGAGTTATGTATGTTTTGGTATGGTTATAACTTATAACTGTGCACGACTAGAAATATTATAGGGTCTTACATTGTCAAGACTTCAATAAGAAGTTCAAGGTAGTAATACCGGACAGGCTGTCCTGGTACTCTAGATTAGAGCAACTTGTGAGTACCGTTCCACTTCGCTCTAAAACGATAGAAGTGTACTGCCAGGAGCTGAAAGTTCACTCGTCATACATACTTCATAACGAGTATAGCATAATTCAAGCCGAGATCGTGACTATATGCAAGGTGGCCAAAAGGGCTCACGGTCTGCTACGGATAGGCACCTCGGTCAATGTCTACGTGAACAACCGGGCTTTAAAAGTTCTGGGATCCAAAGAATTTAAATCTAAAACGCTGCTAAAGTGCTACAGACTTGTACAAAATCTTAGTACGAAAAAAGCTCGTTCGCCAAAACAGTGACCGAAATGGAGGCTCAAGAGGCGGAGCAAATACTTCTTACAATACAAGTCGTTATCAAACAACTTAGTGACGACTTGCTAAACCGTGCGAAAAAAATATAGGAAGAGACTACTACGTGTAGAATCAAGAAGGTAATGTAGAAAACCTATAATCGAAAAAGATCTGACAGGTTACTGAACCTAACTAGCAATCAATGCAGAACTCTGGTAGGGTATGCATGTGCAATTGTAATGAGCTTGTAAAAACAACACACAAACTGCAATACATCTAGGAGAAGCTTTTAAGAGCAACATGAAAGGTATTCTGAAATTCGCAACGGAGACAGGTCCTCTAAGTTAAATAAAGGCGTCACTTCGACGATTTCTATACGAGATCCCTGCGAAATAGGACACCAAAAGTGGTAACGCTTTAGACTCGGTGTGGGTTATGCGTTATGTCCGTTATGTCCGGTTATGGGTTATGTCCGACTGTTACATTTGGCAGTAGTTTTCTATTCTCTGTTTTTGAATTTTATATATATTTTGTAGTAATCTATGTATTTGATGAATCTGTAATGAATAAATAAATATGCGATGATTGTAATAACCTAATCTAGATAGGATAGGTTTAACAATGAAGAAAATCGCATCTGCCACTCAATCTCACTTGTATAGTGGGAGGGGACCCTTTTTGGAGATAAGTTATATTATATGGTATTTGTAAAATACCATAGTATTATTAAATTTGAGAGTAGTAGTAGCCGTGGCGAATCTAATATTTTACCATGGGGGTTTGGATTTTTACATCTAAACTTATTATTAAGCCTGTGTGTGTCAGGCGTGGGTCAGTTAAGAATTAATATCGAATTATACTGTAAAAATGAACTGATAAATTATTTCATATAATTACGATAATTCTTTATTATGCAGAAAATATATTTCTTATAATGTGGGAATATTTACTCTTTGTAAAATAACTAAGAAATTTTATTCCTGAATCAAGTAAACTCTTTAACTGTACTGTCTACATTTGACTCCTACCAGCGCTCCAGTTCAGTATAGTAATTTTTACAGTAAGCTTTGGCGTAATTTTTCCTATTTGGGTCTTTCAGTGTCTAATTAGAGATAACTTTATAACGATTTCTGTAAACATTAAAAAGTTTATTCGAGGCTCAGGGAGGGCAATTTCACCCCTTGCCCCGCCTCCTTGAATCCGCGACTGTAGTGGAACCTATGAACAAATGATAGTGACTAGTTTTTTTTGGAATTTTTAAATTGCGCGCTTTGTATAGAATGAAAACGTATGGAGCGCGGTCAACAGGGCTCCGACTACTACTTTTCTTAAAAAAAGTATGCAAGAGCATCTCTCCGGCGAGAAGTTTAAATGCTGCTTTTGATGAAAAATTCAACGATATTCAATATTTCAATATTTTGAATAAGATACTTCCATCAATGACATCTTTTTCGAACATAAAGAAAAAGAAAAATTACGGTAGATTCGACACTAAGCAGTAGAGTATACGCCTTGCAATACAGTGCTATTATACTGTATGCGAATGCTTTCTCCGCGCTTTACCACGGGAACGGTTTAAAAAATGGATAGAACGTGTTTTGTTGAGAATTTAATAATCTACAATTTTTATAATACCACCATTGGCTTCTGAAGTATAGGAAGCGAGATATTCGCGAAAAGCCCTTTTCATGTCCGCACGATATTAATGGGGACTTTTTACAAATTTTTTAAAACACCATAACGAAGGTATATTTAAAAATTGAGCTAACCGCAAATTATTTCGAAGCTGAAATCAGATCTAAATAAATATATTATAGGTATCGGCTCATGAAAGACAGAATTGAAATCATTCCATAAAACCTGTAATTCATTTCGCGCCAATTAATGTGTAACAATAACGCCGGGAAGCACGATTGTTCCTTTTAAATAAATAAGTAAATATGAAATAAATCTGAGCCCCTTTCCAACAAAAACTCCCCAACACGTAAGCCTCTTGAATTCAATTATTTACTGCTGGATTCCCCGCGAAAACCCTTTTCACCCAAATGCAGTAAACTAAATTTTTTATAACTTTGTGGTGAGAAAAATTCGGGACTGTGGTGCTGCTGCTGGTGTTATACCACCGACCGGTTGAAAAGCCAGGAAGCCGGAACGAAACTCCAAGCGCCTGAACAAATGTCGAGCTTTAAGCAGCTTCTAGGTAGTGAGTTCAACATGTGTATACATACTATGGTATATTCAGTACATACTACATATAGGGCTACGAAAATATCCTTTGAACTGGAGATGTTTTTCTCTATTATAAGTATATACGTATGTGTGTACGTTCTTTCTTATAATTGCTTCTGATTATATCTATAAACGTACAAATTGTGGATGAAAGATCTACAAACGTTTGTAAGGTACAGATATATGAGATTCAGTCGACAAAGAAAATACTCCTGACCTATTTAGACGGCTTCCGGAGTGAGGTACGTGTGAAAGTGTGATCCATTAGCGCATATTTATCAACTTTTTGATTAAATTCTCTTTGCGACATTTTCAATTTTTCTACAGTAGTCTCTTTAAAATTTTGAAAATTTTTAAAAAGTTTTAGAAATGTTATTAAACCTAAACTGGTATTCGTTTGCACCCAACTGAAACTTAGTGAAATTGTTATATTTATTAATTGCTTGATCATTGGCTTTAACTATATATATATATGTAAGTGACAGTTTAAATGCATTTTTTTGAACGCTGGTAAGTTAGGTTAGGTTTTTCCCAAGGGAAGGCACATTTAGGTTATAATGATCCATTGTGATACCACATTGGTGCTCCCCTTGCCATTTATCATTAACAATCTTGATGAATGCTTGTTTAATTTCCAGCTTACATGTGGCTAGAGGCTTGCCAAGCTGATGAGTCTAGTAGAGTAGCGCCGATTTTTGGTAGCTCATCGGGTTCATGGAAAACATGAACTATTAATTTTCCTAGTACCAATTATGAATTTTGCTAATTTTGTTATTTCAAAATATTTTCATAAGCTGTAACAGAAGATAATATAATGGTTTTTTGCTATAAATTTATAGGTAAGTAAATTTGGAATTATGTATGGCAAGCTTGTAAGAGTCCTAAGGAGCCGTTCAAGTATTATGTAACGCAGTTTTTGAAGACCCCCCCCCCCTGTAATGCGTTACCCCGTCCATAAACGTTACGTAATACTCAGATGATTATTTTTACATAAAAAGGTCAATTTTGTTGCGCAAAATACCGGAATAAGAAGCAATGTAAATTAAACGAAATTTCAGCCCACTTTGGCCCTAATGTGTGGGCGTGAAATTCGTAAGTTCATTGCTTGTAGTTTAGGTGGTTTTGCTTGACCGCAATGGTCGGACTCTTAGAGTCCATACTATGGACTCGTGGTACACGGCTTATTGTGATTATTTGCCATATAAATACTTCTGTATACTCAGTGAGGCGTTAAGAATTAGGACTTTAACTTTTAACATAAATTTCATGTTACGTAACGCGTTGCTTAACGCCCCCCCCATACCCCTATAACGCACCGTAACGTTTCACAAGAATCTCTCCTCAGTTTTGTTGCTGCGTAGTAATGTTAGTTTAAGGAATCTTGGTGTACTCGAAATTAAATTATTTGTTCGCAAAGAAACCTGATTGTAGATACAGTATTTGGTCAGTGTAGTTATATCTCTAATCTACCGCAAGTTGATTACTATAATGTAAATATTGACTTATATCATAACTCTATTCTCTGCTATGTCATCCTTTGGGAATAGATAATATCCTTTGAAACCAAAATCACGTCGTTCTAGTTGTCAGAGTTATAAATGCATTTGACACCGTAAATTGTCGGACATTTTCTGCACTTTGAAGTGATAAGTGTCACACAAAACCAAGCTCATGAATATCCTACTTTACGA
Organism: Leptarthrus brevirostris; assembly: GCA_964036015.1. Classification (NCBI taxonomy): domain Eukaryota; kingdom Metazoa; phylum Arthropoda; class Insecta; order Diptera; family Asilidae; genus Leptarthrus; species Leptarthrus brevirostris. The sequence goes on from OZ038374.1 coordinate 148,182,356, forward strand.
GTATAATTAACGTGTGTGCAAGAAATTTTAATTATTCGAGTTCGGGGGCATCCTCATAAGCTGTTATCTCTCAATTCCAGGAAAATAATCTATTGCATACACGCAGGTGTTACTGCAGACATATCTAGGTCAAAAGCCCACTCACGTTGTAATGTTTCAATCTGTAGGAACGTCAGATATCAACCTGAAGCACACCATAACAGCATTTTTCAATGATCATCGTCACTTGAAAGTACCTGAAATGATGCAAATTTTCGAGTACGGTAAATCCATGCATTTGTAAGCAGACGTAGGCTTACACAGTCACTTATACTCATCTTCCGGGGATAGAGATAAACTCCACTCGAGCACACCTATTTAATACCATACAAGGACGAGATGATATATAATTAAAAGTCAGAACATTTATTTGGCGAATTCCTGTCGTCCATAAGGTTGTTCACAGTATCGGAAAATGGGCTTTGAAAGCTTCACTTGATGTGCATGGGCTTTGATTATAAAGTGATAAGGATGCAGGGTTAAAGCATGATTAACTGATGGAATAGTATGATTCCTCTTTAAGAACGAATAAAGCTACGAGATAACCAAAGTTGATCACAATCAGTTAATCAATTCTTCCACTAAGAATGCATTTTCGTGAGTTCGGGATATTCACCATGACGTGATTATGTTTGCTTTTCCTTTATTATTATTTTTATATAATAATTTTACCAATGAAATTAGTGAAATAAAATTCAAACGCTTTATTAATTCAAGTACGCAAAACATATTGTTACAAACCATTTAGTTAATTAAATGCATTCAGTGATCCAGTATTGCCACTTTTCTTTGCATATCTAACCCTATGCAGCATAATTAATGTTGATTTGCTAAAGTGGAAATTTTTCCTTTGAGTCTTTTCTTCATACATCACTTGACGAGCTCAAGAATTGAATGACAATCTCATATTCTAGTACATAAAGGAGAAAATGAAGTATTCTTGAAATTCATTCGCACTTGAAAAGTGGGACAAGTGGGGTAGATTCAACAATTGCACAGTGATATAATGGCGGAAGCGTCTTTACATTAAGTTTTTAGTAGCAAATCCCTTTATATAATGTTGAAAAGGAAACTACAGTAAACTTTAGTATAATGCGGTATTTATGCAACGATGTTTTGATATAACGCGGTGTACAAATTTCTATGAATCTATATGATTTTATTTTAGGGGTATTACTTTTTACCTCAAATGCATATATAGTATGTGGACCAATATTTGGTAATCGTCCTAAGTGGGTTTTTTGCGATTTTTAGTAAAACAAATTGTGGCCATGAATTTTCATTTTTAAACAAAAGATAATGAAATTGGGTGGGGGGGGGGGGGGCAAAGGCCACACAAAGGCCACGGTACAGCTAATATCTGCTATTTTAAGCAAAAATTCAACCAAATTTTAACAGAAAGAGTGAAAGAGATCAATAATTTAGGAGTCAGTTGGAATGTTTGCTTAAAATGGCAGGTTTTAGGGTATTAGCTGTACATTTAGTCATGTAACTTGAGAACGGTAAAAGATTTTTGTTCGCGTTAAGTTTCCTTTGAAAGAGAACTCGTCAGCTACTATTTTAAACCTAAAAAATAAAAACAATAGGGCAATTTTTCAAGATATCCTCTTAAAATAAGAAAATTATTTTTTTCCGAAAAATTAAGTTTGAAAATTAATTTTTTTAAAACTATTAATAGTAAACAAAAACTACACAGTCCTTAGCACAATTGTATTACCTGTCAACTGAAATATTAATAACGTCTCTAGCACTAAAACTTTGGAAGATATATGTTAAAATGTAAGACTGGTTTTTTTCATCGTTAAAAAATTTCCTCTAAAGCCTAAATAGCTGGAGGAGATAGACTCCCCTCCCATACAATTTTTTTTGTTTCTCACCTAGATCTACCAGATCCTTCATGTGTATAAGATATTAAATATGTTTAAAATAATTGTCCTTTAAACCAAATAAATAATAAATAAAAACCATTGAATCGATCTTCTCCTGATGTAAATTGACAGAATTTGAATTTGGTAGGTTTGAAATTTAGTGATGTTTTTTTTGTAGCGAGCGGTTTAAATAAACTAATTACCTAAAAAATTCAATATTCAAATTCATCGTAATGATTAAAGTTTGAAAAGATTGTGAGTCACTAAAGATTCTATTTTATGCCATAAAGAAGTAGTTGCGCGATGGTGCTTGTGGCCTCAATTTAGGTCGAGTTCTTTTACTGCTTGCTTTTTAGCAGAAAAAGTGTCAGCGAATGATGGTGATTTAATTAATTACACAAGAATTCATTAAATATTGCAATTTGTTCTGGCCCTTTAAGAACTGAACTCGAGAGTTGCAAATCATGATATTTAAAGGAACTAAATAAATTAAAAGGGAACTAAGAGGGACAAATTGTGGAGTACATCCGTGTCCCGTGTTTCGGTTTTATTTACATTTGCTCCCCTCATAAAAGGCCGAAAAGCTCATTTGAATTTAATTAAGAATTTGTAGTCGCGCGGAAGAGAGATATTAAACATTAAAAAGAAGCAATCGTGTAAAGAAAAGGAAAGTTAAATTAAATAATAAATTTAGAGATAGAAAATAGTATTAAAAGGCGTACGTACTGCTGTGGGCATGGAGATGGAATATAGTCACCAAATTTCGTTGAATAAAACTTACCAAAGAAGCAATTTTGTGCAGACAGAGAACCATAAACAGTTCCAAGCCTTCCAACAGAAGTTATAAATAATAAAGGATAATATAAATTTTAAAAGTATGTCAAGACAATATTAGGCAATCGTAGGTTTTTTTTTGATAACGCCTTTTGGGGCTTGGGGAGGAGGGAGAACAACTTCACCCGATTAGAGGCAACGGTTGCAAGTGGACCTACAGTTTAAAGTGGATTCCGAATCATTGACATATTCTCTGTAACCCCCATGATCTTTTTCTATCGCAATCTGTTTTCAGCAGAAAAGAGCCATGGGTCGCGGTCGGTGGGATTCCAACCTGGATACGTAGGCTTTTATCGCGCTCCACAGGAAACTTCTACTACGCCTCGAATACCTCAGACAGACTGATGATGACGACTACGATTGTGCTATGCAACGCGTGAATTTTATGTGATCATGGAGGTGGAGCGGGTAATGGCCTAGAATAAAATGAACATCTGGTCAGAAAGAAGCAGAATCACTCCCCATGGCAGGTGTAGGTTTGTTACTAATCAAGCTTAATCAAGCCAAAAATAATAATTAAAAAATTTAAAATAAATTGTTCAACACTCGAGCTACGTAAAACATATTTATAAAAATTTCTTAACTCGATCGGCGTTTCTGATTAAGAAAAATTAAATTCCTTTGGCTCTTCGTCCACAGCCGCAAAGGGTTAGCATTTCTTTAGCTGCTGTAAAAAAATATAGATATCTTTGTCCTGAATGAGTATGTCCCCTTAATTCTGCTACCGTTATTGCAGTCACACTGCATCTCAGAACTGCATACCAATGTCTACATAAGGGCGTCTAAATAAGTCCAAGATAACTATATCAGCTAGCAGAAAGATTGCTAAGAAACTGGCAGGAAAGACTCTTGCAACCGAACATCAGTTAAGTGACACCGACGAATCCCTACTTGATACGGAGGAAAAATAAAGCCATTGGCCGCAACGGTAAGGCCCCAGAGTTGGAATATTAGGGGGATTAATTAAGAAGGAGGCAAAAATCATTAGGCTTTCGTGCTTTCACCTGCAGCGACCACAACAATACGCTTTGAATTATGACCGAGCAATGTGCCGAATGTAGATCCCCTTTGCATCTAATGTTCGTCGATTTCGAGGAGGTGTTTGGCAGCGCTGATCGCGAATACATATGGGCAGCTTTACGTAGGAGGGGCATCTCTGAAAAAAGTACCACCATCATAAAGGAGTCAATCAGGAGCCCAATGTCACATCCTGCATTGTCGGAAACGTTCCAAGCGCTGAACGGAGTGAGACAAGGATGTATACTGTCGCCTTTGCTTTTCCTGATCGTCATTCGTGAGGTATTGTTCAGCGCCCTAGTTGAGCACTAATCGGGAGGGATCAGATGGACACGTTTTGAACTCCTTACGCACCTGGACTATGCCAATGATGGCGGTACTTTTTTCAGAGATTGCTGGGATATGTATGCTTCAATGACAATATCTCGAGACGCACAAAACTCCGGATATTGGAATCGAATGTAAAATATTTTCTGTTCTACGGCTGTTCAAAATGGAATAATATTTAAGCTGAGTGTTTAAGGTGCATCCCCGATCCGGAGATCATTATCAACGAAGACCTATAAAGACGGGATAGACATCAGTGTTCAAAGCCGAATGTGGCAATAAATACCCTATACACTAAGAAAACTGGAAAACAACATCGCTTAACATGCTCTAGATTTGAATCCGCACGGGTACCAAGAAACGCGCCGAATTGAACGCTCCGCAACATATGGAGAAGATCCGTAGAGAAAGAAGATACCCAAATCAAGAATTCAAGGGGTTAAAGGAACCAGAGAGATATGAGTACTTTTTTTTTTAACTTTTTATAACATTTTTCAAAAATAGTTTACATAGAGGTTGTGAATTTAAGTCACAATTGTTTCTTTCGCTGCTAGATTAACTTTACTATGTTTTAGCAACGACTTTTTTGTTTTTTTTTCGATAAGACAAATAACATAAGAGTTGGAAGAAAAAACAAAAAACTTCCTCTTTTTTTCTAAGCAGACTGACTTTAAATTTAAATGAATTTTGCGCGATGCCACATTCCTTCGCTTTCTCCCTAAGATCATTCATTCTTATTTCTTTTTAATATAAAATAATAAAAAAATATCACCAAGGAATTATCTTTTACCATGGAAATATTTTGTTGATAATGGCTGAAAAATTTAGTTGATGTTAGGTTCAAACCACAAGTGCCGGGGAGCAGTTACAAGCAGCGAATTAATCACTGTCCCCAATGCACAGGTTGAATTTAGATACATATTATGACTGCTTGGCTCACCTACAAGCTATTTATAATTGGCTGGTAAAGTGCTATGACAACGGATTATAAGACGATTCTGACGCGATTTCCAGATATTTGTGGACAAACACTACCTGCGACATAGTTTGTGTGTATTGATGATCGAAGGCATAATCGTTTTACTTTAAGTTTTCCACAGGAAGTATCGAGGTCTTCTGATAAAACACCAAGCTTCTGATATTATTAATAAAAGTAGCACAAAATAAATTGTTGACACTTTACTCTGCACGCATGGACAGATTTGTGTGGATACTTTAAGTACTATTTTTAGCTCAGGCTGCAGTGCTTAAAGAGCGACTTATATTTTGGTTCAATATCTTTAAGTAAATGAAAACAGTTGCAGATATTTACCTTGATTGTCCAGAGGATGTTTTCATTTAGAGATCCACTAATTATTGATTTGCCTACCCAATACTAAATGTTACAGGAAAAAATAAACAAAGTATAAATGTAAACTGAATCAATTCTAAAGAGCACATTAATAAAGTATTAAAAAAACTCATTCATCCAATTTGAAAATTTCACTTACAGTTATCGTAAAGTTAGATCTCTTAAATCCAAAGTAGGAACCCAAATAACATATTCCAATAAAGGTCTAACAAAAGAAACATATAAGCTTTTAAATTTTTGGAAATTCTTTAGCTCGACGTTCAGGAAGCCAAGACCAAGGTGGCTCTACCAACCATATATTTGTAGCGAGCAGTAAAAGTTAGACTGCGATTGATGAAGCCAACGAAGATATCATCAATAATTATACCAAGGTTTGTAACAGAAATTGACTGGCATAAAGTAAGATGTCTACGTTTGAAGAATTTAGAACTAAATGATTAATTTAACATCATTCCAAAAGTACCTCAATGTCAAAAAATAAAATTATAGCATCAAAAGAATCCGAAATCCGAGTAAAAATTATAAGGTCATAAGCGAAACCACAGCATAGAGCAAATATAAATAATGAAAAAAACGTCATTAATAAATAAAATTAAGAATAGTAAAGAAAAGAAGCAGTGATATTATCTGCTCCGGGAAAACGATGTGACTAGCTGACTCATCCCCACTATGATTTTAACTTCACTTCACCTTAAAAAGCCTTTGCCCTAGAAAATGAGTTGCACGCAATTTCATGACGGCCGGTCGGGGCCAAAGTAATTTCAAAACTTTAAACGCATTTTCCTCCAAACGATGTGCGTACAGTACTTCGATATGTAAAAATTCTTAGCAAAGCACAAACTCGGGCTTCAAATGTTCGGCAGAGATTCAGGTTTTTCGTGATATTAAGGACAAAGTTACGGCACTTCAAAACGAAAAAAACAAATTGAAAATATGTTAACCCTTTTTGAATTTCGCTACATTTGTAGAGTTTTTGGACTTTGGTAGCTGCGAGCTTCTACTTTAAGAATTTGACCGATTATTTTATTTCAAATAACTGGAAGAATGATACACTGCGGCCGCGTTTTTTGGTGGGGGTAGATTCAGCGTCCCGCAGTGCTCTCATAATAGGTTTTTTTTTTGAAAAAGTTTAAACACTAAAGATTTTCTTGAGTTTTCTATCTATTTTGCTATCTAGTCTAAGATATATGTAAGGTAGTATCAGTGCACATCCTAATTGTATGAGCATATCTGATTATAAGATACTGACAGAGGGCCAAAGCTTACGAAGCCGGAAGAATGACTTATCTACTAATTGTAAATTTTACATTCTCATAGCACTTCATGCTTTGGTTCAATATTATACACAGATTTTTTACTTTACTTTCAAGGGCTAGAGTTGAACCGTCTAGAACAACGCTGGAATTTTATTTGGGTGTGCTATTATAAACTAAAATCCATTGAATCTTACCAGGATTAAGCATCAAGCTGTTTATTTTGGACCATGTATTTAATCTGTCTAAATCGTCATTAATACGCGCAATGCATAAGCCATTAGGTCTGCTTAGATACAACTGAACATCATCCGCATATGAAAGAATTCAGACTAGTGGTTCTAGGCAGATCGTTGATAAACATACTTAACAACAATGGGACCTTTATTGATCCCTATACAACGCCGCATATAAGGGGGAGGGTAGAGTATACAGTTGCCTCACCTTTAACCGGCTGGCAACGACTCCTCATTTTTCGATAAAAGCGACTGCGGAAGTATCCACATTAAAGGAACTAAATAGAAAAACAATTTTATTGTGCTGTTCAAAATTTAAGAGAAGACGTGCAGTACCAGCATTGTTAGGTTGTTCATAACAAGAGTACCTTTGATATTTATTTACAAAGTTCCATCATAGGCTGATTACTAAACAATAGAAGCGAAAGCAAAAATGAAATTGGAAACGAAAACAGATAGAAAAAAGCAAGAATAAAAATAACAATAGACTAAAAATAATGATTAAAAATAAACTTATCAAAACGCTAACAAATTAAAATATAGAAACAAAAGAAAAGTATGTACACATCGTCGTTGACGATGATGCCAATAGCTCATTCAAACCATAGTTAGTGCGGTGAAACGGAGCCTGGAGAAAGTCACTATGTCTAAAGGAACGAATAGGAACACGGATGTTCAACTTAGACAACAGTTCAGGTGAGTCAACAAAACCCTGCAAGATATCAAATATAAAGGAAGTCCTAGATCTGTTGCGCCTATCCTCTAGCGAGTCGAAAGAGAGCAGCGCAAGTCTTTCTTTATAAGCGGGGAGAATCAAGGGGTTATTCCATGGAAGGCCACGCAATGCAATTTGCGGAGGTAAACCCCCCGGGCCCGGGCTTTTAAAAGCAGCCCCGTCATCTAAGTCATCAATAGAAAAATGTTTCCATTTTTATTATATATATAAAAAAAATTTTCACGATCGAAAAAGTGTAATATACTAGACAGATTTTAAATTGAAAGTCACTCATTCGATTGTATATGGGCCCGTAAACGCTTAGTCCCGGGTCCGAAATTCCTTTCGCGGGGGCTCGACCCCCCGGGCCCGAATTTTGTCTCTACGGGCCTGGGAATACGAGACATACATCCTTCTTGAATACGAGACAAACGTACATTTATCAACTTTCCAAGGCATATTGTTCGCAGTTCACCAATAATTAAAAGATTGAAGATCACAGTTAAGCGTAAAACAATCGTTGAAGTCAGAGACAACACGAAAAATTATATGCATATATCGGTGGACACTTTTAATATAGCCGACTCGCAACTGTGCTGACGACGAAAACCAGATTGCCAATTATTTTAGAGGTTGCCCATTTTTATATTATTTTGCAAAGAATTTAAGGGCAATTTGACAATTTGATTTACAACTTTCTCCACACATGACACTATCCTATAAGATAGGGGAATACATAGTCGTTTTAGACCTTATCATAGAGTATAATTGAAGACTTTTTAGAAAATTTTGCGAGGTCTTGAAATTAGCATATTTTCAACTGGGTTGCTTTGTAAAGTAAAAAAAAAATGTTTATTAAAAATTAAAATTCGACCGACGCGGTATTTCCTTGCTATTAAAAAAATCACAGCAGATATGGGTAAATTTATGAACAGAAAGGATCATAAATCCACCGTCTTGAAAGGGGCCCGACCCCACAGTACTTCCATATCCCAATCCCTAATTGCATTGGATATCCTGTAGGGCAATTACTTCATTTGCTTTAATTTCCTAAAGCCAGTAATAAATAAGTTCCTCTTGTTTGGGAAAGGAAACAATTACGGAAAATCTGCCTTGTAGTAATTAGCGAAAATAGAGTGCGGTGTCAGTAAATTATTGGTGTATTTATGCGCTTTTAATCGGAGCGTTAAATATTTGAAACGAACGTAAGTCTAAGGAAATTCGATCCGGAGTTTGTAGGAATTCCAAAATTTTATTAGTAATATCGAGCATTCCAGTCTGCAAAGTTGAACACCTCCAGTGCGGGCGATTTGGTTCCAACAGTTCCCACCTGTTTGAAAGGAAGCATCTTACTGCGGCTGGGACACGACGAACAGCCACAAGGAGTCTACAAAAATCCTGCAGTGTAAATGGAAAGAACTGAATCCTGTTCCAAGGCATCCGATAGCGCAACAGCAATCACTTTCGTCAGTTGGCCAGGAATTTAACAACATTAAACTAGGCTTAGTTTTCTTTTTGTGTGCCGGAAAAGCTTCTCAAAGGTCAGGCTTCCAGGATTTGCAGGGAACATCTCTCGTGAATGCAGAGGACTCTCAGAAGCAGGAGTATGTCTTCGGGTTATCCCTGTTGCACTAGTGGCCCAGTTCAATTGGCAGTGCTTGTGCTCTGCTGGTGTGCTTTAATTTTATGGCACATTTTCCTGGACTGCTTGCTAATGTCAACGCTGCTGGCTGTTCCCGTTCTTTACGTTCGAGTGAACCGTTTGCTCTCGAAATATTCGCGCGCAATCCACTGCTGAAGCTTTCGGATTTTCTTTGCTGAATTTCGCTATAGTTCTCAGGGGGTTTTCCAGTATTCTCGCTTTCCCGACAAGGCTAGTCGAAGCCCAACCGTCGTGATGCTAAAACCGTTGTATGCATTTAATTTTTTCATTTTATTTTTTACTTATACTTTAAACGGAACGTTAGAATTAATGAACGCATCAGTAATCTATGAGAGCTAATCGCCGAGCTTTACGATATTCGGCATCTTCTGGATCGGTTGTGCGGACCACATATACGCAGATTATCAGTTCTCTTTGAAGTTTTATTTTTAAATCACAGTTGACAATTTTGGTTTATTTTTGTTGTGGTCAGGGAGCCACTTGCACAGATATCACGATACTGTGAAAATGCGGAAGTTTTCGGCTTTCGAAAAATCCGACAAGCAAGCAGTTGCCCAATAAATAAAGCTATCGCGTCCGCTGCAAGCCGAAAGTTGTAAGAAGCAGTGTCCATGAGTGTGGTAAAATCGACTCAAAAGTTCTGAAAGGTCCGGGCTCGGTTCTCGGTGGTATATGATGAGGTGAATTGAAGCCGGCTAAAGTTTAATTCCGTGCAATTTCAAGCGATTCGTGTAATGATTACCAAAAAGTTTGAAAGAAAGTGAAGGAGTAGTGAGTCGTGAAAGGGTGCTTAATTGTGCTTCAAAGTCATGCTTTTGAATGGATTAGTTGCGGTTGCAGGGCAGGCTCTTTAGCGTTGACCTTTCCAGAAAAGGATACGGCCGAGACAACTGTGGCCAACACTAAAAAGGATAAAGCACAGAAAAGTTAGTATTTTTTTATTTCAAGTACGTCCGTTATAAATTTTTGTCTCGCGAAAAATTTGCCAGTCGATATTCGCCACTTTCCCTCTGAGCGGGGGGTTATCAGCGCCACCTTTAGCAACGTTCACAGTTTTTGGCGTCGTGCTTTTTCCCTTTTGTACTGTTCGAAACATTAACGCCTGATTTTTTTCTGCCTGATAAGGAGTTATTGGATCGCGATTGGAATCGATCCGTGCAGTTATAAATAAAACACAACCTTGTCTTCCGTTTTTGGAAGTTTCTTCGGCTCTTTCCTGCCTTTTCAAAATGTTCTCGGAGGTGTCATTTGAAATCATCACCTTGCCTGAGCAGACACCACGACATCTTTGTACCTGTTTAACTTTTATTTAACATTTTTTTCCGCATTTATTTACATTCATGCACTGCTGTATCGAATCAAAAACCACAATATTATAATAGTGCATTTTATTCACATGTAAGCGCATGCTTGAAGATGCTTCTGCCTTTTCGCAATATGTACTCGGAGGACTATTCTTCATGTAACCTTTTGCGGATATGGGCTTGCGCTCTTGGAAAATTTAAAATGAAATTTATTGAGGCTAAATCCCGAAACAGATACGTGTGCCCCTAGTTTATTCAACACAGATGTCAGAACTTGCAATTCATTCATTAAATTTATGAACAGCTGTTACACTTATCTGCAATGTGTTCCCGGTTCAAAAGTCAAATCTGACCCAGGATATTGCCTGAAATTTATCTGTGATAATATTGTACAACGGATTCAGGCGATTTCACAATTTATCAAAGTGGTTGAGATGTGAGAGGGTATCGTGCTTCGGATAAAATTGAATTTTCGTAGACCTGCACTGAATTTTAATTTAACTTCTCAAATATTTATTTTCCTTTTAATCAGACCTATACTTTTAGAAATAACTTGCTGCTTTAGGATTTTATTTTTTATTCTAAACTAAGGAAATTATTGTTCAAAAAAATCATATTTTGAAGATTTTTGAAGACATTGCTCGCCCTAAAAACTCTGATATTATGGTGGCTTTGCATTCAATATAGACATCTTGTAGTAGAGCCAAAATTTATAAGTGCTGGTAAATAGCAGATTTGTAAACGAAAAGATTAAAAAATCAAAATTTTTTCTTTCATCATTAGCGTTTCTCGACAGTTTTTCTAGGGTCGTAGAACATTTTTATCTATCCTTCGAGGTGCGTGCTACAGAAACATGAAAGAATACTCGGTAACTATAAAACTTATTTTTTGGTTATTCGTCAATAATATGTTTTAGAACTGTCGGTTTGTGTTGCTGTGCTAGTATTGGTGTTTTGTGACTTTCTGTAGTTAATATCTTGTTTCCGTGGCTATCGTATTCCTAAAAGTGAAATATTTTCCTGGTCATAAAGGTTTGAAGGAAAACTTTACCAAATCAATAGTTACGCCAATATTATCAATTTCCTCGTAGAATATTTAGTTTGAATTGCTAGTGTAAATTTTCTAACGGTTTAATTAATGCTAAATTACTAAATTAGGTCATGCGAAACTTCGAAATTTTTTTGAATTGAAACTGGCTTCGAAGTATTAGAGACTGGTGTGTGAGTAGTATTGTGGATATAAGCATAGAATTCTAAAGCTTTTATTACATGTGAAATATTTACCTCTTTCAAATTACACCCTTAAATTGTCAGTCAATATAGGTTTTTTTATGATGAAGCCGAAGCTCAAGGGATGCCCTATGATGCTTTGATGCTTGAAATAAAATGAATCAATGTAAGAGGAAAAGGGCAAATTCGACAGGACTGACCTAGCCAATATAATTGACACAACTGAGATATTTTACCTAAGGATACATTAGGAAAACATTGCAAAAATTAAAAAAAAATTCATAGGCTTTAACGGAACATAAGTTGCTATGTTAGGGGCTATTCCAGGATAACTACTTAAAAATATTGATATCTTTCTAGAATTTTGTTTAAAGATAATTGCCGCATCAAATGTTTTAAGATGTTGGGTACATATTTATTATTTATTTATTTATTGACAAATACGCACAATTCTTTTCCGACCGATGCTATGATTGGCCTCCACGTTGACAGGAATTAAAAAAACCAAATCATCTTTAACATAAATATAATTTTTCGTACCAGCAGTTATGGATTTTAAAAAATATTGAAAATTATAGGAAAGGAGGCGTTTTGAAAAAATTATACAATTTTCGTCAAAAAAGTGTCTTTTTTCTGCTTGGTAAATTTTCTAGTTTTGATCCAATCAACAAATCCACGGTTCATAGTACGACATAGCATGCAATTAAGATGCAAAAAATAAATTTGGATCAATGCGACAAATCGGTTTCCAATTACAGTGGCAGCGAATTTAAAAAAGGCAGTTTTGAGAAAAACACGTTTAAAGATTCCACTAGTGACTTTTTAGTATTACAAATTAATTTTTTATAGCCTGGTGACAGCTGCATTTTCAAAAATAAACAAAAATAAATTATAATACTTCGACCTCCTATTGTATACATATTTTTTTAAATTATCAAACTGGTATATAGCCACGTAAAACAAAAAAAATATATATATACATATATGTGTATTTTATAAGTGTGGTTTAGAGGTCTTCCGAGCCATTTGAATACAAAAGTCATGTTATTATCTTTTAAATTTCTCTTCAGATTTTGGCCAATTTTATTTCCATCAAATATTTTTTTTCTTACTTATGTTTTAACTTAAAACACTAACTTAATCGTTTATAATATGTAAACAGTTAGATTTAGCAAAAATTTTATCAGGACTCTTTATCGAAACCAAAATTATGATATGGCCATTTATTTAAAAAAAAAATTTAGACCACGTTTTTAAAACGGACTAAAAAGTATACAAAAATTTCTCCTAGCCGTATATGGATTCCTAATTTCATACAGACTGTCCTAAAAATTTGTGATCGCGAATTTTTAATAGCTATAAAAATACTTGTAAAATTTAAAATGAAAAACTTGGGGCGCATGCAAGAGATTACAGCTTTAATAATAATGTTTTTTTAGGTAATAAAGTGTGCTGATTCCAAAAATAGTATTGGTTTTTTTTATATCACATCATATTTTTTTTGATAATTTAAGAGACGATATTTTTATCGGATGGATTTTCCTAAAATTTGAATATTCTAGCTTACATCTATGGGCACTGTCATAGATTTTTTTCATATAGAATTCGAACTCGTTGGCAAAATTGATAAATATTATTAGATTTCAAGGGAACTTTCATTTTCAAAAAGTTCAGAAAATCCGATTATTTTTTTTACATAAGAGTGTTCCTTAACATCACAGAAATATTGTCCTAAAACCGTTTTAAGAAATTTATTTAGGAGAAAAGGTTATATTTATATTTGTAACAGTACTTATACGCGTTTTATATGTAAAAATTATGTTACAAAAACTTTTAACGCGATTTTACCAAAATCACGTTTTTTGAATTGGCTCCACACTTTTCTCGAAAACTACTACTTTTTATTTTTCAGAAAATGTTTATGAAATGATAAAAATATTAAAAATAAAATGTGTTTTAGGTTTAGTTATAAGTATTTCGTCTTATGAATAAAATCCGTACTCTATCTGTTACGGGAAGCCCAAAAACTGTGAAGCCGTTTAAAAAGTATCTTTCGGAAGACGCCCTTGCAGTGGTAAAAATGTACTAAAAATGCAAAAAGTTTTTTTTTATATTCTTAATCTGTTTTATAAAGAGGAGACGGAATTGGATCAATTCTTTGAGCCGCACGACCACCATGCCATGGGTTCCAGACGAGGTCTCCACGTGAGGTTTTATTAAGAAATTAAAATAATCCACTCCGTCTCTGGGCTGTTGTCTAGCTCGCAGCAATGCAAAAACAAGACTTTCAAGTTCCTCACTTCCCTGACCCTAATTCCCTTCCGGCCAAAACCAAGCTACCGCATCAAAGGGTTGTCCCCTAGGATTTGGCCACAATTTGAATTTAAAAAAAATATTTGGAGCAAACTTTTTATACAAGAAAGTATTTGTGAAAACATAAACTTAAAATTTTCCCCTGTTTTTTATGTTCCAAAATATGCAACTAAAAAAAATTAGTTTTTATTTGCGCAATAATTTACTTATTATTACTTTTCATTGTTGTGATTTTTCAAAATGTGTGTATTTGTTATTATTTATTGCTCTTTTTCCTATTTCTGTATGGGATCTGTAATCATAAAAACCACATTTATATGGCCGCACTTTAAGAAGGGTTGCTCATTCTAATAGGAAAATATAACACTTTGGTTTTTATGTACTTTCTTCTCGTTCCTTTAATAGATAGCGCCCTAATGTCTTTGTATATAAAAATATTAATTAAAACTAATTTAATAATTTAATCTTAAACATTTATTTTTAAACAATTTAATACTAGACGGCGTTGAACTTGACTCTAAGCACGATTCGGGTACTTTGAGACATCTGAAAAAAAAGAAAGAAATTATAACATTAGACGTGATTTGCCATACAATGTCCCTCGGGTGAGAAAAAAGAGTTGAAAATAAAAAAAATATATGGCACGGTTTTGAAAAAGGAATAGGAAAAAATGCGTTTTTAACGATTTAAGGAGGTAAGGGGGTAAAGGGCGATTTTTTGAATAGGAGAGAAGTTAATTACGTATTCGACAGATTTTTCTAAAGTTTGTTGAAAGGTTCAACTCGATAGCTCATTTTGCTTTCGCTGCAGAGTGTTTACCGCTGAATTTTTTTTTGTCTTACATTTTTTGTGAGAAAAAGAGTTATAACGACAAATTAAGCTTACGTTTCTTAAATTTGCTATTCCTGGACCATATTTTTCTAGAACGACTTTTAATCACCTTATCACCCTTTGAACCTTTTCGTTTCGGGTGATAATGGGGGTTTTTTTCGGTTTAATTTTCATAAAAAAATATTTCTACGATACACGCACGTTCGATGCCGTGGTAAAACTGACTAAATATTTGTGTAAAAATATAAATATAAATCGAAAAATATTTCCAATATCGATCTGAAATTTTAGAAGAATGTTATTTCAGTAATAAGGAATAGATTGTTTGAAGATAAAAAACTATTTTTTAGGAAAAACATTTTTTCAACAAAAAAGTCGGAATCGCCTTAAATTCTTTTAGATATTTTCGTGTGGGTTAATATAGAATAATATTTAATTTTTGCTGCAAACATTTTATCAGAAATTCTGCATTGCCTCATTATCGTTTTATAGCATGAAGTTAAGAGTGTCCACCTTCCAATTGCTCCTCTTAAGCAAACAATCGTAACCATTCCAGATTAAAAGATTTGCGATGTCATCTTTTGTTGCACTTTTTGCACAGTCGGTTTTCCGATATCTTAATTAAGTTTTTTCATTTATGTTTTTTTTTTAAGTTTGTTCTTGTTTATTGATGAATATTAATTAGTAAAGCATTCACCAATACCTTTTGCAGATATTTGGAAGAAAAATTACACATACTGTGACAATGTGGCGGCTGACATTTATTTCCTTGACACTTTGTATATACTGTGTCACTCACTCAAGACGAATCTAGTGTCATTTTATTAAAATCCATTCAGTTCTTTAGTCATTAAGTACACAGGAATGAAAAATCCCATAAAGTTTGATACGCGCGCGTTTAACAACACTCGCCTTTGCAGTCAGTAATAGATAAGCTGGCCATGAAACCATTCAGTTGCTTCAAATTTAAAAACAATGCAAATAAGCAAAACTCCAATTGTCAAAGTTGCTCTCACTTTTGACAACCATCAGCTGTTTTATTAAGTCTGTACCCTAACGAGCGCAAGTGAATGCTCACTAAACCGCCGCTCACCGCTCACCGCCGCTCTAATGCATGGCTCAAATGTTACTAATTTTTCCATTTGTTGAATGCATACGGATATGTATAAATAGAGGGACGGCGAACAAAGAAGTGTTATCCTTTATCTTTATACTCATTGACTGTTTTCAGAAAAATCTTTTTTTGTTTGTTTATATGTTTGTGGCTGTGCTCAATGTACAAAACATTTTTGGCTGATTTCGGCAAACATAATTATTCCTGATTCCAGCACGAAATTAACTTCGCGAAATTCAGTTAAGCTGTTTACAGCCCTTGATGTACTTGCCTTTTTTATCAATCAAATTACGATTATTCGCATTTATTTATTTTCACACTAAATTAACATTTACCGGTGGAGTGGGTGGAATGATTTTCTCCTGTATTTTTGGATATGTTTTTTGAATTTATTTTTATTAACTTTTATTATTATTATTTGGATTTTTATTTTGATTTTACACCAATTTTTTAAAGTTAATAAAAACCCATATTAAAAAATATAAAAAAAGTAGTCTTATCAATTTAACCGGCCCATTCTGAACATATAGTTACAAGGTGTTATTTAAGGCACAGTTTTTCAAAGAAACGAGTCTCTTTTGTGTTAATTTTGTTGGAGCCATTAATTTTTCCTCATTCCCTTTACTATAATTTCCCATGCTAACGCATAATAGGGTTGTCCCCTAGACTTTCCTACATCATAAAAAAACGTAATTTAATTTGTAAGGAATGAAATCTGTTTGTTGATCTAAAGTTTAAATAAATCCTTAAAATCGTTCGAAATTCTTCAAATTGGATGCTCATGTCAACTGGTATGTTCGCCTAAAACTAATCTATACAAACCCGTATGTGAAAGCTCACTATGGTTATAGTAAGTATATAAATCAGCGAATATTCAAAACCGTTATCTAACTTTTGCCCAATTCCTCCGGTGTTAGTGCGAATTAAATTGAAAATCGTCTCTGCATTACGGTTAAGCTCTTGCAAGTTCTTGAATTTAAATGGAATTCACAGACAAGGATAAGCATCCTTTCATAGACAGGATTTTATGTATAGGTTTGTGGTTCTTTGCGTCTGAACTGAATCCGAACCATGCCTGTTTTCCTTTCCTTAGCCATTCCCTTTGACATCAAATTCCATTTGTTGAAAGTTTTATCTTGGAATAAGACAGCAAGAAGTTGGTAGAAGGAATGGTCTTAAGTAACTCATTTGCAAAGATATATTGCATGGAGCACTAACTGAATTGAATTGAGTTTAGGTGGCTTACGAGCCTCAATGGCAAAGATCTGCAAAAACTATAAAATCGAATACATGCACAAGTAATTATCTGCAAGTAAATAAATTACGTAAGCTGTAAAAATATGTAAATTTGATTGTGGATTTGATAAGTAGTTTCAGATACATATGAGTTGTTTTATAACAATCTAACTTTAAACTTGGAATTGTATTTAAAATATTTATTGGCCCGGAAATCTTTGAAAACTAATGAATTTTAAAATGACAGAGGAGAAAAATTGTGAAACAGAACTTACGATCGTAATTCGTTTAATTGTGAAAGCTTAATTTTGGGTTTCGAGGATATTGCAATGATCTATCTGACTATTAGGATACTTCCCTTTTTAAGTCAATCCATGTTCTTAATCCAAACATGACCTCCAATCCCATTAAAGAAATGATCGATTAATTGGAAATTTTTTTTCAAAGCCTCCCAAAAAAAGGTCATTTTTGCGCCCACTTCGAGGTCTTAAAAATTTTGAATTGAGCTAGGGTCCAAGTGATAAGGTATTAATCACAAAAATATTAAAGTTTATCAATGAGCTGTGATACTGGTTTATTATTTTAATATTTTGAATAATTTTTTTATTGATTTTAAAAATTTATTTCAATGTTAAATTACCATTTTTAGATAAAGAGCGTCCTTAGAAGTAGTTTCACTTTGGCTCTTAATATCTCCGAAACAATGACAATTGAAATTTGTCCCCCAACGGGCGATTTTTGGGGCCGCTCTTTTTCTAAAATTTCAACAAATTATGAATAAAAGGATAATTTTTTTTTAAAGTGCAATAGTTTTCGAGTTAAAAACATATGTACCGTCATAGAAGATCTGCGCACGAACAAATGTCAAAGGATGTGACGTCAATTTGGCCAAAATAATAGTCATACTTTACTAAGAGAAGTTTAATAAAAATGTTGTTAAGTGAAATTTAAAAACAGTTAATTAACTACAAGACGTAGTGAAAACCTATACTAATTGAAAATATTTAAATTCACTCATTACTCATCAACAACTTGGCCAATTTTACAGTACGCAACATGGAATCATCCGAAATTATTGCACAGACCTTGATCCTCTAGACCGTCCTTATATGTTTATTTAAGAAATCGAAATTTCTTTTTATCACTTTCAAAGCATTAGGGAGCAAAGAGAAGCGGCACAAAACTGAGGTTAAGAACAGTTTTCGGGAACGAAAAAAGGGAGTTGTTGTTGAAAATAGTTTATAAAAATTAAATTATTTGAGGAATTATTAAGAAAGTTAATAGGGTTCCATTTTGATAGTTAACCAATCGGTACAGCGAAGAATCACCAAAATAGGTAAACAATTGCGGCCTACAAAGTGTCCTCATTCATATAGAGCAACGGACGGAGACGGATGATATTTTTCAGAGACAATTGACAGCATAATTTAAAAAACTTAAGAAATAGTTTCATCTTTAAAAGAGCTATATTAAACGCTGATTACTTGAAAAATTACCCGAGTTATAATTACTACTATATTATCGTTAAAACCACCGCTAGTCGATAACAGAGCACATACCCCATGAGGTTGTGCAGTAATAGAACCGGAAAAAGAAAAAAAAACTTATCATGATCTGTGCTGATACTTTACTGGAGTCGCCGAGCAATTGGTTCTCGTTCAGTCATATAAGTAGAACTTACCTAAAACATGTACAAAAAAGAATTATAAATGTCATTGCATTGGGCTGAAAGCTTCTTAGTTTTTGGCAACATAGTAGATACAAAAACTTAAACAAGCGTTAGAAGCCAGAAAATGGACCTAAGCCAATGCTCGAGCCTCAGCTTCACAAATAATCAGACATGAATCATGTATCGTTTGCGTTCGTAGTAAAATAGACTAAAGTCGATAGATAGAATTGAAAATTTAATTCGAATCCGTTTTTATATATATATAAAAAAACAAGTGGACCACTACCGCTCGTCGTAAATTACGCTTGTATCAACCAGCGACAAATTAAGTCCTTAAATTCAGAACAGACAAATGATTCGAAACAAATTGAGTAAAATTTGGTACATTATTATTAATAAAATCTAGAACCGTTCTGGACCGATTTCTGGCGTTCGTCCGCTTTGAAATAATGTAGCGAACATACAAGTAGAGCGATCTCAGAGCGGTTCGACTTTTTTTTTAAAAACTATTTTATTTTTCAGTTTTTAGTGTCTTCTACTCTGTACAACAAAAACAGAAGCATCCAAATCGGTCCAAGTGTTAAAAAGTTAGGTTCAACCCCCTACCCGCACCAAAATTTTTTTTCTTGTGGTATCTATCTGTGAACATACTGTACCCAACAGAAAAAAATTATCCAAATCGAACCACGCGTTACGAAATAAGACTATCCGTCCACCTTCTCCCACCCTAGGCTAATTTTTTTCACCTATTAGCAATGGGGGATCATACTCTGTACAACAAAAAAAGAAGCATCCAAATCTTTCCACGTGCTACAAAGTTAGGTTTCACCATCATCCCCCCACCCCTACCCCTCCAACAATTTTTTTTACATGGTACCAACCAATCGGTGCACATACTTTACCCAACAAAAAAAGAATGATCAAAATTGGTCAACGGGTTACGAAGTTATGACCGGTGAGATATAAAAAAACAAAACAAAAATACACGTCGAAATTAGAACCTCTTTGCTAAAACTTCCTTGGTTAAAAATGCTGTCGCTTTCCAAAAGTTGAGACAAGTTACGAAAACCTACGTTAGAAGCCAGAAGTATGTTTTGCCACCGAAAATTGAATTTAAACATCAAGTAGAAAACGCGTACCGGTTTCACAAAGGGTCAGAACAAAATTGGTCTATAGCGATTGCTCAGCCTCAGTTACACGAGGAAACAGACTGGAAAAGATGGATCGTCTACATTCGTAGCAAACTGAATCTACCGAGAAGAACTTATGTTTTATAAACAATCAGACTTAGCCGATTAATGAATTTTATTTTAAAATTTTAAATGGGCATGAGCAACATATTTTTAATATCAAACGATCCTTAAATAAAACCAATGAAGCGTTTGCGTTCGTTGTAAAATTGGAATTGTACCAACAGCCATACACACATTCAAAATAGATAGACGCTTCGATTCGAATGGTATCGTGCCAAAATTTTTATAGATTTTTACTTCTAAGATTTTAAATCTTTTTGATCCCATTTCTGGCTTCTCGTAATTTTAAAATATCGCAAACACCTCAAAATTTAAACCCGTAGTGCTTAAAAACCTTTACATTAGTACAGAGTAAAAATCAGTAACTGTTAGAAAAACTCAGCAAGAGATCTATCTACAAGGATCAGTATTGCAACTAGACGGGAGTAGCAGCTCAATATTCAGTGCATCACTCATATAGTATATATGTATATAGGGTATTCAACTAATACAAAAATAGAAAACACTAAACCTCATTTAAACAAAAAATGTAAGAAATTTTTCAGAAATCGATAGATCAGCAGCAGGGGTGGATAGCTTCTCTTTTATCCCCAACAATTTATCTATTACGAGACAACCGCAATAGTAGATAAGATCCCGAACCCGGCGGGGTTCACGACGATCTGCACTCCAAGGAAAGTAAATATGTAGCAACTGATCGTCCTTAGACCAGGCTGCAGATACTTGTTTTATTTGGTACCCCCATCTAAGAGTTTGGTTATAAGCAGGATAGCTCCCTTTCGTTTAAAGGAGTAGTGTCATAGTCAGAAGCCGTCAATTTTCTATTCTTTGACATTACGAAATTTTTCAATATGGTATAGTGGTTTAAAATTTTCTCCTCCCATTTTATTTTTTATAGGCTATATCATTAGTAATTTCCATCGTACTTGAGGGAATTTTAAAAAGATTTCGGATATAATATTTGCTAGCACATGTACCTAATATTTAAATTTAAAGATACTTCGGGAAATGATTTCTGAATTGTTTGAGCTAACCATCTTTTCTTAAAATGAAGTTTAAATTTCAAATTTTGAAAAAATTCTCTGAATTACTGTAAGGCTTCTAGGCTAAAAGACTAAAAAAGTCATTTGCGAATGATGTGGTCTATCGACGCCTATAGTACGGTCATCCTGCTATGTGCGTTTCAATAGCTTATATGTATGTTTGAATCTTATACATACATAGTGTTTCTTGATGAAAACAGTTCTTCAGAAATATATGGTGTGACGTTTGTATATGGACCATATGGACGTTTCTAATTTTTTCACAACTCAAGATCTGATCTAGTTTAGGATTATTTTAGATATTCCAATTTGTGTGATAAATTAATTTGTAGTCTAGAACGATTGAAATGTAACTTCGTAGTGGACTCATATTAGGCGAAAGTTTTAGTGTTTAGTTATTTAGAAAATTCGTAATTCTAATTGCTTTATTCCATGAACATAGAGAGACTGATAAGTGGATAATAAATTCAAATTAAATTCAAATGCTCGCAATGCTAGTTTCGACCCAGAACGTTTCCCCTTAAAAAAATAATCCATAAAAGTCCAACACTTCAAAGGAAGATGAAATTGAAAAACTTGAAAAAGGAAAGGTTCTAACTCAATTTTAAACTTGGTTGTCCATTTTTATTCAAAACATAAGGAATCTTGCTGGTGGCTTTTAACGGAACAATTAAATCGCACTTGTCTGGAATCCATCCTATTTAAAGTCAATTCATAAATTGTTGTTTTTACATTCGCTATCATAGGCGGTCAGGTACATATAGAACACCCAAAAGTTTCTAGTATGCGAGCTCATTGAAAACTCCTAATAATTTCAACATCCTTTCTTTCTTCCGGGTTTGTTGTTTTAATACCGAAACATATTTTAAGTTTATGTTCGTTTACCGTAGCATAAAACCACAATGAAATTGGATCCTTGTCCGTAAAACTTCCTGTTCTACATCACGTAAGAATTTACAGTGAATTGTGCTGGAATTTCCCTCGAAGGAAGTTCATGTTCTTTGGCAGAGTAATGTAGCGCGGAAATTATATTTTTTCAACATGACAGGGCAACGATGGCAGCCTTGCGAAAGCTGTAAGAAGATATAAAGTTCACGTTAAGTGTGCAAGTAAAATTGGTTTAAGAGCTGAATAACAAATTTTACAAAAACAAAAGCTTTATGTCTGAATTTATTCCTTCGCGAAAGAGTAATTAATTTTTACTGTTATAAGTGTTCGGATGTTTCTCTAATTTTAAATTAATTTAACTCAGGCTAAGGAAAATATAGCAATGCTTATTGCAATCTAAACGGATTCAGTACTCAGATAAATTTTGTATTTGTGTACCTAAATGGCCAGTTTAATTCAATTTCTGCTTTTACTATATTCGAAAACAATAGAAAAAATGAATTTTTCTATACCTGTTCAACCTCAACCTGTCAAATTTTAGTAATCTTACTTAATTCGGGCAGGCGAAACATGTACAGATACTTCCTTTACTCAACTTTTCAATCCTACACGGAGAGAAAAGTTCTGGAATTGTTATACGAAAATTTCGGTTAAAATTACGGTTATCAGTCGTGTTACAACTGTCGGTACCTTAATTTTTGCGGAGCAACACTGTCAATTTGTTGGCCCGATTCGTGCAGATGTTACCTTAAGCTTTTGTGAGCTGCTTTGCCTTTGCCAATTTTATTGGATATTATTTTTTAGTATTTAGGATAGAATCATTTAGAATAGGATGTTTATTAGAATTAGGTTTTAAATAGAAATATATGCATTTAAATGAAGAAATACTTTTAAGCTTGGAATAGAGTAGAACTGCTATTTATCGGTGCACAAATCAGGAGGCATGTTGTACTGCCAGACAGCTGTGACTTTAGTACAGGTAGCAGAACCCACAATAGAAATGTAGTAGGAGTTTTAACGTGACATTGGGCCTTATGTAACTATACAAAAGATTGTGTCCACGGGCAAATGATTTCTGCCGGATTCGGAGGAAATCGAATGAGTTTGACATGTGCTCTACGGGTGTCCTGCCCAGTTACTTTTCCTCAGGGCTTGCAGACGAAATGGTTAAAATAGCGCTGGCATATGTAAGTAAGGTCAGATTCTCATGAATCTATGGGGCACAATGGAATTTATTTACGCTGGGTCAAGATGATTTCAGCAGCAGCCCTCTAACCAAACCTTTGAGTTTTAATTGGTATATACACTCATCCTTGATTTTGTAGATGCAAGCATAATCCCACTTTTGTTAACGTAACGTAGAATTACGCCATTAAGGAAGGTAACGACTGGAATACTGTAGATGGTAGTCGAAGTCAAATAGCTGTCACCGGAGCTAAATGCCTTCGACTAACATCTCTTACCTTCTTTGATGGTTTAATATTTCGGGTCTTTTCTGAGAAAAGATTATTACATTTCAGCTAAAATCACATAAATTTTGGGTTAGGAGTTGCCGTGGTGGAAAGCGATGTCTTTTAGACTGGTCACTATTTGCCCACATGATTCATATGTAATTCGGTTGATTATGGGATACAAACATAACATGTTTCAAGATCTGCTTTGTGCAGAGTATGTTTTCCTTACATGCAGATTAGTCTTGAAAGTAAAACAGTCCTCATAGGCATCTTGCTCAACTTAACTTTCAGACCTGCTTTCAGATAAAGGTTGTTCTTACCCTCACTGATTCTACTAAACATTTGGATAGTTGTCACAATCCACACTAGCTAATGTCGGAACTGTAACAGTTTTATTTGAAAACATTTGCTCCTTATTTTTCACTTAGTCGCAGGTGATGTACCTACTATAAATTATTGTTGTCCCCATTTACTGAGCTTGACTGAATAATCCCGCCACTTTTTTTTGGAGTGGAAAAGCTTTTTATTTCTTACGAGGAAATCTACTGACATCAATCATAGAAGAATGTATCCATTTCACGACCAGATTTTTCACACGCTTTCTTTTTAAGCGATAAAACCCCATTTTTTGCTGGGGAATGTGGAGGCGCCCTACGTGTGATGACCTTCACACTTCGTTAGCTTCTTTAGAGTGAAGTAAGAATAAAGACGTAACGTCATTTCCTAATTATAGTCAATTACCGTAGAAAATAGTAATCAGATTTGTCGGAAAAGTCAAGGAATCGAAATGAATCTTAATTAAGAGTTTCATGTAACGAATCTCTTTTATTGAAACGGTTACGGAAGGATCATTTAGTTTCCAATTAAAGATGAGTAGAAATCACGACATTGAGCACCTAAATTGGACTAAGGGATAGAACTTACCAATGCTGATTGAAGGTAAGAGGATAGTAAATTTTTTGTAGAGAGCAATCATTTTTCGTTGCATGGTTGCGAATTAATCTCATTCTTGAACCTTATAACTCTCTTATCGCCAAATCAAGCCATTGAGTCACCCCTGGCGGTAGAAAAACTAAGTAATGACACCAATATTCATAACGCAATTTTCCGACCTTTAGATCGGAAAAGAGTCGAAAAAGAAACATTTCAAAATATTTTTAATTAATTTTCATTACAAAGCGAATTGCTCTTAAGGGCGCATAATCCGAAGATATAGTATAACAAGGGAAAACATTGAAAAAATCTTTTTGTTCTCTGTAAATTTTGGTGGTAGCCTACCCGAACGGGAAATAAGTTTATTTTTGAAAGCATGCTCGTATTCGTAGCCCTTTGTTTTTTCAAGTTATTATTGTTATGATTTTTATTACGATATTAATAAGTTGTTCTATTACAAAGCCCTCAGGAGCTACTTTAAAGTGCTTTAAATCGAAGCTTCAAACTGCCCCCGAGGTGACCCCCACACTTTATTTGAATTCGTCAAAGTCAAAGTTCAGTAATAACGTGTTGTAGCAAATAAGTTTTCTTCATTTTTTGAGAGTGCCTTTTCTTACGATAACTGTGAGCCTTGTGTGAATAATTTTGACCATATTATTTGGATCGTCTTGCTTCATTCAAAAATCAAAAAACTTAAATCGCACTTTTCCTCCGGTCCTGACGGTATCCCTCCTTCCTTTGTTAAGTCCTTTTCCGATGCCCTTCTCACTGTATTAGCTATTCTCTTCAATAAGTCCCTTAAAGGTGATAAATTTCCTGCAGGGTGCAAGTGTTCCTTTGTAGTCACTGTCTACAAAAAGAATAGAATATTATAGCTAATTATAGACCGATAGCAAAGTTATCCTACATACCCAAGTTATTTGAGTCGATAGTGCATTTTCAGCTTATTGAGCGTTGTAAGAGTTTAATTTTGCCCAATCAGCATGAGTTCTTGACCCGTAGATCGACTTGTTGGAATTTACCTCCCATATTATTTTAGGCTTCCAAAGTCTTTGATTAACTTCCTCACTCCGTAATTATATTTAAACTCAAGAGGCTTTGTTCTATCTAAGAGACAGAACATATCGAATGTAGCTCCGTGGTTGTACCTCAAGAATTTTCTGGGGCTTCATCTGGTGTGCCGCAAGGTATCCCCCGGCCCTCTACTTTTCGTTCTTGCCATTGATCACATTGTCTATTTGATGTCGTACTCTAATATTCCTGATTTTGCTCTGCATATTATTATATTGTGTCTAGAGGCATTTTAATCTTAGTCTTTGTAAAGCGCTGCTCTAGAGATTTCTCAGATTTATCAACTTTTATTCACTTGTACTACTTCTTAGTTAGACCTATCATAAAATATGCATCTGAGTTCTGGTTGCCCTACTATGCTCTTCATTCAGAGCGTATCGAATCAGTATTTAGATTCTGGCTAAGAGGGCTCCCTTGGAACAATCCGCTTAGACTCCCGCCCTACACCGACCGCTCCATTTGCTTGGTTTGCTCTTATTATCCTGATTCCTTGTAGGCACATGATAACGTGCGATACAAGAGCTTCAGGCCTTTCTTAACAGTTTGGAAGAACTCATTTTTTAGTCCTTGTGGGTTGGATCGCTTTGGTAGAAAAATGTCTGACTTAAAGCTAAATCAACACTTTAGATTTTAAGGATTGTAGTTTATAGAAGAGTTTTCATCCGGAAATTATTTTAAAATTGTTTCTTTTCGAAGGCCGAGCGAAAGCTGGTGTGATGATATTAAATTACTATTCTATTAATTAGAAATTTATTTAACGAAGTTCACTAATCATTTCTTCGCTTTATCAGAAATGACATTTATGTTTAAGTTTTCTTCTTTGTTGTTTGTGTATTTTAGGACCAC
Organism: Leptarthrus brevirostris; assembly: GCA_964036015.1. Classification (NCBI taxonomy): domain Eukaryota; kingdom Metazoa; phylum Arthropoda; class Insecta; order Diptera; family Asilidae; genus Leptarthrus; species Leptarthrus brevirostris. The sequence continues at coordinate 148,208,843 of OZ038374.1, forward strand.
CAAATATTTTGGTTTTGGCTGAGTTCACCTTACTCAAGCCCACGCATTTAAAGTAATTTGTTTATATACTCACTGCGTCCATACTATGAAGTAAAGCGACCATAACGAATTAAGATTAGTGAAAAGCCGTTGGCAAGCTTTGAAGTATTAATAATATGTAAGAAAATTTCTTTGTACTTAATCAGATCTCTTCAACAAACTATGCAAGAATTTCCGCTAACCGAATAAGATAAGTACATTGAGGTTCCTAAGTCGCCAGTGGAATAAGTGATAACGTGTCCTAAAAAGTACAGGCATATGCAAGTTAATTTATTTATAATATTTTAAGGGAACCCCTGTACCTTTAAGTATCTGACACTGTCAGATTTAATGCTATCCAGCAATGTACGGCAAAATTAACACGACTAAGTTTGTTCTTTCTTCGAGCTAAAGCGTAGAGAGGAGGGTTAAATAAATACACTGATGTTCGGCGCAACACGGAACTTTTCTATTGCTCTCGGCTCCGCAACAGGAAATTTGCTAGGCCAATAAAAAAAGTTTTTCAATAAAACGTGATTAATGAGATATCAAAAGACATCAGCTCCTATTCCGTGTAAGAATTTTTTCGTTCTATTGGAAATGGTTCCACAAGTTGGATAGATGAGCTCTGCCGAAAACTCCACTTCCTAGTGAAAGGGTTAAACAACGAACATGACACTCCATCATGCGACTGAAGCTTTAGTTTAAAGTCTGAACTTGTAACTTGTATATTCAGCAACATATGTATATAGAATATCCTAAAAGTGTTCTGTAAGAGTGAAAACTCAATAAATCAAATTTTATCACATCATTAGGTACTCAAGAGAACGTAAGAGTGGCCATTTCAAATTCTCTGGAGCTCCTGGCAGATGTGTTCAAGCCCCAAAATGTCTGGTATTTGAATGGGAATCTTTTACGTCATTGTCACCTACGATCCTAAGAAGAGCTAGTTGACATGCGGTAGCGATTACAAAATATTTCCTCGCAGTTTGTATCTACGTCACGAAATCCGAAATAAACTAAACCGTCCAAAGGATGCCGCAACAAGTTTCATCTTCCGCGGAAACCATCGCAAACGAGATCAGTTATTTTCGTCGATGCGAGGCGTATTTTTAGTCTCCGAATTTATTTTATCTTTACTTCGTTGACAGTGGCTGATCACAGAACATTTTTCTTCTGGAAAATCAATTACCCGGCTACAGGGTGGTTATCAAAGATTTAATGGGTTTACCGAGTGCGTTTGCCGTTTATAGACCGTTAAAGGGCATCCAGCGAATGCTTTTATTACCTAAATTAACGACATTAGAAACAAGTTACTTCAGGTCTGATTCACTTGTTTTAAATTCAGTCAAAAGAAAGGGGTTGGAACTCCTTACGCCTTACACTGATACTGATTAACTTTATTGCTAGTTGTTCAAACTACCAAAATGGAAACATGCCCAGATTTGAGCAATTATGATTTGTTGAAGCGTGCTGGAGATATATAAGTCAAGCCAAAGGTAATAAATTGGGGCAAAAGCTACTTACTGTAAATGGGGGACTTTTACGTGTAAAATCGGCTCTTAACGTATATGAAGTCAGTCAGAATGACAAGGTCCCTGTGGAAATTAAACTTAATGGCAGGCGAAGTCACAGCTTTTCTAGAAATTTTATAATAACAACAAGCACTGTTTTCCCATGGAGGACTAAAAACTGGAGGAATTGAAGCGAAAGTGAACATTTACAGTTTTATACAAATTAATTTTAAAACTCAAGTAAACGAGAGTAGTATTAAAGCGGAACAGGAAATGTGCAAGAGCGACAGAACCCTTTGCGATATTTATTTATTCCTTTCAGATTCATCAAAACAGATTACTATAACCGTAAATTATAAATTATAGAACTTCACTAGAAATGAATAGGCTAACACAATAGTGGGTCTACTCAATCCACAATCACCTTATCTACCAAGACACTGCTTGAGTAGGCCCTTAAAATGCTACTTGGAGACATTCATTTCGAAGTTGGTGAAGTGCTAGTTGAAGAGGGGAGACATCGACGACATGGGCTCGTGCATTCCATACAAAGTTCGGTGAACGGAGACGTACATGATGTCATAATCCCTTAGGGAGCGCGCCGGGATAGAGACGTTCACAGACCCCAGTAGTTCGGGCGATTTTATCGTTCCTTGCCATAAATCGAACAAAAATACTAATTTGGAAATATTGCGGCTCGTTTCAAATTAGTCAAGAGAAATCAGTCTCAGTCAGTTAGGATAAGAGGGAAGGACCAAAGGATCATTCCAGGGAAGTCCGCGGAGAGCAAACGTGAGAAATCTGCGCAGCACTGCACCCATACAGGGCTATCGTATTCCAAAATTAGTCTACCGAAGGTGCAGTAAAGAAGCTTAGTTAGGTAAGGATCATCAAGGTAGTTGGACCATCTTTTAACAAATCCCAGCTTCAAACCCACGCCCAAGGCTCTCACCTTAGCAACCCGGTTCAAGACAAACATCATCGACGGTATAGTCGAAGAGGAAAGGATGTCTTCTACAGGAGAAAGTCATAGGGGTACATTTGAAGGCAGGTGATTTCGTAAACACCAATCGCAGACCGGAGCCAAGTCCGAGATCAAGAGACTGCAATCTGATTCGTCGAAAAAATCTTAGCATCGTCCGCATAACACAGAATTTCACTACTAGACAGGGGAAGCATTGATATATAGGATAAAAAGAAGCGGGCCAAGCATACTACTCTGAAGCAACTCCCAGGTGAGGTTAGTCAGAAAGAGTTCCCCGAAATAGGACACGCTGTGTATGACCTGACATGTAGGAGGACAACTAATATAGTTGATATAGTTTCAATGCCGTACAAAAACATAAAATGGCTTTACTTTATTATGCTTTAGGCCAGTTTCACAGGTAAAGCTTAAACTCAAATTGTAGCTTAAACTCAGTTTAACTAAATTTGGCTTCATTTTGATTTGATTTGAATTCATCTATAAATTTGAAATACAATTGCAATTATGAAAGTAAGATTGCAGGCAATTCTGAAAGTAAGATTACAGGTATATTGCAAACCGCATGCCCTGGTTTATAAGGAAAACTCACTGATGAAACGAATTTATTTAAATCATATTAAATATATATAATGTAAGCACACGTCACATCCTCTTCAATAGTTGCACAAAGTTTGACACGTTTGCATAAATTATTGTACTTGCCTTTAAGCAATTCTCCAACAATCTACTTCCTCTAATTATTATTATTATTATATACACACACAATGTGCTTAAGCTTTCCTAGAAAACCACCAAAGGCCCTATGCTTTGTTGTCAGCCGTTAACAAGGCCTTGGAAGCTTTCCGGTGTTATTCCTGTTTGCGTTTAGAATTCAAAGTGATTTAATTTCAATATGGCTTTGCTTTGGCTGAATATAGTTTGAGCTTATAACTGTGTTTTGATTACATTGCTCAAACTACGCATCATTCGAGAAAGGTCGTCTCCAGCAATTGTTGGATACAACTGTTATTTCTTTTCGGAAGCTGTTCGCAGCGTCATAAAAGAAAATTTATTTTACCATGAAATCACGTGAAAATTATTTTCAAAAAATCTAAAATAAAATTTTTGTTAAGTGATGTATTTCTACGGTAACTTAAAGAGGAATTGTGTTAAGTTGTAATAATTGCATGCAATAATAAGGTATGGGGTAGGAGATACCTATCAAATAATTTGTATTTTAAATTTAAGTTACAGAAAATAAATTGAAAGTACGAAAAGTAACACGTGTGCTAGTGGTTTCTACACAATTAATTAATTACAATTATAAAAATTATATATAATTCCGATAAAATTAGCTTAAATTCAACTTGTCAGTATATTTATTCAGACTGTACAGGAAAAATAAATTTCAAAAGTTACGAGATACCATACACAATACAAGTAAAATTGTAAATAACTTATCTATATAATGTAGAATACAAATTTTATGTAAATAGTTTTAGCTAACCAGATCCTACCAAGAAATAACATCTTTGTAATAGATATTAAATCAAAATATTTAAAGGCGCATCTTTTATTTGCAACAAAATTATTTAATCCTTTTTAATAAAAAAAAATTTTTAGGTTTAGAGGCCCCATCTAGACCACGTCCTATAAATATAAATACAGGGCTAGTCTCAACCTTGGTTAGATATCACAACAGCTTTACTTGACACTAGTTTTTTTTTATTATGGATTTTAATGCGTTACTTTAATGAACGAAACTTATGCCTTTTTAAAAGGCTAAAAGAAATTCTTAAATAAATTAAAATTGCAGCATTGTCATGTTGCATAGATTAAACAGACATTATTTAGAGTGAATATGTAAGAAGCGTTTTTGTTTCCCGCTTATATTTCTTATAGTTTTTGTGATATAGAACTGACATTTCGGAAACATATTAGATATTGCTTATTTCAAATGAAGTGTCTTTTCGAATTTTATAAAAGTTGAAATTGAAAGTTAATATTGAAGTTAATTCAGAGAGCTAAAAATGTAGTTTAATTTATTTAGTTTATTTTTATGTACTCTTATGCGGATAAAAATTTGATGCTCAAATTAATTTTAATTAATCTTACTTCGCCAAAGCTATTCGAGGTGTCGTTTTAGTATGTCATGCAATAAAAAGCTTTGCAAGCCCATTTGGGAAAAATTTATAGAATTTGTAGAGAAACCTTGGTTTTTTTTTTTTTATCAACATAGGGACAACTCTTTGATGCGTTAGCGGTGGAGAATGAAAGAAATTAAATGTTTTTCTTTTTTACATTGCTGCGAGCTAGACAACAGCCCAGAAACGGAGCTGATTTTTTATTTGATTGCAATTGCAAATGAAAAACTCAAAGGCAGTAACTTGGAGAAAGCTCTAATGCCTCAAGGAACGATGTTAAGGTGAAGGGTAATTAACAATCAGACCAAGGAAGGCCAAACAAGGTAAATTTAACAAACGGATGCTGGACTGCCTCAATTTATTAAGGGAGACCAAGCCGGATACTCATACACACAGTCGGTTATCGAATCGAAAAAACATCATTGATGTAGATTATAAAAACTAATAGTCCTAGATGGCTAGCCTGGGGCACATAGGCTGTGTTAAGAATTTCATTAGAGAGGCCACTACGGAACAAAACCTGTTACGTATGTCCTGACTAATAAGAGTATAATCATTTTACAAAAATGGAAGGAAACCCAAGAAGAGGAAACTGAAGACAAAGAATCCTATGCTTAATTCTGTCGAAGGCCTTACTTAAGTCAGTGAAGTTGCAATCCACTTGCTTAACAGCGTCAATGGGTGGAATAAAAAAGTTTGGAGAGTTCCAATAAATTAGTTGTAGTGGACGTGGTCTTCATCTGGAAAGAGCCCAGGAAAGGCTTATAATAAAAGTGAAGAACGGTGCAAACCAGGACCTCAAAAATCGATACATCAAAAAATGCAATTTTGTTAAGGAATATGTATATTTATTACGTCGCTCAAGTTTTAAATGTTTTGTTGTGAATTCTTTTTGATAATAATTCGCTCGAGTTAAGAGTATATTTAGCGCATATTGTTGTGTAAATTTTGTTGATATATCACATTTGTGTGTTATTTTGAAGAAAATATGTAGAGATGCCATCAGGACCACCCGAAAAGCTATTGGCCAAGTTTGAGATATACGTTAAAATAGTAGCTCCGACAAATGAGTAAAATTTTCAATATTAAAATTCTATGTATTAATTTGTCTTCATCCAAAAACACAATGCTGAAAAAATCCTTAAAGAAGTCGTTAAGGAATCATTACTCTCAAACTCACAAAAAGAAGTGGAAGGGTATCCATCACAGTTACGCTTGGAATTAACATATTTCCAGGGCTGCTTCACGTCAGCAAGCATAGATGATCTGATTCTATCTAGGTTTCGAAGCAAAGAATATGTTGAATAGTCTCAGTCACTCCTTGAGGCGCAAAATCTCTTCCAAGCCTTGTTTTTAAGGGCGACAAAAATCTTTCCACAAGGGTACCAAATCCAGAATTTTTATAAATAAATTTAACAAATACACAACTCAGGAGCTCAAGATCAACCGCAGGCCATTTAGCCCAATTGGATAACTGTTTAATCTTTCAACACCAAAGATGAGGTCGTTGAAGTCAAGAAATGTCGGCGGGAACTTTATCAAAAGAGTAAAACCCTTAAAACTCATATTACAGGCATTAGTCGTCAGCCACATTCAGTGGCGTATCAAGCAAAAATAACGCCAAGAGAAATCATCAAAATCCCCCCCCCCCCTTCTACGTGAAATAACCGGTTTGCAAAATAAAAGTCATTTATTGAAAAAATTTATTCATTTTATATATAAAAATAAAAAATATAACACGTACACTTATGTAATACATCTTTCTGCCGTTGAAAAATGAGTGGATTCTTCGCCTGACTTAAATAACAAGAGGACACATAAACAGGAGGTTTATGCCAGCTAATTAACTGAATTAACCTGCTCCCGCAACGAATTAGTTTCGGTTTGTTGCAGAGATTTATTGTCTCCAAAAAAAAAAAAATACATACCTGTCTTATTACGATCAATGTATTTCTCCTTACTGGCGTAAATTTAAAACTTCGATTCGACTATATATAACAAAAATGGGACTTTGCAGAGCATATATTACGAAAGGAAATAAAGAATTAGCCGCATCGCCTACAGCTTGGGTAAAAATATCGATGCCATCTGAGACATCGATGCCATCTGTTTGTTTTTCCTTCCTTTTTAAAGGAATGTAATTACGTAATTAGAGGATTCAGAAATTATGATTACAAAAGAGTCTAAATAAAACTTAAGAAAACTCAACATTCATAGGAAGAAATTTAATAGAACACCGATTATAAAAGGCGCCTAAGTCAGAGCTTAAGAATGCACGGTAGTTTATCGAATCATAAAAACATCATTGATTTTATGTAGATTATAAAAAGTAATGGTCCTAGATGGCTACCCTGCGGCACACAGGTTGTGTTTAGGATTTAGTAAGAGGCAGCACCACGGACAAAACATGTGACGTATATTCTGACAATGAAATGTGAATTTTCGAGCACATCTACCATTTACATCTTAATCGCATTATAATCGACATTATTTTTCAATTTTTAAAAAACCTTAACAAAAGTAAAAACCAAACAACTGCGAAATGTGTCTACTGTAAATACATATAAGTCCAGTAAAATTTATATTTAAACCACTGTCGTGAACGATTTTCAAACTTCTAAAATCCAGCATCCTAGCCAGTTGAGGAAATGAAAACAGTTTTTTAATTTTTTTTTTAAATTTTGCATAATTTGCTAATTTTGCGCACCTCCTTGAATAGCGCCCACCCCAGGTACGCCGCTGGCCACAACTGGCCAGAAAGTCAATCATTCTGAAAGTTAAGTTATCCCCTTTATAATCAGCGTGTAGTCATTGGTGATATAGGTATCGGTTTTTTTGTTGGTAGCTTGAGATAAACATAAATCAACTCAAGCTCACTGGAGTCAGCAACACATAGCCCACTGACTGAATGAGTATGAAAGAAAGGCGGTTCCGTCGAAGAACTAAATACTCCGAACTGAAGATTTCAACACCCCAAATTCCTCCACACAACCAAGTTACAGATGAGCAAACCACGTTTAATCGTCAAGGTGTTAGTGGGCCAGGTATTGCAATATCGACCTTCTACACTTCATAAAAAACTTATGTCATCGGTATGTTTGGCCCCAACATCTTGCTTAGTGCTATTGGGTCGTAGGTACAACAACAATTTTCTCAATCTATATCCTTGTTCCATTGTCGATTTTAATTTGTTCTCCATAAAAAAGGATTACATTTGCAATATTTCTTGCCATTTATTCATAGGTAGGAATACTTCCCGACAATTTTTACAGTTTTGCAGTGTAATCAAAAGTCTTGCATTTTAACAGGGTGATAACATCCCTTTTAACTACCATAAAATCGGTTTGTGGGGCTTATTTATGGACGCACTGTTTCAGTTCACTCCACGAATTGGAGCAGAAAATAGGGTAGCTATCAATTTGCATCGAAGCCAGAGGGACTTTTCACGAATTAAATTTGTGTTTCCATTAATGGCGAATTTACCATTTCGGGAAAAGTCAATTTTCGAACGGATGTTAGGGCGAGTATAAAAGACCCCGTTTGGGGCTTTTAAAAGCACAATTCCCTAAGCATTTATCACTGCAGGAAATAAACCGTTTGAACAATTTTATTGGAACCACCAGGGAACAAAAGGAACAACTCAGGTGCTTTAATATAACCTTTGTAATTTAACAGGATACATTTTTTATTGAACGGAAAACAAAGGCCGGGAAAGGCAGACCTGTTTAGAGCAATTTAGAGCGAATTAGGATTATTGATCTTTGTGAAGTGAAATAACGCTATTCTTCTCAACTGGTATCCTGTTGCATCAATTGTGCCGTTGTTCCTCAAGATTGGCCCATAAGCAATTTACCAGCGATAATTAAAGCCCGGAAAAGTTGAAATTGAGCTAATAACCAATTCACGCTGCCAATTATTCCGAATTTTGTCTGCCGGAAAACCTACTATGGCTATATTTATGTACTCCGTTTAGGCCTAAATGGATCAAAGTGTTCGGCACTTTGATAATGCGACAAAAAAACCGTTACAAGAATTACGGGTCAGATGCTTTATCCTAAAACAAAGAAGAGAGTAATTAATTAAAGAAAATTGATGGTTGAGAAAATGCTATGCCTGGGAGTGTGTGCTTTGTTCGCCGTCTTTTTTGCTGCAGGCCGTAACGTAAATTTCTCTTCTTTCTTTGCCAGAAGCCAGTGTGAAAATGATTCTCTTTCCTGCACAGCCGGGCGAGGAATTCTATTCTCATGGAAAATGCCTTAATAGCGCTTTTGACAGATTTATGCACACTTTAAAAATAAAAAAAGATGAATATAGTTGGACATGCAATTTCTAGTGACGTGAGAAAACCGGTAAATATATTCTTGATCCCAGTGCCTTGGAGAACTTCTGCCCCTAAATGGGGAAGATTCCTTTCGTTGTTGTATGATTTGTTTTAGATTTAAATTTATGAGACATTTACCCTTGGGCTTATTGTATTTTTACGCCTATAGTAGTTAAAAAGGGGGGGGGGGGGTTAAGGAATTTGGAAAAATATATTCCTTGAAGATTTTGTCCAGATGACAAGGTGCACAATTTATAACAGCGATGTCAAAGTATCTCATAAAGAACATTTTATTAGGACGCAATGCTTACCTGTATTTGAATTAAATTTATAGATACAGAGGGGGTCAAAACTATTGGAACACCCTTAATTTTTAAATTAAACTGAGAATAAGTGATATACAATATAAATGAAAAAATTTATCCAGTCTTTGAACAAAACTTCTCTCTCCTATACGAAGTAACAATTTATACAAAAAAGTTCTAACACAAGGATAATCCTTATTAAAAGTATTGGCACACTATAAATGAGCATGGTAAACTACAAGGAAAAACACATCATGAATATCTGGTCGGCCACCCTTTCTTTTTAATAACTTCCTTTAATCTGTTCTGCATGGAAAATACTAACTTTTGTTTTTAACACTGTTTCTATACCAATTTTATTCCACTCTTCTTGAAGTGCGACTTGCTTGGAATGTTATGTTTTCTCACCCGCCTTTCCAACTCTTCCTAAAGGTGTTCGATAAGGTTCGAGTGTTGTAGATGATTCACTGACGGACGATATAGGTAGTGTGTTTGGGATCATTATCCTGTTGGAAGTCATAATCCTCTCAAAGTTCCAATTTTTCTGCACTTTTTTTTAGGTTAGTTTTTAAAATATCTAAATAGTATACCTTGTCTATGGTACCTTCTATAAACACCAACTCTCCCACCCCAAAAGAAGCCATGCATCCCCGCACCATGAATCCCCCGCCCCCATGCTTAACTGTGCCTTGCAAGTTCTATAACCTGCCCAGTGGGGCACTTTACGTACAAATTTTAAACGGGACTTCTTCCGATACTCAAATACAAAATTACGGTCCTAGAAATATGTTGCAGTCTGCTTAATAAATAAAAAGTCAAGTGTGCCAATACTATTGTTCTTAGCAAAATGTGATGTTTAAATTTTATGTTTTATTTTTATAAGAATTATGCTTTTATTAGAACTTTTTTGTATAAATTGTAACTTCGTATAGGGGAGACAAGTTTTGTTCAAAGACTTATTATTGTCAGTTTCATTTAAAAATTAAGGGTGTGCCAATAGTTTTGTCCTCCTCTGTAGGCACGTTTTATTTCAGCAATTATTCGACTGGCTTAATTAGCTTGACCTTAGCTTTATTTTCTAGTTTCAGTTTCCAAGCTAAGGTAATATTTAAGCTAAGGTATTCAATTTAACAAAAGTTTAAAAGATTAAGTTTTAAATAATGAATTTTGTACTTATATTTTCAGAAAAGCAACTACGAGGCAAAATCGAAAATTTACCGACATAGATACCGAAATGTATGTGTACATCATGTAAAATGTTATGCTGCGGTATGCCGAGTGAAATATATCACTCAAACAGCAGCAGATTTACTCAAAGGCAAACATAGGCACGTGCCTAGGGGCCGCAGCTCGAAGAGGGCCCCGGGCCTCAATTGAGAAAAAATTATGGCTTAATTAATTTTTTATATATAAGTACAATATCCCTGGCCTATAATATCACAAGACAAAAGACGAGATGGTTCTGCTAAGGTATCGGCTCATCGGCTGAGGCATATGGCCCCTGGCCCCTTTTACTTCTTAGGTATAGCTCGTTAAGATAAAACTTTTAATGCTTTTTACATACAATTTTACAAGCAGCTCGAAGAGGACTGCAGCCCTCATTCGAAGAAATGTCTTAATCTTTTTAGTTGCCGAACACTATTTCTAGGTAGATCGGAGGGCTCGCGAGCCCAAGTAAGATAAGATTACTGATATAGATACAATGAGGATAGCGCCAGTAGCAAATTGCAAGTGAAAAGAACAGCAATGTATTAGTTTTGCAACTTAACAAACGTGAAATTACGTCAGAACAAGCAATTTTCCCTTTGGCAGTTTATTTAAAATTAAATTAATTTGTTAAACCCCGAACCCTTTCAAATAACAAAATTAAAACACAATAATATTAATAAGGGTAAAAAGCAATAATAAATGAATAAAAAAATAAATGAAAAAAGAATAAAAACATTTAAAAGCGCAAATAATAATATCAAGGGAGCGCGGCGCCTTGCGTGCCTAGGGGCACGCCGATGCACTCAAATGGTTATTTCAACATGATAATGATCCCAAACATACTAGCACATTGACGTTTCAAAGCAATGCGATTGGCCAGCCCAATCTCCAGACCCTAATAAAATTTACAATGTATGTTGCATTTGGATATAAAAAAAATGTGACGATCTAGAACTGCTATTATTTTGCATACAACTGTAAAGGAACAATGAAGTTTTATTTGAAGACAAAGAAGATAGACCACACATTTTTTTATGAAAATGCCAAAGCACAAGGGATGCCCTTAGCCTTAGCATGAAAGGAATTAAATGTAGGGGAAAAGAAAGGGAAGGGAATTTAAGGGTAAGGGCAATGGGTAAGGAAGTTGAGCGAAGGACGTGTTGATGTAAGTCGGTAAACTATATAAATATTTATAAGTTGGTAAACTATGCTACATTCGTGTTGTTCTGCTTAGGAAAGATTCCCGAAGTTTGATAGCACCATCAGTACTCGGATCGAGTATTTGGATGTGTCTACAAGGAATTAGGCTAGCAATTTCGTTGGAGCAGTGGCCGTGGAAAAAGCAATAGAAGAATGAAAGTAAACCGATATTCGTCGGTTCGTCGACATTTCGTTGGTGCTCCAGAGAGCAAATCCCCTCAGAGATTGTGGAGTCGCCAATAAGCGTAATGGCTTTTCTTTTTTAACGACATCAATGCGGTATGTGCGGCAAGCATTTTATCGCGTTTTTAGGAAATGCAAATATATGATTAGTCCAGCTAGGATTGCTGTATATTTCGATAACCAAGATTTTTAGAAAGGGTGAATGTATATTCACTTCGTCGACTGAAATAGATTAAGAGTGGGCTGAAGGTTTTTAAGCATTGAAAATTACACGATTTGCTATACCCAAAGTGAGGATCTTCGTTGTTTAATAATCCAAACATGCGTTCTCGGTTGATTTCTGTAGAGTTCCTACAAGAATTTATTACAGAATCAAAAGAGTATGCGAAATCAAAGGTGCTGCTGTCAGCAAAACTATGAATAGTATTGAGAGTGAGAGATAAAAGGTCATTATTAAAAGAAGAAATGAGGTAGGTGAAAGAACTGAACACTGAGGTACATCGGCATTTATCATATCTTATCAGAGATAAGATGTAACTCCGACTATTATTGCACTAACTGAATGACCTGACAGAAAGCCATTAGAAAAAGAGTACAACAACATCGCTCTAAAGATTATAGATTAGGACCCTGATTGAACCCAAGAAATACGCTACGTTTGTCGATGGTTCAATGGTGTGGTAGAAGATCCGCATTTGCGGAGAATCAATCTAGTAGACATTTAGGGTGCACATAGTTTTTTGTGTCCAATATTTTAATGTGCTGTGAAAATTTTGAAAATTGATAATGTTAAGTTGATTTTTGTAATATCGTTCCAACGATTCAAGAATCGGTACCCAAAATGTTTTTAAATCTATTTTAATAATTGAGCTACATTTTTTTATTATTAAAAACTTATAAAGTTTAGAAGTCTTTGTTTAGAACTTTTTTATCTGTAAAAAAGAAGTAATTTTTCGAAATTAGAAATATATCCAAAAAATGAGGTAACAAACGTAAAAGTACGTCATTTTGTCAAAAAACAAAATCTTAAAAATCTGACTCGCCAAGGACTACTATAGTATTGCTCTGATACTTCAAGTACAATTTGTTTTTTTCCATGTCAGCTAATAGCGGAGTTTTAGGCATCAGAAACCCAGAACTTCACCATTTTGTATTAATTATTAATTTTTTTGAGAAAAATGGATTCTAAGCTTCCACGCATGAACTTCGAATGCAAAAAGAATTAGATGTGTAAGTAATATAAGTAGGTCAGAAAAAATTCATAAAAAAGTGATTTTTTCATTGCTTTTGAAACCTATGTATGCCCTTAATAACAAGTAGTAAAAGGAAATTATACATAGAGTGTACTAAAATTACCATAGTACCTGCTGTTGTTATTTGAATCTGACCCTTGACGGACGACTTACTAACAAGGAGAACTAATTTAAAATTCTTGTAAATTACGCTTAATATTAAGAGCAGTTTAAATAGCTTTATTGAGACAAATTGAATATACCCGTATTTAAGCGGTCAGGCTGGTTTGAAAATTCAAAAAATCTACTTTAAGTTCGGTTGGGTTTGTAAGAGTTAGTGGTGATTGTGTAGTAAGTCATATGAAAAGGGAAAGGCTTTACAAAATCACAGAGGAAAATTTATGTTTGAGTTATTTAAAAAGTACAAGTATAAAAACAAATCAGAAATTCGTTCACACAGCGATCCCAAGTACATATAATGTCTTGAAATACGCCATAGATTGTGCTAAGCACATAGTGCTAGATCGCTTAGTTGTAAAGGCTCGGTTATAGCTTGCATAATTTAGTTACGATTTAATTTACTCTTTCGCTAAACAAGCCTTAGATCCTGGAAACCGTTTACCATACCTGAATAGATTATTACTTCAGACAAGAAAATATGAAAGGCCTTTTTGGCCTTTCCCCCACCAGTGCAGAAGGAGTTAGTACGCGCAGTAAAACAGGCCAGCTTTCAACTGAAAACAATCCCATTATTCGTCTACAAAATAAAGTTTAAAAGTACAAAGGCTGTCATGAATAATTCAAAGATTAGTTTCTGCTTTTTGAATGGGCGGAGGAGTTAATGAATAAATTGGAGCCCCTCATCGGAAATTTATTCGAAAGAACAAGATTACATATTTTTTGTACTGCTGAAGTGGCAATCTTAAGAACGAGCCACCTGTAAATTCTTGCTCCCCCTTTCGAAGACTTACTTTTCGTTATCTGAACTTTAATTAGATTTTTTCAGAAAAGGAGGTTACGGATCGATTGAATCCTGTCAGGTGGATACCTGACTCATTCCTTCTCGTTGCCCATGCGAATACATTGTTATTATGAAAATGTAACCCAATTGCTGCCATTTGCTGCGTTTTGCCACTGTGCCGAAGCCAAAAAGATGGTCTTTACGTGATGGCATATCAAAAAACGAACCAGTAAATTTGTAATATTGTGAATGCTCATACCGAAGGTATAGAGCCCAACGTATTATGACGATAACTTTTTTAATCACACCTCAAACGTAGAGGAAAAAATATTGTTCTCAGAAATGGGCAAAATTGATTGCCGTTGATTTGTACGGTTTTTTTCGGTATTCGAATGTTGAAGGATGGGATTGGGCGCAGCTGTGTAAGCTGCTTGTTTAGTAGTAGCTTAAGTATTAGGGAGGATTAGTAATGGCTCCTAACATTATCACATCATAAATTCAATCAAATCTTCTAATAAGCAGTTAATTCGCAATGCCTTTAAAGTGGGCAGCAATTAACGTTCGGCAGAGTGTCCATTATTCCGTGGAGTTGGGAATTTATAGAAACTTTGCCTGACATGTAAAAAATTTCAAAGACATGATTCAGAAGGAATTACATAAAAAAGTAGGACAGCCGAATGAATAAATAAAAACAAGTTTTCAGTGCAGATGAGCTCATCATCTGGTGGTGGAAAATGCATTTCTTCAAGGCCGTACAAAACTAACTTGGCTTAACTGTGCTGGGCAGATCTTTCAAAGGATTCCGGCACATATGGTGTACACATCAGGCAATGGAAAATTTCACTTCGTGATAAAATTCCATATTTCATAGCTCTTAAGTGCAACACTGCTTTTCTTCGGGCTCCTCAACCCCATTTCGCCCTTACCTCACGTGCACTTATGTTTGTTTTTTCTAAGACTGAAATTAGCTTTTCTGTAGTCAAAGCACTGAGAACTATTTGGCAAGATGCATAATAGTCTCGGCCTAGGTCACAAATCTCTAAGCAGAGTTCTTACTCGCAATATGCTATGCTTTCGTAAACACAGAGTACTTATGACAAAGTGATAAGTATGGGTATAATGCTTTCTTAATAATTTGAGTCAGAATTAATATTAATATCGGTTTGAAATGGAAGTAAGCACGAACCAGGTTTCCTTTGTGTAGGTACTCCATGGAATTTTGAAAGCTTTTGTTGACTAAAATTAAAAAAACAATGAGACGACCTAAAATTTGATATAGTTTCCCTTATGATGTGGTAAATAAAACGACCTAATAGAAGTGTAACTTGTGACAATTGGTTTTCCAGTATACTACTGTAGGGTATAGATACAAAAACACGTCTATTCTCTTTGAACGTTTATTTCAGAGTCTTTGACTCAATCTTGAACTGACTTATTTTACAAGAAAACAATAGAATTAAAAGCATACTCCGTTAAATGAATAACAATGAGAATATTACCATAGGCAACGAATGCCATTGAAATTACTTATAACAAAGTGGAATGCCTACACTACCATTAGCGACGGAATTTTTAAAAGAGAAGGCTTTCTCGTGGGAACACCTAAAAAAAAGAACTCCTCGGAAATTTCTGAACTGCAGGTATAGGGAAATTAAAAGCACTTTATCTGGTTTTACGAAGAAAATGACTTTGGTTTCAGATATTCCCAAAAATAATAGAAATGTACTTGTTATTTTTACTTGGTAGATACTACTCAAATCCTGAAAGTGGAATGGAAAAAAAACCTGAGATATTGGATTTTTATAACAAGACAAAAATAGGAGTTCATTTTATAGTAGGAAGTATGATGTTTCAAGAAACTCAAGACGGTGAAGCCTGAAAATATTTCTTGGTTGGTTGGTTTAAGTGGAGAATGCTATCCACCAAGGAAAACACTTCCATTAGCACGTTACGCGCCGTTTTGATGCCGCAACTTGCCACTCAACAGGGCGTGAGAGCACTGTGTTAGAGTCAACTCGAGGAGCATAGAATTGAGATAAAGATTCTCCAGAAAGTAGTCTACCAATGTCCTCCTTCCGGCACTTGAATAGAACGTGAAGCACGATTTTTTTCGCTAACATCGCCGAAACTGCGACAGTGTGTGTGTATTATAAGGAGCTGTGCACATCGCGACTAATTGCGCGATTATAACACGTACCTTGCCAAGCAGCTTCGAAGCTCTATTTTTATTAAAGCTCGGCGGGCCATGTCTAGAGATAGCACAGGCTGAGGACGCATTCCATCTAAGGTTAGCTTTAGCTAAGAAGTGCTGAAATAGTTCCCATTTAAGGCAGTTACGCGGGATATAGAAGTTCTATGATCTGGGTGAGTAAAGAGCAGAGCAATACCGCGCCAGTTCATCTGCCTTTTCGTTCACTGAAATGTTCCTGTTGCCCGCAACCCAGAGATGTTGAGTCTATTCTCTAGATAGGCAAGCTCCTTTTGTGGGTGTGGGTGGGTGACTCAAGAGCCTTTATAGCAGCCTGGCTGTCTGCAAAAATACCAACGTTTGTTATTGAAGATTCACTGAGCCTTCAGAATCGTAACCACTTCCGTTTGGAATACACTTGCGTTGTTCGGCAGCATATAGGACTCGGAGGTTTCGGAGAAAATACCCGCCCCGACACCAGAGACCATCTTCGAGCCGTCGGTGATTCACGCCCGATGAATGATGTGAAGATCAAGGTGGAGAAGGTGCAGCAGAACATTGAGAGCTCCAGTAACATCAATGCAGGCAGTTTTCTGCACCTTGCCTAATTCGGCGCTATGTAGTAAGTCAGTAAAAGAAAAAATTTTTTTTCAGCAATAAAGAGTTTTATTTTTCTATTATACATAATCTCCTTTTAGCTCGAGACATTTAGTCTAGCTTTTTTCCAATTTTTTTATTCCATCTCAATAGTAGGATCCCTCAAGATCCTCAAAATAGGCCCTTGTTTCAGCGATGACTTCTTCATTCGATCCAAATTTCTTCTCGCCCAGCCATTTCTTCAGGTTTGGAAACAGGAAATAGTTGCAGGGGGGTAAATCTGGAGGATATGCTGGATGGGGTAGCAGTTAGTAGCCCAGTTCATGAATTTTTGCAAAAAAAAAAAACTGTGGCCATGACTTCGTTGGCCTACATATCCATCTTGGCCTACATACCCATCTTGGCCTTCTTTGTTCCATTTTCGTGAAAATTCAGGAGGTTGTCTTTCAATGGGTGTCAAACACAAACTAAATGGCGCAGCTTGCTCAAAATTTTACAGTAGTCTATTGATAGATGGAGATTGACGGGAGCAGTGTTGTCTTTAAAGTTACTGCGCGGGAAATTCAAAAAGTCACGGGCTTATCAAACTACCCTCGTATAACCTTTTACCATGGCCGTCTACCAAACTATGGAGCCATAAGTGAGGATAGGCCGTACCACGGCTGTGTACAACAGCTGCAGGCTGCAGCCCTGACCTTTTACCAAAAGTGCGGCTGCAGGCATAAAGAGCCAAATTCACTTTTTGACTCGCTCTTCTATGTTATGCTTCCAGTTAAACTTTGGGTCTAGCTAGAATAACAACTAAGTACTTAACTCTGGAGGATAAGCTCGTTCTTTCCTGGGTTAACAGGTAGTCCACAATCCTTGCACCATATGCTAACCTTGTTTCGCGAACTTTCCATAATATCACTAATTCCTGAAAGTAGTTTACCCGATACAAGGATTACCTGATCATCATCATAAGCTCTGATTCCGTCCTGGTCGACTTTCAGCAGTATTTTGTTCATTACCATCCGTCACAACAGAGGAGACAGAACCTCCGCCTTGAGGTCTTCCCGTGCAGACGTGTCTTGCAATAGGAATTTTAGACTGTATTACCCTTGATCTTAGCTCCGTTAGAATCCAACATCTAAGGCACTGTTTCACACATAGTTTGGCTAGACAATATTTCTCAATTTGTTAATTATTGCTGGCATATATGTTTTATGGATTTAATTAAACCTTCAAGAAAGGCTATTAGGCATTATAAAGGCATTTAGTCTAGCTTTTTTCCAATTTTTTTATTCCATCTCAATAGTAGGATCCCTCAAGATCCTCAAAATAGGCCCTTGTTTCAGCGATGACTTCTTCATTCGATCCAAATTTCTTCTCGCCCAGCCATTTCTTCAGGTTTGGAAACAGGAAATAGTTGCAGGGGGGTAAATCTGGAGGATATGCTGGATGGGGTAGCAGTTAGTAGCCCAGTTCATGAATTTTTGCAAAAAAAAAAAACTGTGGCCATGACTTCGTTGGCCTACATACCCATCTTGGCCTACATACCCATCTTGGCCTTCTTTGTTCCATTTTCGTGAAAATTCAGGAGGTTGTCTTTCAATGGGTGTCAAACACAAACTTAATGGCGCAGCTTGCTCAAAATTTTACAGTAGTCTATTGATAGATGGAGATTGACGGGAGCAGTGTTGTCTTTAAAGTTACTGCGCGGGAAATTCAAAAAGTCACGGGCTTATCAAACTACCCTCGTATAACCTTTTACCATGGCCGTCTACCAAACTATGGAGCCATAAGTGAGGATAGGCCGTACCACGGCTGTGTACAACAGCTGCAGGCTGCAGCCCTGACCTTTTACCAAAAGTGCGGCTGCAGGCATAAAGAGCCAAATTCACTTTTTGACTCGCTCTTCTATGTTATGCTTCCAGTTAAACTTTGGGTCTAGCTAGAATAACAACTAAGTACTTAACTCTGGAGGATAAGCTCGTTCTCTCCTGGGTTAACAGGTAGTCCACAATCCTTGCACCATATGCTAACCTTGTTTCGCGAACTTTCCATAATATCACTAATTCCTGAAAGTAGTTTACCCGATACAAGGATTACCTGATCATCATCATAAGCTCTGATTCCGTCCTGGTCGACTTTCAGCAGTATTTTGTTCATTACCATCCGTCACAACAGAGGAGACAGAACCTCCGCCTTGAGGTCTTCCCGTGCAGACGTGTCTTGCAATAGGAATTTTAGACTGTATTACCCTTGATCTTAGCTCCGTTAGAATCCAACATCTAAGGCACTGTTTCACACATAGTTTGGCTAGACAATATTTCTCAATTTGTTAATTATTGCTGGCATATATGTTTTATGGATTTAATTAAACCTTCAAGAAAGGCTTAGAAATTCGACTACCTCCACGGAGGTAAGGTTTTTCTTAGAATGACTTGCCAAGAGCAACCAAAACATGTTCGTCAAACAGGACCTGGCAGGTGTTATTTTAGTACAAAAATCAGAAATAAGAGTACGACGAAAATGGTATCTCTAGATTGTCGGTCAGAGACACTTTAAAGCACCGTCAGTTGTCAAAGGCTTAAAAGAATTAGAGCTAAAACGAAATATTACTTCGACCGAAGAAATTAATTTTGGCAAAAATGTGCACGAGTAAAAATCTCAACTTTTTACCCTGAAAACGTCATATATTGTAAAAGAGTATTTTTATATTTACCATAATAAAACGCTTTTACCCAACTATTCATCTTAATTTGATAACCCCCTACAGCGGATGTACCCTGCAATTTCCGAATCGATTTTCGCTTCAGTCTTAAGTATGTATATGTGTGCTTTCATACATTTTATGCTTCTTCGATTTATGCATTCGTATTGAAAAGTAGATTTGTATTTTACATATTTTCATATATGTATGAAGGTATCGAGACAAATATTTGCCCTCCTGGGAGCAATGCAAAATCGGCAGCTGTTCGATTTGGTAATCAAAATCAGGATTTGCTTTCAACACTACAAATATGCAAAATCTTTGTGGCAAGATATCTTTCTACGTGATAGGTAGGTAAAGGTATTGATCGGGTTATTTGTATATTTACTTAGCCAACATAAATATTGGTCCAAATTTTGTAAGTAAATTTAATTCAGAAGTTTTAAATGAAGAAACGCTTGAAATAGACTAAAATATTAATTGAACCTTTTGGTACACACACGAATTAATTTCCTTCTAATGGCTCAATATTATATTTGGTGAGTTGAAATTATTAAATTATTTTGACTTCAATTATACTAATCCTTAAGCCACACAGCATATCCCAGTAAGAACTCTATTCATTACTTCATATGTAGTGTGTATATTCCCGACACCAAAGGAATTTAGCACACAGATGTCACTGGAAATTCCTCTTTAACACATCTCAATAGGAGTAAGAATAATGCATAAATGCTTGCATAAACATGTAGGGAGAGGTAGTCTATTACCATGTAATGTGTTAAGAATTGCAAGGTGTAATGAGGAAGAGTAACTTTTAGCCAAACAGCACAGTATTTCGGCTACTAAGTGCGGTCTGTTCATTATTCTTCTTAAGCACTCTTATGTTAGTGGAATTTTAACGTTTCGCTTTTTCTGAAGAGATGTTTTGTTATTTTATTTTTATTTATTTTACAAGGTTTTGTTTTTAAAGCTACATTCGTTTCTCAACGAATTGTTTTGAAATGATGGATGGAATTGACCTTTTATGAATGAACTCCTTCCTGTTACATTTCTGGTTACCATATACAAGCCTGGCAATTTATAATGCAGAAAGTAAGCCTTACCGCAATGTAAAAATAAGTACTCTTGTAAAGAGTAGCAGCTACCAAGTACTACCTTGCATTACGAAATAAACGCAATTTATTACATTTCTTGCTGAGCTTCTTTACAGGCATTTTAAAAAAAAGACTCAATTTAAGGAGGGTAAATATAAATTTATTTTTAAGTTTAGAACATAATAGTACAACATTTCAAGAATCTTCTGTTAAATTTTTGGGTAAAAATATCGTGAATTGAGCGACTGACAGGAAATCTTCGTATACACAAAAAAAAAAGATACTTTGCGGTGATCACCATAACTCATTACTGGATCATATGTTGACAAAAAACGAAGAAGATTTCGTTAGTTTATGAGTTTCTCGAGGTGACAACGTCGAGATTTTGTTTATTTTATTGATTTTTCAATTTTTAGAAATAAAAAAAGACGAATTTTTTGAATTTATGAAAATTTATTGATAGAAATCGGCGAATTTGTTGTTGCAAAATTAATTATAATAATAAAAAATACAAAATATCGACGATGTTACCTCGTAATTTATGTATAAAACAAGTGTGCAAAATTTGAGAAGGATCGGTTGAGTAGTTTTCGAGTTACAGTGATCATCGACTTTGAAAAACTAAATCTGAGAAAATCGCGTTTAAAGATTTAACACTGCTCCTTTGTATACGCGATGTATCGAATGGAGGGAGACCCGAGGCACTGTATCTCCGGCAGTTTTGCTCTAATTAATTAAATTTTAACTAGATACTCTTGAAGAGTTGTAATATCAAATAACAAAAAATGTAAAAAAAATTTTATTACCCTACCTTTAAGCATTGCAAATTAATATATTGAAATAAATCTAAGACTGAAAATGAAACTTTGTTTGAGAGTACATATTTCATAAGATAAAACATCAGCAAAAAATTATTTTGAGAACGAATGTGACTGAGCTTAGACATGTTACGAATCTAGGTTTAAAAGGCTTTGTATACCTTTCAAGCAATCATAGGTCGCAGTCGGAGAGGTTCGAACCTGGGACCTCCGTATTGGCAGCCCGACACGCTATCACTTACTTCACCGGCGACTCAATAAATACAATTCTATTATTCACTAAATATGACTTTTAGGTTAAGGGACAGCGGCGACTGGGAGAATTCGAAGAGAATGAACAAGTATTTTTCTATTCTATCTTTCTTACACTGCTCAAGATGAGGAACCTAGGTTACCTTTACCATAATTTGCTTTGAATTAAAATCCCGTTTTGTATACTTTGATGAAAAAACCTATTGCCGCTTAAATAAGGTTTTTATTTCGCTGTGTTACTAATAAGGAAGTATTATGTATTGAGTAACAACTTTATTTTACTGTCGCATTATGCTATGAGTTATATATGAATTTAAACCTATGATAGGCATTATTCGAATACATTTTCAACCCAATAACCACTTTTATTTTTTTTTAAATCGGAAATAATTATTTGAATTTAAAACCGAGACACCTTTTGATGTGAGTGTACCAAGAAATAATTACATATTTTAAATTGGCGCTGATGGACACCAGAGAACAGATACCTACCCCATAAAAAGGCAAAAACTAACAAATAATTATTTGAAACTCGAATAATGAGCACCAAATAACAACTGATATTTTGCGAATAACTCTCCAAATAATAAATAATTTTTGTAGTCAAATAAATTTTTAGTCATCCTAAATAGCCGTCCAAAGAATGTCAAGCTAGCAAAAAAGATAGATACTGTGGTGACAATGGCATCTGTACAAGATTGCCAAGAAACTGACAGGAAACGCTCTTGCAAATAAAAACCCCGTACGACACATCGACGGATCTCTACTTATTACAGAGGAGCATCAACTGCGAAAGGGAAGAGATTATTTCGTTAAAGTCATGAACAATAACTTTGGACCGTCGAATACCTGTTCATCCGAATCTGAAGAATCAAGGGTGTGGCCAACATTAATATCGGACCTTCGACAAGATTGTAGGTGGTGAACGCAATTAAGTCGATGAACCTCAGTAAGGTCCCAGGTATTGATGGAGTACTAGCGGAATTACTTAAGGCTGATCATATTGTTGCGGCTGACATTCTTCTGTTGGGCAACCGAGACCTATCCCACAAAATGAAAGCAGGCGTAATTGTAAAGATCTGCTTGAAAGGCAACCTCAAAAACTGTAAGAATTTTTGTGACATCTGTATTTTAAGGCAGTCTCCAAATTGATGGCAAAAATCATCTTAATGCGACAAATTGAGCGCACTCTTTACAATGAACAGGCAGGCTTTCGTGAGCGTTTTTCCTCCAACGACCACATCAACACCATCCGAATTATCATCTAGTATTCCGCCAAATGGAGGTCCGCTTTATATCTAATGTTCGTCGATTTTAAGAAGCCGTTTGACAGCGTTGATACCGAGTACATTATGTGCCGCTTCACTTAGTGGAGGTATTGCAGAACAAGTTGTCAACATCATAAAAAGACCTACTTAGTAGCCAAATGTTACGTAATTAATAATGGTAGACTGTCGGAGCTCTTCAAAGTGCTGAATGGATTGAGACAAGGATGCATATTGTCACCTTTGCTTTTCCTGATTTTCATGAATAACGCATTGTGCAGCATCTTAGATGACTACCCATCGCGAGGGATAAGATGAAATTTTTTTTAAATACTTTACGCACCTGGACTAAAGAAAGTCGCACAGCAGTGCTTAAGATCAACGCTGCTAAAACTAGACTTATGAGCCTCGACTCCAGCAGATGTGATGAAATTTATCTTGAAGAGCAGAAAATAGACCATAAATTTTACTATCTTGGAAGAATAATTACTGCAGATGGCTTCGTAGAGGGATAGATGACGAATGTGGCATTGGATTGGCTACATACTGATGACAGAGTCAAACAACATCGCTCAATATGCTCAAGATTCGAACTCGCACGGGAACCAGAGACGACGCCGAATTGGACGACCGCGCAACATGTGGAGAAGATCCGCAAAAAAGAAAGAACCCTAGATCAAAAAGTCATGAGAAGAGTTGAAGGCTTTGGTGCAGTACCGGACCAAGTTGAGAGTCGGTCTAGTGGGCGCCTTATGACTCACAAGGGGTCAAAGGAACCAGAGGTACTAATAGTCGTATATATCATAAGAAGGTAATTGTCACGAAAAATGAAAAATAAAAAAAAACTTACACTTTACCACTTATGCAGAATTACACAAAATGCTACAGAATAGAAAAGTTTCTATTTTCAATTAGTAAGCCACTTTGCGTCGTAGTCTCCGATCGAGTGAGTGAGTGAGAGAGAAAAGCCACTTATAAGAGAGAGAAAGGAAGGTGCTCCTTAAAAATAGCTTAGTAACCGAACTAAATAAAATTTAGCTGATTCACATATTTGAAATATTTCAGTACTACATGCATAGGTAAATCCGGAGTAACCTAATATCTCGCTTTTTAATTTGAGGTCTAATAATAATAGCTAGTTTTATGAATATGCAGTGAGGGATCAAATCTGAGAAATTTTGAAGAGTACGAAATTTCATTTGATTGAGGAAGCATAGCTTCAAGGAACTATTATTTATTAAATGTTTTAAGTGCACAATCAACGCTAATCATAAGCTTTTCCCCATTAAAGCACATCATAGACAAATAATGATTTTTTCATAACATTTATCTTTAGTTAAGATTTACTTGGCAATTTTTCATGTCGTTTCATTCCAGCAGGGAAGCTTTATATTTCGCTATGATGCGTATGATGGCAAAATGGATAGTGAAAAATGTATTACTTCTCGTCCAATAAATCTCTGGAAATGATTACCCTAAAGTGATTTATTTTCAGCTCTGCAAAGGAGAAAAACATACAAAACTGAAAACGAAACGTGCTGTTGCTTTGTTTTCGAAATTTTTTTGAAGATTAAATATTATTAAATCATAATCTTTCATTTTCAACGTACTTATGAGTAAGTTTTAATACGTATATTATGTAGGTTAGACTGAATAACATTTTCAGTTGGTTTATACTTTGAACTAAGAAGAATATCATTCTAAAGGGAACTCCTGTTCATACCTGAACTGCTTAGAGAGCTTTGTAAACTTTCTAAAACTTTTCGTGTGTGTATTCGACTTTCAAATATGCAACAAATTCCAGGCATTTAGTTCTGAAGTCTTAGCAATCCCTGAGAAGTTACAATACAACCCCAATATACAAAATTCTGTTTAAATACCTTAAGTGAGCAGATTTTAAATGAATACAGTTCAGCATTTCTAATCTTGAAAACTTTTAGAAATACTTAGTAAACTGGAAAGGGACGGGTGAAGTTGAAATTTTTCAAATTTACCTTTATGTGAATGTTGTAAGTTATTTTGTATGCCGAGACTTAAATACGAACCCCTCTCTCTCATCCTGTTTAACAAGCTAATAATTTTATGTGAACACCTATTAATGTGTTTATCATTACTACTAGGTTGAGTTGTCCTGATGTAAGTTCGACTTTATTTGTGCTCTGTCCTGTGTCATCCCATTATGCATTCGCATGTATTTCCTTTGATTTGTATATCTGTTTTTTTATATTGTTTTAATAATTACAGCAAAGTCTTTTTTTTTTGCGGGAGAGGTGAAAATCTTTCAAAAGACACCAAACAGCCCGTGCCCTCCGGTAGTGTGAGATTCCTACTCACTAAAAACACCTCTCTGGGGATTAGCCGAAACAGACCACATAACCGGGTCCCTTTTCGTCCCCTCCCAGTCTCCCTTAGTGGGGGCAACTGAGTATCCAGTTATCCCACTGTCGCCACTAACCTCGGTTTCCTGGGTCACTGCTAGAATCCTAGCCTATCTGCATAAATCCATGTTTTCCTACCGTCTCCAGTGTTCCTTCTTGGTCCATGCGTTAGTTACATCACTTACCCCTTCACTGTTTACGACCTTGAAGGGTTCCAGGCTGTAACGCTTTAGTCATGAGCCAGGACAAGGAACCCCCTCCGGATTAACCGCAGCTAACCCTACGGAAGGCAGATCTGCATAAATCCATGTTTTCCGACCGTTTCCAGTGTTCCTTCTTGGTCCTTCTTGGACCTTCATCCTTTCTATGCCTACATCATTGACGGGTTCCAGGCCGTAACGCTTTAGTCCTGAGCCAGGACAAGGAACCCCCTCCGGATTAACCGCAGCTAACCCTTTGGAAGGTAGATTTCCATCTTCTACTGGTGTGCGTATCGCGGAGATAGCCAACTCGTTAGAGTCTCCCGTCTCTGCACCGCCGCACCTGAGGAAGTGCTAGTTATTATAATGCCGATGGCACCCTCTTCCAGGACTTCTACAGCAGCCGCCACAGTTCCTTCGAAAGCTAATTCTCCCAAAGCTGCTACTGTTATGTTGTGGGTACCGTGGGTATAGCCAACCTGTTGGGGTCTCCCATACAATCCACCTCCACTACCACAGAAGCGCCCGAGGAAAACGCCATTCGCGACCCAATTACTCCTGGGTCCTGCAGAGGGGAAGACGACACTGCAGACTCCCTTGGAGTTAGGGGGATTTTTCAAGAGGTTATTTCCTCCCGCATTAGTTACTTGGCTACATTCTAGGATGGATTGCCCGGTTGCTACCACTTGGAGGTGTAACTAACACTTGAAAATATCCAGATTAGGATCACCGTATCCTTGAAGGCTTCAACGCGTCCGTCCATTCTCCAGCAACCACAACAAAGTCTTAATCGGGTCACATTCGACAAAGAAGTTCTTGTTAGGATATTGTCTTTTTAAGCTTCTGAGGAGTATAGAAACGGAAAGAAGATAAAGATTATCACAAAAATCCTAACTTGAAAAGTAAAAAAAGAAGAAAAAGCAACGAAAATGACCTGCCAAATATCGTTTTTGTCAACCAATGAACCTCTACTTCGACTTAACGACCAGGCGAAATGTTCATCGGCTTTCGAAGTCGAAATTTACCCTATCCACTGTCACACACTAAGCAAATAGCCAAGCAACATAGCTCAACAGGCTCTGAATTGGAACCCGCACTGAACTCAAGGAAAACGACAGATTAGAATACAGCGCAACCCGCGAAGAAGGTCCGTCACGAAAAAAGGTAGAATCAGTGTAACATACACCCTATGCAATTTAACGGGCTAAAGGAAACAAAAAAATACAATACAGTAACTGATATCCTATGACATCTTTGTTTCTCCACAAATTTAGGAAAACGCTCTCGATATGAGGTCAACAGTTGGTGCAATAACTTGCGGGTTTTAGTCCAACCAGGTTTAAATGTAAAATTATTGGAAGGGTGCAGCCAATGGAGTCGATTCGTTGGCTCTTATGACGAAAATTCAGTAGGTTATATCATCCGCAACCATCTATAACAAAATTGACTGGCCATTGCTTCATTTATGTAGGTACATATGACCAGGTAACTATTATCAGAAGTCTCTATTATGACATGGAAAAATTTATCCGCCAATCAAGTAGAACCGACACTTCAATTTACATAGTAAAAACCGAAATCCATTAAAAAATTCTCGTTATTGCCTATCGGTTATTTCATCTCCAGATCCATTTAATTTTTTTATCATTAGAAGGATAAATTTTCACTGAGGATTTCATTTTTCTCTCGGAGTTTCTTTTCCCATCTCAAAGTCATTAATGTCAAAGCATTACCAAGGTTGCACATTAATCTTAGTTTTCCCATAAGCTTATCTAATAAAAAGATTCTGACGAGTGCAAAGTTTATCTCAGTGAAGTATCTAAATAAAACTGAACTGAACGATGAAGTTATCCGACAACAGAATGTTGTCTGGTCCATGGCTTTATTTTTCTTCACTTAAGACATTTTCGCTCTCTGTTTTTTGAATCCCATAACACCCCTCTTTGGTCAAAAACTATTATCATTCCAAAAGTTGGATAGGGTTTTTTAGGAATAGTTAGAGACGGGACGACATTACAACTTGTCAAAGATTTGCTATCATATTCAATTTTGGTCGACTTTTTATCGTCTACTGCATTGTGTGTTTATATATTTTTTCCTTAAAAACACAATTATCACAAGACACAATTAATCATGCTTGTGTTTTAAAGGTTCCGTACCTAAAAGCTAAAAAGAACCTATATTCCGAGACTTTTCAGTACAAACACTGACATTTTCTCTGCAACCCCCAAGGCCTGTTGTCAGCAGAAAACAATACTGGTTCGCCGCCGGTGGGATTCGAACCTTGGACCTCCAGACACATAACTTACTCCATCGACGACGCTTATATTTATAAAACTGTTTAATTGTTTATAATTTTAAAATGTTGAAATAAATTGAATGGATCTTGTTCGATCTATGGATATCGATATTTCTATTTATCGTTATTGGTCTAGGTAATTGTACTACGTTAATGTAACCTACCGCTCTAAGACGACTAGTCCCTATATCGGCTGTAATATTTGTTTCGAAGTGGTCTGTCTGACTCTCTTCATTGATCTTCTTGTCACGATTTCGGACTCGAACGAATTTGAATTTTTGTTTGTTGTTCTAAAATTGCAGGATAGGGTTCGGGAGCGACTGCGAATACTTATGAAACTTGTTTCTTGCATCGACACTATTTCTTTTGCCTTGCATCATTGCAACCCTTGCTCTACGGAGATTTTAACTTGCCTACTATAAACTGGGTGTCTCAGTTGTTGACGGGCTGATCTCCTCCCACTTACATTAATCAAAAACGCCGGTCGTGTGAAAAAATTTTAATATTTCTTTCTCTGCTCGAGTTTTAAACAAGTGTTGTTTTGAATTCGTTTCAAAAATTTGTCAGCGGAGATTTGAAGTTTTGCGCTGGATGTTTTTTTTATATTTTTATTTTTTTGTAGCGATGGATGCTTTAAATGACAAAGTTATTGAAAATATAAAAAAGTATATCCTATCCGAGTATTAATTTAATTTACTACAGGCCGTTCACTTTCAGTCTTACTACGGGATGCATGAGCCTATAAATCGCATGTGAAAGTGTACCCTATTTTTGACCTAACTCTTCCTAAAGCTTCGCTGAAACGATCTATATTTCCTGTGCACCCCTGATTGTTATGTGTGTTCGTATTCTGATTTTGGCTATTGATGTTTTTTGCATGCTGGTTTGGGAGCCTCATTCACCTCAATATATTGTTGTTATGGTGAATAGGTCAACCTGCCGAGAAGTGCGCCTTCTGAGTTTAGAAGGGAAATTCTACTAATAATTACGTCACGACCTCATGGCTATAGCGAATGTATCCACCGCTTGCTTCATCGACAGCCTCTCTTCATCTGGGCTGACACAGTGTTTCAGTATTGCTAACGACTCCGGCAGCTCCTGGATTTGGTGGAACAAAAAAGCGCCACATGGATCGGTGCTAAACCGATCCATGTGGCGCTTTTTTGTTCCTTTGCTTCCGGAGACGTCTTATCATCATGCTCTTCATGCTCGCAGCATCTCCGATTCACAGTAACCATACATTTTTTTAAGAAGGCTGATTTGTCTATATAAACAAATTCTTATTGAAAAGTAATTGGTCTATTGTTTTTGACGAACGGTACATGCTTTTTATGACAATTATCTGAGTGTTTCTAGCAATGTGTCCCCATTTCTACATAGAACAAATAATTCTTTTTCAAGTTTGACTTAGCGAAATTATTTTATTATTGTCTTAACCTAATATTAGTAAGTGTATTACTATGTCGTTTGATCGTAAAAAATTCTCTTGGATCAGCTGCAGTGTACTGAAAAGTCTAAGGATTTGGGAGTTTTACTGAGTAGCTGTATCACTTTAAACAGCCACATTTGTGCATTTAAGGGAAACTCCACACTTTTTTATTAAAAAATGGAGGAAGGAATTTGACGACCCTTACCTTTGTGCGGCCAATTCTGGAGTAGTCATCATTTAATAAGAGTATGTACATCAACAGATTGGGGCAGTCCAGCATCACTTTGTTCATATTACACTTTGCGGGCTTTTTCTGAGTAACCCTCTTATAAGCTTAAACTCATAAAGTGTGACTCTGTAGAACTTAGACGTAACAATGCTTATCGCTTTTGATTGTTTTCAAGGCAATATCGATTTTCCTGTCTTGCTATCTTATTTTAATATATCGATTCAGAGCCGCTCCTTGTGAAATCGAGATTTCCTTAAAATACTTCAACATCGTACTAATTATGTGGTATTTTTCTTTTACACCATGTGTCCAAATCCTAGAGTGGTTTATATTAATTTCTTAATAAAAGCTCACGGGGAGATCTGGACTCGAACCGGGCCCATGGTATGGTGGTAGTGCGGCTCAATGAATTGATCCAACTCCGTATCTCATAACTTCAATGTCTCGTTATTTTAATTCACATTTGGAGAACATTGATTTCAATTCTCTCTTGTTGCTTTGTAATTCTGTAATATTAATTAATTATTTTGTTGCTTTAATTATTGAATTATTGCTTTTATTGATGAATCAAGAATAAATAAATAAACTGAAGGAATGATTGCACTCAGGGCAATTTGTGACACAGAATCGGGTCCCTTTTCGTCCCCTCCCAGTCTTCCTTAGTGGTTGCAACTGAGTATCCAGTTATCCCACTGTCGCCACTAACCACAGTTTCATGGGTCACTGCTAGAATCCTAGCCTATCTGCAGGAATCCATGCTGTTCCACCGTCTCCACTGTTCCTTCCTGGTCCGTGCGTTAATTAGAACCTTCACCCCTTCTTTGTCCACGGCATTGAAGGGATCCAGGCCATGAAGGTTTAGTCCAGAGCCAGGACAAGTAACCTCCTCCGGATTAACCGTAGCTAACCCTTCGGAAGGCAATATGCCTTTAATTTTTAAAATATTTCAATATTCATAAGATGGTATGTACTATTATTGAACCTTTCCTGTGTTTTTTTTTGGTTTGCGTAGTCTGGAAAAATTCACGTCTCTAGAGTTTTTAAAAATATATAGGAGGGGACGAAAAATGCTGCCTTGAGGTACACCAGAAGAGATAGACAATATTAGAAATTCTCTAAAATCATTGATTACAAATTTTAAAGTAGGTAATTTCTTCTATTTGTCAAAATTGTCCGATAGCACATCTTTAACTACTTTACTTTAATAACGAATGTTAGTATTTAATAAAAAATTCGTTCTATTCTTATCGTAAATACAGACTTTAAAAAACAAGACGGGGACACATTTTTTTTAAGCTAAATGAAGCAAATCTAAGAAGTTAATTCGCAGTGGAATAATAACTATGTGAATTTCTAACTTTCCATAAAAAACTATTTTATTATACCTATATACCTAGTAATTTTGAAAATAAAAACTAAAACGATTTTTCTTTTTCTTTTACTTTCAGGATCCAACCCTGCTTACTTACGATGTCGAAATGAAGCAAGCACTAAAAGACAAGCAGAAAAAATCAAGTCGTAAAATTTGCCATTGTGATTCCTAGTTATTTTATTAGCAAATTCAAATTACATATGAGAATCAAATATATCATTTTAAGTGTCAATAAAACCAATAATAAATTAATTACAATTAATTAAAATAAAGTAAAAAATTTCCGTGATATTTCAATTTTTAGTAAATAGTCGAATAGAAAAATTGTGTAATCGACGAGACCATACGTCAAGCAGTTTCTTTAATAAGTAGCTAAAGATATAATATATAAAAAGATAAAGATATTTTCCAATTACGTAATTTTTCAGAAAGTAATAATCTAATCAGATAAATAATTCAAATAAAGATATTTATACATTAACTTAAAGTTTCTAACCTTTACATAGCTAATGGTTTACATACCGCAGAAGATTGCTTAAGGATATCGTCCCCGAGTACTTCGTATTGAAGGCAATAGAATCATCCAGCCAGAAGCTTTTGCTTTGTGACTTTAACGATATTGAATAGAGAATACGTTTACTTGTTTATATTTTTACGGATTACGCGGAAGCCTCTCGATACGATTAGGAATAAATCGCAGCCGCTATGAACACTGTAGAAAGACTTTTTAATTTTTGATTAACTCCAACCGCCCATTACTGAAATAGGCTTAGCTTTAACGAGTAGGGTTTACGCGAACCAAATTAATGCCAAACATTCAGATATGTAGCGGTCTTTTTGGTGAATCTTTTTGAGGATGACAAGTCATAAAAGATGCGAACGACAGTATTCTCTGATGGGTAAAAATATTTTATGACACACGAAGTCCCGGGGGACTCAGTTTAATTGAGACGGAAGTAAACATGAGGCAGGAACAATTAATTATGTGATCACAAAGACAAGTTTTCTTAGGAAAACAGGACCAGAACGCACCCCACTGAACTAGGTCAGTTTATGGGGTGCGTTTTAACTCTCACCAATTCGGATCATAGTGATAAGTGATTCTAGTGAATGTGAGTAGTCGAATGTTACAAAAATGTAATTGTGGTTTGGTGTCCGTTGCTATGTTTCTAATGCTCTATTTAGCAGTTACATAATAGAATACAAGTGATATAGTGAAAGGGAGCATATAAAACTCTGCCAAAATGACGATGTGGCAGAGTGGAGGTATGGGAGGCCACGGCTCCCAGAACAATCCGTGGATGAAGTTAATGGGAATTGTACACAAGGAAAGGACAAGACATGTGGACAGTTCTCAGAGCCAAACCGGATCAAATGAAAGGACTCTAAACCAGTAAGTAATATTTTATTTATATTTTAATAATTTTCAGAATTTTTCTTAATTTTTAATGTTTTAAATTATTGAAACTTTTAGGAGAGGAAAGGAACCCTTTTTAAACTTTTTCGAAAGGATTGTTCTCAGTTTTCCTAATTTCTTGGACATTTGAGTGCCTTAGTGCTTTTTCCACAGAAAGACAAATCGCTTTACCCTTGTCAGGAAATTTTCCGGCAATTTGTCTACAGCTGACAAATTGTTGAAAGTTGAAATGATGACTTTTTCGCTTGAAAACTTTGATATGTTTGTCTGTTACTGTTCAGTACACACAATTCTTCTAATTGTTTAGAGTTATTAAATAATGGTTGCTCCTAAATATGCTTCGAAATGATCATTAATTCCACTAAGTATTCATTACATAGGAAAATAAAATATCGTTTTCGTTGTAATAAGTTTTCCAAACAAGAAATCACCTTTTTCAATCTTTTCAATAAAATTCAAATAACGTTAGTCTGCCGAAGTTTCGAAAGAAAGAGTTAAAATTTACACATTTCAAAACAACATCCCGCAAAGAACTATATTCGTTTATAAAAACATAATAAACTTGGAAACGTAATACTTAATAAGTATAAACGCAAAAAAACTTGATCTAACAAGGATAACATACGATTAGTTCCCTGTACTAAATCAAAGATGAATACTATTTTGAACACATTGCGTCTCTTTCCAAATACATAAATAAATAAGACTCAGACGATGAGGATAAGAGGGAAGTACAACAGGATCATTCCAAAGAAAACCACGGAATGCAAACTTAAGGAATCAGCACCTACTCGATGCGGTTGATGTGTTCGGCAAAATCTGGGGCCAGTACAGCCCTGGCATATTCCAGTATTGATCGCACGAAGGTTCGATAACTTATTTAATAGAGGCCGTTAAATTCAGTGGGCCATCTCTTCACGAATAACCTATAATGGAATCAACGTGATCCTTCAAGAAGAGGCAAGAGTTGAAAACCACAATCAAATCCGTACCCCTGTGGACTCTGCTCAAGATAACACCATCCATAGAAAATCGATGAAAAAAAGACGGGACGGGAGAAAATTATAGCAGTGCACTTGTTGGACTTAAGGGAAGCGAGGCCACCAATCGCAAAACGTAGCAAAATTAGTGGTTAAGAGACTGCAGTCAGAGTGATGAGAAAAAGTACGAAATATTTTGGCATCCTTCGCATAACAAAGATGTAAGCGTTCAAAAGAAGATGCAAAACATCATTGATACACAGAACTAAGAGGAGCGGCCCAAGGATGCTGTCCAAAAATGGAATTATAAAAAATCTACAGATGGATTTTTATATATAATGACGGAACCAGTACTCTTCATAAGAAGAAGAAGAAGCTGCAGGCAGAAGTATATATGTGAGAACTGCAGCAACATCATGGGATAATCAAAGTTAGCGTTAGATTTATGCCCACGAAAAGCTGTAAAAACAAAAGCACATTAATTATTTACGTGATTTTTTAAGCCTCTGTCAAGGCTACTAAAGAGATCAAACTTGAGAGAGTCGAATCAAAAGTTCACGAAATAGTAGTCCAAAGTGAAGACTACTTCCCAAGACAGCTACGGCTTTCGCAACAATAACGGGAAAATACTATGCCGCTATGTTTGAGCTTTGTAAAAAGCTATCAAAGAAAATAAAAGAGAAAAGTTTGCCCGAAACTACACAACTGTGAGTTAAAATATCGAATCGTCCTACATACACTACAGACCTGGTTCTCTAAACGAAGAAAAAAGTGCTGTAGTTTTTATACGAAAACTCCGGTAAAAATTACGATTCACAACTGTAATCGTTTTACTGCTGTCATTACATTAACTTTTACAGAGCGGCACCGCTAAATTGACTGAACGATCAGCAAGGAGTACTGGCAAAATTGCGGTGGAGAATCTCAAAGCCGATTATTCCGAGAAAAATTGTGTACTATGCCGCCAGTTTTTCCTATGTCACACAGTAAATTTTACGAATCACAATACTTTTCCGGTGCGGTTCCGTAAAAATTACTGGAAGCATCAACAATTTTATAGCGCAGCCGGTTACATATTTGTCAGAATGTGCTACTTGCAACACTCTTATAGTGCTTACTTCCAAATTTGAAAAGAAAGGTTTGGTGCTACCAATGACGAAAAGGTCAAGTGTGAAATTTAAGCAAAGGCAAAATATACTATAAACTTATTA
Source organism: Leptarthrus brevirostris (assembly GCA_964036015.1). NCBI lineage: Eukaryota > Metazoa > Arthropoda > Insecta > Diptera > Asilidae > Leptarthrus > Leptarthrus brevirostris. The sequence goes on from OZ038374.1 coordinate 148,243,321, forward strand.
AAAGATCTGACGTATTATTGTTATTAAAGGAAAATACATATATTAAAAAGGAAAATTGAAACTTGCAACTTTCATAGCTTTCCTTGTCCCATAATCGATGCCGGGTATACAAAGTTTGGAAGCAAAGGATTGAGAGCGGCTTAACTTCTTTAACGACTTCTTCTAGTAATTGTTGATGATTCAATCATATAAATAGTTGACAACCAGAAAACTTTTCTACTTAAAGAATGAAATACTCAAAGACACGTTCAGTTCGTACGTTCTATTTATCCTGATAAGAAATATCTCTCCATTCCAAACGCTGTAATATTTTATTACGAAATTCCTCTGAGTTGACATTTTCGTCTTGTCCTTGATTACGTACACTAACAACCAACAACACAACACTCTCATCGACAATTTCCCAGCAAAATAGGCTACTCCTTTCGAATTTGTTGACCCAACTGGAAAGGTCTTTTCGTATTAAACTCTAATGGCTACCCAAAATGTTTGCGTTGATGTTTTTCCAGTTATATAAATTAAAAGGAAACTCCTTAACGCCAGCAGGGCAGGTCCAAGAGCTCCTTTAAGGGGAGTACAAAGAACGTTTTCGGTGCTTTTGTGGTTTTATTGAAGGCTTTAATCCTTTAGCGTTATTTAATTTCCCTGAAAACTGAAATTGTTTACAGTTTATTTTATTGCCATTCTTCCCAGTTCAGGAGTAGCAGAGTGAAATTCTTTTGGGAATGATAATTACTCTTCGTGTCGGCCGGAAAGGTTCAGCTAGGCGAATCAAGGAGTTTACAAATGGAGTCCCCGGTGAAAAATAGCCAGGACGAGGTGGAGTTTTTACTGCAACCCGTACTTTTATATTTAGCAAGTGATTGATAATCCGGTCGTGTTTTAGCTTATCTCACGGAAAGTAGGCTTTACAAAAGTTCCCAGTTCAAAACCAGAAATCCTTAGTGCACTGCAGTCCGGGCAAACTCCTAAAGGCGAAGAGCTAAGCACAATGTTCCTTGGTAAGCCTGTCTGTTACACACCCACCAATAATGGATGGAAGAAGAAGATAAGGATATAATCTTCTGGAGGCACGGATTACGGTACGCTAATATTCATGTAAATCCTTGAAAAACGTTATTCCTGAGATCAACAAGGAAAATTCTCTATTCCTCCTTGCTATTCTACGTCGTGTCTGTAACAGGATTTGATTAAGGATTACAAAAATATATATATTTTTTTGCAAATAAATCTGTGCCTGGCAAGTTATTTAAGAAACAACTTTATTTCCCTGTAAGTTTAGCATGGTAGGTTTAAAAAAAACTTAATCCGTCATTACTTTTATAAGTTTATGGGAAGGACCATACCATAACCCAACATCAACGGCATTTTACGTCTTTAGAAGATTACGAATTTCCCAAAAAAAGTTAAGAGTCTCTTTTGCCGGCTAACTCACCTTCGCATACCCCAAATTTGAAGGTAATTTTAAACTATTGTGATTTGACTTGTATCTTATTTCGTCGGGGATCACTCAATTTATAATGTTGGTCTATGCTTTAAGAAGTTTGTTTTTTTTTCTTGTTTTGTCACTCTTATATAGATCATTCAACGCTAATCTAATCTGATTTTGTTTGACTTAGGTAGTTCTCTTTCTCCACTTTTCTGAATACTCTTCTTATTGTTAATTTGTAAGTAGTCAGCTATGCATTTGACGACATATGTAAATAAATAAATTATAAAAGTAACTCATCACTCGTTATATAATGAGAGAACGTTGGTTTTATTCTCTTATTAAATATGGTTCGCGGCATTTCATCGAAGATATGTCTTTTACTAAGCATAGAAATTGACAAATTCATTCAGAAATTAAAATAAGGATCTCAATTTATAGTTATCTCTACAAGTGTAGAGCAAACAAAACAAAGCAAAACAAGCAAGAACCTCCTATTTTTACCGCTTTTAGTTCTAACGCGTGTTTGGAGCGGAGAAGAGTTATGTCAGTGGTAGGTCTGTAACAACTTTTTGGGGTTGAATCAACGCTCTCAAGGCATGGAAAAATGTTTTTTTTACTTTCATACGGGATATCTGATAGGAGGCCATTAGTCTCACCATTGGTCGATTTTTGCCTCTTGAAGAGGGTGAATCTATCCTGTATGTATTGATGTTTCTTACGATAAAAATGATCTACACAACCCTTTAGAGGGTTATATCAAGCCCCTTTACCTTTATCGCTCATAACCCTTCCCTTGACATTAAACCCTTATGAAAATATTCTCCTCAAAATACTCTTTTTTGGCCGGTACCTAATAACTCGATAAGAGGGTGGTCTTTCCTGTTTGCAGGGGCGCGGAAAGGTAAACACTTGTTCTATTATTTTTTGTGCTCTCCACCTTTGAAAACGGAGGGAAGTAGGTTTTGGTAACTGCAGCAATTATAAGCTTGTTCGTTCGATTCATTTACTCCACAATTGTTTTCAGAAAGAATTTGAAAATATAACTATATTAGGAAGCTATTTCACGGCGCAAACAGCTCCATGTTTTTTCACTGGGTTTAGAAATGGTCTTCGACAGAATATTTAGACACATTATCATAAGACAACTACTAATATGTGGTATTGATCTAAAATTCTGTCAGCTCATCCCAAGCTTTTTCGACTCCGAGTTAGGGTAAATGGACATAGTCGAAAATTGGAAAATTCTATCCCACAAGGTTCCACACTGTCTACTAATCTTTCCAACGCACACCAACAGATATTTGAGTAGATTACTCGAGACATTAAATTAATCAATGGTGTGCAGAAATAGGACAACCTCACTGCTGTAAAAAGTTGGAAATAATTACATTTAGTTAAGAAAAAGAGTTCAAACCTCGCAAAATTTAATTTAAACTTATTCAAAAACAAAAAATGAAACTTTACGTCATATTTTTACTACATAAAAAATAACAAAGCCCTGCCTAGGGGATTTAAACGGTGTTAATTTAGGACTTAGTGTATTCTTGACGAGAATTATGCATGAAGTAAGAAAAGGTATCTCAAGTGTTCTAGCATGGCATTCATGTCTTTAAAATTCACTGAATAAATTTTGCATAAATAAAATCTGAAAGCAGTAACCTGTTGTGTCACCTAACTTGCGTGCGGAAGGTGTTAATTAGATAGCCCTTTTACATATTTGTGCATATTTTCGTTTAAAGGATTCTTAAGGGCGAAAAAAGTAGCATTTTTAAAGAAAATCTAAGTAATGTCTAGACTAGACTGTAGAATAGCGAAGAAAACAATTCAAAGTGTTTTCTATACCCGAAACTTTGGAGTTTTTAAATTAGCTTGCGGGCATTAGAGACAAGGCGAAACGCTAGGGACTAGCACTCAGCAAAGGCTACATGAAAAAAACAAGTTGGTGAATTTACTAAAAATTAAATAAAACGAGCAAAAATTGCTATGGTAGTCACTCCGGGGTAGTATCTGCTAGCTCTGTAGAAGGGCGTAGGGTTTACAGGTGATATTTTTCACTGAGCTTCACCAGAATTGCGGCGCCATGTGATCTTTTACTTACGTATAAAGGTAGATCACGAAACCTTTACCTGTAGGTTACTTAAAAGGAATAAAAAAACAACACGAAATATATTATTATCACTATTCTGGAGACTAAGTTGGCTCAATTAGATGAGCGGCACGACCACCATGCCCTGGTCCCTGGGTTCGAGACAAGGTCTCCCCGTGGGCTTTTAAAATAAAAATAAAAAATCCACTATGTCTCTGGGCTGTTGTCTAGCTCGCAGCAAAGCAAAAACAAGACATTCCCTTACCCTAATTCCCTTGCGGACAAAGCCATGCTAACGCATCAAAGGGTTGTCCCCTAGGCTTTGGCCACATCGTATAAAGAAAATCACTATTCTGTATTGTATTGATTTCAAAAATAAAACGGTGATTCCCGTCACCACAGAGTCACGTCAAAGAAACAAAATATGCTGAAACAAAACCAATTCTATTTAACTTTAGAGAACCACCATTCCACGAGCAATCCTAAGTTCCTCCTAAAACAAAGTTATTGGATCCAGGTAACCTGTCTCTTCTTTTCTGGTTGGCGTCGTCATTTTCCTGGGGAAACCTGGACGACATCTTTTTAAATCTCGTCGCAAAGGAAAAGGTTCTTTTCTTTTTAATTAATATGAAATTTCGGGGAAAGATAGGTTTCTGACTAAATGCGAATATATTTATTATATTTTGATTTATGTGGCTATGTGGTTCTGCGAGTACAATTATATATATTTAATAGTATGTAGTTTAATATTAGAGCTCGACTTTCGTACATAATCACTTTGATCCTTCAGTACTATCAATAAAATTTAGAATGGGCTATATTCACAAACAATGAAATGGAATTATAATTTCAATTAGTTATGTTTTGTTTCATTAAATTTTCTCCAGTTAAATTGAACAATAAGGGAACATTAAAAAAAGTTTATGTGAATTATTAGTTACGCACAGATTCTCTACATTTTTTCAACAATTCCTTAATAAATTTTGCATTTTATTGCATTGCAAATATACTGTAAATAACAATCAGAATTTTTAGTAGTCCTAATTCGCAACGTAAAGCAATTATTTGTTTTTATGTATCTTAGAGTATGTAAATCGGATCATCACTTCAATAAGGCAGAAATCACCAACTTGTAAATGTTAAAGCTTTCAGTTCTGAGTATTATGCTAAACCTACATGTGCTTATAAAGTATTGTTGACTCCATAGGAGAGATTACTTAAAAAGAATATTTAAGAAACTGGAAATTATCGATTAAAACCTCGTCACTTCTTTTAGTATTGAAGTTTTGCCAATTCTCCGACTTTTTGTTCGAAACCAAAAGGACTGTTTGTTCAGTTTAGTCTGCAGGTTAATTTATTGCGTCATTAGTTCAATCCGGATACTCGGATTGGTTATCCATTGGCTAAAAAATATTTCCTCCTTCTTGGTCTTTTAAAACTGCTGATCGGTGGGAGTTTGAATTGGCATATTTCCAACAACCATAAACTATTAAAGAACTCCTAGAGCCCAAACATCAACAGGTCCTCCAGTGTAGTGATCATCACTGGGAAGCATAAGGTGGTGATCCACAAAATGTATCCAAATTTTGATTCTGACCACTAATAAGTTCAGTGCTATATCGGCGAGCTTCAGTCTAGATTCTGTAAACATAAATTGTGTAATTATGAATTTTATAATTTAAGGCATTACTAATTATAACTACCTAAATCTTAAAAAAAGTAGTGTTATATTTTTCGATTTAATCAGTAAAGTAGGTAGGTCTCTTTCAGAAAAACCTGGTATGACAACCTCTACTCTGCCGAAAATATCCGTAATACCTCTGTTATGTTTATACGGAGCGCCGCCCTAGGTTTTTATTGTGAACGGTGCTCTAGTCTTTCTCTTTTTGTTATTAGATATGTTCACTTCCAAAGGATAGATGGAATCATTTATTCATAAAGAAACAAAATAAGGATACAACCTCTACTCATGTAACACAAACAAACATTTATATTCGTTACTTATTCATTCATTAAAGTGAAATGGGTACAAAATTTTGAAATATATTTTAGTGGCTGAAATATTGTTTTGACCTCGAAGAGCAAAAATTGCAAAAAGTATATAAGTTTATTATAAATCTTACTTATTTATTTAGCTTAATACAAGCTATAGCATAATAATACAAAAATGTCCTCAAACCATAGTGAAGTAATCATAAATGCTATAAGTCCTGTGCAAACAAGAAAAGAATTTATTTTGACCCCCCCCCCCCCCCCCCCCCCACCGGGGTGATGCTCTAGGCCGGTTTCTAGTGTGCCATTGTAAATCCATCGCTGTTTACACGCATTGTGATAATAATTACGTGATAATTTAGTCATTCTGTGTTGCAAAGTTTTTTTTTGAAGCTTTTACTATTGATCATAGGGTATTGTTGGCGATTACCAATTCTTTTCTCCATACACCCAGAAAACAAATTTGTTGTCATCTTTAGAAGTTTCTATGCCTCGTTGGTCGGAATTTTCTTCCATTTCATATTCTACAACCCCCATTTGTTCTGCTGAAGGACCATATGAAGAACTAGCACGATTCTGTAATAAATCAGTCGCAGTTTTGCGCCTTTAAATTAAAGATTTTTTTATCAATATATGTACTGAAAAAATTAAGAATAACATATTAAAATTATTTAAAATATGTAAAAAGTTTTAAATTGACTATGACACTTTTGCTAATCTCAAGAGAAATCTCTTCTTCTACAGCCCTAGAAGAACTAAGGACATCATTGTTTTCAACTTCTTCATTAATCGGCATACGTTATATGAAATTCACCTATTCAGATATGACTAACCTATGGAAAATAACATTTTTTTCATGTACTTGTGAATCTATATTATCCGAAATAAGTTATTATTAGTATTCTAGTCAGCATATGCTCTAAACACCTTGTCGTGTCTATTTCAATCAAAAAATTCAAAAATTCTGTCGACAGTAAGCACAAAACATTGATGACACGAAACAATGTACAAACTCTTTTTAAAAGGCAATGGTGTTTTGGTGTTTTTTTATCTATAAAAATGTCTGGAAAAATACGCCTCGAAGATCAAGACACGTAAGGGACCATTTGCGAATATTACTTTAATGATAAAACGTGATAATTTAATTATTTAAAATGCTTGGATTATTGAATCAAAAATTATAGAATTAATCGTGCAAAATTTGTCTTCTTATTAGAATGTAATGAAAAAAAACATTACAAGTCCTTTCTTTTTTTGCTAAACGATAAAACACGATAAAAATTTATGTAACCCCCGAATGCCGTCGAAAGCAAAAAGGATCCTGGTGTTACAGCGTCTCTTTTCAAGTATATACAAGTGCAGCAGTCCAAGTCTATCAACATAAGGTGGTAATAGAAAGAAGTTATTCCAAGGAAGGCCACGAAGAGCGAACCTAACGAACCTCGGTCGGACAGCTTCTATGCGATTGATATGTGTAGCACGCATAGAGCGGTGACCAGACTATAGAGGAATATTCCAGAATAGGTGTGGCAAAAGTGCAATATTTAAGTTTTGTAATATACACAGCGCGAAATATCTTAGCGGCGTCGAAATATCTTAGCGCATAACAAAGAATATATGAATGAGACAGAATCGTAGATACATCATTGATGTAAATTATAAATAAGAATGGACCGAGGTGGGAGCCCTGCGGTGACAGGAATTTTCGGCAGTTTTTGGGATGTTATACTAAGATATTTTGAAAAAGAGCACAAAAACGAACAAAATTTAAAAAAAAATTTTCCACCCCATAACAGTCAAACCTTGTTACCTGTCACCTTCTTCAAATAGGTATAACATACATTTTCAGCAGATTAGACCAGGTTTTTCTGAAAGTGCATGACATTTTAAATTAATTTTTTAAAATTTACTAAAGTACAAATTTAAACAAAAAATTTCTCCATAAAAGAGCTGAAACGAAGAGTCGTCAACAGTGTTGGTAGAGTTGAGCTTAGTACGTACTATGCTAGCGTTCAATTCGCAACGCCCTAGTAAATTTTTTTTATATCTGCGACTGATACATAGTGGTATCAGAAAGGAAGTCAACCATCTGGGGGCAAAGATGAGAACCGGCCGAGTTTGTTGTGTACAGGGTTCTCTATCAGAAAGAACTTTGAAACGGATAATCGTCAAGAGTAGTTACATGGAGCAAAAAGTTCTGAAATGTATAACAAAAATTCTGGTAAAAATTACGGTTCTTAACTGTAACCGTGCTGCAGCTATCAATTCCATAAAAATTCCTGAATGATGAGCCCGGAGTATCTGTTCGGTTGCAAAGGATATTCCGAGCATTAATTCAAAAGGCTTAATTAATCTATTACTTCATCTTTAGCAACAAAACAAACTAAATAAAAATATAGACAGTCTGAGATTCGAACCATAGTCCTAAAGAGCAAATATATATTAACTCAATAGTGTCATGGAGTTCTATAGGTAATATTCTCAACTAGCCCACCTATTTTCTCCGATCACTACTTTCATGTTACAGAGATTGCAGTACACTGAAATTTCTAATAGAATATAATTTCATTTAAATTGCGTTATTATATTACTAGTGTAAATGTGGTATAACCGCTGTACATGCCGAAAATACAAAAATTCTCTTCTTTAATTTTGCCGCGTGTCAAAATTCATTGGTCGGTTAAATTTAACCATTTCTTGTCATTTTACAGAACAATCGATTTTCTTTTACTTTTACTGCGGGCGGGAGTCACTTAAAATTTTAATGGACAGCACTATTGGCACACCGGAACAGAGAATCGGAGGCATTTTAGTGCAAGAATAATTATAGAACGTTTGGTTCTCTTTTATCTTGGCGACACCCTGTCTGTCATCCATAAATGGGGTTGGTTCAAATTTATTCCTTCATATAACTCGATTCATCTCAAAATCACACTAACCATGGAGTTCCTTCAACCGGAAAATATGTTTATGGCTTTGACGTGACCTTACGGTTCAAACAGAGCGTCGGTGTCGTACTGTAGTATTACGTGAGAAACAAAAATAGGTGACTTTGGAAGTTAAGTGGAGTTATAAAACACGCAATCCAAATAATAAATTCAATAACTTAACGTGATTGTGGAATATGTCGTTCGGCTTTAGCCAACTTCTGGGTCTCTTCGTTGCCAACTTAGCGGGAACAGAGTAATGGACGTAAGTGCGCACCGATTGTGGCCGACTATTGATGAACATGGCGAATTTGTTTTAATACCCGTCGAGTTACACTTTTGTTTGCCCATGATAATTAAAACATATTAGCATATTTTTAAGGTCTTTCCTAAATTACAAAAGTCTTTTTAATATCCCGCATCACACCTTTTGCAAATGAAGAGTGAAAATTGGGCTTGTTTACAAAAGATAGGTATTTTCAATGACGCTGGTTTTTGTAGAAGCTAATCGTTTCCGTGGTTTTACTACGACATAACCGCCAAAATTTAAACTTCGAAAACCATTGCCTTTAAACTCATAGCAGTCAGTCGAATTGTGTGGAAGACCTCTCAAAGCAAATACTGTCGCTTTCGGAGAGTCCTGGAAAGGGCTCTATCACTGATTGCTTTTCGAATTTTGAAACAATGTGGCAATTTGAAATTAGAACGTTTAAATATCTAGTGGGCAGTACGACATGACAAATGTTAACTTTACTGAATTATTGGACTGTGCAAGAAAACAGAATTACAACGGGCAGGATACGTTTTAACGTAAAATTGAATCACATGCAGCCTTATGTAAATTTACATGAACTGGTAATTACATTATTGATCCATATAGCGTCCTACCTACTATAAATTCACATGTTTATGCGAATTGTTAGTTTTTCACAAATAGCAGATATTAAATCAAGTTGAATGCCGACATTTTCTTATTTTGCCTTCTATTTAAGAAATTTTTATTGGCATGGACTGTATCAGAAAGAAGCTGCATCTTATATGCAATAGGAGCAACTGCGATCATTCCTCAGACATTTTAAGGGGAACGCCATTTTATTCCCCTACTTTAAAAAATTTTAAGTAGTTTTATTTCTCTTGTTTTGACACAGGCGACAATTTTCCCTATTGTGTATAGGTGTGATTCCAGCACAAGATAGTAATATAGTAATGAATTGAAATGAAAAATGGGATTGTGTGGGGAAGGGGGAGGGTTGGGGGAGGGTAGCTATACTTTTGAGCTTTAAATTTCACTGCACATCATTTTTAATCGACTTCGTAAAAACAAAGAGGTTCTAAGTTCGACGCGTATTTTTTTTGTTTTATTAAAGTTTTTTTTTAATTTACTTTTTAATTCAGTGATTTTTAAATAAGAGCTTGTTTTTAAAAGGACTGTGGTGAAGGAGGTGAATATTTTTAACCGACCTCCCAAAAACAAGGAGGTTCTAAGTTCGACGCGTATTTTTTGTTTTTTTTTTATGTCTGACCGGGCAAACTTCGTAACGCGTCGACCGATTTTGATGATTATTTTTGGTTGGATAGAGTATGTTTAACGATTGGTACCATGTCAAAAAAATTTTTGGTAGGGTTGTGGTGAAACCTGGGTTGGGGGAGGGAGGAGGGGTAGTCTAACTTCGTAACGCGTAGACCGATTTGGATAATTATTTTTCTGTTGGGTAGAGTCTGCTTCCTGGTTGCTACCACGAAAAAAAAATTTTGTTGGGGTTGAGGGAAGGGGGGGTTGTGACGCGTGGACCGATTTAGATGGTTCTTTTGCTGTTGTATAGAGTGTGATCCCCCATTGCTAATAGGAGAATAATAGTTTTTAAAAAAAAAGTTGAACCGACTTCACAAAAAGCGCTAAAAAGCATAAATTTTAATTTTATATCTATTACGACATTTTGAAGTCGGTGCATATTAAACAAATAAAACAGCTAAAGTACCACAATTAAAAATAATACATTCCACTACTCGAACACTTCAGCTCACGGGATTATAAGAAATGACGATTAAATATTTTTGTTGTAGTTGTTTGGTTTGTTTGATTTGCACCGACTTGAAAATGTATTAGATATAAAATTAAAAATTATTTTATGCTTTTTAGGGCTTTTTGTGAAGTCTTTTCAACTTTTTTTTTAAAAACTATTTTATTTTTCACTTTTTCGTGCAATGATTTTTTATGAATTTCGAGGATTAAACCAACAAAAGTGTGCCGATCAACTCTTTTGGTAATGAAGCACCATCTCGAGCCACCGTGTAACGCTGGTTTTCCCAATTTCAATCGTGGTCGCACTTCGCTACAGGACGAATTTCGTGAAGGTCGACATAAATTGGTTGTTGTGCCAGAAAAAATCGATGCCGTGCGTGAACTGATATTGCAAGATTGTCATGTGTAGCATACTTGGGCATTAGTTATACTATCATACATTCAATATTTAATTCATTCAACATTTGGCCGTCAAAAAGATATGTTCGCGTTGGATACGTTCAAATCACGGTTGATGCATTCAAATCAAATGTTCTGGACGTTTCTCAATCGGAGTGGAAAAAGTGCTTCGAAAATTGATTCAAACGCATTGCAAAGTATATTGATCTTCATGGAAAATATTTTAAAAAACAATAAAGCCATCTTCGATTAAAAAGATTTATTTTTACTTGTCTATCTCAGATTGTGAAGAATAAGGTAATCCGCCATCTTAGGTGGTTCGCCATATTGAGTGTGGAATGACGTAACATAGCTTATCGTATTATACTCGTTAAACCTTTTCATTTGATATCCATGTCAAGGGAGTTGTGAAGAAAAATGTAATCTGCCGTATTGGATCTTCCGCCATATTACATTTATAACGATATGAAATATTTTACACATCTTGTATTGTCATCAGTACCAAAGCTGTATACAACATTTTAGCTCAATCGGTTGGGGAAAGGAAATATCTGGAATCCGATGTTGTTCCTCTCCCGACCAACATAATAAGAAACAAGGGAAATTTCCCTTTAGTTTCTTGACGTATAAAAATAGCAAGATTTTCTTAACATCTTTATTGGGAATAGAATTAATTCTTTATCCAGGAGAGTGATTATGGGAAATCTACATTAAGTAGTTTAGTAGCAAACAAAATAATTGGATTAGTGACGGATAAGATTCCGTAGGAATATACAGGATGTATTTATCATCATTTATTCAGATAAAATTTGAAATTGAACAATTGTAGATATGGAGCGCAATCACATTTTTAAGTCGGGTATTCTCTCTCTCTTGTGTTCCCATAAACCCTTGTGGGACATTTATTTATTTAAGCTTAATAAATGTAATACAAGCTATAACATAATACTAATACTACTAGCTATAATCAATGCTAAGTCATAATAAATAAATAAACATGGGACGGAAGAAGAACTGCACTCGAATCGATAGAACGATTACAAGTCGAGCTACAATTTAAAGTGGATTCCGAACCTCTGACATTTTCTCTGCAATCCCCATGTCAGTAGTAAACAACCGGGTCGCCACCGGTGGGATTCGAACATGTGACCTCTGGTAGGCCGACACGTTATTACTCACTCCACCGATGGCTTTAAGTCGGGTACTAATTCTCTTTAATACAAGCGCACTTAACCAGGAAGTGAGTCAGCAAAACACCGCTGATACTTCTCGACCGATTTCGTAATGTGTCAAGGCAAACAAAGGTAAATCCCGCTTGGACGAAATCTTTTGCAAACACGACTACTTGCTCAATCAAAGCTTTCACAAATTGATTGAGGTGAAAAAGAAACTTCCACAAGAGAGGAAAAGTCTTGAATTAACTTATTTCTTTAATGGCAACTCATAAACGTGGCGTTGACATAAAGCTGTCGAGGAATCAAATTTACTCCTGCTACCAAGCCTTAAACACTTGTTCAGCTTTGCTCTTGGAGGGTGGTCCAGACAGTGGTTGTCGTAAACGAGACATCAAACAGCTGAAAATACATACCTGTGAAATCTAAAAATATCCTAAATAAAGCTGCGGATGGAAGACCACATTCAGTAGTAGAACTATTTCGGGGATCGAAATTGAAGTGATAAGACTGTCCATCTGAACTCCCCGCCAGGCACTGAAATGGTGGAGCTTCTCCTGATGGTATAATTAAGTGGGCAGAGAAAGCCAGGCTAAAATGTATGGTACCAGGCAGCAGGGAAGGAAGAAATTAATTTGGTAATCAAGTAAATATTTAAGAGCGTACCTGACGGAACAATTAAGACGGATTGAAGCAATTAACAAAGTGTGCTGCAGGGACCGACAGTTGTCAACTACTTGTTGAATTTACGGTAAGGCAATTGTGTAGAGGAATGTTGCTGGGCGGAATCTAGCATATAGTATTGGAGCTACTAGAGCCTATATTCGGGTGGCTGTCAAACACTGCACAAAATAAACATAACATTTAAGGATTATGACAAGGCGGTTGCAAGAAAACTGATGACAACAATCACACTCCTGTTCCTGGGCACAAAACGGCAAACGACCATATTTATTGGGAAGGAAAGCCATCACTGAAACTGGGGATTGTGTAGGGTCCTATGTTTCTTTTGCGGCCGATATTAGAGAGGATAATCTCTCGAGCGACAAAAACTGAACGGGGAAAAAAGTAAAAGCTCTGTTTTTGCATGGAGCAGTTCACTTCGGGAAAAGTTAAAGGGCGGAATAAAACAAAAGGACAATGGCTAGAAAGACCATGAATAAGCTAAAAACAGGGAAAATAGCCGTCGAGATAAAGTTTATGGACAGAAATGTAGAGTTAATCCAAATAATACAGGAAACGGGATTTCTATTTTGCACTATAAGTCTAGGGTGGGCTGGCATTTCTAAGGAGTCTTTGTTTGCCCAGATCCTCTATTCTACGTTCACAATTGACTTGAGAATAAAAGGTGGGAATATGCCGGCTACAAATTATGACATTCATCATTTGGGAGAGCCTCTTACGTAAATGAAAGACGCAGCTGAGTGGACTTTGATAACAAGGTTCCGAGTCGTTTAAAGCAGAGAATGAAATGAAAGGAATAAAAAGGGTCTGAATTTCCCGGTTTTCATATGAAATCTAAACCAATTATTAGCTGCTTGCAAAATGAAGCCGAAAGTCACCTCTAGGTAAATTAATTACTATAGACATCCTATTTGTTTCGTACCAGAATTGTGTAGCTTAACAAGTTTCTAATTTCCTACGCTATATGTAAGGACATCGTGCCCGATTACCGGTACATAGGACTTTACGTGGCGTTGTTCACCACTCAGTCCTTTATAGAGGAACAGCTTGTTTTGTGTGGCACGCAAGGATAATTAGATTGCAATCGTAACTGGATTTCATTACCGCGATTAATATTATCAAACGAACAATTGGGAAATGGGTGCTATTACTGGCATTACATTGAAAAATGCAAATTATGTTTGTCGCAATTTACGCGTTTTCTTGAGCAGGAATTGTAATGAAAAAGATAAATAAAAAATTACTCAACTATTCCTGAACCACAAACTTAGGCTCATTTGTAAATTGTAATGTTTGCATGTTTTTAGTAATTTGCGTCAGGGCGGTGGGGTTTTTTTTAATTAACATTAACAATAACTACATTTTTTTACAGCCGATTAAGTACGGATTGGCAGCTTAATTAGAGTAGGGTTTTATTAATAATGCATTTTCCATTATTGTATAAAATTCTTAACGAATTAATGAGATATTTCTTTTGTAAAATTTTTGCTTTAGGAAGTAAAGGCAAATTAAAATTTATTGAGTGACTTATATCATACTCAAAGTCACATTTCAAGTTTGCAAGCCATAAAACAAGGAAGGCGTGTGCTGAACACTTCCTTTGAAAAAGTTCCTCGTTTATCTGGAGCGACGACATATTGAGAAGAAATGTATTTTCCTGAAAGTTATAAAAACTGTGAGGTAATCAAATTCGTTTGCGGATACTATGGTTACTTACTAAATTTCAAACTCAGGGATATCAAGTCGAAATTGAATTTTTTACTCAATCGCACAGACTTTCAAGAAAATCATGAGAGTTCACTTTGAGTAACTTTTTTTAGCTTACAACCAGCTCTGCGAACTATTTTGCCTAGTATTTGCGGATTTATTTCTCCCTAGAAACTTTTCTTTTCAGGTTCCTCAATCAGACAGATGTAGGTTACTTTCATTTCTTTTCTAATTTATTAATGGAATTTATCTTAATTATTAAAAAGCAACGAATATGCTACCGTCACTCCTTATTTGGCGTACAATTTCTAAGCTCTTGAAAATTGTTTCATTAAAATTTCCTTTTCTACCGCCCATTACTAACATTCAGCTCTTTGCACACCACAAAAGTGGTAGTTCTTTCGCAGGGTAAAGGTATAAGAATCTAGAAGGCTTACGATACCAGCTGTCCAATAAGTGCAGAACTTTGCAAACATGCACTAACAAACAGCTCCTTGATTTCTCCTTTAATTATATATATTGAGTGAGCTGATACCTGAAAACATCAATTTAACACGGTTCTATTGCAGTTAAACTAAAGTCGTCAATCATCATTATTTCACTACTTGGTTTTCTAGTTTCCTTGGGAGCATAAGGCGTTCCTAAAGCACGATGAACAGAAGAGTTTTGGACAATATTGGGTGCTGAAGATTAAAAGAATGCATGAAAACCAAATTCACACAGCAGTTACGTCGGCGCATCCACTTTTCATTAAAAAAATTAGACTCTTTTGTTTTTTATGCGTAAAATGCCCATCTAGATCTTCAAGAGATGGTCTAACTTAGAAGGACATCGGAAAATTTGTTGTAGAGTGTTATATTACAATTAGAATCTCTTCCAGTTCTTCAAAGAAGATAACAGTTCTTCAGAACAGTGATACGATTCAAAGTTTCCCACATAAATAGAGACAACCAAGACCTCGATATAGCCAATTCTTCGCTAACTATGATTCCTTTCCAGCCAGGTTGAGCTTATTTCATTCTATGAGAATTTACGGTAAAATTCTTTAACAAATTCGCATCTTGTCTTCGAAATTGGTATAGAAATGATAAAGAACATCATCCTTTTTCAGTCCTTCTCCTCCAAGCAAATACGGCAGAAGTTATTATCAGGAATGCGTATGCGAACGGTATGACTACCAAAAAGGCAGTGACCAGTTTTAACGTAGTGATATTACAGAGATTCCGTCAATTTTCGTCCAATAAAACCCCGTTCTCCTTTTACTTCATTAACGCCACATAGTTTTTTTGATAGGTCGCAGGTTGAAAGATCGCTCCATCTGTACTCGCCGAGCTGATCAGCTTTCAAGTCGTGATTACTTGCAGAAGGCGTAAGGAAGAAGAATTAACGTAGGCGATCAGGATCAAGATGGGCGGGGTCAAGATATAAGGCTTTATGGAGGGATGATTTACTTAGATGGAAGTCAAAAGAGGAAAGGTCGTTGACTTTTCGTAACATCCTGGTAATTGGCTCGCTTTGACCGTAGTTTGTGCGATGGCGGTCGAGTTGGAAAGGGGGAGTGGACCTAAGGTTACGGGGATTGGTATAGATTGGTAAAGATTGCAGGATTGAAGGGCAGTCTATGGCACGAGTTAATAATCAATAAATGAAGAGAATGTCGGAAACATCACGACGTTTGCTTAGAGGTTGTAAGTCAATCAGTTTCAGACGGTTTTAATAGAGTGGAAGGTTGAATCTGTCAACCCACGGAAGATCACGCAGAGCGAAGCGAATAAACCTACGCTGGACAGATTCAATCCTATTAATGTGAGTTGTTTGTGTAGGTGACCATACCTGGCTGGCATATTCAAGGAGAGGTCTAACGAAGGAGACGTAGAGAGATTTCGAAACATAAGGATTGGAGAACTCTCTAGACCAGCGCTTCAGAAACCCTAGCGCGGAGTTAGCTCTGTTAATTATGCTGTCAATGTGGGAACGGAAATTGAGTTCACTATCAAGATTATTCCTAAGTCACACAAAGATAGTAGGTAACGATAGGGACTGGTACGTCGGTTAACATATAGACTCTCGGGGTGGTGGTAAGACGCTTTCGGGAATAAAAGATGGACTGGCATTTGGAGACATTGAGCTGTAGAAAGTTTTTCATGCACCATGTGGTGAATGAATCGAGGTCTTTTTGCAGGAGAAGAAAGTCGTTTGTGGAGGAGATATGTTTGATTATTTTCATGTCATCGGCATAAATGGACAACTCTGAGTGTTTGATGACACATTCAACATCATTTATTATGAGGATAAAAATCAATGGGCCTAGGTGGCCCTGAGGGAGATGAATCTGGGAGGGGGGGGGGGGGGGTACCTAGGCGATCAAGTTTGAACAAGATAACGTTATGGGAGATCTTGTCGAAGGCTTTACTAAAATCGGTGGCGATAACATCAACATCTTTACCGTTTTCCAGGGCACATAGTGTTTTAGAGACGAAGTCAGGAGGGTTGGTGGTTGTAGATCTACCTTTGAGGAAGCCATGCTGGGAGAGTGAGAAGATAGACTTACAGTGGAAGAACATGGAATCATAGACCAATTTTTCGAATAGTTTAGGTATTGATGATAATTTAGCAACCTTTTTTGAAGATGGGAATAACATACGAATTTTTCCATAATTGAGGGAAAACCCCTTGAGTGACCGAGAGACGAAAAAGCAAAGTAAGGGGTTGGACTAGGTGCACACTTTTCAGAACGATGGCCGGAATGCCATCTGCACCTGGGTGAAAGTCGTCCTCAAGCCCATTAATACTGGAGGCGATTAGTTCAGGATCACTGTCAAAAGTTGTAAACGACGTTTGAGTGCATTTGTCCATGAATGCAAAATAGTTAAGGTCGAGTTGTAGAGAATTGTCGCAGAAAGATTTACTGAAGAAGTGTGCAAAGAGGTTAGCGATAAACTTAGGATGAGATGAGGAGGTATTCTCGAGCTTTAGGGTGGAAGGGTAACCATTGGATTTCTTCTTAGAATTAATAAAGCTATAAAAACGCTTGGGGTCGGATATGAGGCTAGTTTCCATCCGTTGGAGGTACTCATGGTAGAGGGTATCACAACGTTCAGAAAAAGAGGTATAAGTAGACAGATAGGAAGAATAGTCAGACTCAGTCTAGGTTAGCAGAAAAGTTTGCCAACGTTTATTTCTCCTGTTGCGAAGAGAGCGTAATTCTTTGTCGTACCATACGGGGGATGAGGAGTAGTTTTTACGAGGAAGAAGAGGGATAGATTGTGTAAGACAAGCGTGTATTTCCGAAATAGAACACCTTTAAAGCGACGTCAATTGGGAGAATTCCCGTCATGCTGCACGTTTGGCTCTTATAATTTCTGCTTTCTGCAAGCCCAGTTGTCGGCTAGTCTAGTAGTTGTCGGCTAGTCTAGTAGTTGTCGGATAGTCTAGTATTTGACGGCTAGTCTAGTAATTTTAGGCTTGTTGAAAAGCTTGTCAAGCTATTTTCGATCACTTCCGATAGTTTGTTCACCTATAGGTCAATGGATTCAGCGCTTGCAACGCATGCTTTTAACTTATCTCAGTTGGCTCTGGCTAGGTTTCTGTAGGGTTTGGTAGATTATGTAGAGAGTTCAATACTGAAATAAACTGACACTCTCTAGTCGTCAAGCTTTAGATTGATCCATTCCTCCGATCTGTTTGTCGTAATAACAGATGTACTTTGCTTTTACCATCAATCCACAATGCCCTTTTGATAAAACGTAATGATACATTGCCTATTGCACTCAAAGGGCCATACATAACAAGTCAGAAAACTTCCATCTGAACCCAAGAAATAGTTTTCAGTGAAAGTTTCACAAATAAACATATATATTTAAAATGTTCATCTCTTTTTATAAGTGGTGTTTCGCTGGGGGTCGTAAAGGTATTTTACAGATTTTGACACTAGTCCCATTGCGTCGGGCGCCATGATTTTTAGTGGTAATTGGTTTGCTTTCCAGCAGAGGTATTTTTGGACAACTAGGATATTCTTTAAGGCATAATATAGAATTTTGATATAAACATGGTTTCCTTGGATTCCTTATTACCTTTTATTCACACGTTTGGAAATAAAAAAAAAGTTTTGGCCACTTCTTCTCTCCCCAAAATAACGCCTGGAGTTTCGAATTGATTTTGCGTTCGTTTGAATTTCAGCACCATTGACGGCATTGTGTTATTACATCGTTACCAGATTAATCTTCTGAAATAAAAGTGTCAGTGCTTAAGCTAGTCACCTCGTAAGAGAATATAGGATTTCATCATCTTTAAATATCTTCACCACGTTTATTTCATCTTAAGAGGGATTTATATAAAGGAGTAAAGAACAATGATTCCAAATTATCTCATAAATAGTGCAATCACTTGTTTCCTGCTCAGTATCAGTGAACACTGTAGGAAAACAAGGGAATGCTACCGAAGGTGAAACAATAAGATCCGACCACTTTAAGGAGCAATGCGAAATCAATACGAACCTATAAAATAGAATGGGTACATTTAGAGTGCTCTTTATAGCGTAGTTTGTTACGGATATTGAATGGCTCATAACCTTTATAAACTCTATCGTTCGAGTTAAGAGGAGTCCATCAAAATAACTGAACTTGAAGTTGATAAGTGCACTACAACATTCTTGATGCCAGAGGATAACGGCTCCTTATAAAGTACGACGTAGAGCTCGCGTTGCCTCGGATATAAAATCCTCAACGGAAATTTAACAATACTTTTCGCGATATTGAGTACCACTATAAAATGCTTATGAAAATTACATCACCCCAGTAGGTACGTGTGCCAAGACATTTTAGACAAACTTTGTGAATATTCTGGAGCAAGAAACTTTATGCGGAACTCCAGCAGTTTTGAGAAGGAAAACGGCTATAGATTGGGAAACGTATAGACACTAATATTGTTTTTGATGTTTTGGCCCAAGCTTTTTTAATATAGAACAGAATACATACACGAAAAAATGTTAACTAAAAAATTGGACACAAAAATAAAATGTGCGCAAAAAAAAAAGCGAATGTTGCCCTGTCCACGAGTGCGTATTTTATTTAAACTTTCAAATTTTATTTATTTACTTTTTTCAGATACGCACGAATTTATCGTGGAGGCCTGAATAAATTCTAATAATATTTCCGCCCACTGTGGTTTCAGTAAGAGTCTAGACTTTGAGGAGATGAGCACACGTCAGACGGTGTCTTCTCGTATGATATCTGCTAATTATTTAAATTTTTAGAAAGGATGAGCACAAATTATGTAAAACCTCAGATTTAAGTAAAAACAAATAGTCGATTTTCCAATTTAGGTTATCGATGCTAGTCGGGTCTGCTGATAGGTGACGTTATTCAAATCTGATCCCCTTAGGCGTTGAAATAGTATGTTTGGTGGGCTAAGATATGACAACGAAATGAACAGATAGACAGAGCTTTGGAATTAGTAGACATATTGGTCAGAAATAGTTACTGAGGTAAATGTAAAGGAAATTTTATGTTGGCAGGTATAGAATGCAATTCAAATGTGCTGGCAAAGTATGAACTGATTTTGTGATTATTTAAAGGTTAGTTAGAATTAGAAAATTTTTCATTATTGTCCATTGAATATTTATATCAAAATATCAAATTTACCTGTGTTGCAGATGATTTTTTTAATGCATAATATGCGAAAGGCTGATAGAGCGTAACGTAAAAGATAGTATTATTTATTTCTAAATTTAAGAAATACGAGGAGTAAGTGAGTAAGTGCAGAGAAATAGTATATCACAAAAAATAATTTCGAGGAAGGCAATTGTATATAATAATGAATTTTGCTCTAGCCAGTTTAAGCGAAATACTCGAAATAAAAGCGCAGGCAAAACTGGTTCTTCACTACTGTTTACAAAAGTTGTCTCAAAATGAAATAGAATACCGTCTACTCATAGTATACGTCATTGGGGAGCTCTAAGAATTAGAAATTAGAATTTAAAATACTCCACAATTGGTGACAATAACACAAATTAAAGCTCACACTTAAAAATATATTTTTTAAATTCATTGACAAAGGAAGATCTCTTGTAAGTCATTGTATGAAATAGCGGAACATGCAGGTTACGACCTCTCGAAGACTGTAAAAATTTCACTTTAGGCTCTTTGAAATATATTAACTTAAACAGACAAATCAGTGTACTCCATTTTAAGCAAATATCCACAGGAGTAACGATAATCTGAAAGATGTTATATAAGCGAAACGACGCAAAGCAAAGACGAAC
The DNA here is from genome assembly GCA_964036015.1 of Leptarthrus brevirostris. Lineage (NCBI taxonomy): Eukaryota > Metazoa > Arthropoda > Insecta > Diptera > Asilidae > Leptarthrus > Leptarthrus brevirostris. Next base: position 148,264,005 of record OZ038374.1, read on the forward strand.
CTTATACAATCGTCAAAAGCAAATACAAGCTTACATCTGCAAACAGAGTCGGGTCTCGCAAAAATTAGGCTTCCGAAAAATAAATGAGGCAACAATACAGTTCTAACAACCCTCAGACGCCAACCTGTTGGGAGAATAGCAGCAAACAGCCATAGCTTTCGTAACTCACCATATATTTTACCAATCTAAGTCTTAACATAATTACAACATCTCAATTGGCTCAATTGGTTGGGTAAACTATCAACAACTGGTATTGTGATATTATTGAGTAGGACTGAAGGAAAGTTGTCCAGTTCAAGGAAAGGGTTGTAAAGGACCATACACTTTGATTTACTTTGGTTAAGAAGAAGCTGATTATCTACTGACTAGGGCTTCCAGGCACGGAGACACTGCCGAGACTTTGACATATCTCGGTCCGGGTCTCATCAAGGTAAAGACGATCTTGTTCTCGTGGCAATCTCGGTGAGATAAAGGCCAATCTCAGTCCGGGAGATAAAAAAAGGGAATTTCTATAGGAAAACGGGAAGGGAAGAAAAGCACTATATATCTATATCTATGTATATATGTATTTTTTTCTTACTCCCCTCGCCCTGAACAAGGTAACAAAGGCTATTCTTTGCTATTGGGGATAAAACGCAAATATCGGAAGATGTAAATAATGTAGGAAGAAACGAATCAGGAAAGCAGTGTATAATTATAAATCATACAATTGACACTTTTCGGAAGGACATAAAAGCTTAAACAACTAAGCAAATTTTCCAAATTTTCTCTTGTAATCGCACAATTACCAATGATATTTGTCTCGCTGCTGAAGTAGCAAGAATTATCTCAAGTATCGTGAAGCCCTACTACTGACCAATTACAAATTTCCGCATTTATTTATTTAAGCTTAATACAAGCTATTGCATTATCCAGTCGATGTAATCCTTGATTGATCCAAGAGGACGCCTTAACTATAGTAGGACGTCAACAGCAAAAAGATGTAGATTAACACTACGAACAATGTCGTCGATATAATTAATATATAAACAGGCCCGTAGAGACAAAAGTCGGGCCCGGGGGGTACCACATACGGGCCCCCGCGAAATGAATTTCTGGCCCGGCACTAAGCGTTTACGGGCCCATATACAATCGAATTATTGACTTTCAATTTAAAATCTGTCTAGTATATTACACTTTTTCGATCGTGAAACATTTTTTTATATAAATAATTAAAATGGAAAAAATTTTCTGTTGATGACTTAGATGACGGGGCCCCTTTTGAAAGCCCGGGCCCGAGGGGTTTGCCCCCTTCGCCCCCCCCCCCCCTGTCGGCGGCCCTGTATATAAACTAAAAAAGTGAGGACCCATTATAAACGCCTGTGTTACCACTTGAGCAAAGGCGGGAAGGAATAAAAAGCTTCATTCACATTTCTTTGCTGAAGTCTATAACATAAAAACTTTTTAATTAGCTCAACAGCTGACGAAGAAAAGTAACAACTGCAGTAAATTATTTTCAGCTAAATACTTCTATATCTAAACACATATAAACTCGGTCTCTCCTTGAGTTTTTAAATAAAATTAAAAAAATGCACTCCATCTCTGGGCTGTTGTCTAGCTTGCAGCAAGGCAAAAACAAAACATTCAAGTTCCCATTTCCATTCCCCTTAAAGCCCTTCCGACCAAAGTAATGATAGGGTTGTCCCCTAGGCTAATAATAGTTATAATTTATCAGTATCACTTTGTCCCATTTATTTTGAGACACATCTTATATATAAATAAACTTCTCAATAAAATCGACTTTTTGCAACAAAGATCTATGCACACTATTTGCTCTACCTTTTATGTCCGTAAGCAAATTAACTTAACCTATTTAGGCAAAATAACGGCATTTCCCCCTATACGCGACTTTTCGGTTTGGAAGATTTCATCTCTAAGCAATTTTACTATATTTAAAAATATCTTCATTTATCTTTCTTGCAAAACACAATGTTCATTACATAACTGATTAATTACAAAAGCCTCAACAGAAACAGCTATCATGTTAAATCTCCAGGTAAGTGTTGTTCGGTGAAACACGTTATCCTTTAGAACTTATAAATAATAAATTAAGTCTGACGGAAACATGTTCCGGTTAACTTTTTGTGTATCTCGTATTGATTGTACAGGAAATGAAAACGCGGAAAATGTCACCCGTCAGAGAGATATACCTGAAAGGAAATCTCTCTACTGTTGGAGACGAAATTCCTATATCTATTCAGCGATGAAGTCAATCTGAGATTTGGGATATTTGTGATTTCATTAATATGTATGAGCAGCGCGTCAAATTTTCTGTGTAAGGAATGTGCACCTGTGTTAAGAGATAATTCAGAATATTCAATTTCCATTCATGCCACATCCAAAAAGCGATGGGAATGCTTATGAGGTTTAAGTTAAATTTCGATTAAAGCCCACACTTTTTGTGAAATTCTGTAAAAGGCCACCTGCGGCATAAACATTTATTTTAGTTTCGTAATTTTCTAGAGCTGGCTGATTTTAATTATTAATCTCTACCAAGACGGGGAACAGTTTTGTATTACATTATTCTGTGATTTTTTATATTAATATTTTCATCTGTTACTATGTCTGTACAGAAATTGTAACGTTAATTAAGTAATCTTTCTCGATAGAAATAAGATAGAATCGCAAAGCTATCGAAGAACATCAACAAGGAAAAGCAAGGACAAGCCTTTCGTAAAGGAGTTCTAGGGTTGGCGGAATAAAAAGACAAGTAATTCCTAGATAAATTCAGCCACTGTCAACATTACTTATCTCTCTAACTTTGTACATCGTTAACACGATTTTGCCTCTACTCTCATAATCCATAAATCTCTTTAGTTTCCATGTTCCTCAGTATCCAGGTAATCCTACGGGAACAATTCATCTAGCAGCCTGGGGACTTTGCCAGAGAATTTATTTTGCTGTACGAATGTTAGCTTTCCAAGCATATGAATCCTGCATCCATGTAGTTACAACATGCTTAAAAGCTCAGGTCAGGTGCAAAGTTACTTTATACCAGCCAAATGAGAAAAAAATCATAAAAAATCAGGAGCTTGAGGAATTAATAAATTTACATAAAAGACAATATTTATTTAAGGTGGTATTTGGGCTTTGAAATACTAATCGCTAGGCTCTAAGGAGCACTTCCAGCTGTGTTTGCTCAGGCATCCATACCTACAGTCACTGAACGACTAAGCGGGAGAATTACATTTCACCAAAAGGGATCTGCTAGAAACAAGGATACGATTGTAAACATTTCCAGATAGGTATAGTATCACCCTCAGAAGGGCATTCAGAACCCAAGATAAGAAAACAACAGGATCGAGAGGAAAATTGAAAGTTTTTAGCCCTTTAAATGCATGCCAACCCCTTTAGAATGGCATAATATTTTCCATATAAATCTGTTTGTAAGCCTCCAGATGACAGAGTTTTTGATATCAATATCTCCGGGTTCAATAGCGTGACAATTTCCGGAGGTTGAGTAGGATAATAAAAGTCTCTTGAAGGAGAAGTGCTAAAAATTCAAGAAATAGACTCCCTTGCTAAATACCCTAAGCCCAACGGAAATTTTGTCAGTTTGCCAAATGCAACAATTCCCGAGGGTTGCTTATGGTTTCACAACTTCAAGATAGCGTGTGGACACCACCACCAATTGAAAAGGAAAAATTAAATAGAAAATCTTCTAGAGGCGCTTCGCTCCTGTGAAGTGTAGAAGGGGACACCACAAAACAATTGGGACACATTCCTTTGAGGATGAGGTTTTTTTTATTCATAAACGGTTATTTGGGGATCTGTGCAATTCTAGCAAGCAACGCTTGAAAGTTGTTTTCGAGTTTGAGTACCAATGTAAGCGGTTAACCGCAACAACAGCAATCTTGCCAGGATAGGAACCGAACTACATGCCTTAAAGCAATAACCCGGAACAATACAAACTCATTGTTTAATGCGCAATTTATGATTTGTCATCTGTCGAAATGTGTCCCGGGTGGATTTTGTTTCCTTGCTGCTTGGGTGCTTGATTAATGTAACTTTGCAAGGACAAATATTTGACGTTGAATGGAAGGAGGTGAAGTGCTGTACATAGAGTGTCGCTTCCTTGTTAGAAAGTTACGAAGGTTTAAATTGTCGCATTAACCACCTCCATAAATCACCCTTTTGTGGTAGACAACTTTGAGGAAGCTATTTTCCTTCAATTTGGGCGGATAACTGACAACTAAATAAAAGATTAGTTATGAAAGCTTTATTTATGAAGTGAGACGAATTTCATTTACAATTTCATCGCAATGTTAGCATAATTATGATATGAATATTTTCGGGATCAAAAGTCACTTTATTGGCTTAATTTTCAGAATAATACAACGATGATTCTTATAATACCTACAATTTTGGTAAATTTATAGTATTGACAAAACTGAAGGCAACTCAAATAACAGTATGTTTATGTCTTTCTGGTTCCTTTTATTATTTACAGGGCATAAATTTTCTCCTAAGCTTCATTGCAAAGACTCCGTTGAAAATAACGCAAGGGTTTCTGGGCAGCAAACCTGACGGAACAATTACCCAAACAAGGAAAGCAACAATAGAAGCTTTGTTGCAAGTACACTTCGATGGTTATAAAATCGGATAATGGAAGCAGGGTCAACTTGTAGTACTATTCGCTAAGAAGGGCTACAAAGGCGGTCTGTTTTTATATGCAAAGTTATTTGGACGGATGGTGGGAACCTGATGCTTCTGCAGGAAGATTGTGAAATCCTTTAAAATAGGATACTTGTTCTCTAGAGAAATATAAAAACAGCCTCTATCCCTAAGCGGGATCGCTTAGATAATGCCCAATCCTATTAAAAAGGATAGAAAAAGTTTCTGAATTCATATACGAAACCATCTTGGAAAAAATGACTTCGTATTTAGAAATTGTTTGGTGGAACATATCTCTACTCATTTTAGAAGTTGAAAACTTGTACACTGTTTTAATTCCACAAAATTAAAGGAGGCAAGTGAAAAGGATCAATAAATGTTTATGTCAGTGGAGTAGCATGGTGGCCAGAACGCGTAAGTGAACTCGAGAATGGGTCTGACAAAGGTATAATAGAGCAGTTTTGCGATGCATCGGTTGTTGAATTCCTCAACCATTTCTTCACGAAGACCAAAATAGCATTGCCCTTTTAACGATAAAATCTATATGGTAAAATACGATAAGTGAGAATTGAGGACTAAACCTAAATTTTTAAGAATTGCTGGATGTAGTTGCGATCTGATACAGGCTGGTCTCCAAAAAAATTGCTTCTAAACAAAGCTAACCTACAGCCAATTCAGCTTTTATTAAGAAATTAAAATAAAAAAATTACAGAAGCCTGCTTCCCTTACCCTAATTCCCTTCCGGCAAAAACCATGCTAACGCATCAAAGGGTTGTCCCCTAGGCTTTGGCCAGATCGTAAAAAAAAATTAAGCGTAATGAATCAATGTACGTGAGAACTGCATCCAAGGACGTCATTTTTCAAAGCTTATATTTATATTATTACTACTGATGTTTTTCTTGCTTTAAGGGGGGCTTCTCATTCTAAAATATACTTTATTTCAAACAATCGATTCCTTATTACTTGAATAACAATTTCCTAAAATTTGCATGTACCGTAGAAATGTTGATGGAGAATTTTGGTGATTAAAACTTGTTCTAGAAGAAGATGGTCCATAAATAGCAGACTGAAGACACTTAGGCTTAATTTGTTGTTATAACTTTCTTTTCACAGAAAAATTAACAGACTTTAAACGGGTTTTTCTCGATAACTTTTTTTCAGCTTTTCAGCAAACTTTGGAAAAATCTGTTAGCTCCGTAATGAACTACTCTCCCATTCAAAAATCACCCCCTCGCCCCCTCCAATTTTAAGTGTCGAAAAAATGCGTTTTTTCGTACTTTTTTTTCAAAACTCTGCCACTTTGTTATTTTTCAAATTTTTTTTTCTCACCCGTGGTTCATTGTATGGCAAATCAGCTCTAGTTTTGTAATTTCTTTGGTTTTTTTGTTTCAGATGTGTCAAACTGTCGAATTTCATTCAGTTCTGTGCGTTTCATTCATTAGGATTACATTCATTTCACAATTCTCTAATAGTATTATAGTTTCTGCCACTTATTTCTTATCAGTACATTCCTTCTCACTATTATATAACAGTACTTTATTCCACTAATGCTTATCGGTAAATTCCCGTAACTTCACTATGTTTTAGCAATACAATCCTCGTTTAAACTCTTTGTATCACTTTTTCCGCGAAAAGTTTGATATAAAGTAAAATAATTATGACCCATTTTCATTATTATGAAAGTCAAAATAAATAGCAATAAATAAATTGCTTGCCGTTTTTACTTCCTGAGTAAAATATAAGTATAGATAAGGTATATAAAATACAAGTAATGGCAAGCATCGCACGGTGGTTGTCAGGCCGACCGCGGCGCCTATCTATATATCTATGTAAGTTTAAACAAGAACGAAATCTCGCCGCTACATACAATAACTTGTCTACAATGTGGCACTATAAAAGAGTCGTCCCAAAGAATATAGATTACTTCGCAACAAATTTAACGAAACCAATTTGAAGCTACAAGGTGATCAATTAATTTAATTTAATTTAATTAAAACTAAATGTGTAATATCTGCGTTTGTTGCAAAACTTTTTCTATACAAACAAAACTTGGGAAGAGGAGAATGCTCTCAGTTTCCAAATCTTTCAAAATTGCAAAACTAGATGAAGATTTCCTTGCTTATTTTCAACACTTAACAGGCCTTCATTGTAACCTCAGCCAAAGATTTGAAAACATTCTTCACTTGGTTATCCCCGATGGGGTATTGGACCCTTTTGGAAGTAGACCCACAAACTCAGATGAATTCATACAAATACAGGAGCAACTTATTGAATTATCCACAAATGAGGAGCTGAAACCAATGTTTGATACCAATTTTATATCCTGCATTATGGGTCACTGTACAGAAGCTGTTGATTACTTTCCCGTCTTCCTATTTAGTAGAACGTGGATTTAGTGTAGTTATCAGCCTCATTACAAAAAAAAAAGAAAACAGCTGGAAATTAGTGCTCGTGGAAACTTACGATGTTACTCACAAACATAGAGTCGAACATAAATAATCTCATATTATCCCATCAGGTTCAACCATCTGATTGAAAAAAAAAATAATGTGTTTTTTTGTATTTGAAAAGAAAAGTTTTAATTTCAATAAATACTACTTTAAATATCAAAATATTTTATTTATATTTTATTTTCACGTCACCACGGAATACAACATTGCCCCAACCTCCAAGGAAAAAAAATTGTTGGAAAAAATTTTTTTGTAAACAAATCATAAATAAATACAACCTTTGAATATTTTCATTAAAAGTTTACTTAGATTTAATCTATTAACATAAAGTAATAATTGAGACTTGTTTACCTATCTGTAGTATTTATTTGATATTAATTTTAAAAATTGTGAGCTACGTTTATTTATTTATTTTTTTGTGGAAAAAATTCAATAACTGACCTTGCAATAAACACTCTTCTTCCGTGTATGTAAACTCCTCAACCAGAATATTTTATTATTAATTTTTTAATCTCATTGAGAATGATTTAATACGAACTGTAATCCCGCATCGTTTCCATTTGCCGTCGTGTATCCTTATCTAAATTTAATTTAATCACTTAACAGGCCTTCATTGTAACCTCAGCCAAAGATTTGAAAACATTCTTCACTTGGTTATCCCCGATGGGGTATTGGACCCTTTTGGAAGTAGACCCACAAACTCAGATGAATTCATACAAATACAGGAGCAACTTATTGAATTATCCACAAATGAGGAGCTGAAACCAATGTTTGATACCAATTTTATATCCTGCATTATGGGTCACTGTACAGAAGCTGTTGATTACTTTCCCGTCTTCCTATTTAGTAGAACGTGGATTTAGTGTAGTTATCAGCCTCATTACAAAAAAAAAAGAAAACAGCTGGAAATTAGTGCTCGTGGAAACTTACGATGTTACTCACAAACATAGAGTCGAACATAAATAATCTCATATTATCCCATCAGGTTCAACCATCTGATTGAAAAAAAAAATAATGTGTTTTTTTGTATTTGAAAAGAAAAGTTTTAATTTCAATAAATACTACTTTAAATATCAAAATATTTTATTTATATTTTATTTTCACGTCACCACGGAATACAACATTGCCCCAACCTCCAAGGAAAAAAAATTGTTGGAAAAAATTTTTTTGTAAACAAATCATAAATAAATACAACCTTTGAATATTTTCATTAAAAGTTTACTTAGATTTAATCTATTAACATAAAGTAATAATTGAGACTTGTTTACCTATCTGTAGTATTTATTTGATATTAATTTTAAAAATTGTGAGCTACGTTTATTTATTTATTTTTTTGTGGAAAAAATTCAATAACTGACCTTGCAATAAACACTCTTCTTCCGTGTATGTAAACTCCTCAACCAGAATATTTTATTATTAATTTTTTAATCTCATTGAGAATGATTTAATACGAACTGTAATCCCGCATCGTTTCCATTTGCCGTCGTGTATCCTTATCTAAATTTAATGCTATTCTAATGTTTATGTTAGGTGTGGATTCAAACTTTCACATAGTTCCACTAATTATTTTTCGCGATTAAAACATCTCCACAATTATAATCCCTTTCTCTACCAATCTTTAAAAACCCTTTTCTACTGAGAACCTATTCTGTTCTACCGGACATATCGCCCTGTTTAACAAAAGATTTAAATTTACATTCAATATAAATTGCTCTCTGGTAAATACAGATAGAGCATAGAACAAGTTGTTTACAATAACTAATGTGTCAAAATCGGCTTTTAAAAACCAATCTGCTTCATAAAAATTAATATTCATACATATATATTAAAAAGTTTTTTTATTTCCCTCAACACTACCATTTTTCATCTTCCTGTCTTATTACTTACTTACTTAGGGCGCTATTCCTTAAAGGAAACGAGAAAAATAAAATAAAAACCAAAGTTTGCATATTTTGCTCTTCACTTCACACACTTCACGCTTCATATCTATCGTAAAATATGTTGTTTAATGCCAGCAAATGTAAAAGTGATCAATAGATTTGTCCCCATTTACCAACAAAACTCGAAGTACTAGTACCACATATTTTCACAACATCACAAAACTATTATATTATTACTTATAATAAAGTTAAACGTAATTTCTTCCACTTTTAAAAGCAATTGAGGGTTGTTTACATCTGGCGGGTTGAAGGGCGGACGTCATTACTTCCCTTCCATTTGACATTTCTTTCGGGCATTGCCAATATATTTTGACTGACGATTTCTCACGCATAATTAATTAAATCTAAATGAAACTTTCTCACGACATTATCTTACAAGTTAATTTTCTCACACACTAGTTATTTCACTTAAATAATGTTTGAAACTCACACAATATTATTTTAAAGTCCGAGGCGAATTAGCCTAAATTTTCACTTTAACGCCACGAACGATTTTAAAAGTTAAAAGTTTTTCATGTTTTCCCACATAGTGTGACGTCACGTTGCAAAACTGGCTCTACCTTACGGCCTGTAGTTATCAAGATGGCGTTGCTGAAACCAAATACAACGCGATTACGTATAAATTAAACTAAGCTTAGTTTAGTTAATCCAAGCTTACCAACGCATATTCTGTCTATGCATTACCAGAACCATAAGCGTTTCGCTGATAGCTGCACTCGAAATCTCGAAGTGAAAAGTTTAGCCCTGTGTGCTACCTGGTAACTGGAGATGGCTGATTTTCTGGGAGTGGGAAATGGCACGGGCCATACGACAGTAAAACAGATTTGGTATTGTTAGCTATTTCTTACATTATATTGCATTACTTTGTACAGGGATGAGTCTAAAACGGAATCGGCTGCTGGAGCGAGTGTTTGAAGAAAATAATCTCGACTTGACACGTCTCAGGCACAAGGATAAATGGTATTCCAGGCCAGGCTATACGTAAACCTAAATATAAAAAGATCTTACAATAAAATGCATTTGTATTTTGCATGTCGACGCTGAAAAGCAATCTTGTCATATCTCAAAAGATGCAATTTATGCTGTATCTTGTATTAAATCCATGTTACACTAACTTAAGGATAATTTCATCTTTTTTGCCTAATGACCATTATTTCAGAACTTTTACTCCAAGAATTACCTTTATGTCTTCTCTGGTTAAAGAGTAGCTTTACTGTACTCCATTTTCAAGATACGACAAGATTGCTTTTCAGCGTCGATATAGTCGGGCAGCACCAAATGATTAAAACAATTTAAGTTAAACTGATTTTGATACCAGGTATTCGGATGAACTCGCAGTAAGAGTCTCCAACTGGTCTAAGGAGTGCCTCCCAGCTTTGCTAGTAATTAGCTTGCTAGCCGCTCATCTAATGTATATTGGAATAACTTTGGTGGAAATATATGTCATTCAAAAAGATTCGTTATCTGAGAAATTTCTGAATCTCAGCATCTGGTTTCATCACCGGTCACTATCAGCTGAGATAGAACCTTATGAAAGTCAGTAAAGCCAATCATTCAGAGGAGGTTCTGTGTAAGTGTTCAGCGATAGACGAAAGCAGAGGGTTACCATACTTGGGAACCTAGATGAGAAATCCTTCAGGATTGTCAACTGCAGGAGCTATTGCACCTGCTGAGAGGGCCGACTTGCAATAATGAACCGAGAAGACAAGCACAATAGCCTCTGGTAACAGCATACTTTTCTATCTCCAGTCAACCAATCAATCAATACAGTCGGCATCTAAAAAATGTTAGACTATTTTGAGCTTCAGCTTTTTATTTACACTTTATTTACGAATCTTGAATTACAAAGCCTTAGAATTTAATGTATTCTGTGTGTAACGTTTATAGTTTGGCGAATATATGTAATTGAAAATTAACTAAGGAATCCGATACTTTCGGTGATTTTATTAAATTTGAATGAATTGAAGCATTTCCTCTAAACAAAGCACTGTTTGCAGGTATAATATAGTATATGTAGAGGAGATTGACGAAGGATGTTTTAAATACTTTAAATATATCTGGAGTCGTTTCAAGTTGTTTGAGCTTGCGTTTAGTGTTTAGAAAACTGTTTTTTGACGCCAATAAAAATGCTAACAACTATCGAATTAAAATCCACATGAAATTTGACAAGGTTTTCTAATAGTTTTGGTAGACGAATTTTACTCGCAGCTTTTCTTTATTTGCATATTTAAATTTGAAAAAATAAACATCAGCAGCGCACATAAAGTAGCACTTGATGTTACATGGAATTATCGTTGATGACAAATCAGTTCATCTAGTTGTTAGTCTGTCCATTCAAAAATTAAAATGTCTTAATGCCTAGATTGAACAAATCACTGAAAAAGATTTTTGGATTTGGTAACACTTTTTGAAGTTTAAAAGTAAGATCAAGGGCGTTCATTTTACAATCAGAGTTGTATTACGCTACTATGTACTGTGCCGATTAGTCTGATAATATGTTCTCGTAGTCCCAGAACGACTTGGGAAGTCGGAAACGCATGACAGACGTGGTTGCTTACATAGCACTGGCGGTTTATCAATATAAAACGGAAGTTAATAACAATTAAATTAGTGCTTTTGTTTTACAATATATTTATAAGAGTTTCTGTTTTCCTAAATAAGTTCGGCTTGAATATTACGTGATTTTATACAAATAAGATGGAATTCCAACTTAGGTCAGTATTTAAAAATGAAAAGAGTTTTGGACATTTTACAATCCCAAAAGTATACGAGATTTCAATAATTCTTTTCCATTCGTTAAGTTTAAAATATGCTACTGTGATGGGAGATGTTATTCTAGTGCACACAGAATCATATTATAAAAAAACTTTAATAAATTTGTGAAAAAATATCCGTTTGTATACGATTAGAATAAGTGTTTGAAACCTAAAGCAGTGCTTGAACAAGTTTTAGAGTTCTTGAATTCCTTGACGATAAAGATCCTGAAAAAACCTAATAATGATTTCTAAATAACCTTGCTTCACCTTTCGGGAACAAAATCTCTAAGATCCTAATCAAATATCCTTAATCCTCGTTTTGATGTTTGGGAGAGTAGTATATTCTTACCAGAACGAAATACAAAAACAAAACAAAAAATATATAGACGTCGAACTTAGAACCTCTTTGTTTTTGGGAAGTCGGTTAATAAAGGATTTCAACATTCGCTTATCACCTCTTGATCAACTTTATTCCATGAATCATACAACATAACGAAGCAATTTTAAGAACCTACAGAGGTGTTCTTCGGTATTTTTTTTATAATTTAGTGCAATTCTTCACTGTAATGTCATCAGGCATAGTCCACTAGAAGCATAAATACTGGTGGCTGATTGTTCTGAAATGATCAATGAACCTTTGCGATAAAAATGTTCAATTTATATTGGCCGAAAAAGTTTGAACAGTACAAAAAAAAAAGAAAAGAGAAGAGGCACAGGGAAAAAATGTTTCTTCCCGGTGCCTGTTATTCCTTTGATCAATGCTGTATATTCCAGTCTAGTTTTTGTGTAAAAGATTGCGCAAGTTTTAGTTGACTGAATAGCTTTTCTGCGAACTCCGAACATATTCTTAAATTTCGAAAAACATCCCTGACTTGCACTGAAGCTTTTACCTGAACTGAAAGAATACAATGCTTTCAGTCAAAGTTGTCCTTCTTCTTTTCGAACTATGAAAAGCTTGCCTCTCTATCTCGGGATAATCACCAGTACGTCATTAGGTTCTTAACATGCCTTTTCATTTCCCCTTCTTTTTGATGTTGGAAATTGTCGACCATACCATATTATTGGATTGGATTTTTAACTTTTTGTAATAGAGTTAAAATGTTATGCGCAGTTGGTCATAAGTAAATAAGATTCCTACACACAGCTAAAAATAATTTTCTTATTAAGAATCTTGTAAAGGTCAATTTTATGCTTTATGCGAAGAGATCAAAAGGGGGAAAAACAAAATCTTCGCTGTCACTATGCTTTTGCCCACAATATGAAGAGAAATTAGAAATTTCCCAACACATTCATATGGGTTTGTTTGCACCACCAATGCCCAGCTGTTCGTATTTGCTGCCAGGCTTGTATCTATAGTAGGCTGTGTTATGCACCATAAACATCTATTTATTTTACTAGTCCAGAAAAGGCTCTCTCAGCAAAAGTGTGCAGTAATTCTTTAAATTATTTGGTGAAAATTAGGGAAAAAGTACCTTAAAAAATTCTGAATATAAAAGTCACATTCAATTCAATAAATTATAAAGTACTAGTAATAAAATCTGGATATGTCGGAGTACTGGTAGCTCGGATAATTGGGACTCAGAATACCGAGAGATTACTGTATCTTTCTTTGTTTACTTTCAAGTATATGTTAATAAATTTTTCTTTACAACAAACAAATTTTATAAGTTTCGGTGTAGAGGTTCTCTAAAAATATTATTCTACCTGGCAGGATGAAAATCTTAGGTCTGGTTCATCAGAATTCAAATGAATTAAAATTCAAAATCGTCATAATCAGTATAGTTTTTTGGTATTTTTTTTTTTCATTTTTCGCGATAACGGTCAATTGTTGTTGCGAGTACGATTTGATTAAATCATTTACTTAAAAGGTATAAAAAAATAGACATTTAAAAAAAAACTGCTACGTTTGACGATAACTACTGATGTTACAAACATTATATTCGTTAATTGTTCCGGTACGAAATAATGAAATTTTTATACCTAGAAAATGTTTTTTAACCTGCTATTTTATTATTATTTTATACCTTAGCTAAAGAAGGAGCCCTAGAGACCTTATATGTATATACATATGTACATATTGCACATACCTGAGTTTGCAGTATTCTATCCCAGTCGGCCCTTCTCGACTTTAAATGGTAATTAAATGAAAAATATGAAAAAATATTGGTTCTACGTCTTTATTGAACTTGAAATAATAAAAAAATATAGAAAAAATTATTTTTCAAAATAAATATTATTTTATACGGGGTCAAATGTGCCAATGATGAAAACGATGACTCTTCTCGGACATTATGATCGACAAAAAATGATCAAATCTGTAAAAATTAAAATAATCTTGCAAAATAATGTAGTTGTTATATGTATGACGAATATTTTGTTTTCAAAAATTCGAAATTTTTGGTGTTTTATACTTTGGTGTGCAATTTTTAAATAAAAAATTGATTGATTATCATTTATAAATACTTGAATAATCAGCCAATTTTAAAAACCTTACGTGATACGGTGGAGTAACTGATAGCGAAGGCCCCACTTAAATATTTTATTAAATACAGTTTTCAGGGCGCTCAAAGGTATCTAAGCCTATAAGCCTCATTCGATCAGTAACAGCAAACAAAAGCATAACAAAACAAACAGACAATAAAATTCGGTTAAAATGGCGGCCTTGAGTTTGCTTTTTTTTTAAATATTGGACTCATATCGTGGAACCTTTACAACGATTGGGCAAGTAGGTATTTACATATATAAGGGCCGGAAATTAGAGATATACAAATTTAGTTTCGAAAAGTTATCCTGATATCTTGCACTTTTAGGGGGGCAACCTATTGAAGCGGGTCAAAAATTTTTATTTTTATTTTAATATTATTTAAAATAAACCTAGAAGTATGCGTACAAAATATTAAGTCAATCCGTCACTGCGCAGAGCCTATCAATATTTGATGTTTAAAAAAATAATTTTTGTAAAACACAGGGTTGTAAGATTGCAATAAAAACAATTAGGTTAATCGGACTTTTCATTAGACATAACAAAATTCCTTGTTTTTTGTTTTCTAGATCCAAAATGTTGGTTTTGGCGTTATTTTTTTTAATCACTTTATTCAAAAGAATAATGGCTTACCTAATTATGCAGTACCTAATTTTACCGTCACGGTCCTATATTTTTAAAAAAATAAGTTTTCTTACGTAATGATCTGCCATTGTACATATTTAACCCGCATTTCATACAATTTTTTTGAAACATAATTTGAATTTCATTACGAATATTTTGTCAATTTAATGTTGGCAAATTGACATTTTTTCTTCCAGTATTTTACTTCCTTCAAAACTGTTAGTATTTCTGTATTTTATAATTGCATATTCACTGTACATATAACTTGTTTTGTTTACTATTTTCTCCAATTTTTCTAAATAGGTGTATGATTTTCCTTTTAATGCCAATAACATTCGCCATGTAGTCTTTTACTCAGTACTAATTATGAATTGCGTAATCAAATTACTGCATCTGAGTGGTTATTCAATTTAACAGCTAGTGACTTAGATATTTTTTTAGACATTTTTACGAATTTAGTCACTGCTTTGTATTTAAAATAGTTAAAATAGTTTTAGTTTTTTTTTAAATATTTTTTATTTCTGTGCTCTTTCAATATTTTTATTTATTAAAACAACGTTGGAAGTCTGTAGGATATATTTTCGTAGACTAAAAAAATAATTTCTGTAATGATATAGCGCATTTCCGCACTCAAATGTTACCTTTTATTATAGTTTATTTTTAACTGACTTCCCAAAAACACGACGACACGTATTTTTTTGTATATATGACCGGACATAATTTTGTAACGCGTGGATCGATTTTGAAGATTCTCTTTTTGTTGGGTAGAGTATGTTCCCCGAATGGAACCATGTAAAAAAAAATTTTGGTAGGGTGCGGATGGTGGTAAAGGGTGATACCTAAGTTCGTAATGCGTGGACCGATTTAGATAATTCCGTTTTGGATAATTCCGATTTGGATGTATAATACCCCATTGCTAATAATGCAAAAAAAAACTACGTGTGTACCGATTTAGATGATTCTTCTTTTGATGCGTAGAATATGTTTCCCCACTGATACAACGAAAAAAATGTATGTGGTGGTTAGGTGTGCGAAGAGGGCGTTACCCAATTTTTTTATTCACGCTCCTATTTGAAAGATTCTTTTTTGTTGTGTACAGTATAATCCCCCATTGCTACTCTATGGAAAATTTTTGACCTAGGGTTTGCGTGCGGGGGAGGGGGGGGGGGGGGAGTAACCTACCCTTGTACCGCGTAGATTGATTTAGATGATTCTGATTATTCAAATAACCTTTATGACTGAGTCTCATTGTCGAATTTCTGTGTCAACAGGAAAATTACTAATGCATCCCAATTTGCAGTTTCGATGCCCAAGTTCTTAATAGCGTGCAAACATTCTGCTGCAGTTTTTTTAAGATCATCTCCTGATTCCTTAGCGTGCTGAGGCTGGTTGATTAGCGTTCGAAATTGTGCCGTTACTAGTACTCTTTTGTTATTATCCCGCATATCAAGATACTCCAAGCTGTGTCGTAGTTGTCATTTGTTATCGATAGATGTTGTATCAAGTCCTGCGGCTCTCCTTTTAGATTTGTTTTGAGATATAATAACTTCTCCTTGGCCTTGGCTATTTTATCATTTTTGTGTATAAGCTCAAAAATAAATCTCTGAATGACTGCTACTTAAGGTAATCTCCATCAAATAGAGGTATGTCGATATTTTTAAGTTTCACACGGTTTTTCTTCTCGCCAGTCTGCTCAAGATTTTTTTCCGGCGTATTTGCTTGTGAAGACATTATTGCGTTGAGTTTTTCTTGAAGTTCAATAACGCCTGCCTGGTAGTTATCTTCTATAGCAGCGAAGACACCATTGTCAAAATAATCATTCTTGCCACCAGACATTATTTCTCCATGATTAATGAGAATGTGTTCCCAGTAATCGTGGATTAATTTTATTCTTTGAGTAAAGAATGCCGTTGACGTTTAGGATGATATCTGAAGCTTCGTTCTGTCCAGAGCTCATTTTATTGACTCTATTAAAGCGGTTTGCTTTCTTATATTTTTCAATTGTTGTTCTACAATTTCTGTTTTCTTAGTTCTCTCAATTGCAACTCTCAGGGCATTTTCCAACGTTTCTCTGCCTTCTTCATAGATGACCTCTATTTTGTTGAAGTAATTTTCTTCGAAATACTTTATGTTGACTTCTATACTGCTCCAGATCCGTATTTCGCTGTTCAAGTGTCTGCCATGTAGTATTTAATGCTTGCAAATGTGTAGCACTATACTCCTTTGTTTTTCTCACTGCTGGATGCTTTTTAAAATTGCTTATAATTTTTTGGATGACTTTAGCATCCGCTGACTGATTGGCGATGAGTTGATCCATCATGTATCTCTTGCGATTCCCTGTTACTATATACTGTAAGAAAAGTAAGTTATAATTGAGGACATTAGTTCCTCAATAACCAACGCAGAACCTCAGGACACTTAGTTCCAGAGGACTGTTGTTTAATTATTCCGTTGTATGCAGAGCCCTAGGACACTTAGTTCCAGAGGATGATTACTGACTGATCACTGCTTTCCCTTTACCTTAGAGCTTTTGTTTTCTCTAAGTTGTAGTCGATCAGTCGTTCGCCGTGTCTTATTTAAATTAAGATCAACTCGTACTAGACCCTTGTGCAGCCTCACACAAGAAATTTAGGCTTGGACCAGTCTAGTATTGCCGTAGGCTCGACTCAACTTATTTACAATGAGTGCATACATTTATAATGAAAAAATTGATCAAACAACATAATATTACAAACGATCAAAGTTCAATGCCATTCGGTGCAAGGTGCGGTGATCTTGCAATATGATGACGCGAGAATATTTACAGTGATGAATGCACTGAATGACTAAAATTTGATATACATAGAATGGAATTTTATTGATTTAGAAAAATTACAAATTCAGGAATTAATGACATAGTGATAATAAAAATGAAAATTGCACAAATTAAGTTAAATTTGGAATTCTGAATAACTTATATGTACTCTGGACACATAGAGCATCTATTGGTATTATGACAAAAATTGTGGCTTGTGGTGAGAGTTGGAGGATGCGCGGCGCCTAGCTTCATTAGGCGTTGACCGATTTTGATTCGGTTGTACAGAATACGTTTCCTGATTAACAAATGATAACAATTTTGTACCGAGTGACTACGATAATTCTCTCTTGCTGTATAGGGTACGGTGACGCACTAGGGTCATGTTAAGAATTTTCTAAGGTGAGGGTATTAAAGGCTGATCGTGACTAAATTCGTAATATGTTGCCAGATTTGGATAATTATGTTTCCTCTCTTTATAATGCACTATCTCTGCAACTTTTGAAATTGCTTTATTCTTACGAGCAGCATCCTTCGGGTCGTATGTATGAAGATACTAAAAAGTGAAAAATAAAAAAGTTAAAAAAAAAAATTTGAATCGTCTTCAAAAAAAGCGCTGAAGTGCATGAAATAGATTTTTAATTTTATATCTATTAACACATTTTGAGGTCGGTGCAAAGTAAACAAACAAAACAACTACCCAACAACAATTGAAGATAATACATAAAACTACCTGAACGTTTCAGCTCACGGGATCATAAGGAAGGACGATTTAATATTTGTGTTGTAGTTGTTTGGTTTGTTTGATTCGCACCGACTTCAAAATGTCGTAATAGATATAAAATAAAAAATTATTTAATGCTTTTTAGCCCTTTTTGTGAAGTCGGTTAACATTTTTTTTTTAAAAACTATTTTTGATTTTATAAAATTGGAGTTTACTGCTTTGAGTGCCGCTGAACTGTCTAAAAAAATAGTGAGCCCAGTTCCGGACATCCCCTTTGCTTGTACGGCGAATGCCGCTTTTATTATAGTGAGTAGATATGACTATTCCGTTTGCATCACTCCCGAGAAAGCTCCAGCTGCGAAGTCCTTTTTTGTTTTTGATCAGTCTGTGAAAATGGATGCCCAAATAATACTATCAGGAAGTTTCTAGTCTTCTGTTATGCTACGTTATCATAAACAGAACAGGAAATTGTACTGAGGTTTCATATAAAGCGTTACTTGAATTAAAGAGGTCTAGTATGGCTGCGTTTTTAAAGTTCTGTGGTGATCATTGGTTGTTCTCTATGAGTCTGAGAGCTGCTAAGGCATCCATTTTTTTTTGGTGTGCAGTTCTATGGGTTACAAGTGTGCCGGTTATCTCCAAGCACGCTAACCTTTACACCTTTTTTTAGAAAAGTGAGATGTGACTGCTTACTTACTGCATTCCACCAAACTATCGATTCGTGTATAAGACTAGGTCTGACGATAGATGTGTGCAAAATAAAAAAAAATTACCTTAAATAATGGATTATCACCTGTGACGAAAAGGTTGACAGAAATTTTAATCGAAAATGTTTTCGAACCTTTTTTTCAATCTATTTTGTTTTTCTGTGAACATTTTTAGATTAATCTGTAACATATTTAATACATAATTTACACCTCTTTTAATTAATTAAAAAATATTTACCGACATCAATGTATTGTAAACAGATTTGTCTCACGTTCAACTTTTAAAAAGCTCAGTGGGTTTTTCCATTTTTAAGCCCGCAGGAAATCCGGAACATTATTTGCCGGTTAATATTTGCTTCTGTTGGAAACCCCAGCTGAGTTTTAAGTGAAAGCTCCCCTGATAATATTTAACTTCAATTTCTTTATTTAGTCAGTAATAAATATCATTCGTTAAAACACAAGAGTAAATTATGAGAACAAGGATTCATTCGTGAAATATTAGATTTTTTGGAACTTCTGCAATTTATTTTTGAAGGAGAATTTAATTTTATTTGAGCCAATGTTTTCTATAACAAGCTAAACTCACCACCAATGTCATGAAACAAGTCGTCCATTGAAGTACGTGTTTACTCGTGAACAGCCTTAATCGACGAAATTATGACAAAGGAAAGAGGAAGTGCAGGCCACCATGCAATCACGGTCCATTAGGCACAATTTATGCACTGGAAACATGCCACAAATTCCTCTTGGCTTTCCGGCTAAAACCGGACAATGGGATTCTTATTGTGATCTTTTTAACTCCTATGGTGGCGTTACAATCACAGGAACTGTTTATTTATCTCTTGAATGCAAAAAGCACCATGGAGTTGTTATTGGACCAGGGATTTCCGTAAGTTGCTCCTAAGTGCGTGTGAAACTTGAACGTCGTGTATCAAATTCTGGGAGTGTTCAAGTTTGATTGAGGGAGGATCCATTATTCATTCCTTTTGTGAATATGAATTCTCGATACAAAACCATTGCTCACGCCAAATCCCTTCAACTATATAGTCTGCTATATATGTATCTATTTCACTTATAGTCTTTTCCATTATTCAGAGGTTAGTTACTCACGGAAGAGGTAGCACAATGTTGGAAACAAATTTAGGCTTTCTTTCACCTGGTCGTCGACGGCACGTAACAAGGTAGAAGGTAGAAGAAATAACTATTAACATTCAAACAGAGGAGGAAGTTCTGTTTGTGTAAGTCACGTTCTACATAAGTCCACGGATTTCATTTCGCATTCTGTTCAATTTATTCGTTTCTAGCTTGCAGCAAAAAAAAGGTTTCTGAACATTTACTATTCGAAAAAAAACTTTGCTAATCAACGGATTTTTTTAAATTAAGCTTTGACTTCTGTTAACGCTTCCTTGCAGCGATTGTAAAATGAAAACACCAAATCACACATCGAACTAACATCTCTTTGTTTTTGGAAGTTGATTAAAAATAACGATGTTTGGAGGAGAAATTAAGTATGAGATTTGATGGAAATCAAGAAAATTTTGTTATTTCGCCACTTGCCGGTAAGTTAGATCTATTATTCTAGTGGAGCTCCAGCTGTTATAAAAGGAACGGATAAGAAGAAATATTCTATTTAAAGTTTGTCAAAAATTGCAGTGGGTTGATAACATTTATTTTTCAAAAATTATTTACTTTACATATCGTTTGTATTCGATTAAATCCTTGGACTTATTTCAATTAAATCGTAGGCCATATGACGGAAAATCCGGTTCGGTTTTATTATTTTTATTCTAGCCATTTATGAACAATGACACAAAATCTGCAAAAGACCCAAATTATTAAAATAAGCATATCTGAATGCTCCTTTACTTGAAGAAGACGGATAGTTACAGGTTTGCAAATTCAGTAAAGTTAAGTGATTAATTTTTATTTGAGCTTTGAACTGATTTAAAGTTTAACTTTAAAATGCAAAAAAATACGCAAAATGTTGAAATCAGACGGAGGTGCTAATAAATTACCTTATGTGGAATTTTCTAAATAGTTTTACCTATGTAAGTAGTTTAATTTTGGTAATTACTAAGGCCAAAACCATGTTGACGCATCAAAAGGGTTGTCCAGTAGGATTTGGCCACATCGTATACAAAAAAAAAATAAATACAGTCACAAATCAGCTGAATACGTTAACATGGTCAAAAGCCTTGTAATAATCGATTATACAGAAAATATTACGAACATATTAATTATAGTAGAAATAGAGCCACCGCTCAGTTACTATTTTAAAATATATATACGAAGTAAATGTGATAAAATTTTGGGGACGCAAAGCAGAGTGCAGTGTTCAATAAAACACCAAAGACAATTTAATGAAAATCAAAAAAGTCAGTCAAGAGCAAGTCGGACTCACGCAATTAGTGTTCAGGAAAAGCTCATTAGGGTAAAGTCGGCATAGATAGATAGCCCAACTTTTCGAAATTAGTTTACAGTAGCTAAACAAAATTAAATTATTTTCTAAACATACATATCACGACTTCGATACTAATTTACGACTTCGATATTAATTTCTTTAAATACAGATAATATTTCGCTTTAAAAATACCTGTGTAAAACGAAATAAACGCCCCATTGTCAGAATAATGTTTGGAATAGAAAATAATAGTATGTCTTCTTGCAATAAGATTGTTAATAATTTAGTTAAAAACTTAATTACCTTAAAATCTATTTCAGATTATAATATCATAGGTATTATGGCACTCTGTAAGCAATGTAAATTTATAATAGAAAAGAATACATTTTTTTGCATAGAAGTTTGTGAATATTGATGATAAAAACATTACAAGATGACATTGTTATAAAGGGATATGTGTCCTTAATAGTATTTACACCTCAAAAATTCGGGGTGTCTATCCTTTTGCGTTGGGATAGAGCCCTTGACAATAAAAATAACAAATAAAATAGTATTACACAAAAAACTATCGTAAATATGTTCTACTATAGACACTACTCATTGAGTATATAACAAAACAAAATTTACTTAGTTGTATAATAAAAAGTTACAGTGCGATCAAAATTGCTAACCTCCGATCTTCCGCTGGCTCTTTAATCTTCGCTCTGCTCTGACATTCTCCTACGTCCGCACGCGCATAAACTGACGTGCTGGATTGAGGTAATCGTCGTATGAAGCGAATGATTGTTTTTTGTTGGTAAGAAATTGAGGCATCTATTCCGATTTTACCCTACTTAATGAATTCTTTACTTCTGGAAGTACCTCTAATCGCAGTACACTTACCTCAGCACCTTGTGTTCACCAGATTAATGTGAACGAGGTGACAAGCGGAACTACTTTGACAAAAGTAATATTGTGATTTTAGCATTTGCGCATTTTACCAAAGCTTGTGACAGTATAGCCCACTTATCAAAACACTTCTTCTTAACTGAAAATAGGCAACATTTTTCTTACTAACCGCTTGCAAGGGGTTAAAAATGGGCGACACCTGTTCTTCCAACCGCATGCTTTCTACTGGTATACCATAAGGTTCAATACTAAGGCCTTTTCTATTCTCTGCTTTTAGTAATTACATGCCTTCTGTAATTAAGCTTAGTTCCATTCACATGTAGGCTGATGATGTGCAAATTTAGCTAGATTCGCCTTTGGTTTTCCTGAAGGACTGAGTTCTCGGACTTAAGGGTAGTTTCTAGTCGAGCGGCCTGAAATTTATGAATTTTTTTCTCACAGAAGAAGGTAAAGAATGTATAATTCGACTTTTTCAGCTATTAGTACATTTACTTAAGTTCACAAAAAAATGTCTTTTAATTCTTTAAATTGTAAAATTTGCGAGATATCCACTGCGCCATGCAATATTCCGCCTTCCTCTTTTATCTGAAACAAAAAAATCAAAGTCATTTGCAAAGTAAAACAAATTTGCGGGGCCATGGACCATTTTTAAAAAATTCAGTGATTTTTGATAAAATGGCGACCGTTCGAAAAAAAAGCGGATTTTTTTACCCTTTTTGTTGTTGGTTTTGTTATAAAAATAGTAAATATTAATATTTTTTGTTGAAAATGGTCCATAGCCCCCTAAATACAATAATCTTTATTTAATAGAAGAAAGAAGTCAATCGGTTAAATGGTTCGACTGCAGCTCTGCACGGCGTTTCTAAAAACATGGTTTTGAGAAAAACGCGTTTAGAATTTGACGAAGAAAAAAAGTGGCAAAAAATATAATTTTTGTTTCTTACAGTCAGCTGTTCCTGGACCATAGAGCAATCCTTCCTCTTCCTTGTGAAACTGATTTTGACCATTACATTCAAGGAACATTATTTTGTTCAAACAGAACATTGTTTATAGCTGCTGAGCAAACAAGCCGGCGCGCGTGCATCTGCATTTGGCCCGAACGTAAGCATGATTTTCGGCCGATACGCGTTTGCACTAAATCGGCTGCAACTTTTACATTTTCCGAATATCATCAATCGTTATTCTAGACACTATAAGGATTTAAAATATACAAAAAAAAGTAATTTTTTGAAATTGCTCGACTAGAACCTACCTTTAACCTAGTTCTGGTTAAAGCTGAACAAATCGTCTAGATTGGAGTGGTATAAAATAAAATCTATTATATATCTACATGAAAAAATATTCAATTTGTTTTTTTGTTTATCATGTGACCGGTAGATTTCGACAGAAAAAAATCTCCTTTTTCATGGCGGGTGAAAAATAATTCCTCCAGTTGGGTATTAGAGTTGTTGAAATTTTCCATAAGATGACTTAGCATTCAGGTCATCCATCAAATACTTTGCCTTTTACAATACTTAGAAAGTGTAAATTTTGGTCGAAAATCGACTTTTTACCAAAAGTTCTGCCAAATGGCAATTTTTTATTTTTATGGTCTTATTCTAGATCATCTTATAGATCATTTCACCAACTTTAATACCCAACTTGATTTTTCTGTTTTAGATCAACTGGAGGAATCGTTTTTCACTCGCCATCAAAAAGGAGATTTTTTTCCTTGATATCTAGCGGTCACGAGATAAAAAAAAACCAAAAAACAAATTGAATATTTTATAATATATAATAAAATAAAAAAAAATTTAGTTTCTATCTATAATAGATTTTATTCCAATCTTGAAGATTTTTTAAGCTTTAACCAGAACTAGGGCCTTTCCTAATAACCTGATAGTTAATCGCAAATCACAGGCGTTTGTGTTGCACAGGATTAGACTAGACTATTCTTACTTTCCACCTGTGGTATTTAACTGCTCTCCTGCTATGTGCCTAAAGTTAAATATTTGGGTATTATGATAAATTCTCGTATGAGTTGTTGTCATCACATAAGTATGTAATCCCAACCCTCCACCCCATCCGTAATTTTAAATTTATCAATTTTTTTTTATAAACATTAAGCCCCAAAATTTACAACGGTTACTAATATAACAATTTACTATTTGTAGATATCAGGTAAAACAATGCCTATGCCAGCAACTTCTTTTTCTACACGCCCATAGCTTTTCGTATATTAATTTATTTTAATTAAATCTACAGTTAAGGTACTTCACTCAGTATCGTTTAATATTAACTATTTGCGCATAATAGATTGGCAGTACTTAATAATAAGACTCAAGTCTTGTGTATTTCTTTCGAAATAATAAACTGAATTGAATTGAAGTACGACTCGTAGCCAAAGTAAAAAAATAATAAAAATAAGTTGCCAAATAATTATTAGAACTGAATTGGAATTTATATACAAAGTAGTTTGGTAAAACTGACCACCAAATATTGCTCTCTCCCTCTCTGGTTCCTTTAACCCCTTTTGGAATATAGGGTGTCTACTACTTCGATTCTCCTCCTAGTTCGGTTTTGCGCCAACGCCTTCAACTGTGGCCGCGGTCGACAATGCGTCGTCCTTCGGTCGCGAGCGGGTTCCAATGTAGAGCCTGCTGTGCAATGTTGTTTCTCTATTTTGTTAGTGTGTGGCCTATCCATTGTCACTTTCGCCTGCGAATACTGGTGTCTATCCCGTCTTAGCCTATAAATCAAATAGTAAATATAACTGATTTTGCGCTATGTAGGAGTATTAGACTTACGTACCTTTGATGGTCGCATCTAAATTTCATTACGTTTTTCCTAAAGGTTTTCTGTGAAGTTATGGATAAAACTGTAATAAAGTACTTCAGAAAAGATGCTTAAGCCTTTGGGAATAAAACAGTGATGTTATCCTTTTATCTGCGACGGTAACATGACAATGGTAAGTCGTTTCAAGCTTACATTTGAAGCAAAAAATTTAGGATAATTGAGTCACGACTCTCCTCCTTGAACAATTACGAGTACTATAGAATCATGTTGTCAGATAAGAACTCTTTGTTATACCACCAGTACCTACCGATTCACGTTATTCTTCGATTTGCCACTCCATTCTGTTATCGAAAGCGGCACAGGCAAGACTTTTATATCTTCTGCTTGTTCACTTGGTTTACCGTAATTGAAATCCGAAGATTGAGATTTTGCCCCTCCTTACATTCCGCTAAAATGTCACATCTATAAATCTTCTAAGCTGGATTGTGGCTAAGTGTCAGAAGTGCTGAGAATTATTGAGAGAAAAGACTGAAAAATTCACATTAGGACAAAATGATACCTGAAGATAACGTTAATGGTAAGGGCGCCAAGTACTCCTCTGCGGAAATAATAATCTCCTCACGATTAGGCACAATCGAATCAATCCTTGTTTGCTTCAACAAGACTGGTTACACCAAGCATGAAAGGAATTAAGCAGCACCTCTCGCCCTTGCTGCTAAGTAAAGATTTTCTTATCAATGAATCTGGAATCAGGAGTTACACCCGCTCGATTTATTTTCCTTTTTTTCCTGAACAATTCACACCCTTAGAAAGTCGAAACCGACTGATATTGGGGCGTTCGTGTTCAAGCTTTTTTTAAGCTGTGGGAATATACCTGATTCGGTGCTGCTGTAAATACTTGTGTAAATAAGTGTTTCTAGTATAGTGGGTACACAGCAGCACTACCGCAGGGCAACGTAGCAAGGACTTCTTCATCAGTGGGGGGACAAGTTTCGCGCCGAACAAAGCATCGGCTGAAAAGGTTAATTACAAGGTGATAGGGTCAACGGCAAAAAATGGCATCTATGTCGAAGGGCGAGGCGAATATGAACCAAAGGAAGAGGCAAAACTAATTATTTCGGCAAATTTAGTTCCCCACGAGGTATTAATGCGAGGATTGCTATTAAACGCCCCACCACCTTGTCGAAGCCTTTGGCTGCCACCACGTCATTTGTTTCTATTTTGTCAGAAAAAGTTGGAAAAACTGACGAAGTCAGACTTCGAAGGCTTTCAGCAATGTTAACAGGACTCACGATATTACGGCTTTCGTGATTGGATTCGGGATTGTTCTGCACCATCGCGTGATAATTGATCCAAAAAACACTTTAAGACCATTCCAGCTGTCATCTAATTACAGTTCGTGCTGCTGCCTGAAATTCGGTTAGTAGTTAAGCAATTCGCACAATTCGGAAATGTCGGAAATTCCGATTGAAAGTCAGTCAATAAAGCACTGTCGGGTCGGGTCTTGACATTTATGGTGTAACTCCCCTCCAGATCGATCAATAATTGCCGTTTAAACATTTTTAAATGCCCGAAGGATAGCGTTTAAAACAAAAACACGCGTAAAACATGTCGTGTCTGCTGCTGACATATTTATCTTCCCAATTTATTTTGCGGTGGATGCATTAATGCAGTAGGCCGGCACGCGTATGCTTTCATAAGAAGCTTTTATGCTCGTAATGCATATTTAATTTTTTCATTTTTTAAAGTCCCGCAATGCACACGAGAGATAATACGAGATGAAGGCAATACTGCAGTGATTTTTTAGTACAAGTTTAAAAGCAATCTGCATATAGTATTTGCATAGGTTGGGAACCTTTGCTTGTTTTGTGGTTTTAATTTATAAACTTGCATGATGTTTTCCGCAGAAATAACAACAAAATGCAATTACAACATGTCTCTGTTTCTGACTTTGTGCGGTTCATCATAATATTTTACGTAGTGTTTTAGACTTAAAGTAATATTAAATTATGATTTTGTGGCGTAGTCAAAATTCAGCACGTATTAAATCGTTTAATTCACAGGTTCGCCTAGAAAGAGAATATACGAGGCTAGACTTCTATAGTAAATATCACCAATGCTATAATCTGTAACACCCAATAGTTATTAAGTGAAAATAATGGATACCCGCAGGTGGGGTTCGAACCATAATGTCTCGGAACTATTTAATGGGTTTTATCAAGTTTTCCGTAGGGATAGGCATGCTCCTTCGATCGCATGCGGTGGTGGGAGTTCGCATAGAGCGGCCAATTTTGAGGCTTTGAACGATTATTCGGATGATATAGACTGTCTGTCTGGTGACGATATCGACAGAAACGTATCAAGTCTTTACGATGTTTTGTATGAAACTTTCGGGAGGTTTGTTCACTAGGTCCGGGTTAGAAGTCGAGACTCCGCTGCATCCTGGTTTGACAGAAAATTGAAAACTCTTAGGAATAGGAAAAATAGACTTTGGAAAAAGTACCTTCGTATTAACAGTGTTGACTCCTGGCATAAATTTAGTATTTGCCATGAACAATTCATAAGCCGTTCTCGTTCTCTATATGAAGAATACCTTAACAGTTTAAGGACTTCTCTGACCCCCGTGCATTTTTTGAGTATATCAACTCGAAGAGAAAGGTTGATAACTATCCATCAACAATGGAATTCTGGGAGATTTCCAGCAAATATTCTAATAACCTACATATTTGATGAATCTTTTAAGGGTGCATTTGAATCATCTGGTTTCTATACGGATAGTAAGAACTTTTTGCACATAAATAACCGAATTTCACCCATGGTACCTGCTGCATCTATCACGGATAAGATCTTGTTGGAGCATATTGCTGATCTCCCAACTGACTTTTCTAGTGGTTCTGACGGGGTCCCTGCTGCAGTCATAACGAAATGTTGTTCGGTGTTATTATGGCTTTTACTATTACTATTCCGGAAGTCTCTTTCTCAGAGCCACTTCCCAGCACTTTGAAAGACATCCATTTTAATTCCTATTTTCAAGAGTGGCAATAGAAGAGACATTTACAATTACAGGCCAATTACTAAATAGTCTTGTATTCCTAAACTTTTCGAACTATTAATTCAATCCCAATTACCCGAAGTGTGTAAAGGCTTCTTCTCTACCTAGCAGCATGATTTTCTTCAAGGTAGGTCCACGGTTTCAAACTTGGTTGAGTTTGTATCTTGATGTTCAATTGAACTTTATCTCAAATATTAATAACGTCGTAGCCAGGGCAAACTCCATGCTGGGATATATTCTTATTTATTTATTTATTTTTAAGCTTAATACAAGCTATTGCATAAAAAATACAAAAATAAAAAATAAAATACAAACTATAACTTAATACTAATTCTACAGAATATAATAAATGGATAATTATGAATAAATAAATAAAAAGTATAAGCTACAATATGAGCTTCTTCGATGGTCCAAAGAATTTCCAAGCCCATCTATAAGACTCTATCTTTATACGTCCCTGGTTAGAACCTTAGAACAGAAAACGAAAGGAAGTGCAATACCGTGTATAAAC
Source organism: Leptarthrus brevirostris (assembly GCA_964036015.1). NCBI lineage: Eukaryota > Metazoa > Arthropoda > Insecta > Diptera > Asilidae > Leptarthrus > Leptarthrus brevirostris. Next base: position 148,292,762 of record OZ038374.1, read on the forward strand.
CGTGTACGTGTTTTCCGATTTTTTGTTCGTTGGAAAGGTGTGGGAAGGGAGCTTCAACTTCGCCATAATGAAATGTCAATTTGACGTGAACTTTCTGAAGAGTGCAGATCCAAGTGTTTATTGAATAATTTTCAGTGTTTAGTTGTTAAAAGTGTTGTAATTTTACAAATAAAGACGACTGTTTTAGTTTAGTTTACTAAGAATCTGAGGTGCTTAATTTGAACATTTTTCATGATGAAGTGTGCGGTATTTTGTTGTTACTATAATCGACTCATTGGGTGCGGAAAATCATTTGTCAGGGAAGTTAAATGATATAATAAGCAATTATACAGCATTTTCTTTGAAATATATGCAAAAGCTGTATAAATAAAAGCTAAATTACCAAAAAATGTAACCATTTCTCTTGATGGCGCTCATTTGTTTACATTTGAGTTTGATCAGAGTTTTGGCTCGCCTTATTGTTTCAGCGACAGCTGACGGAATTTTTTGCCTGGGGTCTCTAATAAAATTTTAAAAATATTAAAATATTTTCCTACTTTTTGGTATTTTAGGTTTACAAAAGATGAAGACGTCAGAGAACAGTGGTTAAAATCCATCGGTAGAACTGATTATATACTATCCGATGGTAGTAATATTTGCGAGGACCACTTCGAATGAGTCAAAAATTTACTACTTCCATGGTGAAAACTAACACATTCACACCTTTCAAACACATAAGGAAAATTCGGAAACTTTTTGAGCATTTTGCACTTCCTTTCGTTTTCTGTTCTAAGGTTAGAACCCTGCTTGAATATGCTAGTCAGGTTTGGTCTCCGTTTTACAGATCTCACATTAAATGCGTCGAGTCCGTCCAGCGCAGATTTCTGAGATCGGCCCTAAGCTCTCTGCCTTGAAGTGACCTTCTTATTCCGCCACCTTATGAGGAGCTGCAACTTGTTACACTCGATAAGCAACGTTGGGTTGCTAATTTAATTTTTTTGCATCAGCTTCTACAGGAAAAGCTAGACAGCTTCGAAAATATTGCCTAGAGAACTGTCCTATTCCTTACGCAACCGATCCCCTTTACAGATTGCTTTTTCGCGCACTAATTACAGCATGTTCGAACCTATTAACCGCATGTGTAGGTCTTCTAATGAAGACCTACACATGCGGTTACGTTTTTAATACTAATGTAGACCAAGAGCCACTTAAAAGGAGCATCTACAATTTGTAATTCATTCTGTTGCTCGAACTTGTTTTTGTTTTAATTTTTGGTTTGTTGAGTCCCCTTCTGAGGCAAATAAGTTTTTGGCATTAGTCAAGAAGGGAAACTCTATAATATATAATTCACTCCCCCGAGGACTTTTATATGCCATACCATTGGAAGTTGCTTTAATATTTTTTTAACGTGCTTACAAGAATTTTCCGCGGACATACAACTTACGTTTATCTGATTCTGAAACATTTGAGTGTTCGATGTGGTTCAAACAAAAAATATTCTACAGGTAATTCTACTACATTCGTCCCAGAAATTTAAATATTTAATTTTCCGTAAATCGAAGAAATAAGAAATTCATAAAAATTGTTTCCACTTCAGACATTTCCCCATTCATGCTCAACTAATTCAACCATTTTTAGGGTAAATGTCAGAGGTGGGGGAAAAACAATACTTTCAGCTCAATTTTAACTTAAAAAGTATTGATGGCAACAAAGTTGTATAAATTAACGTTCAATGAATATTGATACCATGCCGCGGAGAATGTTTCATTTCTTGCTGCTCTAGTTCATTGCTATTCTCGTTGAGTGCAGCGTTGAATAAATATGATGTGAAGCGTATTTACTCAGCCCTATCCACTACATTTCAGCAAAAATCATTCAATTTGCTCGATTTATTGAAGCAGGCAACTAGTTCTATAACCCTACATGAACTGACCGTCTCACAGGCGATGTAGTTATTTAAAACATTTCAAAATAATTTAAATATTATTAATATAAAAAAAACTCGTCAAACTCTGTTTAATTTATATTGCTTGTATTTACAGTACAAAAAATTTTTTTTTTCGTATCTGTACTGTTCGTTCTGAATAGATTTGGTTTTTTGTTATACGATGTGCCCCAAACCTAGGGGGAAAACCCTTTGATGCATTAGCATAGTTTTTGCCGGAAGTGATTTAGGGTAAGGAAAGTGAGAAAACTTGAATGTCTTGTTTTGCATTACTGCGAGCTAGACAACAGCCCAGGGACAGAGTAGATTATTTTAATTTCTTAATAAAAGCTCACGGGGAGACCTGATCTCGAACCCGGGACCCATGGCATGGTATAATGTAACAATACGGAAAAATTAAGATATTACTTTGCATGCAAAAAAGTTTCATGTATGAAATAGTCGTATCGTGGGGTTTTTTGAAAGAAAAGAAAAGAAGAAGTAAACACGTTGGAAAAATATGTAATATCAGTTTATGATTTTGATTAGTAGGGATAACTTATTTTGGACTATTTGTTAATAAATTAAATTTCTGTAGCTACTGGTCAAATAGTGATAACTTCAAATTTGATAATTTTTGTTACATATATTTGATTTTAGTTGTTTTGAATTACTCTGTTATTTCTATATACCTACTTATTATAACTCCATCTTCAATAAAAAAGCTGTAATAACAATTATACGCTAGTAATATCTCCATTCTTTTAACTTATAAATTTATATTTTAACTTTGGAGAAGCGGAATCATTATGACAAACTCACTATCGCGATAATAATGAAGAGATTATATTGCTGGTTTTGCCAACGGAACTGTTTTTGGAACTAAGGCTAGTTTCAGAATGTACAGAGTAAGAACTTCGCTCAAGATGAATGTTTGATATTCATTGAGAAATTCAAATAACGTACCACACACATTAATTCAAATATTTATCCGCCCGACTAGCCGTTACAAATTCAGTCAAGGCAGCTGGGACTTCTTGTCTTAAGTATATAACCCTTGAATCACTCGCGGACCGAACCGTATCGCACTCTACAAAATTTACAGACAAAGTGAGCAGGATCGCCTGGGATCCCTACATTAATTAATTAGTTCTCCCCAACAATTCATTTGCTATGAGTCACCCGCTAGGGTATACTAGATCTCGAACCCGATCTCGAAAGCGGCGATCACGACTATCTCTACTCTATGAAAGGTGAACAGCAACTGATCGTCCTTTCCTTAGATCAGGCTGCAAATTGTTGTTTCATTTGGTACCCCCTCTGGGAGCTGGGGTTGGGAGCAAGATAGCGCCCCATCGTTTAAAGGGGTACTGGCAGAGTCCGAAGCCGTTAATTTTCAATTATGTGACATTTCTGTGGAGTCTTGATATTAAATATGAAATTTTTCAATACGTTGTAGGAAATTTTTTCAGGTTTAATAATTTCTTTTTCCAGATTATTTTTCTTGCTATATCTGCTACTAATTTCCGTTGCACTTGAATTATTTTTAACAAGATTTCGGATATCGTTTTTGCTATTATATGTAATTTAAATTTAAAGATATCTCGGGAAATAGTTTTTGAATTGTTTGAGTTAACTATTTTGGGACCTTACAGCATGCCTCTTTTCTTCATATGAAGTTTAAATTTCCAATTTTGGACAAATTCTTTGAATTACTGTAGTCAACACGAGGCTTGAAGATTAAGAAAGTCATTTGCGAATATTAACAATTTTCAACATTCAAATCAAATCTGAAGACCCCATAGAACTGAAAATTAACAGCTTCTGACTCTGCCACTACCACTGTAAACGAATGGGAGCTATCCAACTCCCAACCCTAGCTCTAAGATAGGGGACCAAATAAAAAAAATATCTTAAGCCTGGTCAAAGGACGATCAGTTTCTGTTCATTTTCCATGGGGTACAGATAAATAAATAAACAAATATTTGTGTGAGTTGTACTGCCGGTTGGTGTTTTTATTATTTAGATACTCGGCAATCAACTTTTCTGCTTGAACTTGAACTTGATATTTTAATCTATCGCTTTCCGACAACTTTATTAAAATTCTTTAGTGATCGCCACATTAATTTAATTAAAAAAAATTAGTGATGCAGTAGAAATTGTCCTTCTACTGCCATCTGTTGCAAGACTGATCCTTAGGGGCCGTTCAAGTATTACGTAACGCAGTTTTGAAGATTTCTGACCCCCTCCCCCCTTGTAACGCGCCGTAACATTTGGCGTTAACCCCCCCCCCCCCCCCTAAGCGTTACGTCACAATCACATTATTATGTTTACCTAAAAATGTCAATTATGTTGCGAAATATACCGGAATAAGAAGTAATGGTGATTCTATGGTGATTCTATGGTGATTTCAAGCCCCAATGTGGTAGCAGAAAGGGCCTCTTAGGCCTAAGTGTACCTACTTAGGCAGCCACTTTAACCTAACCTAAGAAGCAATGTAAATTAAATGAAAATTTCAGCCCACTTTGGCCCTATTGTATGTGCATGAAATTCGTAAGTTCATGGCTTGTAGTTTAGGTGGTTTTGCTTGACCGTAACGGTCAGGCTCTTAGAATCCAAACTATTTACTCGTGGTACATGGCTTATTGTTGCTTATTTGCCATATACATATATACTTCTGTACACTCAGTGACGCGACGCTTTTCGTATGTAAAAAAATATGTTAAGTGTAGATACACCATATAAACTGAGCCGTGAGTCACTGGTTAAGAGTTAGGACTTATAATTTTAACAAAAACTTAATGTTACGTAACGCGTTGAATGACCCCTCCCCCCACCCCGTATAACGCACATTATCATTTCACAAGACCCCCTTCCCCCTAACTACGTTACGTAATACTTGAACGGCCCCTTATAGGTCTGTTTCTGATTTTTTTAAGAGTTACTGATTTTTACTCTACTCTAATTGAAAGGTTTATTAGGCACTGCAAGTTTAAATTTAGAACTTTTTGCGATATTTTAAAATTACGAAAATCCTATCCGATCCGATCTGGAATATTTCGAATCGAAGCGCGTATCTCTTTTGAATGTGAGTATGGCTGTTTAAACCCACTTATATTTTTATTTTGTTGAACTTTAGCAAACGTTCCAGGACAGCAGTGAATTGCCAAATTTTTGTCTAATTTTACTAATTATTATTTATTTTAAACAAAATTATTTTATCATATGAACTTAAATATGAAATTCTTCTGCCTGAAAAACAGCGGATGTGCACAAATTAAATTGTTCCCGTAAATTGTTAAAAGAGTTAAAGTAATAATGTCATTCCCCTCATGTCGTCATTCCAAGAATGTAAAGAAACAGAAAATGTGCCAATTCGGTTAAATTTGTGCACACGAGTAGTCCCAAACTTGGCCAAAGAAACCGACCTATGTATAATGTTGCAGTTTCGAATTATTCGAGTTACTCAAACGCAATGCCGTGTAGTTTTCATATCTGTTTTACCCAAAATTGAATTATTAGATGTCAGGTTTCGCTCGATCTTGACACTATAAAACACTGAGTGAATGGGTTCCCCTGCAGAATGATGTCGCATTACTTTATAACAGAAAACGTTCTTAAATTGTAACTGTTCCCCAATTCCGTTCTTGTTCAAACAAACAATTCATCATGCACTTCGTTATGTGAACAGCTAATGACCTAACCGACGTGTAAGGTATAAAAGGAGGCCATTAAATACTTTCCTTTATTACATTTTAAGGACCTCTGCATAATGGAACTTGATCTTACAGTCTTAACAGCAGTTGCGGAACTACATGAACAGGAAAGCCGCAGAGAGCAGCCAAATGTCACTTTAAATTAGCCTCAATGGGAGTAATTTTCTTGCACGGACATAGTCTTCCGCCTTCTTTTCAGAAATTCCTATTTAATGATCTCTTCTGGAGCCTCTTCGTTACTTATGTACAAAGAAAAGCTAGTTTGTAACCCTACTTGAAGGCAATATAATAAAATTCCTGGTTATCCTATGAAATATACAACTATAATGAGAATATCGCTTTTGTTAAGTATATGGCAACCACCAAATGACAGTTAAATGTTTCCTGAAAGCTCAGTAATTACTCGGCTCTTTTTACATCAGTAAATTTTTTAAGTGGCAGTTTAAAAGCGGTAATATCCTTTGAACCAAAATATACTTGCTAAATGGTCCTTTATGAGGTTTTATTTAATGTTTGTGATGAAAACAAATTTAAATTAAAAATTTAAGGGCTTTCCTACACGAGCAGATATTATCGAAGCGTGAAGTTTCGGAGTATTTGTGTTGAAGTGAAACATCGTTTTTGCCTACAGAATTGCATCCCCCTGGAAATTCCCCTAAATTGTTACATTTCAATAGTGATTTTATCTAAACAAATATAATTGTTTTATTTTTTTGCTATTGAGTTAATACTTTATTTGAAATTTCTCCTGTAATAGTCATCTAGTCAAAATTATCACCAAGTTAAGGACTAAATCCTATTCTAATCAAAAAGGAACAAATCGTGTACCGCCTTATCGGACAGATGTGGACTATGGGACGGACCTTAAAAAGTGCATATCCTTAAAATCCCTATAATTCTGTTACTAATCTTTTATGGGTTCTAAAAGGAAAAAGGGATGAGTTTGAAATATCGGGAAGGTGGCATACCTCTTTGATCCACTAGAAGAGGGTTTAAACTTAAATTTGGTGCAGTAATGTTTTGCTTTGACTCGACACTCAAAAATCGTACCAGAAGTGACATATTACTTGGGAGGTCGGGCAAGTGTGGGTCAGACAACAAAAGCAGTTTATTTCCTCACTGCTTATACTACCGTTTTAAAAACATTTGTTTCTTTGAATTCAAGAGCCTATTGATTTTACGGGCGCCTCTTACTCTAAGAGGATTTTACTGAATGCGACAACTTAGGAAATCTACCTACAATTGTACTATACAGCTTTCGTGAAAGTAATCAAGTAATCTGACCACAAAGTGAATTGCGTGGTTTCGCCGGCTAAGGAAACCTTTTAAATCCATTTAAGTCTGGGAAGTAGATTTACGCTGAGCTTTTTGTTAATGTGGACGATCTAGATAAGCTTATTACGTAAACTGAATTAAAATGAAAATAAGAAAATAATCAAGCGACAGAAGGGTTTTACGATAATACCAGCCTTAAGAATGCATATAATGTTACTCTCCGTTTTCATTGATAGTTTATTGACAATCAAATTAAAAATTTGTTTTGATGGTTTCCTTCTTGGGTTGGGTTGATAGGAAGTATAAAGGCTCACGTTATCTTTGAATAATGAGTACATAACAATAGTTAAAATTTAAAATGGAACAGCAGAAATTTAGGAGTTAAATGGAGTAGAAGAAATGGGCATAGGATGGTAACTGTAAGGATAACAAATGATTACTTTAACTCAAGCGTGCAATAAATGTCTTCTTTGTATTTACAGATCAAACACTTATAGTTCTAAATTTTACATGTGTTCTGGTTTCCTGAAAAAAATCGACTTTGTTTTATGACTTATTTTTAAATTATATTCCCTAAAATATCTCCAAAATTTTTTTTTACAAAAACGTTCAGTGTGAGCGGAAATAAGAAACTCTGCGCTATACTGCAATGCAAAGATTCAGGCATCGTACGCAGGTAGAAAAGCTAGGTAGGAAGCCTTTTCAAAACATATATTTGTTTGAGGGAGCACAGCAAGAGGACTTGGGGGAGAATGTGGGAAATCACACTCTATTTATGTGCTAAATTTTAAATTTTTAAGTCGAGTACCTTCAATGAAAATCGCCTGTGATAGACGGGCAGACGGACGGACAACAAAGTTATTTTGTAAGTGCTCTGTTTTCTCAATTATAATCCGGAACACTAAAAACATTAAATTGTTGACTCTTTGAAACTACAACACTAGAATAGGTTTATTTTGTATTAGGTTAGAAAAACATAAGGAATCCCTTGCGCTGGCCCCTAAGTGGTGCCAGAGGTGGTACCTGTCTTTGGGACCAATTCGAAACTGCAATAGTAGAGATCTCTTACTGTACCCTGATCTATCGTTCGGGTAAAAACTCTGTAAAAAGCAAGACTCGTCAACCCCATAGTGGTCACACTCGTTTTAAGGTGATGATGTTCAAATTAGTTGGCCTAACCGCACTTTTTCGCCCTGTAACTTGTTAACGAAGCGAATATTCCACGCCGCGGCAAGTGTGCTGAGAACTACTAGCAGCTGTGCAGGAAGCGCATTAATCAGCTTATCATTGAACTAATCGAGAAGGAAAAGGAATGATAGTAAGCCAGTTTTTCTACTGCCAGACTTAATAGGACAACATCCCCAATCATCCTTGACGGCAGCCAAAATTTATTCCAGAACACTTCTTCAAAGAAACTCAATGAACATATATTCCTGGCAAATTGTAGTTTATTGAAACTTTTGGGTACTCAAAAATTTTTTTTTGGATTTATTAGGTAGTTGGTGGTGAGTATAAAATTTGAAAAAAGGGTGCAAAAGGTTTTTGGCGATATTTTGTTATCCGTGAGTTGTACATCAATTTTATAACGAGCTCTGATGTAGAAAATTAAATTATTTACAATTTTTATTTATGACTTTTTCACGTATCATTATTATTAAAAGCTTTATAAGTCTAAATAGATGTAAAATTCAGTTTTTGCAATTATCACTATTTTTAAAAGTTTTACGGGGTCAGAAAGAAAGGGTAAGTCATACTGAAACATATGACATATGTCCCTGTGAACCCTGATAGGCAGGTGGTCATGACTCAGAATACTAAATTTAAGTTTAGTATAAAGGTTTTGGCACTTTTTTGAAATTCCTGAAAATCGTTACCTTAGGTCAGTGTTTCGGATGCAACAACAATAAAAGTAGGTTTTTTGTGACCTAAAAATGAGTAAAAATACCTAAAGAACTAGGCTATGGAATGGAATTATAGTCTTTTCCAAAAAGGTTACGGTTTTCGAAAAAAAACAACGTTTTTTTCAATTTTTATAGTTTTGCCGATTTCTGCCATAACGGTTCGATTTTTTATGCCGTAAAAAACTTTATAAGGTTTGGCTGGTCTATTATCTTGAAACAGTGCCCATTTACTGCAGGTTATAAACCATTTTTCACTTTTAGAAAAATAGTTATTAGACTATTACTACAAAATTAGAACATTTTGAAAGTATTTAATTAATAAGGGTTGCGAATAGAAATTCATTAAACTTAGTATATGAAGTAAGTGTTTACCGTGATGTAACATTCATTTTCGAAATAATTAAAGTATAAGAGTGTGCTATCTTCAGACCATACCTAAGTTAAAAGTAAGACCTAGCCTTAAAAGATAAGAAATAACTGAACTTATACTAGAAGTAATCTTTAATGCTTCTCTAAATGCATAAGTGTTGCATTTTTGGCTCGGTGCTCCATTTATGATTTACCCTTGACTCCTGTTTATTTGTGACCCTTTAAAACTCTTACAAATATTGAATTGCAAAACCGATAAGCTTAAGTTAATTGTGAGATAAAATAGTTTTTAAAGTTTTTAGTTTAAAAAAGTTGAAGTTAGTTTTTAGTTAAAAAGTTGAACCGACTTCACAAAAAGCGCTAAAAAGCATAAAATAATTTTTAATTTTATATCTATTACGACATTTTGAAGTCGGTGCAAATCAAACAAACCAAACAATTACAACAAAAATATTTAATCGTCATTTCTTATGATACTATGAGCTGTAACGTTCAGATAGTATTATATATTATTTTCAATTGTGGTACTGTAGCTGTTTTATTTGTTTAATTTGCACCGACTTCAAAATGTCGTAATAGATATAAAATTAAAAATTATTTTATGCTTTTTAGCGCTTTTTGTGAAGTCGGTTCAACTTTTTTTTTAAAAACTTTTTATTTGTCACTTTTTAGTGTCTTTTACTCTATACAACGAAGAAAGAACCATCCAAATCGGTCCACGCGTTAGAAAGTTAGGTTTAACCATCTACCCCGCCTTCATTCCACTAAAATGTTTTTCTTATGGTATCAATCAAGGAACATACTCTACAGAACAGAAAAGGAATCGTCGAAATCGGTCCACGCGTTAAGAAGTTTCCACCCCTGCCCCTCCTCTACCACCACTATAGGACCAAATTATTCTCCTATTAGCAATGGGGGATCACACTCTATACAACAGCAAAAGAACCATCCAAATCGGTCCACGCGTTACAAAGTTAAGTTCCACCCTCCCCACCCACCCACCCAAACATTTTTTTCCAAGTGGTATCAACCAAGGAGCATGTTTTACCCAACAGAAAAGAATTATCCAAATCGCTCAACCCGTTACGAAGTTATACTACTTCACCCCTCACCATAGGACCACATTATTCCCCTATTAGCAATGGGGGATCACACTCTATACAACATACCCCTCCCCCACCCCCACCTTTCACCCTAGGACCAAATTATTCTCCTATTAGCAATGGCGAATCATACTCTATACAACAGAAAAAGAGCCATCGAAATCGGACCACGCGTTACAAAGTTAAGTTCCACCCATACCCCCACCTCCCATTACCATACCACAAACATTTTTTCTCGTGGTATCAACCACGGAACATACTCTACCCAACAGAAAAAGAATTATCCAAATCGGTCCACGCGTTGCAAAGTTAGACTACCCCTCCCCCCACCCTATTCCAAATTTTTTTCTTCTATTAGCAATGGGATCATACTCTGTACAACAAATAAAGAACCATCCAAATCGGACCACGCGTTACAAAGTTAGGTTTCACCCCACCCCCCACCCCCACCCTAACAAAAAATTTTTTCACATGGTACCAATCGGTGAACATACTCTAGCCAACAAAAAAAGAATCATCAAAATCGGTCGACGCGTTACGAAGTGATGCCCGGTCAGACATAAAAAAAAAAAAAATTAAAAAAGAAAAAAAAATACGCGTCGAACTTAGAACCTCTTCGTTTTTGGGAAGTCGGTTAAAAATAGACTATTTTTCCCATTTTTTTACCCAAATTTTATATTAGTCGAAAGAGACAACTCTTGGCTACATTTTGGCACTATTTTAAGCCTGCAAATTATTAACAAAATTCGTGATTTTTAAAACGTGTCCCAAAAAGTCAACTCATTATCCTAAAATTACGATAATTAATGCAAACGGAGTTGGATCAGTTGGTTGAGCGTCAGCAAAAACAAGACTTTCAAGTTTCCTCACTCCCCTTACCCTAATTTCCTTCAAAGGGTTGTCCCCTAGGCTTTCACCCATCCAAAAAAAAGAACAGAAAAAAATCATGAACAATCAAAATTATTCTTTTTTTTATCATAATAAAAATCTTTTGGAAAATATCGCAGTATTTTCCAGATATATTTTTAATGCAAGTTTAATGTTACCTAATGAAAGTTACATGTTCACATTTGATTACTTCACTTTAAGAAACTGTGGTAGGCGTTCTTTAAAAAATTCAGCCAAATTTAATCCTATAGTATTACATTGAACTTAGCCGTTGGTGGAGTAAGTCATAAGATTACGATTAAAATGGTATAGGGATTGCAGAGAAAATGTCAGTGGTTCGGAATCCACTTTAAATGTTGTAGTCCGCTTGCAGCAGTTGTCTCGAATCGGGTGAAGTTGTTCTCCCGCCCCATGCCCCACAAGGGGTTATGGGAAAAAGAGAGAGAGACATTGACCTTAACATCATTCGCAAACGAGTAACGGTTTAGCCATATGCTGGCCTAAAATAAAAACCAATTTTCCGAAATCTCTTCCAAATTGGATACTATCATTTTCAGTTTTATTTTATTTGAACACATTACATTATTATTATTAATATAGGATTAGTATTATGTTTTAGCTTGTATTTTTTGTATTTTATGTTATAGCTTGTACATATTAAGCTTAAAAAAATATTAATTTTTCCGGATGTAAGGATCTAATAACTTAGAGATTTATCAGAAATATAACAATCTACTAATTATACATCCTCAAATAAATTATCGATATTTTAGATAAAAGTAATACTAGTATATACCGGTGAAATGCGTGGATATATCAGAGGCATGAATGTAACACGAAGAAACGATGAAACAGGTTAAATCCGGCGTTTGTATAAAAATCCGGATTTTGAGAATGTACGATTATCCGATTTTTCTGGATTCCCCGACTTTCCGGATCTTACGAATTCATGGATTTGCACATCTAAACGAAGAACGAGTTAGATCAATTGGTTGAGCGGCACGATGGTTCCAGGATTCGAACCTCGGTCTTCTCTTGAGTTTTATTGCATATTAAAAGAAAACACGCCGTCTATGGACTGTTCTCTTGCTCGCAGGAATGCAAACACAAGATATTCAAGTTTCCTCATTCCCCATATCCAAATGCCCTTCCGGCAGAAGCCATGCTAACGCATTATAGGTTTGTCCCATAGGCTTTGGCCACATCATACAAACTAACTCGGAAAATCTGAAATCGCGAATTATGGATACCAGTTTTCTTAAAATTCGGATTTCGGATATTTTTGAATTTGCACAGGTTGCTTAAGTGTATCCGAGCGAAAAATTTTTTACTAATGTTTATTACTGGAGCATTTAGATACATATTTCATTGAATCGGTTGTTGAATACTCGACTACCCCAGATTTCGAAACCCGGATAGTACTAGTTGCTTGAGTCCTCGAGAAATACTCATGTGTAACGAGTAATTTTCTCTAGTTGACAGACCGGTCAACAGAAATACGAGTAAACACAATAATCGATAAAGACAGAGGTAATCTTTTACAACACTACTGAAGTGGATCTATCTTCATTCATCCACTGTGTTCTTATGATTATTGTCATTGATGGCATAGTTATCACAGATTGCATGGGTACTAATGTATTTTGCATTACAGTATTTTTGCATTGATTACATCATTTTTAAAAGTCCTGACAAGACATACACATCTAAAGTCTTCAGAAAATTCCATAGTACCTAAAGTAGCGATAAAATGTCAAGTGTCGTTTCGAACAAGAACGAGTGAATCTTTAATATCTTGATTACGTCTATTCATTCCACCTATTACACTAAGGACATCCATGCATCAGCACTTCTATCGCATGGTTCAAGATCATTTCAATTCTCTAAATTTTCACTTTTCAGAAAATGTAAAAAGTCCTCCGCTCTAACAAAAACAGGGAACAAGCCCTTGTTGTTGACTCCATAAATCTTCGCTCCTCATGATTTATGTTCTTAATAAAAATCACTAGAAAAATCAGACAATTTATCACTTTGCCGCTGAATCGCTTATACACCGTACACAATTAATAATTATGAATATTCAATTAATTTTAAATTGCTTCTCTGAATTGCGACTATATTTGGTTTCCGTTTTAATGTGTTCTATATTAATCACAGTTGTCACATTCGCTCAGATCCCAGTCTTCCTGAACTGCTGTCAGGATACTTCCTGTTCAGACACATTACTATTGCCGGCAACCCTTGCCCTGAACACAGGCACAAGTGATCCGGAAAAATGTCGCAATGCGAATAATGTCCAAGCCATAAATCATCACCTTTCTGGTGACTAGCTCGTTACATGAGATTAATATTAGATGGGAGAAACGCGTATCCCGAATATTATCTGGGACTAGTTTCACCAAGTTTCGGTGCATTTTCAATTGGCTTTGTACGGGTGTTTCAAGTTTCCTGTCCACTCCTTTGCCCGCGGAGATTTAACTTTCCTCCGAGATTGTAAAATCCTTTAAACTCCTGCAAAGTGGAACTTTTGTGGTTAAAACTTAAAATCGGGTCAAGAGCTTTCTCGGAGCCCCCGCTAGTTTGTGACGGAGAAGGGAAACATTTTTAAATTTTCCAATTGAGGCTGAAAGTAATGAAGCCACTCAGTGAGGCAATTTCAGATTTGGATGAAGCTGGCGGGACCATTATACCGGGTTAGTTTGTTCGTAATTAAGGAAAAAGGTAAAAATGTCATTTCTTCATGATTTAGGTGATGCAAAGATGTAAAACGGTGTCTCAGTGGTCTTGTTGCCCTGTTACTAATTAAGACGTCGCAGAGACTAGCGGAATATTTTCCTGCGGATTAAATTTCGCCCCTCGAAATTTATTACTTGGAAAATCTAATCTCTGAAGCAAATCTTGCAACCTCAGGCAAGTACAAAAATAGAAGCACGAAATGAAATCGTCAAGAGGGCCTAGTACTAGAGGCTCGTTAATTTGATTACCTGATAAAGACAGCCGAGGAATTCCTCAGAAATTTAATTCGTACCCATTAAAATTAATGAATTAAATTGAAGATGTTTCTTCGAATGCAAATGCCCTTACTACTTATTTACAATAGCACAAACGAACATGAGTTCTCTCTCTCTCAGGTTTCCCAAGGACTGGCTTCATTAGGACAGGAGATGTTTTGGCTCAGCGTCATTTGATTACTAACTGAAAACATAAAGGAACATGGACCCCAAATGAAGTAATTTATTGTGGACAGTCAACGTGGGTTTGTAATGGCTGGTGATAAATTGTCGGTGTCAATGCAAAGTCTGCTATGTTTATGAAAGATAATTTTGAGATCTTGTTATGTATTTTAGTTTTTAATATGATATAGTTGATGATACGACATTGTAAGGTTTTAGGCGGTATTCATTTCTATCGAAGAAAGCATTGACGACTGAACGTGTTAATGCCGAAAAGTCCGATACTTCAATGCTCTTTTTCTGTGTATTGGTAAATGGAGTTGCTGAATCCTAATCATTTTAATGCCCAGATGTTTAAAATTACTACATACGCACAAGAAAGTCTCATTGGCACAATAACTAAACTGATTTTATGATTTTTAAATTACTATAATTATAAATCTGCAATATAATAATAGTCACAATTCGTATTAACTGTAATAAAATTAGCATTTTCTTCCTACTTCTCGTAACCGCTTAGGGGGCATGGGGCGAGAGAAACACTTCACCCGATTTGAAAAAACGTTTTTAAGTACACCTACAATTTAAGGTTTATTTCGAACCGACATGTATCTGTAACCCCAGTGGCCTTTTTTTATTATAATCTGTTGTCAACAGAAAACAACCATAGGTCGCCTTCGGCGGGACTCGAACCTGGGATCTTCGCGTTGAAAGGCCGATACTTGATTTGATTTTATTAAATTGGAGGTGTGTGGTTCTCAAGTGCTGTAGCCACTGGGGCCTATTGTGCCAACCCTTTCAACTCCTTATAAGAAGCCGGTCCCTCTGAAGAGGTTGCAAAGGACGCAGTTGGCAGTCATTCAGCCCCTCGGTACCAGGGTTGGTTTTCCGAACAGGCTAAATCTGCGCCTGGCCACTGCAGGGCATTCACATAATACGTGTAATGGGGCCTCATCATCCTCCAGACAGAGTCTGCAGGTGGGGTCGATGGCTCTACCTATCCTTACCAGGTGCTTCCTTAGCTGGCAGTGGCCGGTAAGTAGGCCAGCCAGAGTTCTTACATCCGATCTGCTCAGCTTGAGGACCTCCCTGGATCTACCCGGCGACTGTGAGGGCATAAGGCTTCGTAAGTAAGCGTGCCCCTCAATGTTGTTCCAATACAACCTATGCTCCTCATTTGCGAGGTTCGCTATTAGTCTTTTAGCCGTGCAGAGAGGAATTCCACAGACCGGCTACGGCCCTATGAAAAGGGTATTGGATCTCTTCCTAGCAAGTTCATCTGCCTTTTAATTCCCCGTGTAGCCCTGATGTCCCGGTATCCAGATCAAGTTGACTTGATTAGTTTTACACAGTTCATCTAGGCTCCTTTGGCATCCCCACACCAGCTTAGATCTGGTGGTAGCTGAAGCGATTGCTTTGATTGCAGCTTTACTATCCGAGAAGATTGAGATGCTTTTGTTTTTATAAGCTCTTCTTAGGTTCTCGTAAGTACATGTCAGTATAGCTAAGATCTCAGCCTGGAATACCGTGGTGTACTTTCCCAGGGCCAGGCCGATACTTACTACACCGGCCGAAATAAGCATTGGCTCAGATGCAGGCATAGAGTAAATGTAAGACTCTAACTACTTCTTTCTAACTTTAAAAACTAATACAATTTAATAACCTTTTTTCATGATTTCTCGTTGATAGAATAACCCTTCTTTATCGACGAAAAACCGAACCAGGTGCTGATTTTCGGCCGCGTCGGAATTTAACGTTATACCACGAAAGTCGTTTTGAAGAGCGCGAAGCAAGTGAAAGTCTGACGGCGCAAGGTCAGGCTAGTATGGTGGGTGTAGCAACACATCCCAGCCAAACACCAACAATTTTTAACGGGTGATCAAACCTTTAAGTGCTCGCGTTGTCGTGATGAAAAACCACTCCTTTTCGATTGACGAGCTCTGGACGTTTCCGGATAGGTACATTCGAATTGATCATTTTATTCCTTGGTAGGAGCTCGAAAAACACGACAGCTTTAAATTCCTCTCATGAAGTTCTGCTTTCGATATCGTTTGAGGCGAACCATCACGTGAGGACCAAACTATCACGTATTGTAAACAATCCATTTCTCATCAGTAGATATTAATCGTTTCAAAAAAGCATCGTTCTTCTAACGTTTGATGAGCATATCGCAGATGTTTATATGCGCAGGCAGAGAAACTTTTATGAGTTCATGTATAAACCAAATATAGAGTCTACTTTCGTATCCCAGCTTCTTCAGGTGATCGTGAACGCTTGAATGGTTGATGTTAAATGTTTCCGCAATTTCTCGTGTCTTGTAACGTTGGTTTGAATCGATTAATGTTTTGATTTGATTGAGGGGTGTTGTTGAAATCAAAATCACCAGCACGAAATTTGTTAAAACATAGTTGGCACTAACGTTCTTGTTGAGTATTGTCACTCAAAACTGTATACAACTTTTCACACGCTTGACGCGCGTTTAGTCTCCCATCTAACTCTTGTTGTAAAATCTAAAAAATTCAAATCAAAATCGCTGAATTGTTTTTATAGAATGATACTAGAACTGTCAACTGTCAAATGACATAGCAATTATATAGATCGGAACCCCTCTACTTTTAAAAAAAAAAAACCAGAAAGACCCCACTTGTACGATGATATTATGTCCCAAAATTAGAAATCCACTAAAATTTTTTCTTAGGGTGACTTTTGTTGTTATCACGAAAATAGCAAACAATTGTTTCAAAACATGTAACATATATTGAAAACTGGGAAATAATTGTTTATTACATTCAACACCTAAGCACTTAACCAACAGAAGCTTATTTAGTCAGCAGAGGATACCTGCTTCTAAATGGGTAATATAATCCTCCCTTCCCCAAAAAGTTCGTAATTATTTGAAAATTTCTATTTGAGCACAAAAGCATTGTCATGTTTTGAATGGAAATGACTAGTAAAGCTTCGGTATCTCCTTTGTGATTACACTAATATACCAAAACAACTACAACTTTTCAAAATGCACGAGAATAAATCAATCTAAAACAATGGGGCCATAGCGCTATGTATTCGCGAAAGTTATGGGATTTATTCTTTCCACGGTTTATCCCTCTCAAAGCCGAGATACATTTCGGAAGAAAATCTCAAACTGTGACATAAATTTAAATATTTTGAATACATGCATACCATACTTGCAGAGATATGAATAAAATTGTTCAAGAAATAGTTTCACAGTTCCTGTTCAAGGATGAATGTGCATATAGAAAAATAACGCTGGTTGGGCGTAGATTTTAATAGCAAAACTTGAGGGAGTTATATAACTCGAAAGCACGGGAAAGGTAAAGTTTTTTACTAGTGCATATTTTTAAAAATATTTTTGTGTGACGCTTTTTGTTCGCAATATCATCTAGTTTTTATTTTCTTGTTTATACTTGTATATTTGTAGAGTAAGATGCACCTAAGTATGCATTAGAGCTCAATATAATATAAGGTATATTGTCACTTGAAAATTTCCGCTGCAATTTTCTTAATTAAACCAATAATGAATTATTAAACTGAAATTTCAAACGTTTACATGCCGTCATTACATTTTAGACAAAACGTCAGTCAGTGCGGGATAGATATCGACAGATAGAAAACATATTCAGGGGTTTCAAATCGGAATTGGGTATGCATTCCAAAATTAGGATTGTTGTTCTCTTGAGAGTATCAATCATTCTAATTTTGAACACTTCCCATCAATAAATAATAAACAACTTACGCAAAGTTTTCATTCAAATTTTAAATTGACATTTGTAATATAGTTAATGAGCTCTAAAAGACTTTATTTCATTACACTAAAAATTGTTAAAAGTAGAACTATGTACAGTACGTATTTATAAAAGAACCTCAGAGCGACTTCTAAGCATAGTGTAACATTCAAAATTCAAAATTGTATTATTTGCTTAATGCAAAGGCTAACTTATTCATGCCATTCGATAAATTTCTTATACAATGCTTCAGAAAAGATGATAGAAATTTTTTCTTATATAAAAGTTTTTGTCGCTTTTTTACGAAAGAATAAGTTTTTGTTTATTCAAAAGGCCCGATCGAGTTGTTCTATTACCTATGTTGTAAAGTAATTATTCGATGTAAGAATGAAATGGTAATGCCTTTAAAGTGTTTAACTAAGATTCCAATTTTCATATTGACATCTGGTTGTCTTGAAACTAACTGTGGTGTTCCACAGGGATCCATCTTGGGGAAGCTATTTTTTCAGTTTTTATTAATGATTTGCCAAATACTACAAAATTTTCGAGATTTCATCTCTATGCTGATAATTTACAGTTATATATTTCAATGCCTCAGTGGGGCTCATTGATGATGGTATAGATAAGCTTAATGCGGATCTCTTAGCTGTCTTTACCTGGACCAAGGATAATAACTTAATTCTAAATACTTGTAAATATAATGAGATTATGATACATATATAAACATGCATTGGACACTTCCTGTTTTCCACAAATTACTCCTAATCAGTCCCCTATTACGTACAGCACTAGTGTAAAGAATCTTGGTATCATATTTAATAACACTTTGACTTGAAATAATTATATTAATAGTATTGTTTCTAAAACATACAGCACACTTCGCATGCTCTCTGCCTCATCATCATATACCCCTACTTGCGCTAAACTGATGCTCGTTCAGACGTTAATTCTCCCGCTAATTACGTACAGCTGTAAGATATATGCTGGAAGGATATGTTTGTTCTGTTGTTGGATGTTCTATCGCATCTTATCTGTTTCAACGAATCTTAATACTAGTCTATAATATATTATATTATAAAAAACCTGATTATCTTTATAGTAAGTTCCAGTTTGTTCATTCTACACGCACCAATTCTCTGTTCATTCCACGGTTTACTAGACTGTGTTTAGTTGACGGACTCTGTTTAGTTGAAGGTAATTACTTTGGATGAAAGCAAACTCAACAAATTTCACAAAAAATTAGTTTTTACCATGGAGAGAGAAAGAAATGGCACTTTGACATACTTGGACACAATGACCATCTGTAAAGACGGTAGAGTGCTGCTTGGTATCAAAAGCCTACAGCATCGGGCAGACTTTTGAATTATCATTCATGCCATCCTAAGCACCAGTAGATCAATGTCGCTATGAACCTGATAAACAGAGTCTTAGGTTTTAGTGATTAATATTTTTATGCTGAAAATGAAAGGAAAATCCGTGAGGTTCTAAACACAAACGACACAAGATACAAGAGCATGATCTACGTGCCAGGATTATCGGAAAAATTTAATAAAATCAATAAAGCTTACAATCCTTATACAGGATTGGCTTTCAGATCCGGAAAATCTAGTAAAGTTTTACAAGCAAAAATCAAGGACAAGATAGAAAAAGGGAAAATGTCAATATCTATTCACAATATCTATCATGATACGTATTTAGCAAGATAGTTCTATTCAGAAATAAACGAATCATCCAAGTAGGTCCATGCGATACGAAGCTACTATTTCACCCCATCCCATAAATTTTTTCCTGGTACCAATGGAGGAATATACCCTAAACATGAAAAAAATCATCCAAATCAGTCCACGTATTACGAAGTTAGCCTACCCCTTCCCCCACCCATACCCCAGGTCAAAAAATCAAAATCAAATTAACAAAAAAAAGAATCATCAAAGATTTTTCCACCCGCACCCATCACATAAATTTTTGTCATGGTACTAATGGTGGAGCATATTTTATACAACACAAAAGGAATCATTCAAATGGTGCCAAGAGTTATAAAGTCAAGTTACCCTTTCCCCTACACACACCCCTAGACCAATTTTTTTCTTATTGGCAATCGGGGATCGTACATTATAGGCAAAAGAAGAGCCAGCCAAACCGGTCCACGCATTATGAAGTTAGTTTCAACCCCCATCTCCACGCGTTACAAGGTTAGACTACTCCTTCCCCACCCTAGGTTCAAATTTTTCTTCCGATTAGCAATGGGGGATCATACTGTATACTGCAAAAAAAAGAAGCGACCAAATCGGCCCACGCGTTACAAAGTTAGGTTCAACCTTCACCTACACATACCTACTCCTAATAACTTAAAACAAAGCCTAACTAATGACTACCATGAGTATCAATCGGGGTTTTTATTTATTTATTTAATTAAGCTTAATACAAGCTATAACATAATAATAATACTAATACTACAAGCTATACTAGATGATAAATGATGGAATTATAAATAAATTGAAAAAGCTACAATATGAGCTCTCATTAAGGAACAAACTGGCTGGAAGGAAAACGAATTAAGAAATGCGATCAGGATGGACAGGGTCAAGATATAAGGATTTGTGAAGGGATGATTTACTCAGATGGTAGTCAAAGGAGGAAAGGTCGTTGACTTTTCGAAGCATCCTGGTAATTGGCTCGCATTGACCGTAGTTTGTGCGATGGCGGTCGAGTCGAAAAAGGGGAGTGGACCTAAGGTTGCGGGGATTAGTATAGATGGGTAAAGATTGCAGGATTGAAGGGCAGTCTATGGCTCCACTTAATAGCTGATGAATGAAGAGAATGTCAGAAACATCACGACGTTTACTTAAGGGTTGCAAGTCAATCAGTTTCAGACGGTTTTCATAGGGTGGAAGGTTGAATCTGTCTGCCCACGGGAGATCACGTAGAGCGAAGTGACGGATTCAATCCTATTGATATGGGTTGTTTGTGTAGGTGACCATACCTGGCTGGCATATTCAAGGAGAGGTCTAACGAAGGAGATATAGAGAGATTTGGAAACATATAGACCAGCGCATCACAAATCCTAGCGCGGAGTTAGCTCTGTTAATTATGCTGTCAATATGAGAACGGAAGTTGAGTTCACTATCACAGATTATTCCAAGGTCACACAAAGAGGTAACAATAGGGACCGGTACATCGGTTAGCATGTAAACTCTCGGGGTGGTGGTAAGACGCTTGCGGGAATAAGAGATGGACTGGCATTTGGAGACATTGAGTTCAAGAAAGTTTTTCATGCACCACGTGGTGAAGGAATCGAGATCTTTTTGCAGGAGAAGAGAGTCGGTTGTGGAGGAGATATGTTTAATTATTTTCATGTCATCAGCATAAATGGACAGCTCTGAGTGATTGATGACGCATTCAACATCATTTATTGTAAGGATGAAGATCAGTGGACCGAGGTGGCTGCCCTGGGGGACGCCGGAACGAGCGACAATAGGGTTAGAAATGGATGAACTGAAAAGAACATTGTAGCGACGGTTGTTGAGGTAGGATTGAATCCAGGAGATGAATCGGGAGGGGAAGCCTAGGCGATCAAGTTTGAACAAGATAACATTATGGGAGATCTTGTCGAAGGCTTTACTAAAATCGGTGGCAATAACATCAACATCTTTACCGTTTTCCAGAGCACATAGTGTCTTGGAGACGAAGTCAGTAAGATTGGTGGTAGTAGATCTTCCTTTGAGAAAGCCATGCTGGGAGAGGGAGAAGATAGACTTACAGTGGAAGAACATGGAGTCATAGACCAATTTTTCGAATAGTTTAGGTATGGATGAAAATTTAGCGATGGGTCTGTAGTTGGACACATCGTTTTTGCAACCTTTTTTGAAGATGGGAATAATATACGAGTTTTTCCATAATTGAGGGAAAACCCCTTGAGTGACCGAGAGGCGGAATAGCAAGGTAAGGGGTTGAATTAGATGCGTGGCACACTTTTTAAGAACGATGGCCGGAATGCCGTCAGGACCTGGGTTGAAGTCGTCCTCAAGCCCGTTGATACTGGCGGCGATTAGTTCGGGATCAGGGTTGAAAGACGTAAACGACGTTTGAGTGCATTTGTCCAAGAATGAGAAGTAGTTAAGGTCAACTTGTCGGGAATTGTCGCTGAAAGATTTACTGAAGAAGTTTGCAAAGAGGTTGGCGATAACTTGAGGATCAGATGAAGAGGTATTCTCAATCTTTAGGGTAGAGGGGTAACCATTGGATTTCTTCTTGGAATTAATAAAGTGATAAAAACGCTTGGGGTCGGATATGAGGCTAGTTTCCATTCGTTGGAGATACTCATGGTAGAGGGTATCACAACGTTCGGAAAAAGAGATATAAGCAGATAGGTAGGAAGAATAGTCAGACTCGGTCTGGGATAGAAGAAAAGTTTGCCAACGTTTATTCCTCCTGTTGCGGAGAGAGCGTAATTCTTTGTCGTACCATACGGGGGATGAGGAGTAGTTTTTACGAGGAAAAAGGGGAATAGATTGTGCAAGACAAGCGTATATTTCCGAATAGAACGCTTCTATAGCAACGTCGACTGGAAGATGTTGAGGGATAGTGCCAATGTTAGAGTTGAGGAGCAAGTGATTTAATTTTTCAAAGTCGCCCTTGCGAAAATTGAAGGAAAGAGAAGACTCGGAGCTTGAAAGGGTATGAGGGTGTTCGTAGGAGAAAACGAGGAAGAGGGGAGGATGGTGACGGTCGAGAGAGGAGAGGAGATGGTTGCTTTCCACGACAACCGAGTTAACTGGGTCTGAAGAAAAGATTAAGTCTAATTGTCTGTCCAGAAAGTTCCTGACTCCACTTACTTGAAAAAGACCAGAAACGGAGAGCTGATCAGTAAAATAGGGTTCTTTGGCCGAAGAGGCGTTAAGGGGTACAAAGTGAGAACAGTCCTCAGACAATGACCATTGAATACGGGGGAGGTTAAAGTCACCCAATAAAATAATTTCATCAGAGGCGTTAGCGTTCTCAAGCAGGGTGTCGATCGCTTCAATTAGGGGCTCGTAGGCATCTAGAGGTTGAGAGGGACGAATGTAACAGCAAAGAATGTACAGAAGACACTTATTTAGTGCTAATTTGATACATACAAATTCTGATATTGTAGTGTCGGAGGTCTTTAGCAGGGTAGCGTCATAACGGTTGTGAGCAGCTATGAGAACCCCGCGACCTGGTGGATCATTGGTGCCTACACAACCGTCGACACGGAAAATAGTATAGTTTGAAGGGAACAGTTCGTTGTCCAGAATTCCTGGTGTTAAATTGGTTTCAGTTAAGGCAAAGATATCGTGCGGGAATTTGTGGGAGTTAAGAAAAATGTTAGATGTTTTAGTGCGAAGTCCTCTGACGTTCTGGTAATAGACTGACAAGCTGCTGGGGAGAGGTGCTTGATCGGAGACCGCAGGTGCATTAAGGGGGAGGTCAGAAATTGGGAAAGCGGGGGGGTTAGGAGCGAAAGTAGTTTAGAACTGACGTACGCAGCATAGGTGGATAGATCTTCTGAAACCTTATGGGAAGGAATATTGAAGGATTCATGGAACTTAGTGAAAAGTTGGTGTAAGACGGTTGGGTCTGTGGGCAGGCCTTCCTGGTGTATACTTAGCATGACGTTGGTACTGGTTTTACCGTCGATGCAGACGGAATTCGGTTTGTCGTGCAGATAGGCTAGAAATAGACGAACGTTTTCATAAATGCGGTGGTCCCGTAAACGCGACAAGAGATATCGTCCATCATTGGAATCCGCAGAGCGCAAAGTCAATTTAACTGTAGGTGGGATTAGCGGATCGATAAATGAGTGATGTTGGGATGAAGTAGTTTTGGTTAGCGGAAGGGGCGAGTAAGTGGTGGTAGAAGTAGTTTGAGATGGGGCGATAGTGAAGGAGGATGATGGCTTGTGATTAAGTGGGCATGCGGAGGAAGTAGCGGGTGCCAGTGGAGGGGTGGGACTGACGGAAATCGAAGCAGAGGTGGTGGAGTGGTCGGAAATTGATGGCATGTGGTTGGGTGGACACACGGAAGAAGTTGGATGTGCATGGTTAGGTGGGTGCGCTGGATGTACAGAACTCAGATCAGTGGTGGTAGGGTTGACGGCTGGGATGGAAGTGTTCGAGGGCTTCGGTGTAAGTGGAACCGAGGGGTTAAGAGTATGAGAATAGATAAAGTTAGGATACTTGAGTGGGGTACTTAGATTAAAGTTTGGAAATACTCCCATTTTGAACTGCCAAGTGGAGGTAGGATTACTAGGTTTATGGCTAAAGGTGAGAGGTGGGGAAGAGTGATGAGAGACTGTGTTATTACTAGTACTAATGTTCTTACAGTTAGGCTGAATGCTAAATTTAGGTATGGGAGAAGGACGTTTGGAATTACCTTTGGGATAGTTAGTCGGATTTGGTTTATTAATATTTAATTTAGACTTAGATGCAGAGGGCTTAGGGTTAAACTTAACATACTTCCCACTTGGAAATTTCGATCGTCCCGAGAGTGAAGATTTTGCTGGAGGGGTTAGTGATGAGCCACACGTACTTGTTCGGGATGGAGATCTTGAAGTTGCTGAATTTCTCTGTGTCCGAGAGTAACTTCATGCAGCTAACTGGGATGAATGCAAAATTCCGAGTAAAAAAGCTATGTACCCAGGAAACGTTGGCGTTGTGAGGGGCACCCTTAAGAAGGAATGGACTATGGTCACTTGATGAAGATGTGTATTTGCTTCCTAGTCTTAGTAGTCTTTGTTCCCAGTCCGTTATAGTCCAGGTGGTGCCAAATTTGTTAACCATGGATGCGGTGGATGTGGACTGAGATGATACTGGCGGAGCGTTTATCATAACACCAGCTTGACCAGAGTTGATTATAACACCCGAACCCGTGGCCATGTCGGTCTTGACCGGACTAACAGTAGCATCAACAACTGGAGTAGGCTGCACCAAGGAGGAATGCGGGTCTGTAGGAACCAGTTTCTCGGTCGATTGAGGAGGAGCTGCTTGATCAGAGTTGATTATAACACCAGAACCTGTCGCCAAGTCGGCCTCGACCGGACTAACAGTAGCATCAACAACTGGAGCAGGCTGCACCAAGGAGGAATGCGGGTCTGTAGGAACCGGTTTCTCGGTTGATTGAGGAGGAGCTGCAGATGATGAATCCTGTGGAGTGAGACATTTCCTATTCGGAGATGTAGTTTCTGAAGGAGCAGCATCTAAACTAGAAGTAGCTATGTCGTCATGCAGATGAGAAGATGAAGAGCCTTTTGAAGTTAGGCTCCTGACATCAGAGGCAACTGAGTCAATGAGTTGAAAGTTTCTCCCAATGGCTGTACAGCATGAATCTAGGTCCCGCTTGACGTGCCGGACACCACGCCTAATATCGTCTATGACCGGCATTATAGATTCAGTAGATTGTCCGTTGGAGGAAGATGCTGAACCAGTCGCAGTTTGCATTGTCCGACAATCATCCAGGGAAGCTACCAGCCCGCTAAACTTCGATGAAACCTCGCAAATCTTGTTGGACAGCATCGACGAATCACTATTTAAGACTTCAGTGATATGAAGCAGCTTGTCCAACTTTGAATTTAACCCGGCGCAGTCATCGGACAAAATCTGAAGACCAGCCAAGTTTGAGGATATCTCTTTGACCTTATCCGCAACAAATGTTTGTTCGGTGGAGAGCGTAGCGACGACTTCTTTCATCAGGCGTAATACATGACATGGCCTAATATTAAAGCAATCCTTACAGGTTGATAGACCAGTGGCGGCCTTAAGACAAGTGTCATGGAAAACATCACTACAAATGCCATCACAAGCCACACCAACATTGATCAACTCACTGGAGCACGCTTTGCAAAGTGCCATTACGCGTGAAAATTATTGTCACAGAAATATAAAGTTAAGTAGATTAAGAAGATTTACACCAGATTAAAGCAATTCCGCGTGCAAAGCAAAAATAATTCACAATTATATAAATAAAGAACTGAGTCACAGAATAAAAAGGTCACTGAAAAATATGTAAACAATGCAGAAACTGTCACAATGTAAACAAATAAAAAAAAAATTGAGCCGCACTAAAAAAGAGGTCACTGAGAAAACTGTGTCGGGTAAATTAATGATTATTTGCTGAGATATGCACGAACCGAAAGAATTGCAGAAAAACTTGGACAAGAGCGATCACGCAACGCGTCCGATCGATTAGGCAGTTATGAAGTTATCAATGAGGTAAAAAAAAACAGTATGCACTTATCTCATACCTGAGGTTATTTAAGGACATTGTTGGCAGTTCTTGGGGTCGCGAACTGGGTTAGGAGAAATAAGCTAGTTTTGAATGCTTAAAAATCTATTTATTTATTTATTTACAAATTTCTTCAATAACTGACTACTACATCAAGTTAACATCGTTAATTGTATCAAGCACAGTATGTGAGGTACAAAAGCAAACATGGCAAGCCTAGCGAAACTGATATCTCAAGAAGCTCTTAGATAGGTAAAAGGCAATGGAGTCAAAGTAGAAGTTATATAGAGTTGGCTCATCGACGAGATCACTTGAAATTTACCCTAGTTAGTGCGGTTATGAAACAGATGCAAGACGTCATGATTCCTTTCAGGCCGAGCCGCAATTAATATGTTAAAAAAGCTAGTAATTCAAGAGAGTTACATGCAATAGAAGACAAACAAACTACTGGAGTTGTAATGTGTTTTTTCAGGAGTACCTAGATGAAGCCACTCAAGCTTGGCAATGAAGGGGTCATCAAGCTCTTTTGACCATCGTTGGTTAAAATCCAAGGTCGTCGTGGCCGATCGATTGTGAACTTCACATTTACAGGATACCATTTTGGAGGGGAAGACAAGGATATGCGTTTACCCATGTTTAGAGGGAGGCGATTAATGGAGCACCAGGTATGGAAGGCGTGCGTCTAAGCCAGAATTTGAAAGAAGACAGTCGGATACATTCCACATAAAACGAAATTTCTTGAGATGAAAGTATTTAAGAATGAGATAGAGTCAAAGATACCTCATTGATGTAGGTAATAAAAAGAAGTAGGTCGAGATGGCTGCCTTGTGGCAACCCCGAAGTATTTGAAATTTGCTCAGAGAAAGCTCCGCGAAACCAGGCTGGCTTAGTACGATCAGACAGAAAATGACATAACTACGAGTAATTAACGAAAAAAAAGCGGAAATTCGACGAGAGAGAGCTTGAAAACAACTGTGTGATTTATTCTATTGAATGCTTTGTTAAAATCAGTAAAAATTCAGTCCACCTGGAGAATTCCTATAAGTTGGTGCTGGTTCGTGTCATGAAGACATGTTGGAAAGATTGTAACGACGGTTACCAATGAAAAAAAAAGACATCACACACTCTAAAATCTTGGAGGCAAAGTAAAGATTAGCGATCGGCTGTTATTTATATAAAGTATCATTATATAAATTTATAGAATATTAATAGCTGTTGCCTACCTTTGTTAGTAATTGAGAATTGAGAGAGATAAAGTTGTCTTATCAACGGTGTGCTATTTTACAATAACTTTAGTCGTTTGAACTTAATATCGCCATAACTTCAGTATCTATTAAAAAACTCTCTTACAATCGTGACCATAATTGGAACTTTTTTACAATCGCGACCGCAATTATAACTTTAGCGCTAGCAAAAGTACTGAGACTTAACATATAATCGCAACCCTGGTGACAGAACCAATTGTAATATCTTAAAGGTGTTATATATTATAATAAACGCACAAAATTTACTTTAATGAAAAAATGACAGCTTTAAAAACTAAATAAGAGTCGCATTCTAATAGTAATTCTAATATAATTTATTCAAGCCATCAGGAATATTAGGCAAAGCTCCAATTCAACTGGCGCGGGGGGGTTTCTCACACAAAGATTAAGATTACAGATGCAATGCTGATGTGTACCTGCATTCTGTGGGCAAAGTAAACTATTCGGCGTTCCCAAAGTCGGAAATACCGGCCAGCCAGGTCTTTTCATTGATTAGGCAGAGCTCTTGCTGCGGTAAGTTCTGTATCAGTCAAGATCTGGCACGAAAATGCTAATTGGGTGTATAAATGTTAATTATCGAATTTAGTTGAATGTTTTATTAATTCTGCCGCGATCTAATCGATAAATTACTTCCGAGCTCATTTCCTGTGGCAGCCGTGGCAAACGAATTCGGTCTGGCAAACGACGCTAATAAGTCGATGAAACTGATTGGCTCGACAGCGAAATGGTGTGAAATACTAGATGCTATCAAAATTTAATGAGCCGAACGAGGTGGAATCCTACTTTCAACTTTCCTGACTACCGAAAATATACCCCAAAGGTCGTCTCTTCACTATGACATGACCTTAGACTGCAGCACAACGTGGGAGTTTGCGAAATTTTTGTGTATAAAATCGCATTGTTGTCACTCAGTCGGCAGCAATCTTCTGCGACAACTTTAAGACAAAAGACAAAACTTACTTAGGACAATGAGGGCTTTTGTAAGTAGAAAGTTTTAATTAAAAACATCTCCAAATTTACAGGCTATTCCTTCCATTTACAGATGGTACTTGCAGCTTTGTTGGCTGCCTCCCTGGCTGCAGATGAGGATGCGACTGTTGTTAGTCAGGACTCAGACGTTCGGGAAGATGGGTCTTATAGATATGCTTATGAATTAAGCAATGGGGTCGCGGCCTCTGAAGAAGGGCAAGGTGGTGTTTCTGCACAAGGTTCTTTTAGGTATACCGCACCGGATGGTACTCCTATCTCTCTGTCGTATATAGCAGATGAAAACGGCTTTCAACCAACCGGAGACCACTTGCCAGTTCCACCTCCTGTACCCGAGCTAATTTCCAAGGCTCTGGAATACATTCGTACTCATTCGTCACCATCCGAACAAGACAATTATGCGAGCTCGGCTGTGACAGAAAATATAAGCTTCCTGGAGTAGTTCTAATTAATTATTAAATTAATTTCCTTTGTGATATAAATCCATAAATAATAAAATTATTATCCTCGGTTGACATATTTTATTCCTGATATAATCAAACTCTTGGTTGTAGTTTTCAGTTTTAATATCACTTCGATTGCATTTCAACTTTATATCTACTAAATCTGAATTTATAGAGCCGTTCGCAACCGCAATTTCTTTCACGTAAAAGCTTCGGTTTAAAGTTATTGGCCATAAACGCCTAATTGCTCTGATAATAGTTTTTGTCCTGAATGACTTGCGGTGGTCTGTTCAGCTCGCGTAAATAATGTAAATGTAGGGATTGGTGGAATTATTTTAAGTTTCTATAGATTTACATGCACTGTATTTATTGTAGTTGTCGATGCATTTTACTCATTTCAGTTACTTTTGTGTAAACGTTCTGCGTTATATGAAAACATTAAAAATGCCGAGATTGAGAATAAAATCTCTGTGAAAAGTTGTCGAAAACTCTTCCCACCAAGAACTCATTCCGAAATTCTAATTCGCAAAAGATATGCCGGTTGGAAAATGTTAACTAGTTAGTGCATCCAACTATCAAGAAGAGATCAGATAATGTCAAATATTTTTTTGAAATCTTTAGAGTTTAGCAAGTATTCGAATGACGCATACAAACTCCTATGTATGTGAAATTTAGTTAAGTCCAAAAGCGTCTGTTGTGACCCTTTTCAACCATGTAAGACTGCGTTAAATAAATCATCACCCTGAATTGAAATGTGTCCGTGAATTAAGAGAGATCTCAAGAACAAGAGGTGAACTGGCACAGATTGTGGCACATATTAACATACATCCTCACATCTTTTGCATAATTTCTGCTTTGTTGGAGGCTTTTACTCCAAGTCCAGGCAAGTTACTTAAAAGCAAAAAAGGGTTTGAAACCAAGACTCCATGAATGTACCCAACTTCAACTTAGGCATTTGGAAGTCTTACGGCATGTTTATCCAAAACTATCCGACCCCATTCTTGGTATACTCCAAAGGATAAATTTGCATAACGCTTTCTATCCCCGTTCAGAGAAGGCAAAGATAGAGCCTCATGAGCGCACTTTTGTGCAGAAGGAAAGCTGATGCGCATCAAAAAGATTTATCTGAAATGGGGAGGTGATAATAGCACCCTGGAGATAGTCGAAAACTGTGCACAGCTAGACTTCCAGAGACCTTAATTGTAAATCACCCTCGTTTCCTGCGGCTGCATTCTTTGGACTTTTAAATTGTACATAAATATTCCCTGTGATCTGGATCCAGGTGGAGCAAGGCAAACAGAAGAGCTTGCCAAAGAGATGTGTTTCAGTTTTCTTGTGATGACTGATTGCACACAGAAATAGAAAATGAGGAATCTTAGCATTTGTGCCGTTCGATTTATACAATCTTACACACAAGAATGAATTTTTTTTTGAAAGGATAGTATAAACAAGAAAGAGCTGAAACGTAAGTTGTGTTTAGAATTTGAAAAGTAATCCTCCCCAGAATTGAATGATTGTAGGACAATAACCGGAAGTACTTTTATAGGATACAGTCTGCAGCTGGAAAACGAAACAAAAGGAGAAACAATCAACGGATACTTGCATTAGCCGCTGCATGACGTTCTGGCATTAAACCATTAAATTGCTCTTTGTTTGTTGAATGTTATTGAATACAATCTAAATATTTGTTTAACTTGGCGTAATCAGGTGAACCAATGTTGTATCTTAATCTTGTTATCCCTCTTATTCCTGAAGAGGATACCAAAAAGTTTGAAATAATTTTACCAATAAAAAGTCTGAAGTTCCAGCATTTTACAGTATCCGGAAAAAAATGAATCTGTTAAATTTGTTTTTTTAATATTGTGTGGTATGGTGCGCTAGTCTGCCTCGCACTTGGCTGGAAGTTTTTTTTATTTTGAAGGAGTAATTGTTAGCCGTACAGTTAATCTTTTCTAAAGTATCCTGTGTGCAACAAATAAAGAATTAAGCGGTTCTTAATAAATTTAAATGTACTTATAGTTTTTTTATGTGTTTATGGCTCTTTATTTGGCTCATCGTTATAAAGCATAAAAACCTACAAAAAAAATAGCTACCCGAAAAATTCCATAAAGAAAGAAACAAAGAACAAAAAGTGGCTCAATATACAGGTATTACGTTACTGTCAATAGTTTAGTTAAAAAGGACTCTAAAACTTGAGGGCAAAAACCCGAAAAAAAGAGAATGCAAAGTAATTTAGAAATACTTCCAAGGAGTGCCAGCTCTAAGAAAAGTTCCCCACAAATTTAAAAAAAAATCCGAAATTATACCAAGTGCTAAACCTATAACGAACGAACAAAATGTTTAATCACCTGACGTAATTTCCTCCAATTTCGTTGGAAATGAAGGATCTTTTAGTCGATGACGATACAGTTGCAATACACATTAATAACTTGGCAGACAGTTTTACATGTGGTCCAGATAGTAATCCCCCTCCTCTTCTGAAAAATTGTTCCCGTTCTGTTGTCTCCACTTTGTGTTATTTATTTAATTTATCTATTACCCGTGGTGTCTTTCCAAAAGCATGGAAATCGTCCTTGATAATAACCCTTCATAAGAAGAAAGACTGATGTGACATTTCTGACTGCTGACCTGTTGCCAAATAAGGTTGCATTGCTAAAATGTTTGAGGCTCTGTTGTATAATGTTATTTTCTTTCACTGCAAGCCACTTCTGGGCAGCTTTCACTACGTTACTGATTTTGTCTTCTAATCGTGACTGTGAATCTCTAAATTCTGACTTAGTCACCTTTTATAAATGGTTTTCTATTAATAAATAAATAAATAAATAGAATTAACCCTTCTAACTCAGAAGGCACACTTCACAGGCAGAAGCCTGGAATCAATTGACCTATTCACCAGAATATAACACAACCCATGCAATGAAATATTAGTAAACAAAAAAAAACAAAAACAAAACAACAACAAAAAAATCAATTTAATCACCTTCTACTTAATATTAGTAAGTGTCCTTTTCTCGTAAAAGAATACCACTTCATTTCGACTACAATATTAATGGTTGCATACTAACGAGACTTGACAGGGCTAAAGGTTTGGGCGTCTTGCTGGACAATCAGTTTACTTTCGTAGACCATATCGACGTGATTGTTAGGAGGGACAACTAGATTTTGGGATTCGTTAAACGGTAGTCAAAGGAGTTTGACGGCCCCTACATCACGCGGCTTCTTTATTGCACATTCGTTAGACCGATTTTGGGTATGCTTGTTGTATTTGGTCTCCTTTTTATGATGCTCACATTAATCGTATTGAAGCTGTCCAGCAACTCATCGTTCGATTCGAAGTTGAACCCTGTTGTTAAGTTATTTAATTTTGTGTTCTCTTTATAATTACTTCCTACATTTAGCTTTAAGATGTATAATCTTAATAAATTATTTTTGAATTTTAATTTGAAACCTTAAATTTCCCCTTTTAATGATAATTTTTTTTAGGTAATAAAGTGTACTGATTTCATAAATAGTGTTGGTTTTTTTTCTATCACATCAGATTTTTTTTATTCAGCATTATTTGATAACTATTAAATAATTGTCAATAAAAAAATCGGATGTGATATAAGGAAGAGGAAATTAAAAGTTTAACTTCCAGGTCTGTGTTATTATCGGTAGTCTGCAATATTATCATAGAGTTTTCTTCTTTATTAAACAAACAACCAACCAACCAAATTAGATTTTTAAAATAAAGAAATAACAAAATGTTTCGTCCTTTATTTTCAAAATAAATGTTTCAGATATAGTGCTCAAGGTAATTTACATCTTGTTCCGGAGCGCATTCAAAATGTTCGGAATGAAAAAAAAATTACAAAAGCAGATGGCATAAAGCCACCACTCTCAGAATTGTGAAGAGAAAAATTAACCGAAATAAAACACCTCAGGAGAGTAAAGCCATGGAATTTTCGGATAATCAATACCGATGGTTTCTGACCGCAATGCATATCCTCGACTACCACAACACCTCCTAGTTCATCTGGATGCTGGTGGTACAGCCACCCGGTTAACCAGGAGATGCCGCCATGAATTATACAGGTGATCGCCTGTTCCGAGGCCAAGTGCTTTTCTTGTTTTTAGTAAAGTGATTGATGTACACTTTGCGGCAAAAATCGCAAAAAAAATTGTCTGTCTTGTGCAGATAGGCGGAAAAGTATATATTATCATTGGTTAAGGATCCCTCAACGTTGATAGAGACTCAGTTAAATGGTTTCTCAAGACAGAGAGTATAATTTTCTTTATAGTTTATATATATATATATATATTTACTCGTCAGGGTATAAATAGGTCATATTTCATAAAGGTAGTGATTTTATTTTATTTTACTCCTTGTTTTATAGACCGAATTAATTGTTTAAGTTTGAATGACACAGCCTCGTATCTTTTTGTTTCAACTAGTCATCGATGACTGCTTATCAATTTAAAGTTTCTGAAAGTTTAAGGTGGAAAAGTTATCCAATTACCAACTACTGACAGAATCTTTTGGCTTGCAGTATGTCTATAAAGAAATAGAAATAAGATTTTGAACGCGTTCTAAATGTAATTGTAAGGAAACCATATGCTCCCGACTTAACAGAGCTTTATGTTGACATTTATTTCTGTAAAGACTGGTCTTACTGAAAAACCTACTTGAGTTTACGATTCATCTTCAAAAGATATAACCATAAACAACTACAAAACACATTAGGAAAGTTTCTAGGACGTTGTTCAAAGAGAAAATCACTTTGAAATTTCCGCAGGCAAACTCTTGAATATTTAAATGTAAGAAAAACAAATCCTCGAGAAATCCCTGTTAAGAAATTCCGTGAATCGACGGCTGGTCTTCCTGGCTAGTTAGCTGGCGTGGAATTTTTCTCCCCAACCAAAAAAATGCTTCTTTGCATATTCAGCAGTAAATTACAATGTAGAAAACCTAAACTGAAATTCAGCAAATTGAAATCTTCGTCTGGGGTTCTATTTCTTTGGGGATAACCTCAAGTGGCCATGAATTACTTTGGATAGGGGAAATGTTCTATTCACGGACGAAAATAAATTATGTTATTCTGCTGAACGTAAAAGAATTGAAAATGAGATAACTCAAGTACCATTGGAGTTCGAAGAGCAATACAATTGCTTTTCATTTTAAGAGTAGGGTGCTCTTCCAAGCCTAGCTTGCTTTTTAGGATAATCTTATTAGTTATCATTATAAAATTCGAACAAATTGTAATTTTATTTATTCCAATTCTACTTCTAAGTAGACTGTATTTACAACGATAGTCAATTCAACAATTAATACTTCAACGTGGCATTTATACCTACGGTGGTTGCAAAACTAATCAAAATTAGTCCTTAACAAAATATTCTATTAAGTAGAAAGAATGACTGAGATGTCCTAAAATATTGTCGAAAGTGCAGTTTTCATAAAATATTCTATTATTGCACAATATTATTTCTACACATATGTAGATGTAGTTAAACGTATGGAAAATAGTGTAAGGATTCCATATACGTAATCCAAAGGCTTTCAAAAGAGTTTCTGTAGATATCAAAATGAAGTTTTCGGAAGGAGACTTTCTAGGGATTTATCTAACGTACGTGAAATGAGAAGCTTCCCTTTGTAGCCAGACATATCATTCAAATCTTAAAGTGACCTTTTTTCTCCATGAACAAATTTGAAAGGGATAAGGAATGAATCATTTCTTGCTTTAAGCAGAATGCAGGCCATATTCGAAATTGCAATTGGCATTTGGAAAATGTTCTTCCTGAAATTTTGTTATGAAAAATTGTGCACCAAAAACCCTACTTTAATTCAAAATATAGCTTTTAAAAAAACATATTAGAAAATATTAAAACAATTCGAGCTACAATGGCAACAGGGAAGCACCATTTTTTCAACTTGTCCTTTCGAAATGTCATTAATATATGTTATATTTTTTATTCAAATTATATTGTGTCAATTCCAAACATAAAGCTTTTATTTATTCTCACCGTTCCGTCCGCCGTCAAATCCTGCAAGCCGATTTTGATCCTTTTTCCGATACCCAATGACAATGTAATGTAGTAAATCTAATATTGTTCTAAATCCAATATGGCCTACACTCTAAGATGGCGGATTACTTTTTTCTTCACAACTCCCATAATATGGGTATCAACTGGAAGGGTTCAACGAGTAGATTAGATAAACTATATGACGTCATTAAGGCGGACGCACAAAGACGGCGGATTATCCTTTCCTTCAAAACCCCCTAGGCTATCAAATGAAAGAGTTTGGCAAATAAAATACAATAACGTCATTGACGTCAGTGACGTCATTCTACATCTAATTTGGGGATGCTTCGATGCTTTAAGAAACAGTCAAATAATTTGTAGTTCACAAATCTAAAAACAACGTACCTACGTCGCCTTAAGTCCAGTTATCACTTTAGAAGACTTGCAAATTGAAGAAATGGTCTGTACTAAATTGAGTACTAAAAGGCTTTGCAATATTGATGCTATAAGCGAAATGAATAGTACGTTAAAATGCGTAAGTAGGTACAAACTACATGGTGTACTCTAAGTATATTATAACCAACTGGTTCTTAATTCCGCAAAAGCAACAAAAAATACAAAAAAAAATTTTAAAAAAGAACAAGCTTTTATTTGTTGTTATTTTGAAAAACTAAAACATTTTAAATTAATTTCTCGGTTTAGAAGTACATAATAATAAACTATTCTCTAAGCTTTACTTACAATTGATGGAAATTTTAGCTTTCCAAGTCGCTGGTCTTAAAAAGGACTTCACCGTAACTCTGCTTACAGGCCCCCTTTTAAATTAAGCCGGCCCTGTGTACACCCTGTGTACGTCCTTAAGAAACGTTCATTTTCGATGCGTTCTGGAAGATGTGACTCCTTAAAACAAACACAAATAAAAGTAATTCTGACTAAAGCTGATTTCTCATTTGATCCCTAGCAATGAAAATTCTCTCGAAAGCCAGAAACATTTCTGAAAAAGCTGTGCGAGACAACAAAAGAAAGTCAAAATTTTTGCAAAATTTTGTAAGGCCTAGAAACCATATAATCAAAAGCAAACACAACTATGAAGTTGCTGCTTAAAATAAGTTTAAGTCAGTTTAGATACCGGTGCAGTAACAAAGTATTACGCAAAAGGAGTCCGCGAAAAAATTAGTACAAAACCCCGATAGGCAGTTTCAACACCATACATGTGGGATATGGAATCAAAACAAGTTTATACCACATGTGGTTATTTTGAGAAAACTGTAAGAAATGATTATGAGATTTAGCAAGCTCTTTAGAAATTGTTGCGGAGTAACGAAGTTTTTAGAAAAAAACTCGTAAATAAAATACCCAGGAAAACATGAGTTTTAGTAATTTCCGTATATCTAGTTTAAAACAGGCGTCTATAAAGCCAAATCTCACATCATTAACTTTTTTTAAATCAACACTGTAATAAACAAGGTTTTGTTCTATACCCCATAAATATGCCATGCATAAAAACGAGATCAAATATGAATAGTCCTTTAGTCATCGGGATACATAAAAAACAAACGGTCATCGTAGGAGTCATAGCGCGTTTAGAGCATTGTTAAAGACCTTTGAAGATACAAGAAGTGCTGTGGATTTTGAAAAGGTGACTGTGCTGGTCCTGCTGCAGATGATGTACAATCATATCTGTAAATGCCAAAGAATGAAACCTGTAATAATATAAACAAAAAAATTTACCTTAATCTGGGTCATATCCTTGTGGGCAACAATTTAGTACTTAATCCTTTAAAATCTCAGCACATAGTAATATATAAACAAGACATTAATATATGTATTTTTCCATCCATTATTTTGGACGCTGTAGATGTACCTTTCAGAACAGAATTAAAAACCTGGGTAACGTTTGCGTGGACCATATGAACGTGTTAAAGTGAATGATTTTCTGCGTCATCAGACAGTAGGGGATCTAAATGTAGATTGCCCAACTAGTATCAGAAACCACCTTGTAATTAGTTTTCCACTTATAAAATACTGTGCAAGGTAAGAATAAGAGCAGTATGCAGTATGGACTGAACTACATATCAAAGCTTCTTGCATGCTTATAACGCTTGTGTCAGTTTTATATTATGATTACGGCGATATGACCACATCACAGTATTTGGCAAAGGTATACTTGGTATGATGTTAGATAAACAAATTTCCGGAAGTGTGTTTATATGTTTAGGAATATTAATGGGAAAACCGGCCAGCCACTGTATGACAATATAAAAATTTCTAAACTCAACGCAAACTCGAAACATCCTTATTCCGAAATTTAAGTAGGTACTTACAATCTAAGAATTATTTCCAAGTGTATCCTTTATCGCTGGACAAGACTATGCTTCATTAAAAATGCTATTAACATGTTCACTGTTGTTCGGCATGTAGATACATTCAAAAATAGGCAAATTCAATAGTACGTAGTTGTTAGAAATATTCACATCTGCTTATTGTTGAAATTTCTTACTTAATTTCCTCTACAATCTGTTTCCGCGAATCCGAACATGTTTGAATGCATCTAGTCGTAGAACACACTTCTTTACAAAACTTTTTAACAAGTCCGAATGAGCTCGCTGGAGACGTGCCAATTCTTAAGTACATGGCCATTGTCACTTGAGTAAGACATTTGATTCCATTTTCTTTGGAATAGTTTTTCCTTTTTGAATCAAGGTTGAGAGCAGCGTTCAAAGCGAATTAGATTTGTTTTAATTATCATTATTAAGTATGCTCTGAAATGAAGAATTCAAGAAATTTTATTCCATTATAAAAGTTGGAAGTTTTCGAAGGATCGAATTATTAATTAATCTAAGCCAAAGAAATTCCGTGAGAAAAATTGTGTGTATTATACCAGCATTTGTGATAACGGGGTTATAATATGATATAATGGAACTGACAGCCTTCAAGTTTTTCTTTTTTATTCATTAAGATTCGTCACAATACACTAATGCAGCGTATATATATAAATTATCACACTAAACTAAAAATTAAAAGCAAAAAATAAGCCCTCAAGGCAGCGGTCGAGAATCTGCCTGAGAAAGCCCTTCATTCGCAGCCTAAAGAAATCCATATCGAAATTGGCGAAATGTTAGTTGAAGAGGCGAGACCTCGATGTGATGGGCTCGTGCATCCCATATAGAGTTCGATGACCAGGGACGTACAGGAAGTCGCGATTACTCAGAGAGCGTTGCGGGATCGAGTTTATCATACCCTGCAGTATATCGAACAAAAATAATATTTTGGAAATATTGCCCCTCTTTTTAAGGGAGCCGAGAGAAATCAGATATCAGTCCCAATCGATCAGGGTAAGAGAGAAGGAACAAAGAATCAATGCAGGGAAGTCCACGGAGGGCAAACCTAAGGAATATGCGTTTGACTGCCTCGACGCAGTTAACGTGAACGGCGAAGTAGGGTGACCACACAGGACTAGCGTATTCCAAAACTGGTCTAACGAAGGTACAGTAGAGAAGCTTGGTTAATTAGGGATCATCAAGTTCCTTAGATAAGCTTTTAACAAAACCCAACATCGAGTTAGCCCTACCAACGATCGAGTTAGATCTACCAACGATCGAGTCCCAAAGAAAGGTGAGAGTTAAGGACCACGCCTAGGTCTTCCACCCTACCCTACCCATGACAACACCATCGACGGTATAGTCCAGGAGGAGAGTACGTCTTCTACGGGAGAAGGTCATAACGGTGCACTTGTCGGTATTTAAAGGAAAGTGATTGCGTGAGCACCAAACACAAAAAATAGCCAGTCAGTCGTAGTAGTCAAAGTTCAAGAGACCGCCGTCTGATTCGTGAGAAACAGTCTGAAAAATCTTAGCATCGTCCGCATAACACAGAATTTTACTACTGGACACGAGAAACGAAACATCATTGATAAGTAGGATAAAAAGAAGCGGGAAAAGGATAGTACCCTGAGGCACCCCCGAGGTAACAAAGATTTCTCCTTGAGAAAGCCGTGCTGGAAAGACCCCAGAAAAGTCCTACAGTGAAATCGGACTACGTCGCTGACTAGGGACTCAAAATCCTTCTCAGCATGGCAGAGGCTGGCCATCGGTCAATAGTTAGAAACGTCGGACTTACTGCCTTTCTTATGGAACGGAATCAACACAAAAGTCTTCCAAAGTTCAGGAAAGCGGCCGGAACGCAAGGAAAGATTGAACAAAGAACACTAGTAAAAGACATTTGGCATTTCTTCTAGTAGGAAGCGGGGATACCATCAAGGATATTATAGTGGGAATCACAGAAAGAAGTTCGGAAGAATTCCGCGAAGAAATTATCAATTGCAAGCGTGCCTTCGCTCTCACAGTCGCTATGCCTCAAAGAGCGTCAAAATTGCACTTCGAATTGATACACCTCTAGAACTGTTTAGGGTGGAATTGCTAATTAAGGAATTATGTATCACTTCTGATCATAAGTAGAGTCATCTAATGACCAAAAAGTAATTCATTTATAATATAATATTTTTAATGACGGAGAATACAGCAATTTTTTAACAAAATCAATTGTGTCATGTGTCACTAGAAACAGGAAAAAGAAAAACGAGCACCAAATTTATACTATTTTCTCCCTTTAAAATATAGTATATCCGGGCTAGAGTTCGAATATTTTGTAAAGATGTATTAAGCCAACTTTTGATGCTGACAAAGAAATTCATGAAACTCAATTTGAATATCAGCGTTTGATCCATTTTTCAAATCTATCAAAACGTCAATGGTTGATTTTGATTAATAAAAAAGTGGCTATGTGCCACTAATTAGCGTTTAATCATCATTTAGATAATTAATAATTTGTAGCGCTGTATGTCTAGGGTATAATACCAAAAATTAAATGAATTAATTTAAGAAATTCAAGCAGTTCTAATATGCGATTAATTATTTTCCCAGCGCGGCAGCTTTGCACAGGAAAACTGATTGCCGGGTGCAATAATTTAAGAAGCCATTTTGGTATCTCGCTAAGAGATGTTTTTTAAATTTTGAAACAATGTTCTAATATTTCAGCTTATCCGCTTCCTCGGTGTAACCGGCATTCTAGATTGCTTTTATGAAAATTTTAATCCGGTTAATGCTACAATAGCGATTCACTGAGTTAAAAAGAATCGTGAGCTCTAAAGCATTTCCGTATAATTTCCTGTGTGGGTCACGAGTATTTGCCCCATTCACACTTTTCCCTAAAGCCCCGTTTTGAAAATTTCAAAAAAAAAATCACGACTCATTTCCTTAATGACAGCCAGCCTCCACCCACTCGTGACCTAGTGCTGGGCTCACTTGTTCGGTTTAAAGCTCTCCAGTAATTATCCTTACTGCAAATTTTAGTAGTGGACAAAGTCACAATACTAGAAATAGTATAACCCCGTGTTTGTGTGAGTAAACCCTTATTAGCCAAACACCGATACATCTCTCAGCATGGAAATCCAATTTTAATTGATAAACGCTTTTTGTCTATCACCTTGCAGACGGTGCAGAGGTGCAGAACATTGAAGCGTCGCGTCGTAAGCTAGGGGTTGAGTTAATTGGGTTGGGGGTGTCAAAAGCTTACTAGAGCAGCCATGCAACATGTAAGGATGGCTTTTGTTCTGCTATTTATAACTAGATGGCATATCGGAGTTTCCCCTGTTTCAACAACGAAATATAGCTGTCTTTCTTAAGCACA
The DNA here is from genome assembly GCA_964036015.1 of Leptarthrus brevirostris. Classification (NCBI taxonomy): domain Eukaryota; kingdom Metazoa; phylum Arthropoda; class Insecta; order Diptera; family Asilidae; genus Leptarthrus; species Leptarthrus brevirostris. Next base: position 148,333,460 of record OZ038374.1, read on the forward strand.
ACGAATACAGTTGCATTTTTATAAACAAATTGAGCTTTTCTCGTGTGACGTCATTGCGCATTGCGACATACAGCATGCGTTTTTTCTCTAGCAAATACCTATACTTGCAGCAATTTGCTTATTTTGTGAACTTGTGTGCAGATAATTTTGCTTTAGACTGTCCATTTAAATTATTATAGGACTTACCAGAGCTTTGGTAATTATTGACAGGTAAATTATATTAATGATTTAGAGATTTCTTAGTATTACATGAATACATTTAGATAATCTGCATAGATTGAAGCTGTCTCGCGATGAATCAATTTAATTTAACATAACGATAGAAGGACGAATTTTAAAGTACTGTTAGTTATTATGTCCTCTCGGGTTGATTTTGTCCGGGATCGTTCTATATGCACAAACTGACTTATAACAGAACATTCTAGATTTATGTAGATTTTCCTACCATTGCCTCCTTATACAGACAATAAAGTAAAAATTAATGGCGTCAGAGAATGCAGAGTGACAATTTTTCAAAATCTTTTCTTTTTACGATTAATTACTTAAAATCAAATGCCAAAATAACATTGCAACGACAAATGTGCTTTAAATTACAGTCGGCAGTTCCAATACCTCAACATCGTAAAGGATTGTTAAATTTAATTTAATACAAAATTCATGGACATTTCTTGACTAAGTTGATTCAAGACTTGTCAATAAAAGAACGAAGGGAACAGCGTTCAAAGCCCAATGGTTTGGACAGTGGAGTATTACGCGGATGATTTTAGGTTCCATTCTCGATCGCCGAAGCCAGTTCTTCGATTCTGACATATTATAGGTACATTAAGGCATATAAAAAACTTGAGTGCATTAATTTTAACATACAGTTCATATATTAAAACTACCATAGAAATTTCTGACAGTGTATGTAACTGTACACAACATGTTATTTTGGGCGACAGCTTTTAACCTAATCAAGATCAAATCTTTTCCTAATAGTTGCCACTCTGCCTATTTAACATTATCCTTGAGAGACCTAGTGAAAATTTGAAAAAGTGTAGTAAATTTAAAAAAAAAATGGTGAGCTATTTGATTTATAATACTATGCAAGTAAAGACTGTCCTTTAAAGTAACTGAAACATTTAGAGAACCTTATTACTGATAGGAACTCTTCTTATACATTGAAATATAAATAATAAAACAGGGGACATTAAAAAGGAGGAAACAGTATTTTCTAAGAATTTGATAGGCAGAATATATTCCACTTTGATGCTGATCTACTGCTCCGCAAAAAAACAGTGAAAACAGGCATTACCTGTATAATTCAACTCGAAGTAATGACCAACAATTTCCTTGAAGAAATCTGGATCTAATGCCTTGTGAGTAGAATAACCTTATGATGGTAGTTTTGAATTAATAAACAGCCAACCACAATGCTTGGTTGTCAGCTTTAATATTTTGAAAGATGAAAGAATGCCTAAGGAAAACTGATAAGAATTTGCTATTCTTCTTGCAATTAATTTGTTGAACTTTAACAAATAAGGATACTCTTACTAAGTTTAATGCAATCGACAACTTATAAAAATTATGCCTTTACTCTACGCGGCTAAAATCTTGAACCGACATAGATCTGGTCCTCTGATGCAAGTATTCGTGGGTACACACATGGAAATATCGCTGTTTAAAAAATCTGATGTCATTAAAAAAATAAATAAAGGAGCTATACAAAGAAAACTATCAACAAATGGCTGTACATAAAATATGATATATTATCCAAATAAAAAATATGGTCGTATACATTTTAGGTTATTTTTGTAGCATTTCAGTCAAAATTTTCCTAATCGAGAAGTTCAGAAAATTTTAAAAATGCTCCTTGGGGGTTTAACAACCCCCCCCCCCCCGTGCGCACGGGCCTGCTTGTGCGTCGTCTTGAAGATGCATCACAATAACGTTTATATGGCTACGTTCGGCCTAGATCACATTCCGACCCTTATGAATTCGCTTGTAGCTTGCGTCAAGAGGCTTGCCAAGACCATGCTGCCTTCTGACCACCTTGTCTTTCTCTCCCTAGTTCCCGTAACCACTTGTGGGGTATGCGGCGGGAGAGGAACTTCATCGAACCATTGACATTTCCTTTACAACTCCCTTGGCAACAGTCAGCTAAACACAAACATGGACCTTGGGTTACGTTTAAAAATGGTCCAAGGAGATCGATGACCCCAATATCACTTTCAGTTCCTCAATTACATCTTCGTCAGACCCATTTTGGAGTATGCCAGCCCAATTTGGTCACCTTTCTCTACAGAACATATTAATCGCATTATGGCTGTCCAAAGTAGGTCCTTGTATTGCCTGCTTATCTGAATCGGCATCAGCTTATCCCTAATCCAAGCGCGATAACTCCACGATTGTTTTTGCTTTTGATTGCTTATACGGGGTTATTGATTACCCTGACTTACTTGATGCTTCCCTCGGTTCCTTAGAAGTTACAGCTTCTTCCAAATATTTCAACACTGCACTAAATGCACGAGCCACACACATCAATAGCCATTCCGAATGTTTTGACTTCCACTTGTCTAAGAATCAAATAAAGGACCAGCTTGCTTAATGTAAATTTTTCCTCAATATTATGTTGTAACTTTGCAATAATTTGTTTATTATAGATGAATTTGAAATTAAATTAATTAATTAAGCTGCCTAAGGTCATACTAATTAAGTGTACTTAAAAATGGACTTAACTTAACTCCAAAGACGGAGTTGGATCAATTTGTTGAGGGGCACGACCACCATGCCATGGGTCCGGGGTTCGAGACCAGATCTCCCCGTGAGTTTTTAATAAAAAAATGAAATAATTCACTCCGTCTCTGGGCTGTTGTTTAGCTCGCAGCAATCCAAAAATAAAACATTCATGTTTTCTCACTTCCCTTCCGGCCAAAACCATGTCAACGCATCAAAGGGTTGTCCCCTGAGCTTTGGTCAAATCGTTTAAAAAAAAACTTTATTAAAAACCTGGTCAATCACCTTTTGTTTCTCTCTCAAAAACTGCTAGAGACAACAAATAATGACTAAGAAGAAGCAAACTCTGATTTTGATAAATCATTCCATGTAGAGCCCCGATTCCTTCTTGAAACAATTTCTCGCTGGCTTAAAAAATGTAAATGTTAAATGTCAAAATTATGGACATAAAATAAAAACAAGTGCGCAGCAAGAGTAAAGCCTTTTAGTGAGCCAGAAAATATAAAAAACCACGATACTTGAAATGCTGAGAGAGATCTTTGAGGAACACAAATAGGAAGTAAATAACGGCGGATTGGCAGTAAAATTAAGACAGAACCAAGTTTACCGAAATGAGTGTTTTTACATAAACACAAATTACACGAGAGGGGTTTACCCTGACTCATGACAATTCTCTGTTGTGCAAAAGTAGAAAAACGCTCTGAATCTTGATAGGAGAGAGATTTTGATTGACATTAAAAAACCGGTTTATTGAGTGTTTGACACTCACAGATTGCAATATTTCTACCTCACTTCTCTGGCCTGAGAAAAACCCGGTTTTTATTAATCATGAGGTAAATACCGTCTCGTGTAATTTGGGACTAAGCCTTCGAGGAGGACGTTTGAATTTTGAATGCTTTTCATGATCCTAATAACAGAACAAATCACAGAGCCAGTCGCTCAAGGCAATCTCGCGGTCTTAAAATTAGCGATTCGATTTTTGATATATTTTGACTAGAACCAGAGAAAGGCCTTAACCTAATATGTGGAATCGACTAAGACACAATTAACACGAGGTCACAGAGCACGCCGCAGTTTTTCCACTTTTTTAGGATAGGCTGGAATTTACCACAGAATCAATAGGGTAGGGCGTGATGTTATGGCGCATTTTTGATATTTTGACCAAAATCTCATATAAGAAAAATATTTTCAAAACTTGCTGCATAAGATGCTGCATCTTTAGCTGGCTTCTCGTTGTAAAAACTAACTTGATTCAATGTTGACATTTTAAACTGTGCACTTTCCCCCACGCATCTGCACATTGTGAAGTTAAGAGGAAAGAAAAATTAAAATTGAGACTAAAATAATTTTTAAAATAAAAGTTGAACCCACTTCACAAAAAATGTTTAAGTATATGTCTATTACAAAATTTTGAAGCCGCAAATTAAACAAACAAAACAACGGCAACAAAAGTATTTAATCTTTCTTCCTTATGATTTTCTGAGCTGAAAAATATGACTAGCTTTATGTACATATATTAGACCACCTAAATGTACAAAGTGTGTTTATTTTGGCTGGCTCCATGTGGATTTTTTTGCAGATCATGGCGAAAAAATAAGATTAGTAAAAAAAATATAGTTACTCTAGTGGAAAAAAATCATGCGGTATTCAATTAAAGCTGAAAAAAATCGCTTAAAAATCATTTATTACTAAAATGAAATATAGATGTTCCGAAAAAAATGCTGGAGACTGGCCTAAGGCATATTTTTATAGAGAATCGAAAGACAAACTCTTTTTCCATTCAAACTTTTGATGTACGAATGATACTTCATGATGTTCTAGTTGAGAAAAGTCAATTTTTCTTGAAAAATTTCGTCCCAAAAGTTCTTTAGACGGTTCTAACGTACTTTTTTGTGACCGGAAATTCTCTGGAAAATGCATAATTTTGTAGAGCACTAAATGTAGATTAATTTAAAAAAAAATTTTAAAAAATAATATTAAAAAAAAGACGAAAATTTTCAAGAAAAATTGACTTTTCTCAAGTAGAACATCATGAAGTTTCATTCGTACATCAAAAGTTTGTATGGAAGAAGAGTTTGTCTTTCGATTCTCTATAAAAATATGCCTTAGACCAGTCCCCATAATTTTTTTGTCTATTTCATTTCAGTAGTCAATGATTTTTATGGAATTTTTCCACTAGACTAACTTATTTTTTTACTAATCTTATTTTTTCGTCATGATCTACAAAAAACATCCACATTCAGCCAAAAAAAAAGGCACTTTTGCATTTTCCATACATTTCTAATGTATATAGTATCTTCGATTGTGGTTAGGTAGTTGTTTTGTTTGTTTAATTTGTACCGACTTCAAAATGTATTATTTGATGCCTTTGCGAAGTCGGTTAAATTTTTTTTTAAATATATAATTTTTTATTTTTTAACGTCTCAGATATGCGACTCGAAAAATGCAATTTTAACAGTTGCAGATGTAATGCACGACATCGAAAGGAAACAGAATTATCCAAAGCCGGCAACACATTACGAAATTAGTCACAGTCACCCTAACTTTAGACACAATATTCTTACCACGGCGCCAGTGCACCACCGTACTCTATACAGCAATAGAGAATCATCGTAGTTTCTCTAGGTATAAAATTGTTTATTATTTACCAATGTGGAAACGTATTCTGTACAATAGAAACAAAATCATCAAAATAGATCTACGACTTACCGAGCTAGGTGCCACCTCTTCTCAACTCTCAACATAAATTCCAATTTTTGCCATAATACAAATAGATACACTATTCAGCAATAAACGAATCTATCAACATGATACGAAGTAAGGCTCCACTCCACCCTTACACAATGTTTGCCATTTTACCAAAAGGGGAACAGATTCTAAACATCAATAAAATAGTTTTTTTAAAAAAAGTTGAACCGACTACACAAAAAGCGCTAAAAAGAATAAATAATTTTTAATTTTATATCTATTCTATAGATCCCGTGAGCTGAAACGTTCCGGTAGTATTATATATTATTTTTTTCAATTGTGGTACTGTAGTGGTTTTATTTGTTTAATGTGCACTGACTTCAAAATGTCGTAATAGATATAAAATTAAAAATTATCTTATGCTTTTTAGCGCGTTTTGTGAAGTCGGTTCAACTTTTTTTTTAAAACTATTTTATTTGTCACCTTTTAGTGTTTTCTGCTCTATACAACGAAGAAAGAACCATCCAAATCGGTCCACGAGTTAAAAAGTTAGGTTTAACCCCCTACCCTACCCTACCACCATTCCACTAAAATTTTTTTTAAAAAAAAATACACGTCGAACTTAAAGCCTCTTTGTTTTTGGGAAGTCGGTTAAAAATACCGCTCCGTCTCTGGGCTGTTGTCTAGCTCGTAGCGATGCAAAAATAAGACATGCAATTTTCCTGACTCCCCTTACCATATTTCCCGTCCGTCCAAACCCATGCTATCGCATCAAAGGGTTATCCCCTAGGTTTTGGCCACACCGTAAGCAAAAAAATGGGGGCTCATACTCTATATAACAAAAAAAAAATCATCCAAATCGGTCTAAGCGTGACAAAGTTTGGTCTGCCCCCCGCGCAAGCCCTACAAATTTTAAGATGGGAACATATTCTATACATCAAAAGAATCATCTAAACTGGTCCACATGTTTCGATTTTACGGAGTTATTCTGCCCCTGCCCCAACCGCACCCTAGATCAAAATTTTTCCTCATATTAGCAATAGGGCATTATACTCTATATAACAAAAAAATCATCCAAATTGGTTTACGGGTTAAGAAGATGACTCCTCCCCTTTGCACACTTTAGATTTTTGTGGCGGTAAGCTTCAATTGGGGAACATACTCTACATACATACTCTACCTACATATACATCAGAAAAATAATCAACAAAAATGGTCCACGCGTCACGAAGTTAGACTACCTCTCCCAACGCCACCCTAGCACAAATTTTTTGTCTATTATTAACAGTGGGTGTGGTGGGGGGGGGGGGGGGGGGTCATACTCTATATACAATAACAAAAAATGATCCAAAGCAGTCTACGCATTGCGAAGTTAGGTTCCATCAGCTTGATAGTAGGGATTAGATGCATCTTCGTGTATTGTTGCACGGATTGAACACCCAGAAAAAAGAACTAGCTAGAAGTACAGCTTGCCAAACTTTATCATCGACTGTTGAAATATCTAGAGCGATTCGAATGCTTCGTACGGATATTGGGCCATTCCAGACGAGTATTCTTGCAGCTGTTGTCGAACCGGTTATCTGGGGAAGAGGTAACAGAAGCAAAGAGATATTTCTACAAATGTGCTGCACTTTGGAGAAAAATTTGCATCAAAATCCAAACCTATTTAACCTGTTGTCACGCACTAATACCACCAGAGCACCATTTTTCTGGTTTGGTGGGGTCAGAAATTTTTAGCGGAATGCATGGTTTCATTTTTGTTTCGGCTGTTGAATGAGCGCGAGCAAGAAAAGATATGAATCATAATCCACGTCGATAAAATTGTGGCATGTTGTTAAAAGTTATAGAGTAATATTACGGCTAATTTCTTTTCGGGCTGAATAGTTTGGTTCTTAATTTAATCTTGTAAATGAGTGCTAATTGGCAATTATTGAGAAAATTTTAATAATCTGTTGAGCCTAATTGAAGTCCCTCGTTAAATTTTGTTAGTTTTCTCATCGCTTTTTAATTCTTCGACATTCTTTTATCCAACAGGTTAACTTTTTTTCGGTGATATTCATCTACAAATAAACATATAGCCGTAGTAGTTAGGGAAATAATCGCGGCGTTATAATTAGAGCAAATTCCTCTAAAAATTTGTATTTTTGCATTGATTTCGAATTTTCCTGAAATCATTTTGTAAATGGGTGAAATGCCAGTTGTCAAACGTTCACGGCGAGCACTCAGCAATGCACACACACATGCATAGTCTATTATTCGCATGTAAATTTGACAACAGCTGCAAGAATACTCGTGTGGAATGGCCCATTCAGTAACTCGCCGGCATAGTGGCCAGTAGGGATGGGCGATCTTCGATTCGATCTTGACGGATCGATCTTTTAGCCTTTGATCTGCCGATTTTTAAATCGATTTTTCGCTGGACCGATTCAGCTCGAATCGATTTATTTATTTCCGATTCTCATCCATTTAAGACAAGATAAAACGCGCTAAAATAAAACTGAGTTAGTTCACGTGGAATTTTTTCTGACTAACTAAAAGAAAGGAAGATTTAAGTAAAAGGAGTTAAATAATTCTAAGTTGCTTTAAGCTATACTATGTACTTTGAGACTGCTTCCAACACACCTCGGATTCCATTAGATTTCCTCTTTAAAGAACGGTACTCTAATTACAGCCCTTCCGCATTATCTGGGTTCCTTGTAGTTTAAAGGTGAAATGGCTGAAAGCTTTTCTCCCTGTGGTAATAAACATTCATTTTCATTAGCCCCAAGTATCTGCATGCTTACCATTCAACTCATAGAAGTTCGCCTGCTCTTTTGCAATTAGTGCATAATCACGTGACTTTACCCCTTTCATAACAAAGGCCAATTATTAATACCTGGAGGCATGAGATATCTGTAGACTACCAGCTGTTTCTATATGTAGCAGAACAGCTGAAAAGTCTAATTTTTCTCAAAAATAATTCCGAGTATCACTTAAAAGCTGGGCCACCTTACCACAGCAGCGGGTTGACTTTTAAAAAACCGAAAAGCATCGCAGATCAACGTACCAACAGCTCGAACTTTTGCAACACTTCTTGTTCTGCCTTTCTTCTCTAGGAATGAGGAGATGTGTAAATCCAGCACTATTTGGCTCATTCTTGCCGACCCCATAATGAACGGTTTCCAGGTTATTGTGTCACTATTTACGTCATGTGGGGCAAAAGCCGGTCACCGAGTGAAAAAGTGAGGGCAGACCATGCTCACGACGGGTGTCTCTGTTTTGAATGACGTAGACAGGAAAATTGCATTGGAAGAGAGAAATTCTCAACTCATATGAAAGCTTGAAAAGCTAAGGGAGAGCCATCAAGCAACAGAAGAGAGAAACAAATTTAAGGGGAAAATTGGGTGAAAATTTATGGCCACACATTGCGGGAAACGAGAGTCTGCAATATGCCGCAACATAGAAAGAGAAAGGTCAACCGCTTTTCACGTAGCCACTGACTGGAGGAACAGAGAGGCTATCAGTTTTTCTGATGGTATTTTCGCATATGTAAATTATGGAAAGTATATTTACTGAGTAGTACTGTTCTAAAGTGGGATTGCTATTTTAAGAACTGGGCTTTTGTTGTTGTCTTCGACTTGTTCGCCTCGGCCTCGACAGGGTGAATTTAAATTCCTGTCACGGTCACAAGCAAATGAACAAAGGATGGAAAAGCGGTTCAAAGTGTTTAAAGTTGGCCCAAATGCTTTCAATAATTTGAAGGTTAAAAGTGCTACGATTTCAGTTCAAAATTTTGGGGATGTTTACAATCATCAACGGTCAACCGGTCAAGTATGAATGTTGTTCATGCGCTGCGAGTTACGTACCTTCACCATTTAAAATAAATATTTTTTCGGTTTTGCCTTCACTTCGGTCTATTCCTTCAGTTTTACATGGAATCAATACACTTTTATCAGTATCCCTAAGATTGCTCCCATTTTCCTCAATATTTCCCAAATTCTCTTAATAATTTCAATATTTTCAGGATTTCTGGCCGAATGAACGGTATACAAAAAATCTAAAAAAAATGTGTTTGAAATTCTTGCTTATCTTACTTGCCTGGATTAAACAGGAGCTTGTAAAAGTCACTCCCCTTTGACATCCAGAATGGGTAGAGACAAAAGAATTATACGGCATTTTTCTAAAGTCTATCAGTTCACCAAACTAACGGCATGCTAAATTTTAAGTCCCTAGTTTCAATAGGCCTATTTTTTCCTTCCATGGCACGGAGCCCTGTATTTAATTCGCTGCAGGATATTATATTTTAAGTGATTTACTTCTTCGTTGAGTATTACGGAGGGTGATAAGATTTTTAGTGGTTTAAGCAAGGCTTTCGACAGAATGAAGTAAAGAATTCTCGTTCATAAAATGTCCACCGTTATTTGGTTTCATGTTATTCTTTGTTAAATTGTTGAGTTCTTATTTGTCTGGTCGGAGACAACGAGTCCTTCTGACTCTCTTTTACTCTCTCTAACAAGCCCCAAGGCAGCCATCTTGAGCCATAACTTTTAAAAATTAATGTAAGCGATGTCTTCACGGTTCTTAGAAAGGCGAGCTTCCTTTCTTATGCAGAAGATGACAGCATTTTAAAAACAAAGTAACTTTAACGAAATCGATTTCCCATGAGACTTTTCGACAGTTGAAAACCGATGTTGTCAAAAGAGGGATGAAAGGGTCTTGACAGCGATGGTTAGACACTTGCCAAACGTTACGATGCCTCACGGTGCGAGCAGGAATAGATGTACATGATCCAACGATTCAGGAGAATCAAACAGCATCTGCAAGCATTTTGTTTTCGTGAATATCTACAGATGAGAAAGCCAAAAGCTGTCCTGCTTTGCCTTATGGTGGTAGCATGGGGGAATTTTCTTTCGACCAAACTGAGGTTTAGTAGCCAATACTCAAACGACGGAAATGGTTCTGTTCACAAGAAGAAGACGAATTGGACCCTCTCATCCACCCAACTTTGGAGGCAACACCTAACGGTAAAGACCCAAGTGAAATATTTGGTTATTATTCTTGATTCCAAACTAAACTAGGGAGCGCGTAAAGAAAGCTTCGAAAACCTTAGGGACGAAATGGGGAATTAGCCCACTGGATGTGTACATGATTAATGAGATCAATTCTAACTTACGGTATATTAGATTGATGTGGTGCTCTTGAAAAAAGCTGTCACCTTAAGAAGATCACCAAACTTCATAGAGCTGCCTGCTTAGGTCATTTTAGGAGCGGGCAGTACAACATCAACTGATATGTTAGAGCCACTGCTCCACCTCCCCCAACTTGATATCCACGGTAAAAGTTGGCTTCCCGTTAGATGGAAGGAATTCAAAAAATTGAAAATTCAGACTATGGCCACATCAGTATAGGTCTACCCGGGAGATTATTTGCAGGCGAGCATTGACTATATTTCTACAGTAAGCTTCGAAAAGCATACCTAGAGAAGAGTGGGGAAAGTTGTCAGTAGCTGCCAATGTCGTATACCGGAATACCGGATCACTACAGTGTGTTTCAAGCAGTGTTCCTTATCACTAAGAGGTCCACAAGAGTATTGCTGTCGCGAAAGAACCTACAAAGTCGTTGCGAAATATGTTTGTTCCGAGATAGCCAAGCGGCCTTTAAGAGCTCGACTCAAATATGATTAAGTCGCATCTGGTGCTTAGTTGTCCAAAGCTTAAGGGCTTTACACAGGGTGAACCTGTGCTGGGTATGCAGTCATAATAATGTATCGAGTGCAGGCCGAAAGAAGGTTCGTAGCTGAACGTTTTACAAATTGACGGATCGATAGGCCGTCCTTATATTAATAAAAAATTATGGAGTGATCTGACAACGTGCGACCTATCAAGAAATATGTGACCTAAGTGGAATAAAAAGAAATTGACGTTTTTATAAGAGGGAACCACCGGAAGCTCCGTAATATCACTGCGATCATTGCCTTTTTTGTATTTAAGTCATTCGCATGCGCACTCTTGCTTACGACTTTAGCCGGAGTTGCTTGGACTAGGAAGAATATAAAAGCATTCAGCATTTATGTACTTTGCGTATGCCTGGAATTGGCCAGGAGAAAAATCTGTCCTTGGCAAATTCTTAAAGAGTTAGCCAGGTTCGAGATAAAGGACCAAAACAGGTTTCTCAATAGCTGCGGCTGATTCAATTAATCACTGACAACGGACCATATTAAGGGGTTACACAACCTTGAGATTTTGAAAAATTCAATTTTTTGTTTTTTGTCTAGATAAATTGATTATGGTTCTAAGAATATTTAAAGCGTTTAACAATTTCTAAATTCTAATTATTGCCGGAGTTATAGCAATTTGAGCGCGGCAGATAATCGGCCCGCAATCTTAGATAGTGATCGGATGGATGCGAGCAGACAAAGTCTTGCAATATACTATAGTACAGTATAGTTGAAATTCTTATATGTAATTTTATATTTTGTCTGTAGCCGATGCGAGATTATGTATGCTTTGTGCACGACTGATTGGTCTAGGAATGTCAGATTGAAAGTAATATAAAAAATATTTGATTTTAAGCCACTGACGCGGTTCTTTATTTTCTTTTGTGTTTTTCTCGAAACTACTTTTTCCAAACTGGTGTACAAGATATCTCGAGATCTACTTAATCGATTTTAATGAAATCCTTTTCAATTGTATCTAAGATGAAGCGTAGGAGTTTTTTTAATCGGATGCTAAGTTATAAATTTTTTTAAACTCAAAATTTCGATAAAGTCAGTGTTTTTAAACAAAAAAAGTTCAAAAAAAATTACGTCCTACTCTATATCTTACAAATTAGAAAATATTTATTTATTTATTTTTCCTGACAGAGAAAATAAGTACACTATCAGCAAGAATTTTCAAAAGAGGGTCCTACTTGATGACTCATATCTCCGTAATTCTTTAATTTTTTTATTCGGTACTATTTCAAATTATTCATAGGAGTACTATAAATATTTTACACATATAAAAATTAAATTAGCTGCGTCAATTTTTTTTATATTTTATACCTACTTTTGTGAGCGCCAAGGTGGTGTAACACCTTAAAATCTACAATTTGGTGGTGGCCAACCTAACCTAACTTTCAATCAACTTTTTTCATCTCTGTATTCTGTCCTTTCGGAGCTAATCGACTTTAGGGAGCATTTCTATTATTAAGTTTATTTTAGCTTTTTCTTTTTCTATTCGAGTTGCTAAAAACATGCAAATCTCTAAATACTATCATTAGTTTTATTTTGCGAAGCGATTAACCAGGTTTATTACCTTGTATTACTCTTTCACGTTTTTTAAGTATATCTGCAAACAAATCCATTTAAAATATCGTCGTAGTAGCAATTTAATTTAAGCAATTCAGCTTCCTGTTTGTCCTAGCTGAGGATATCAAAAGCTTTAAGCTTTCATCTCGGATATACCAACATTGATTCATTTGTACTGCTCCTTAGTTAGACCTATTCTTGAGTATGCATCTCAGGTCTGGTCCCCCTACTACGTTGTTCATTCCAAGCGTATCGAATCGGTGCAGCGTAATTTTCTTAGATTTACGCTAAGACGATCCCATGGGATGATCCGCTTAGACTCCCGCCCTACACCTCCGGTTGATCGATTCGCACTCACTTGATAAAAGGCGCAAAGTCGCTGACTTGGTCTTTATTCACCAGCTCTTGAACTCCAATATTGACTCAGGTTTGCTTGTTAGAAAGGTTTCTTTCAGACAGTCCGAACATAACCTTCGAAGACTTACTTTACTGCATGTTGAACCATCGAGATCTAATTATGGCATGCATGAAGCAATTAATCGTTTATGTAGGGCTGTTAATGCATGTCCTAATTTTGATTTAACTCTCAGCAAGGTGTCCTTTAAGAATTACCTATTGTCTATGCTCACGTGACTTTCTGTTTTGCATGTTGTGTGCTGGGTTCCCTTACTTGTTTTCTTCCTGCTCCTTTCTTTTACTTGTTATTTTTTCCTTTGCATGTTGGTGTGGGAGCCTCATTTCATCGTTTTGATGGAATAGGTGAATTAATTCTGGGCTCCTGCCTAAGAAGTGTGCCTTCTGTGCTAGAAGGATTTATTCTATAAAAAAAAAGTTCAGTAAATGGATAGATTCCTATATCCCGACAGTTCGTAAGTCTATTTAAGTTCAAAAAAGCTACTATTACTTTATAAAGTAGTAAATATATGTAGTATAATATATGTTTCTATTGGTAACATAAAAACGTCTATGATGGATGATTGAAATTGTCCCTCCTCCTCATTGTTTCCACTAATTCCAAAATTAACCGGATATGCAAGCTCCTCGCATTAAATAATAAATCTTCTCTGGTTGTGGACCAACCATAAAATGCGCCGTATCAGTAGATAAAGCTCAAAATGAATTCAGTGTGTTTAGTTTGCATTGCTAGAAAATAGACGCTCGAGGGGCGTAGGGAGTATATAATTGCAAGACCAATGAAGGTAAAATTCTAATTGACTTCAGGGAAGATCAAACCCTGATTGGTCTATTATGTGAAACGCTTATATTACTAAATCATTGAACTGACTCTGTCATGATATCTTTGTGAATTTTATGAGTGAAAATTTATATGAAAAATAGGATACAATCCCGAGCCGTTCAATAAATACTCATCCTCGCGACGTCCTTCAGCTCATTGAAGGAGAAGCTTCCACTTCAAGCAATGTCGATGGTAAATTATAGTTCAATTTGCAATCGTTGTCTCGAAGTTTGAAGTTTTTCCTTCAGTCCATGCCCAGCAGGGATTACGGGAATTAGAGAGATAATATCTTTTTACATGGGAAATTGAGTTTCAGGTAGGTAGAAATTCAACATTTTTACTGAAGTTTAAGTTTAATAACCCCCGGATGGAATATTACGAAACTTTGCGGAGTCCCTTCCGAGCTTCTTCCATATTCCTTACCAATGTACTAAATAGCGTATTCATGTGCCTAAATCATCAAGATTTCCTAAGTCGCAGTCCGCTTAAGACATCGGCTTACTTACCACTTAAAGTATTAATTTTTATATTCTTTTTGTAATCAGTATTAGAATATTGATTAAAGTTAAATCTAAACTTCAAGTTTAAAAACTTTTTCATTCCATCTCGGGGTAAGTGTTCGCTTATTGTGTTTCGAAAGTTTTAAGGTAGAATGGTTCTACCATTTAAAAGTAGAGAAATTTGCTATGCACAGTGAATATAAGATATCTTAATTTTTCTCACTCCAAATCGCCTGTCGGTGTAGTAGAAGATGTAATTAATTCTGTTATTGTAGAATATATAACTATAACTACATAAACATAAAGTCATCTGTTCTTAAAATTCGAAATGAAATAATTTTAGCCAACCGTAAGTGAAAATGCAATATCTGCTCCAATTTAATCAAATAGCAGCCGCAATAATCCCTGAACGATTAGCACTGTTGCCTTGTACATTTTTAACGACTTGTGCCACTTTATCTAACCACTGCCATCTCGCTATTAAAATGCATCCTCACCGCATGCACCAACAAAGCAAAAGCATCGCTATACTTAGTGCACCATTTCCCTTTCAGCTCGATTTAAAGCCAGTTGTCAGTTTGGTATGGCAGGCTCATCATGTTCAGTTGAGTCTCATTATCCTTGCAACTTTCAGCCCTGCGGATCGATTGTTTTCAGTTCTCCATTTCCCAACGTCGCTGCTCTTTGTGCGGAATGAAAGCATCGTTATTGCCCCTGCAGCTTTTGTTGACATATTAATGAGGAGCCACTTTATCTGGAGAGTGCTTGCATGTAATGTGGTATTATGTCAACGATTTGATCTCAAAGTCCCCAGTGCAAACCGCATCCACTAGAGATCCTCCTTGAATAAATGGAACATGCATACATTTGTAATACGGAATGGATGTTTAATGTTAAACAGCCCTGAATGGATGAAATCGGAAAATGCACTGGCTGAAATAAAGGACTGCACAGGTATTATTCGGAAGCGCCGCAAAAGGAGTAATTAGTACTGTTTGCAGATGAAATGTGTTGAATTACAGAAGCGATTTCATTTAATCCGTTTTTAATTAACTCGTGGGAGTGGGGGTGTGATTTTAAACAGCTATAAGGTTGCAATTCATATTTGTATTGATTTATCACTATCAGCACCAAAATTTCCCAATTTACGATGACCTTAATTAAATTGACATTTGATTAATTGGTCGAGGAGTGCAGTTAGCCCGTAACTATAAAACACAGCAATTACAGATGGCAGAGATGGGATCTCCAATATGCTGGACTGTATTTATTTCTATTCTTTATGTGGGAGTAGAAAACACGGTCAAGAAGATAATAACGGAGGAATTCAAATTATAGCGAATTTTATTGTGAGAAAGGGAGATGGTTCAATTCAATTCACCATGCCATGGGTCCCGGGTTCGAGACCAAGTCTCCCCATGAGTTTTTATTAAGAAATTAAAATAATCCACTCCGTCTCTGAGCTGTTGTCTAGCTCGTAGCAATGCGAAAACAAAACATTCAAGTTTCCTCACTTCCCTTACCCTAAATTCCCTTCCGGCCAAAACTATGCTAACGCATCGAAGGGTTGTCCCCTAGGCTATGGGCCACATTGTATAAAAAAACCTTATTTTTTAACGTGTGTTTTCATTCAAAGTACTTAAAGTACTCGTAAGTTTGTCATTCCATTGATAGGAAGGGGGGGGGGGCATCATAAACAAATAAACAATTTCCGAGGCCAATCTCGCGATTGGTTTTCATTCCAAAATTTAAAGTATTTTAAAGCTCTTCTGGTTCGGTGGATTAATTAAGACACTTATTTTCAATCACAATTATTTACTGTCTTTATTGACTTCAAATTCGTTTCGCAATTTTCTTTGCAATTTTTCTTTTAAATGTACCGTTTAATTTTAATTACTCAAACTTATAACCTCACAGTTTAAATAGCAACTAACTTTTAGCAGTCTAAATCGCGACTAAAACTAACCAGGCTACTACTCAGCTATATTTATACTATTTATACTAATCCTAGAAACATCATCCGTTTAGTTCTATCCCATGGCATTAGGCATGGACTTTCCTTACCCCGTATATATGTAGGATTGAACCTAAGTTATACGCGGTTCAAGTTGAAGTAGGGTTGACTAAACATAGCTCCGCTTAGCAGGCTGGGACGAGGGGGCCAACCCTTTGATGCGCAAGCAGGGCTTTGGCCGGAATGGAATTAGGATAAGGGGAGTTAGGAAACGTGAATGTCTTGTTTTTGCGTTGCTGCGAGCTAGATAATAGCAAAGGGACGTAGTGAATTTTTTAATTCAATTTTAAAAACCCACAGGGAGACCTGGTTTCGAACACAGGTCGTGCCGTTCAATCAATTGATCCAATTCTGTCTCCAAATTGATAGTGAATTTTGTCTCGTTCCTTTAATGGCTTGTGTTTTTGTAAAACTTTACTTATTTTTTGTGGTATGTGTCATTTTATTTTAACTAGAACTCAACTCGCTCATTCAACCCTATGTACGCTGGTCTAAAACTCAACCCAATCTAAACTCAACTTTTCAACCCTGCATGTATACGTGGCACTTGATTTGATCCCCCACTATATTATTATTATTATGTAGTTGGTCTTCCATCCTAGATTTTTTTTATATTACATTTACACTTTTTGAATGCTAATATTGACTGCGACGGAATTTTTTTAGCGAGTTTTCTTTAGACAATATGACCATAACCTTAGGTGTGTGGCCCTGCTGTATGGTTATTTCTCAAGGACTAATCGCGGGTGGTTTGATTCTCTTAATCGCATGTGGAGATTTGTTGAAGATTGTGTCTCGACCATTCTCTGTCTACAGAGTTACTTAAGAAAGGTTTTGCAGCTTTGAAGGTTGATTTTCTTGTTGTTGTTGTTTCGTTTCTTTCCTGTTGTTTACATTTTACTAGTGACCTCTGCATGCTCGATGGGGTGCCTCATACCAATAACTGTTTTAGTTTGGAATAGGTGAATTGATTCCTGGCTGCCAGCCGAGAAGTGCACCTTCTGTGTTCTCTAGTTCCCGTAACTCCCTATGGGGCATGGGGCAGAAGAACTTTATCCGATTCGAAACAAGGATTGCAAGTGGACTATATGAATCTTTTTTTGTCGGCTTAAATCGAACGTAGACGTCTAGCTGTAGCATTCAGAACAACGTCATGTAGTTGCAATAAACTGAATATGAAGCGAAAATATGTTCATGTATTTAGTAATGTGTACTACTTTTATGGGGTTTTAATAGCTGTGGAGTTTGTGTGCAATATTCACCGAGTAGGTTTATGACATTCAATTTATAAATCTAAATGAAATATGAATTAGCTTTAAATATTGCTGGCATCGTTATTATGCCAATCCTGCCTGTTATGAACTTTAAAGTACCACGTAAAGTCCCAACAGCCATTCCCATGCAGTCAAAATCGAAAATCGAATCGAAAGTTGAAAATGAGTTAGCGAGCAATAATCGAAAATTGTGTTTCGCTTGGGGGATTCCACCCACTGCATAGCTTCCATTAAATCCAATATTCCTCGCGAAATTTGCCCCGGCAAGCTCTTAAAACTTTCAATGAACTTTTTCATATGCATTCCGGTGGAATTCCTGAGAGATTCTTAGCTGTAGGCAAGAGGAGAACAATGAAAAATTCTGTCAAAAAGCGGGTGAGCCAGATAATGATGTTTGGTTGGCATCGTTAACACCGCCACTGCCAGTGCTTACATGATTAAGCGGTGTGTAAAAATATCTTTTCTCCGTGAGAACGCCGTCTTTCTTTCCCGAAAATATGTGAAAACTGAAAATATGTATATTTTCCGAAATGAGCTTTTACAATAGTAGTAAGGCCGTAACAATATGTTTGCATACGAGTGGCTATATTTGTCGGCAAGCGCAAAGAATATGATCCAAAACTCGTTGCAATTTTCTGTAATATTTGAGTGAAAAGTGCAAAAATATAGTGAGATATAGGTCCGATTGATTAGGCCGAATAAAAATGAATAATCAGGAATAATAAATAATATTACAATTTAGAAGTGTTGGAATGTGCGTGTATTCGACGCTCGCAGATGGCTTTCATGAATGGCTTATATTTCGTCTCAAAGTGGTTCTAATATTACCTTCAGGTGAGATTTTAAGGAAAACTATTCCATACCCTATTCAAAGTGCGGCACTTCATCTATGTCCAGCCTTTACCATATATAATAATATACAAGTGGTTAAGTCAGGTTAGGTTTCCGCGCCTGGTCATAATTTATATATAATGCTTCAATACATAGGCTATTTTTATTGACCACTGTCACAGCTATTAGTTTTATGCTGCGGATTTATTACAGCACAGTTTTATATTGTTGCTTGGATGTATTTATGTATTGTCGTCAGATATAAAAAAAAGTTCGCTATGCTCATAATTTTTTTTTTGGCACAGTTTATGTTTAGCTGACTTTTATGCAATCTGTGTTTTTGCAAGCTTTAAGTGAAATTGCAATCAAAGAATGTTTTTTTTTCATTAATCGTACAATTGTTACCTGCCTTTACAAGAATCTTCAATAAGTGATTTCGACTCCATAAACGTTTCTTCGCTCTCTATATAAAGGAGTAACTCACTTCTAAAGCGGAGCATTTCGAAATCCGTTTGGAATTTGATATGCAGACGATATTAAAAGCGAAAATTATTTTTGAATGGTATTCTGCATATGTTCTTAAATGCAGATAATTTGATAGAATGTTTTATAAAATCAGCTGTTAGGCTAAACTACCTAAAGGAACTAAGTGGAACCTTATTAGTGTTGCTATGATCACTTAAATATGTTATTTGACAGGTGACTTTCCATTTTAAACCGTCATACACCAGAACAGATTTGATATTCGATTCAAAGATCCGGAGTTTTGTGCATCTAGATATGTTGTTATTGCGCTATATCTCAGCAAGAGTATTAATCAACTCGAGCCTTGTTGATGCGAGCCTGTATATCAGCTTCAGTTCTGTCATCTGCTGTAACAATGATTCCCAGATAACAACATTTATTCACATGTTCTATCAGCTACTCTTCAAAATAAATTCATCACGTCTCCTGGAAGTTTTTTTTAACGGCACTGATCTTAAGTCCAGCGACCTTTGCTACTTAGGGTCAGTTGGATAGAAAACATATATCGACGGCATAGTCCAGGTGCGTAAGGTGTTTAAAATGTATCGATCCATTCAATCCTTTGTGTTGAGAACTAGAGTGCTTCGCAATAAGTCATTGATGACGATTAAGAAAAGCAATGATTACAGTATGTGTCCTTGTCTCACTGCGTTCAAGACTTGGAAAGGCTCTGTCAGTTTTTCATTGCGGGGGACGTAACATTGGGACAGTCGGACTATTTTACGATGACGGTA
The DNA here is from genome assembly GCA_964036015.1 of Leptarthrus brevirostris. Classification (NCBI taxonomy): domain Eukaryota; kingdom Metazoa; phylum Arthropoda; class Insecta; order Diptera; family Asilidae; genus Leptarthrus; species Leptarthrus brevirostris. The sequence goes on from OZ038374.1 coordinate 148,353,245, forward strand.
CTTTCTTCTGAGATACCTCTCCTACGTAAAGCTGCTGATATGTACTCGCGACCAACGTTGTCAACGCCGTCTCAAAATCGACGAACATTATAATTTCAATGGGAACCTACGTTCAGCGGAGTGTTTAATGATAATTTGGAGGATAATGATGTGGTCGCCTTTCGTGGGAATCTTCACAATTACGCCTGTTTTCCATTCAGTAGGACAGGTATCGGATTCCAATATTTCTAGATTACAGGTAAAAGTATACAACGCGCTGCAGTAGGATCCACTTTAAGTATTTCATCAACCAATTTGTAGACGAAGTTGGATCAGCCGATTGAGCGGCACGACCACCATGCCATGGTTCCCGGGTTCAAGACCAGGTCTCCCCGGGGGTTTTTAAAATTTAATTAAGAAATCCACTCCATCTCTTGGCTGTTGTCTAGCTCACAGCAATGCAAAAACAAGACGTTCAAGTTTCCTTACTCCCCTTACCCTAATTCACTTCCGGCCAAACCTATGATAACGCATCAAAGGGTTGTCCCCTAGGCTTTAGCCATATCGTAAAAAACAGTCTCGGGGGCCTTAACGACACCTTCAATCATTTCAAATCATGTCGGTCAGTTTCTTGACAATCTTATACAAATCTCCACTGTTTTCGCGGTAGGCCATTTCTGCTAGCGCGTTGATGTAGTTGTCACGTTTTGCAGGACTTTGGACGCCTTTCGGTTGAGATGGGTATGTAGTTCTAAGATGTCGTTTTACTGCAACATCGGTAGCAGAATGAATGAGGTCTTTAATATGCTTTCGTTCTTATATCATGGACCATGTCGCTGTACTACAGCTCGCAAAGCATTCCTTTTGCCAATTTTTAGTCGATGGCATCTTGGGTGGAGTTGAATATGCTCTGCGGATGTTTGGTGTTTTGACCATACGCACATATGTAGTGCCGTGGTATATTTTATGTGGCATTACGTGAACGTACTACTGCATACGCGAAACTGTGACAGGATAATGATCGCTACCAATCTCATCCCCTCGTTTAAACCTGCGTCGAGAAGACAGTTTCTTAAGCTTTTAATCTGATTCTCAGTTCCGCTGCCTGGGAAACACAGGATGTTAAATAGCATTTATTGTATTAAAACAAGGATCCACCGATAACAAGTTTCGTCGAGTTACAAAATTCAACAAACAACTCCCTCTTTGCGTTTCTGTTGCCGAGTCCAAACTTAAAGCCAATCGTTGCGTTGAAATGCCCCAAAATTATTTTGTTATCACCTTTAGGAGTCTTATTAAAGGTGTCGCCAACAAGTTGGTTGAAGGCCTCCTGGGTTGTTATAACCACTTGCTTGGTCGGCTCATAGCACAGAATTGTTGAGATCATCTTACGTACGCTGGTCCGGAACCTCGCATGGTAATTCGGTATCCAGTCCGGGAGTGATCGGCGGAAATTCTTAGGTAACAGCAAGCCTACACCTGCCATGCGGAATGTTTCTAATTCTTCTTGGCCAGAGTATATCAGACGTGGATGCTGTAAATTTTGCCCTTCTTTTCCATCTAGTTTCGTTGAACCCAAAAATATTTATTTTATATTGGACAACTTAAGAATTAGTCTCTCTACTTCCCATAAGCCCTTGTGGGCCATGGGCGGGAGAAGAACTTCACCCGATTCGAGACAACGATTGCAAGTGGACCTACAATTGAAGGTGGATTCCGAACCACCAACATCGGTCGCCGCGAGTATAGCTTAAACCTGGACCTCCGGGATGGAAGGCCAACACATTATCACTTACTCCACAAACAACCTTGCGTATCTAAGTAAATTGGGGCGACACAAGGGGATTACGGGAACTGTCAGATGTGCTTTATTCTTTTTTAAATGAGAAAAACCACACAAAAATGGCATCCTGTTCTGGCAGTCTAGACAAGGCAATCTATTCATATTAATTTAACCCATATCATGTTTTAAAATATTTTTTTAGTATAAATGCTTTAAATCTGTGCCATTTGCGAACTATATCGTACAAAGCAAATTTGTGAAACCGTATATAAAGACCTATGTGCATTCATACGCACACTGATCCCATGCCAATACTAAAGGAAATTCTCAAAGGTATCAGGAACACGAAAAGCCACGAGGTGAACCTCAGTGTTGTCATCTCAATTTTGTTGTGACATATATCAACTGTGTATGAATCCACAAAACACCAAAATTGACGTAATTCCATTACACAATCATCGTTTTATCACAGAAAAGCTTCGAAAGATGTAAAAAACAACTCATAGTTGTTATGAAGGTAAAATACCGCGTGCCGAAAGCTCACTATAACTGGAGGTCAGCGTTATTGAAAATGCTCGAACACCAGCCCGAAGAAGAAAATTGAATTAAAGCCTTTTATCGTCTTTTCATTTTCGAATTTTCACCAAGCAGCCATATTTCACCCTAACGTAGTCCAGTTGTCCGAGGGTTTAGTGATGGCACGCGCGTTTGAAGCATACCGTCGCATTCGGTTTTAACACGCGGCTTAGCGTCTTAATTATGTCGTCGGATTGATTGGTGCGGCTGTGATAGTATCGGCGCATTTATCTGATCGGTTTCAGGTGTATTAATTAAATTTATCAGGACGGAAACATGTATGCCAGGAGTGCATCTGTCGCAGCTGTGGCACCAACGATGAAACGGAAGAAAAAAACGGAGAAGTTCACACAGTATGTCCAACAATTAGACCTAAGTGGATGTGATTAATGGAGATAATAGTAGTTCTTCGTAAGCTTTCCAACTTAGGATCACGAATCTGCAAAATGCGAAAAGGAAGCAGGGTAAAGAGAAGAAACGGTTGGATATTTAGCTTTTCTGTTAAACTCTTGGGGGTTCGATATAACAACATAATCTTGTTACACCTGTTCAAGTGATAATTTTACGTGCTTGTGGGGAATTCGGTTAACATCCGGAAATTTTGTTATGCAAATCAAAAAAGAAAACGTGAAAACCTTTGGCAACAGCTTTACGTGTAGGTACTGAAGCCATACTTCATTGCATTTTAGTTGTTGCCGGGAACGAAAATCAATCATTCCAATGACGTCGTCTCCGCAGAAATGTTTTAAATGTTTAATATTGTTATGCAAAAGCGTAATTAACCGTTGCAATAATCTCCGGATTCAGGTACAAATATTGATTATTTTTTTTACTTGGGTGAATTGCTTCTCTTGGCTAAGCAATGACAAGGACATAATGTCTTTAGTGTCCACGTGCAGGTTTTATACAATGTAAGAGTGGTAGTTTGTTTTGAAAACTCTACGACTAAACGTGGAATATAGCTAAAAATATTTCATAGAAAAAAACTTAATGAGCATCCTTAATAGTGAGATCAGCACTCAACTTTTCGAATATTGGAGAAAAATACGCCAAATAATAGTTGCTTTTTTATCGAATGTTTTTTTGTTTTTGAAAATGCTTTTTGTCAATTGAGCTTTCGATTAAGACGTTTATTTGTTTTTCCCAGTTAGTTGTAATTTTTCAAGAACGTATTTTTTATCGAATTCCTTATCGATAAATCTTCTGCTTCTTTTATGGTGATTAAATTGAGGAAGAAAGTCATTTTGGTGTTGCTGATTCATAATATATTATATTTTGCAGTTCCAAGTTCTGCAAGTTTATATGAGTTTTCGTTGCCGGAAATATTGTTGTGTCGAGACACCTAATAAATTAGCACGTCATTATGCAGAGATACACTGTTGAGGGTTTCCTGGCAATTCTGCACACCTGAGGTTGTTGAATAAATGTCTGCCTCCATTTAAGACTTGATTTCGTCCTGAAAGAGCGTTGTGTGCATTTCTAAACAAACGATTTTCACTTGTGTCTGGCCTAGTATCCTGGATGAGCTTTATATGCTTAAGTGCTAATCTTGCTTGCCTTGCCAAGCTATTGGAAAACCTGGTTTGTGAAGATCTTTATTTTCACTGTCAACCCTCTCCATCCTCTTTCCAGCATGGGTATATCAAAGGAAAATTAGCTATAATCACTCTCTTGAAATTCTCGAATTACTGTATATATCCACCTGCTAAACAAGTTGATTATATTTTCACCGACTTTAGTAAGGCTTTTGATCCAATTAGACATAAAAGTCAGTCCTTGGTTATCCTTCAGGATGTGTTAACTGGCTTTGCTATTACCTATCTGAACATTCTTAACCTGTTCTGTTTCACGGACCTCGCAACACCTCTGGGGTCTTATAGGATAGCCACCTTGGTCCTTTATTATTTATCATCCACATATATGTATCTCTAATTCTATCGCATTCAAGAATTCTATGTTATGCTGACGATGTCAAGACATTCCATCCAATTTTGAATGATCTTGATGGCCACCTTTGACTTAGACGCCTTATGCAATTGGTGTTCTATTAACTTCCTCCGCTTAAATATGAGCATGCATGCTAATAAAGGGAGGGGGTTAATTTATTTTTGTTCAAACCATCGATTTCTTATTACTTGAATAATACTCTCCTTCACTTTACAAAAAACACTACTAATCGATAAAAAACTTAATATTTAAATTTAATTCCCACTTATCAAAAGATTGGACAATTATAGCAGTAATATCAAGCAACGTGGCGGCCAGCTGCACCTGGCTGCAGTTTACTTATTTATGTGGTGGGGGTGATTTCACTTCAGTACGGGAACGACCAGCTACAATTTTCTGAAAAAGCAGAAGATTTGTTTTGGATAAAAAAATCTTTTCCTATCTATGGAAACTAAACAATCTCAGTTCTTGCTTATAGGATACTTCATTTCCTTAATCCGACGCTTAACTTTTAGGATATGAAACTGTATAAAAGTTGTATTCACGAATTTCAATTTCACTCAATTGACGTTTAGGCAGTTGTCACTTTGACAGAAAGAAGATTTAAGCATGTCGCAGCTGGTCAAAGTTGCTGCAGAATTCTTAAATTTTCTTCAGGAGGGAAAATTGTGACGTAGGCAAAATCTTCTTGGAGAAGTGAATACGGGAACACTTTTCTGCAGTATTCTGCCGTTTTCTTCGAAGCGCTTATAATCTCTGCAGGTACGGGGACAGACCTATTATTTCACAGACCTTGTATTCTCTAGACCGTGCCCCAATGTAAATGAGAGAACAGAACAGGGAGAAATAGGATGGGGCGAGAAGATCCGCAAAATTGTGGCCGAGAACAGTCGGCGACGAAAAAGGGAGAGTTTTTGTAGAAAATAGCTTATAAACTATTTGATGAATTATTATGGATTTAATTTAGTTATATTGTGAAAATTAACCGATCGATAGAAAGAAAAACCACCGAAATCGGTTAAGAATTGCGAGCTGTGCCCTCGCACGTACAGACCTACGGAGAAAGGCGCATGGCAGTTTTTAAAGGCAAATTCACATCTTAGTAAATATTTTAAGAAATTAAAAAATTGTTTCATTTTTCAGAGAAAGATCTCCTCTTTCTAAAGACCTAGATTAAAAGGTTATTATGTACTTGTACAATTACCCGAACTATCGTCAAAACTCGAGTCTGGCATGGTGTGCAATGATAGATATGCGACTACTTACGAAAATATTGACAAAGAAAGTTACCACAATCTATGCTGATTGATAGATTCAATTCGTATCAGTTCCTACACAAAAAAAAACAAGTGGAGCATTATAGCTCGTCGTAAATTACTGTTGAATCGACTAGTCCTGAAATTCAAGACATATATATAAATGATTCCAGACAACTTCACCCGATTCCAGACAACGATTGCAAGTGGACCTACAATTTAAAGTAGATTTCAAACCAATGACCTTTACTCTGCAACCCCGTGGCATTTTCATCGTACTCTGTTGTAAGCAGAAAGCAATCATGGGTCGCCGTCTGTGGGATTTGAACCTGGGCCCTCCAGATTAGAAAGTCGACACTTTATCACTTACTCCAACTACGACCTACATTATCATTACTAAATTATAAAACCGTTATGGACTGCTTCATGGCGTTCGCTTGTTTTAAAACATCACTGTGAACACACAAATAAAGCAGTCGATGTCTCAGAATAGAGTAAAAGTACAGTGGGTGGCCAAATTATTATAGACACTAATATTTCTCTGAAAGAGCCTATCTTAACTTTTAATTTCTATTAAAAAACAGCTGTTTATAAAGAAAATATTTTACTACTATCATATGTCTATCAAAACAATTCCTAACTGTTTACAGAACGAATTATTAGTTAAACATTTTCTTAATAAACAGCTGTTTTTTAATAAAAATTTAAAATTAAGGGTTTTTTAAAAAAATTTTTAAATTTGATTTTCATATGCAAATAATTCAGTAAAAATCAAAAAATAGCTTACCAGAATATCTTATGAAACCAGACTTGAGTAGCCGTGCAATTAGGACTGGACAAGAAATACCTCAGTGTTACTTACCTAAAACATATAGAGAGAAAAGTAAATATTAGCAATTCTAAAAATTCTTATATTTACCAAAATATGGAAGGCTAATTTGCTAAGCCCTTGGTTACACATTCGTTGAAGTTGTAGTGACTCTTGTAGTTGTGACAAGTAATGCAGGCTTATTAGAACTAAATTTAAACACCAAGTAGAAAAAGCGTACCAGTTTCGTATATGGGCAGAACATGCGTACGTTGTAAAGTTGGAATTTCACCAACAGCTATACTCACATTCAAAACAAGATAGACGATTCGGTTCGAAAAATACCGTGTCAAAGTTGTTATAGATTTTGACTTCCAAAATTTTGAACCTTTTTGATCCGATTTCTGGCTTTTCGTAATGCTAAAGTATCGCAAAAACCTCAAAATTTAAGCCTACGGTCCTCGAAAACCTTTAAATTAGTACAGAGTAAAAATCTGTTAAAAAAAGACTTACCAGGATCAGTTGTAGCAGGGAAATTTTTACTGCATCACTTATATAGTATATATGTATATAAGGTACTCACCTAATACATACATAGAAAAACTTAAACTCACTTAAAACAAACAAAAAATGTAAGAAATTTTTCAGAAATCCATAAATTAAATTTTCAAATTCAAGCAATAAAAATTAATTGCTGAATATCTAAACAATAAAAGCAAAAAACAGCAGTACAACTCACGATAATTGACTTGATAAGAAATAATTATTACGCATATATTTATTCATTTTATAAAATATTTATATATTTCCTTTCCGTGCACCAGATCCATGTTAACTTGTAAAGATAATTTGCTTACCTTAGGAGTATTTTGCGATGCCCTAACAGGTCCTACACCCCCCGCAACAAAAAAAGCCGCACGTGGAATTTTTCTTGATAAAGGGATATAAAAGTTAAATAACAACAAAATTAGAAATACAGTAAGCCAACAATATCTCTTTATTTTTATTAAACTTAAAAATGTATTTTCAAAATTTAAAAGTTTTAAAATTGTGTTTAAAATTGCAATTAGTACTTTGTAGTACCGCCCTTTCCCTTAATAACGTCTCGAACCCTATGCATGTATGCACCTGTACATAGTGAATATTTTTAGCAGAAGAGTGCTATTGCACATCAACAACCGTTAAAAGCAATTTGGACATCTTGCAGACTATTTAGCACGAATTGAGCCGGGAAGATATGAAAAGGAAACCACGTGCGGTTCTTTTTGTTGCGGGGGGTGTATCTTATTTATTTTAGCCACAAGCAACACTATTCACTTATAGCACACAACATAAAATAAACGATAATAACACTATTTACTTCATATTCGTATTCACTTAAAGAAAACTCCGCTAAACTGTTTGATATTGCTTGAGAAGTTGACATAATGTACCAATCAGATTAATTCAAATAACTAACCGTCCGACTAGCCGTTACAAATTTAGTCACGGTAATCAGCTGGGCAACTGAGGCCACATTTCTTTTGTATTTAACCCGTGAATCCCTGGCAGGATCGTCTGGAATAACTACATTAATTAGTTCCGAGATCAACAGTAAGGGTGCATAGCTTCTCTTTTCTCCCCAACAATTTATCTCTTATGAGTCACCCGCTAGCATATACTAAATCTTCGAACCCGTTCACGACGATCAGTTGATCTTCTGGACTAATGATAATTCCAAAACTTGCTGAAATCTAGGTTATTTTGTCGGCATTAAGCGTTAATGATCAAGAAAATGTTATAAATAATAATGATCTACTTTTTGGTTATAAGGCGGGTCTAATTATGATTGGTATGTGGTACAAAACTCCTTAGTAAATAATTTGTTTTAGGTATTAATGTAGGAGGGATGTGTATCTAGGGTATAGGAATGCACAAAAGGCCGTCAATTAGCTAAAGAATTGGGTTACAGAATTCCTCCTATAGTGTACCTGTATGATCTCTATCTTCTCTATATTTACTGCGAAAATCTTCCTGCTGCTTTACGTGTACGAGATGCAGTTCTTAATTGGGAGCATATTGAAAATATTTTGTGGAAGACGTTATTGAAGCGCTATCTGCTTAAACAGCAATTCCTTTGCTTGATAATGTTAAACCTGTTGTTATTCTGTCATGTTCTTAATAGGTTTTACAAAAAATAAGAAATCTCATTATGAAATGTTGAAATTATTCGATTCCCAATTTAGTGTATAACAAATAATCTATGTGCTGCAAATTGAACCACCTTTAAATTTCCGAGTCGTACGATCAGGGCGTTATTATTTCAAACAGTTTTCGGTTCCAAAAAGAATAGAATACTATTGACTCTAATTAATATGGTGAGGTGAGGAAAGGGTACAACAGATGTGTAGATTCAGTAAATAGTTAAGAAAAATCTAAATAAGTTTGTTTGGTTTTTATTTTAAAATTTAAAACATACAACCTTTTACCTTTACTAATTATATTTTCTTTCTCTTTACAGGTACGTATTCCGTTTATCAATGACATAGTGGTAAGAAATGCTAAACGGCTTTTGTAGTTTTGTTTTCTCCCTCATTTTCTCGTGTATATCAATTTAGCTTTGCAAAATAGTAAATTACAATTTCAATATTTTTACAAACTGTGCTTAGGTACTTGGTACCAGATTTTGTATAATCTTGAAAAATATGTGGTGACGTTTGTAAGGTAAATTTACTCTGTAATTTTGAACCATTATATTGTTGCGTTATTAAATCAACTTGAATTTAATTGGAGCAGTTAGTCGCTGTAAAATTAATAATTGTGATAAACTTTCATAATAAGCTGCAACTTACAAAACAAACATACAAACATTTCCAATCCTCATTATTTTGTTGGAAAACGTTCAACCCAGAAAAATTATTATCTCACGAAATCCCATGTGGCCTATATGTGCTCTTTTGGGTAATTAGCTTTTGCGACTTTTATTCTTTTCGACTCTATTGCCCACTTCCGCCATAACTCTTCGTCATTGTCCTCCATATAACCCAAAATGCCAAGCCATTTTTTTTATTAAATTAACTCAAAAGCTTCCATGTTCCTGGCAAGCATTATATGCATGCGAGTCGAAACACAAACCTATCATACATGGGCATGGAATGCATCTACATATGTATAGTAAACCTATTTTAATAAGCCAACATTCATTATATTTTATACACTAGCACCCAAAACAAGTCACAGGAGAATTTTGCTTCTTTCTTTGTAATGTGGATATCCTTGAGTGAATTTATTTTTACATGTTAACACGTATGAGCTCATTATCTCACTTTCTAGCACGATATTGCGCCATTAGTTCGCGACTAATATTGCAAGACGTTCTTAAGAAATATGTACGCACTGAACGGCTTTCGAACTGCAATTGCAAAAATATAATAAAATTTTTTTCGAAAGAGTTACAAGGGCATAGGAAATTTAGTGCAGAGAGGATGACATGAAGTAGGGATGCAACTTTTTTTTCAAATTCGATCGTCTTCAGTAGTTTTAACAAATAAACAAAAATTGAACAAAAGTCGACTTCATTGGTCGATAGCCATGGGGATTCCGAATAATATTCCATGTTTAATTTTTGTGTCATATCAATTATGGGGTCCCAGCCGTGGTCACCGTTTGCCCCGCAGTTTTGGAGCGGCTGCGACAGCCATCATATTAGTTTTGTTTTCATAAAAATTCAATAGTAAATGCCAAAAACAGAATTGGTCTATGTTTATTTGTCTCTAAAAATTAAAAAATCACGCGCGAGCACCTACAAAATGGTGCTCTAAGGTAGAGGTCTTCCTTAAATAAGTTTTCCTCTTTAACTTTATTATGGTATAAAACGCATTCTTCATATTTTACAACACAGGATAGAAAATAAGGTCTAAATACTGATCCTACACAGGGTTCAACTCCGAGCCGCTGCCTTCAGGTTGTATTGATTTGACTTTTATTCATTCTCTATAGATTTACAAATTCAAACAGTATGTGGTCGCCCCACTCGGCAAAGATTTTGGTCCATAGCCTGTTGAGGAATGATTTTTGGATCTTTCTAATCTTTTACAGTGAATAGATCTACGAAGTCCTTTTGGCACATTTCTTTTAACTTCAAACAAACCTTACAATAGAACTGATATTGCATCATACTCGGAGTTATGGGACTTGGTGACATTGTTAGTATTATTGAAAGAATTTAATGAAACGCTAGTATTGTTGGAGCGAGACAGGACATCTGCTTTTGCTTTGACATCCGGAAATTCCTTTAAAAAATCCTTGAAATAAATTCATCTGAGTTTGTACACAAGTTTTCTGGTGTTGGTCTCCAAGGTTTCAGCGCATCGAGATCGAGTCCCTTCCGATTCGTCTCGCATCCTCGTCTCATCTCTTGTCTGCTATTACGACGTTATCATGTTGACTGAAACCTGACTTCATCTCGACTTTAGCAATTCTGAGACTCTTCATAACTCCTATAAGATCTTTCGCAGGTACAGATACTCTGAATCTGGTGGAGTGTTGGCTACATGCTGGTCGCATTTCAACTGTAGTTTAATTAGTGTTCCTGCCCTTAAGTACGCTCGCTGTTGAACTACTCGTTCTCAACCTGTCGCTAGCAAGGCTCAGTGTTTCCTTTTCCTTTGTTACATTCTCTGTAACCTGCGCAATACGTATAGTATCCTAACTCTTCACTTAGATTTCATTAATGATATGATCCACCCAGAAGAAAAGATTCTTCTTCTTGGTAACTTCAATTTACCTCAAGCTATCCCAAAGCTAGGGATTCTAAATGTCTTGACGCCACCGCTGGCTCTGGTTTGCACTAAATACGTGATATAAAAAGCTCAGGTTGTTGGATCTTGTGTTCTCTTCAGATTCGAGCAACACTATAGTCGAATTAGTTTCTAATACCTTGCCTGCTATTAAAAGTATTACTAGTATTGTGGATCCTAATTTGGAGCTCTTTGTTTATGAGATCGAACTTCTCGGAGATAACTTATATGTGACACCTTGTTCTATCACAAATCCAAAGCTGTTTCTGCTTTAAATTGTCTACATGGTACTATTAATTCTTCTGTCCTGTTGTCCTCCTATAGTTCCATCTTGAGAAATCGTGACTTTCTAAGAATACCTAAATAGCGTACTAATTACGGTTTACATGAGACTATCACATCAATGTCTTGTTGTTTTAATGTAAGCTTTGATAAAATTTATTTTCACCTATCTGGAAGTTGTGTAAAGGCTAATATTGCTTGATATCTTTATTAATTTTTTAATTAATTTTTAATTTTTATTGTTACTTTTGTCATCTTGTTATTTTGAATTATTTTTTCTCCTTTCGCATTTTGTTTTTGAATTTATTTATAAGTAATCAGTAATCAATCATTAATAAATCTTTGTAAATAAAGAAATGACAAGACTTGTGAATTGTTAGATGTTTGGCTTCACTCAAATGGAAAAGGTCTTCCTGCTCTTCTCCCCCCGCCATCTACAAAATCACAATGTCTTCGAGACATGGGTATACCCCGGAATTCCTACATTCTTTATTTTGGTTTTTTTCTAAAATTCTAGGAACATCTGTCCTGCTATTTTTTTAGGTATTTGTTTTTTGTTTTTTCTACTACAACAGGATTTCTGATTTCATACAAACTGTGAGTCATATGCAGTTATCTCAGTCAAGGATCAACCCTGATGCACGTCATTGAATATTTAGCTTTACATCTACTGACAAATCCAGCAATAAATGATGCAAAGTCATTATACAAGTTCATTTTTAAAAGGATATATCATGATGCTTGATTTCCTTCCTTGTCCAGAAGAAATTTTCTCTGCAGAGCTTCCCCTTGCCCCTTACAGAGGATAAGCACATCGGAAGCTGTGTTTACTCTCAACCGAACTGCGGAACCGGGAGCACAGCTGGAACTAAACTCGAGGCGTGACTCTCTTCATCCACAATGTTCTTGAAAATTGTAGACATGCTGCCAGCCTTGGGCGCGAGGGAGGTGAACAAGCTTTTTTAACAACTCAAATTGATACTGATACCTATAAAGAAATTTCCATACGTCTGTGGACAGGTGAAATTTATCTTCCTTTCCGCGACGGTAATGCACTACTTTATGTAAAACTTTTCCGCTTGAAAAGTCATGTTAAATGTGAAAACTTTCTCTGGAGGACACATTGGCACATTGGGGAGCTTGTTGTGCACTTGGGTTTTTTGGGTTTGATTGGCTCTTTGCGGAAAGCTTTCCTTTCAGGGGAGTTGATATCCTTGCACACTGAAACGAGATTCGGCAAAGCAGTGGCAGGTGAACATATTGCTGTGTTTACTTTTCCGGCGGATAGCACTATTTGTGATTATATCCTCTACACGGACTGCTATAATAGTGTTGCGTTTCGATAATATCCACTTGAACATAGGGTAAGGTGGGGGACGCTTTCGCTGGGAATTCAATGCCGACATGTTATAGGTTGCCAGAATAAAAAGCTTTCGGGTATTCGTGTACTATGCCGAAATCAGCGAGTTAACCACAAGTAAAAAGCTCAATATGAGGAACATGTTGTAGTTCCAGAGAGGAGGAACGGCAAGGACTTCTATTCGCATGCCCTTTTCGCGAGCAGCGTTCTCTAATTTGCCCCACGATTTCGCTTCAGTTCATTTACTTGAAACAACGGAGTTGGTGATGAATAGCACTAACCCGATTTTTCGTCTACACCTAGTAAGCTTGTAGCTGTCAGCCGTTTTACGTACGGTACGGGTCGCAGAATCCGAAGAATGATATAAGAACGCAACTGGCGCATCTCTTCGTCGGCCTTGAGCACGGTGCAACTTTGAAATTGAGTGGTGTTTGTTGCGAGCTTACAAAAAGGGTTAACGACCATCGCAAGAGCTGTTGCTGGAAGCTTTATCATGGACTTTTGTTAATGTGATAAATGTGTAAATTTTTTGGCATGGACCTAACAAAAGTGAAAGTTGATGTTAGTTTTAATGTGTGAGATTTTGAAAACTGTGTTTGGTCAAAACTGTTGGTTTTTGAAACCTGCTCAAATTGAAAATTTAGTGAAGACACGCACCTTGCCCTGCTGCTTAGGATTTTCTAAAAAGATAAAGTTGCATTCGTAGACTGTGTAATCGAGTATTCCATTCTGATGGGGGCACCTAGTACTGGCGCCAAGTCCCTAGAGTGCTGTGGGCGGGCTGGTGGTCACGAAGAACAGCAGCAGTTGCAGGAAGGGCAGCCGCATCAGGTTGCAGCTAGACAGCTACATCAATTCCAGGATCAGGAGAATAATAATTTCCCAAACAACATTGGGGAGAACATCCTCATACACAATTTCAACAACAACCATATTTACGTTAACCCGAACGAATACAGCTACTTTACTGTCATCGACGAGCGGGATAATCAAAATCAGATCAACAATAATACCCGCCGATCAACTGCTGCCACCCTTACAACCTTGCAGACGCAGTTAGACCGGGAAGAGACGTCATTCACTCGAAGATCGAAGAACCAAAAACGAAAGTTTTTCAAAAGGGATAAGGAGAGAGATAAGGACAAGGATAAGGAAAAGAAAAAAAAGTCAACATATCCTCAGAAAAAGGAAAAGGAGAAAGAAAAAAAGAAGCAAAGCTCCAGTGTCGTACCTCCTGCCGCTCGAATGCGAACTCAGGAAGGACGAGGAATGGAGGACCCACTTATGCAACGCCCCAGACGAAAGTTGACAGGGAAGTCGAAAGAGCCCCCACAAGAAAAGTAATTCTGATTCTAATTCGAAAGCTTTTGCACTGATTTTAGTTTTATCACTGCAGAGGACATCTTGCCTGTTGTTTTTGTGCTTGCTTTTCATCAAATTTGTTTGCATTAAGTTTCAACAAGGCCTAAGTTTTCAGTTCACCACTGCTACCGCTTCAGAAAGCTAATTACCGCTTCATTACGAAGTCATGCACGAGCCAAGGTTATGGCAGCACACATCGATACAGCACGCATACAGCCTTGGAGCCAAAGGGAGTTCTACAAAAAAAAATAGGCGACATAAGGGCAAATTACTGCTAGACTTGTCTTTGCACATAGGCACTTTTCCATCACGCAAACAATTGGCAGACATGAAAGGATTGCTGGTAGCAGTTCCCCCGGGGAGGACTCTATCACTGAGTCTCCTCGCTTCCTGCACGGTTGGTTACACTGTTTCGTTTTCGATTGGCTTGCACCTAGGCACCGCCACCAAGCTCTAGCCTTGGCCAATTTCACCTTGGCATGGAAAAATTCTCGTGGCATAAAATTAGTTCAAAGGCTTTGGGACGACGACGCTTCACTTGACCCAGAACAACAAAGACTCAATTTCCTTCAATTACTCTAATTCAGAACGTTTATTACGCTTTAATTTAGCTTCGAAACGCTAGCATAGCTTTATCAAATTTGATTTATCATTTTGACCACACAGAAGAATCGTAAAGTCATGCAGCTTTTGCTCAACTGCTTAATTTTGTTTAAACTTTTCGCAAGGCCACCAACTACTACACAATCAATCTAATTTCGACTAAATTAAACCTGTCGAGTGGAAGAGATTAATCTGGTTTTCCCCTTTTTCCTGCCTTCATGTCCCGTCCATTACTGTTTTTAAATTGCTCACGATCCTGGCCTCTGCTAGTTGTTATCAAATGCTTTCAAAATATTTTTTTTGTTTTCACCTCAAACCAAAAATAAATATCAAACTCATTACAATCAACTCATTCGCTCAATACTGCATTTTTTAATTTAACTTTAAAAATACATGTGCTTTTATAATGAGTGAATTTTTGCATTTTAATCAGTTCACACGACGGAAAATAAAAAATTAGAAACTGAGCTTTTTAACCGTTTGCTCGCTGTCATTGACATAAATGTTATTTCAAATAGATTAAATTTAAGGGTGTGTTATTTGGTTTGCACTTCTCAGCACTCAGCAATGTTTCTTCTACAGAATATTACACAGGGTAAACAATCATGCTCACTATCATTCGGAACCTATTACAGATACTATGACTGCAGTTATTATGCTGTCTCGACTTTATGCAACAGCCTTCATTCCATTTAATTTTGAACTACCTCAAAATCGTGTTCTCTTTGCGAGATTCATTCCGATCAGTTACGAGTTTTATTAATGATTTTTTTATTATAACCTGAATAAAGACTTTGTCTAAAAGTGGAAGACTTCTGGTGAGTATTTGTGTTATTAAAGCACACAATCTGAACGAAATAAGTTAATTATATAAAAAGCGGTAAAATTTTGACGACTTTGGTAATTTTACATTTTCCATAATTGTGACTTGGCTGCTTCTCCGTATTGTTCGAAGACCACTTTTGCACTCCCGTAAAATTTTTTCAAAGATTCGAAGTAACGTAAAACAAGTCGTGCCAACGATCACTTCAATGCAATAACATACTCGTATTTCGGAGAATATTAATTTTGCGAAAATATATATCTTTAATATATCTATATCTAGTGGGGCATGGGGTGAAAAACTTCACCCGATTCGAGATAGGAATTGATTTAAAGTGGATTCCGAACCACTGGAACTTTCTCTGCAACCCCCGTGAAATTTTTAAACCTAAATAGTTCAATAAAATTCAATTCAAGGCAATATTGACATTTCGTTTCTGTTGAATTTTGTATGTTGCTGTTTCGCGAGAAAATTGAAAATGAAAAATTAAGGTTTGCATATGCAGCGACAACTGACGCGCTTTTAAAACACTGGGAATCATTTTATTAAAGAAATTACAACATTTTACTGTATGTACCAATATTATGATTTGATTTAAAGGGTAAAATATAATTTACGCTTGTCGGCTTGAATGTCAAGTGCTGTCGTTTCAAATCCAATTTTTTTTTCGTATTCTGACAACAGTTAGTCGGAGCTTGAGGATACCTTTGAATAGTTAGATCTAGATTAAGTAAAATAAGAAACAATGTTAGTGGTACTAACTTACCAAGTAATTAAAAATTTGTAAATAATTAAAACTTCTATTATCTAAAAGGGAAAACAATTAATTGCCAAGATCTACAGCTAGCTTCAGCCAAAATCTCATCATCTCATTACATCGGCTCAAAGCTCAAGCATATTAATTCATATATTAATTCCTTATAATTTTAAAAAAGACCACTAACCCACGTTAATGCATAGCATACACACGAGGAATCACACTAGTAATTTATATATGAGATAAGTAATCGTATTTGACAGCACAGCTCTAAAAGTACTGAGTATTTGATGTTGATTCCAAGTATTTAAATAGCTATAATTCCTGTTACCAAAACTCTTGTATTGAAGTGGTAAATAATGGTTTGAAATACCGGAAGGTAATTAAGTTTGCGATTTTGATTCCATTACAGAAATACGTATAAATACTGAAAAGAATTTAAATTGCAGTTGAGCATTATTTTTTAATTTTTTTTTTCAATTCTTTTATAGGGTTTCGTACCAAAATGGTAAAAGAACAATTGTGGTATGACTTTCTGTCCGTATGTCACAGCCCTTTTCCTCGGTAACTACTATCGCAATCGACTTGAAATTTGCACAGTCTTAAAAATAATTTGCGCTCAACTACAACAGGTGAAAGAATTTCAGATATATATATATATTTTTTTTAATAAAGAAAGGGATAGATGAGAACTAGACAATTTTTTTGTTTAATACACCGTGAAGGGTATCATTTGAAAGGGGTTAGTTTAAGCATTCAAAAAATATATATTTTTTTAATTTTTAACGAAGTTTACAAGCCAAAAAATCTGGGATAATTCGTTCGAATAGAAAGTCTGTTATATGTATATTACAGGTAATATAAAACGAAGTTCCAGTCATTTATAGTTTCGAAAAAAATAAGGTCTCGAGTCTGACTCGCATTTGGGCTGTAGTTTTTATACCTGCAATTGTTTTAAATAAGTCAAAATCATAGCGAACTTTATCATAGAATCAGAGGTTAGTTAAACAAAATTAACAAAGTCTCTACTAAATTAAAACTTCAACAAGAATAATTAATCTGATTGACTTGACCTTTTCGAAGTAATAAAAAATAATTAATAATAAAATTTTCAATAAATTCAAATTGAAAAAAAAATTTCGAACTAAACCGTTCAAGACTCGAGCAGAGTAAGAAGAGTAAATATTTATATTTAAGTAATATAAAATATTTGTTCTTGGTTCGAGGGTTCGAGCCAATTCGTCTCTGGGCTGTTGTCTAGATCGCAGCAGTGCAAAATAAAAGAAGACATTCAAATTTTCCCATTCCCCTTACTCTAATTCCCTTTCGGCCATGGTAACAGATCGTCCCCTAGGCTTTGTCTACATCATAAAAAAAACACGATAGACGTTGTTAATAAAGAAAAGTTAAACTCCCTTAACTCTTCATCAGCAGCAGCACCAAGGGATTAGCTTTTATTTAGCTGCTAGACGCCTTCGATTGATAATGTTAAAAATAAAATAGAAAATAATACGCAAATACTGCCGAGTCAGACTGGAATCAAACTTGTAAAAACAATTACTTTTCGGTATTTCTAAATATTATTTTCAATTCCTTAATTCTTAACAATACAACAGTTCTGGTAATGAATATAGCCACATTCCAAATATTTGATATGGTTTAGTATTGGTAATGACCTTAATTTTACAACTATGTTTGAAAGGAATATACCGGGAATCTTACTAGGCAGAATTTAACATGCCAGGAATCAAGGTGCACAAATCAACTGCAGCCATATTTACCGCCCTCATAACAACTAGCAAAATTGTTTCATCAAGGCCGAAGGGTCAAGAGTACTTGTGGAGTATTTAGAAAATTTAAATTTAACACATGAATAAAAAAAATATAATTGCCGTTAGTTGAGTTCTTAATGTTTGTAACAGCCTAAAATCCATTCCATTAAATTACTCCGGCACTGAGAGAGCGATGATAGGACATTTCATTTTGTCACTACCTTACCTCCTCGAGCTTTTACTTGATAATTTTTAATATTTAGCTAAATAGCTTATGTAGTCAATCTGATCATTTCTTTTGTATGAAAAAATAGTCCAAAATTATATATTTTTTTATTTCTCTCACTGCTTCTTAAACTATTAAATTATTTACTGATAAAATATTCGTTACTCCACTGGGGCCTTCTCAAAAAAGTGGGGCCTGAAACAAAAACATCAAATTCATTATTCTTAAGTATTGTTACGTTAATATCCCGAATTTTCCTAAAGTTGACAAAATGAAAAAAATATGAAATTTGAATAAAGAAATTTTTTTTTGTGTGGCACAAAGAGAGTATGTGTCAAAATTTGAACCTAATTGGTTCAATAGCTTCCCCTTTTTCAACAACGCCAGCCGCGAAAAATAGTTTTGAGATGAACCCGTTCGTTGATGCATTTATGCACCTGGCAGGTAAATGATTTCATTCAGAGTGGTTGTAGATTACGAACTATACGAAATTTTGCTATATTAACTTTTCAGCGCAGTGTATACCTACTTTTCGAAAATTTATGAAAAATTATATTTTTTTTTACCAGACTGACCCCTTAACAAAATTGGAAATTGAACCTTTGTTCCAAATATTTTTATTTCAGTTTGAGAACTTGACAGAGAGAGTCTTCGATTACTGATCACTATGTCAACTGAAACTGTTATATATGAAGAAAATTAAACATGAGTCCAGTTTCGATCGATTTGCTTTACTTACTTTGATTGACGCATTCGCTTCCAATTAAATGCAAAGCAACGATGAAGTCGCCACTTCAACATTTCAATTGTGGCACAATGAATTAGAGATTATAGATGCGTTTTTCGGGAAATTATAGATGCGTTTTTCGGGAAATCGTTATCCTTGAACTTATTGAGACGAAAGAAATACTTGAATATTACAGGTCTACAATCTTCTGATATTGGGTTGCTGTGGCCATTTAGAAGTGATTTGCTGCGTAGAATCCGAATCCGAGGTCAAAATTGGGCCATCACCTCAGGATTTTGAGATATTTAAGTTGTTTGGCTACTTTTTGGTCATTTTTTTCTTGTTGCATCATTTAATACTACTCTTAACCGTCAAAATAAGCTATGGAGCGGTCACCTACAACTTTTTCTGGCACAGTGATGACAATTATAAATTGTGAAGATCACATTTCATATAAATAGATATATTATGTTTATATGAAATATGAACTTCATAACTTAAAATAGTCGTAACTTTGCAAAAAAAAAGCTGACCGCTCCATAGCTTATTTTGAAGGGTAAGAGTAGTAGTAAATGATGCAACTAAAAAAAAATATAAAAAAATAAAATAAAATAACCTTAAAAGTAGCCACAAAAAACCCCATTGTTTGAGTACTAAAAATCCTGACATGATGGCCCAGTTTTGAAAAACACAAAAAGTTCATTTAAAAATTAATTCGTGGCATATTTAAGGGGGGACGGAGCATCAAAGAGACTTCAAAATGATCAGAATTGTAAACAGAAATTATTTTCGTAAAAAGAAAGAACCACAGAGACTTACATGTTTGTGTACCTGTTCTTTATTTTTGAATCTTATCTCCTTCTATTCCTCTACACAATCTCAACCATTGCAGGTATAAATACAGTGGCACTCAAACAGAATTCAATGAGTCCAAATTAGTGTGCTTCGAAACGATCTACTAAATTCCATTCAACACAAGACGTACGCAGATATACTAAATACTGGTATTTTAAGAGCCTATGAGTTATCTAATTGTGTATTGGACTGATGTGACTTTTTTAGGGTTTCGTACCTCAAAATGAAAAATTCGATCGACTGTCTGTATGTCTGTTTTCCACAGACAACGATTATAAAATATATATATATATTTTTTTTTAATTTGAATGGGGGAGTTAGGCTACTTCAAACAAGTTTTTGAAAGGACTACTTTGGAGGGTTCCAAAAATAAGACCACTCTTACTAATAAGAATAACTCTTATGTCACAATCACTCTTGCTTCCGTCTATTTGACAAATTCGACAATGATGAGCTATTACGGATCCCTGATTGCGTAAGCACTACTCACTTTTGATCGATTTTTTGTAAATACGACAATACAACGAAGAAACGTCGGAGTTGCTTTACAACCTAAGCCTATGAATTTAGTACAATGTGTTTTGATCATTTTCGTTAATATTGACTACAAGTGCTCAATTGGGTTAAGGTCAGTGAACTGGGCGGACCAGTCCAATACTCGGATGTTGCTATCTGCTAAACAATTTTCGTGGTTGGGGATCTATGCGGCGAAGTATTATCCTAACGGAATATTATCGAAAATTGTTCCTGCAGCGGAATATTTTAGAACTCAGTCTGGCGTCTAAAACTGAATAAAATGCTTCTTGCAACAGAGGATACGTCGGGAGTTTTCACCTTCACTCAATCTTTTACCTCATTTTCCTTACCCATACTTGCTTTCTGGCTTGGGCTATACTTAAGCACCATAGGGTATCCCGTGAGCTTTAGAATTATTATATAAAGCAGCAATAATGTTGCCCTTAAGTTTCTTCAAGTCACAACATTATTTTAATGTGTTTCATTATTTAAAGAAAAAAAGATATATCGATTCTTATCTCAATCTTAAATTCACCTGACAAAACCATTTTGACCCAATCCTCTGCTATCGGGCCCAATCGAATCGGTTCTTATTGTAGTAGCTTCTCTAAGCATCCTTTTAAAAATTCGTACATAAACTATCGTACCCTATGTGCGCCCTTTTATCTTCATTAGGCAATTAAATTTATGATATATTTTATTTTTTACATTGCTCTTTCTTTTTTTGCTTTAGTAACTGATACACGTAAGAAAATTTTTTATCACGAACAATTATCGCATTTCAACAGATGCGGACGACTTCACTATCCGATATCTACTCAAACATGATTTATTGGGTAACCGATTTCCTTGAAGAAATTCAAGCATAAGCATACCTGACAGCTTTATCGAGAGTCCACTAACTCTTAGCAGGAAACTTCTTATTTATGCAAAAGCAAAGTCGTAGTCTGTTACTGCAAATTTTATTTCAAATTTCTTTCCCCAGCACATAAATTTTACAGAGTAGCCAAAATTCTCGTTTGCAGACTTTGACCATGCAGTCAGCTGATTTTAGCAGGACCATTGCCAAAATGTCGGTAACGTGGGGAACTGAATTTTAATACACGGAACGGTTTTGTCCTTCATAACTAAAAATAGAAATTGTGGTTACACCTGTGCACCTTCAGACAGTCTCAAGTGTGCCCTTTTGTTGGAACAATTTTGCAAACGTATTCTTTTTTCTATTTAAACGCTAAGTTAGGCTTGCACCTTTCAGGTATTGTCTTTTGAGGGAGTGGGTTTCTATGAAATATGTCTTCTTCCCCGGCAGATTATATCTACTAGTACCGCGGAACTGCTTGGCTTAGTACTGCAACCGGTAAAGGCTAAAGAATAGTGTACCAGTGGAAAGTGGAGGTGCACAGCCAAGCGGATCAGATAAATTTCAGCACAATGGCAACCGTAGTGTTCAAGGCGGTGCTACTCGACCATAAATTATCCCTAGAATTTAGTTTTAGTCAGGATAACGAAAGTTTTTCTTTTTGCTTTTAAAGTAGCTACATTAGCACGTGAATATATACTCGACTTCCTTTAGATTTTTTTTATTGGTAAAGCAGCATAAATGTTTTCAAAATATACCTGTGCCGGTGTGAAGCAAAGTGAAGGTCCCCGTGGAACTGTATAGATGTCCTTAAAAAAATTTCAGCAAAAAAATGCAAGGAACTTTCTTTAACAGTTTGGCAAGTGATAGATATTTCGATGGACGAACTTTGTGACTGTTCCTTCCTCTTTGTATTGAATTTCACTCAGCAGTGCAAACAAGGCACAATTAGTGCCGCTGGCGAAATTTTCCACGGTATACCCGTGTCCATAAGGTACACGGTGCATAGTTTGTTGAATTTTCCGAGGGAAGTGTTTGCAATCCGATTTTCCTTCATCAAGTTAATGACATAAGACTAAGCAAGTCAAACGGAAGTGATTCATCTATCCGTCCGTGTTTCAGTTAGCGAAAGTTTTAGTGCTTCCCTTGTTTATCCTGTTTTTCCTCCTACGGAAATTGGCAGAGAGAGCCTTCGGCACATTTAAGAGTGAAGTTAACTGGCAAATTGTGTGCGTGTTCTGTTCGTGCTCTTTATTCCCGGGTACTCTTTACCAAGACCTCCCCAAAAAGGATTCATGGCTTAATGTGCATTGGAACACCCTCAAGCAATTATCAGGTCATAAAGGTTCCACTGAATTGATATCATGTGTAACGGGAGGCATGTTTTAAGATAGCTGCCAGGATCCGCCAATTCAGCGGGGGCTGAAGAGAAGCTAATGTGACTGTCAATGTTTAGCCAAGTGTCGAGCAGGCGCATTACCTCCGATTGTCCTTCGGGAGCACATACCAGTATTACTCTTGGATAGCAGAGTGCAAAATGGAAGGGAGCATCCGGGGGGAGCGGAAGAGCTTAAAGCAGCAGCAGCAATAGCAGCACCATCGTAACAAAAATACGCGAGCGAAAACAACAACAATTGCGGAGCTTTAACACAAGATTCCACAAAAGCATTATTCAAAAAGTTTAGCACGATTCAACAAAACTCATTTAATTAAAAAATCAAAATCCTCCTCCTAAGCATAGCATAAATAAATAATGTTATGTAAGGATGTTTAGCACCAACAGGACTCGGAGGTTTTTTTAGTGTGCAAACGCTCCCTACAACGACGATACTCACGCGGTTCCTCGAATTCAATTTCCATGCAGAAGATTGCTCTTGTGTGTAGAAGGACTGGTAATTGATTCGAAATGGAATTTTAATCCTCGCCCGCTTAACAAACTGTCCGACGAGTTAATTTGTGAAAAAGTCGACTTAAATGCGAACTCTGAGCGAACCTGGTCCGCTCTCGTGTACGGGTCGTGTCTAACCTTGATGAAGTGATTAACAGTGGTATCGTGAGGTTGGCCAAAAAGAACGTGACTTAATTATATAATAACCGTCGGCTGTTGACGAATTTACAAAACTTTACAACTTACGTGCCCAACTCCACTAATTGCCGCTCTAAGTGTCAAAAATAGGAGCCGTCCAGAGAGAAAACTATCCTACAGGAATTATCCCGTTTATCGTTAAGGATACCTTCAAGCTACAAAGTTTAGTTATTTACACGTACGAGAAATTCACCGTTCTGCCTTATGAAAATAGGAATAGCATAGTGCGAGTGTTAAAATTGTAGGAGAAAGTGACATTATGAATAGTCCAAGTAGATAGCTGTGGGAACGTGCTACCGATCAGCATTCGCAGTTATATAACTCAAAAGAAACCTAACCTACGCCAAATGTCGTTTTTGTTGTGATTCCGATTGTTTCGTATTCGTACCTCGCGACGTAATCAAGTCCGTCGGCTTTAAACGTAAATTTATTGTGCCATTTTAACGAACCTTTTTATACACGAAAATTAGTTGCCGTAGAAAAGGTGCGACATTTGATTTTACTACATAGTGTCGGCCGCGATTTTATTAACCCATGTGAGTCCAGTGTAATTCTAAATTAAATGAATGCAATACAACGGGAATTAAAACATTTCGGAAAGCAGAAAATGTAATCACAGTAAATAATAAATGCATGCGATGACTGTAAATGCAAACAAGTTGAAAGTGATAAAATGCACTCTGGACACCAATACATGTGAAATTTCAATATGGCGGACATGTGTTTCTTCTCTCAAGTTTAACTGCAAAAAATCAACGCCGCACTATATACAGGAAGGGAAGCTGAGAAAAGCTCAATGGAGTCATAAATAGTTTCATCGAATACAAAATTTAGCGTGTTTTCTGAGAACGACAAGGAATTCCGCGAAATGGCCTCAAAGCATGGAAAGCCTACGGCAAGAAGAAGAAGAAGAAGTTACTAAGATTGTGTAGGACACTGCAGAGAGTGGAAAATGGATGGATATCCAAAGGACAAGAGATAATAGCAGAGGATGATAAAAACCAATAATGTTAGTGTGTGTCCTTGTGTACAAAAGAAAAGTCATAGTAACTACAGCCAGAATTTTACTTGACATGTTGCCTTGTTACATAGTTTCTCTGTTCTCTGTTGTGAATCCCCGTTACATTTGCTTGTTTTATAAGAAAAAAAACGCGCCTTGAGATGAATCCTGCATGGTATCCCGTTAACTGTTACCTGTTCTCTGCAGCTCTCAGGCCGACGCACACAGTGTTCTTATATATATATATACTTTACGTCCATATACATTTATATACATATATATTTGACAGATAATAACCTTACTCAAGTTAGTTTTGATTTTGTTTGCTTATTTATGCACCGCAATGCCACGTATGCAACGGCATGCACACTGCATGATTATCATCATAATGACAGTTATTATTACCGCACTATTTATGTACGTACACATTCATTTTGTATTTCTGTTCTAGGACGTGATTGATGTTACTTGAAGTGTTGCCCTTTGTTTGCCTGAAGAAAGGGTGCGAATTTCACGCAAATTACGCACCGCTCATATTACATTAATCTATCCCGCATACAAAAAAGCAAGTGAATCAATGAAACAGCAGCTTTTGACAGCACACATAGCAAAGTTTACTTGATCCTTTTTGCTGCTTTTTCCTACATAACCTTGAACGGCCTATTGAAAAACCCGATGGATTAGTGAAAGTCTATTAATTCAATAAAGAATACTTTTTCAAACTTTTACACCATTCTCGTGCACTTCTTTGAAAGGAGAGTGGTTCCACATGCCATATGCGCGCTTAACAGGTCTTTAAGGGTTTCTAGACGTCGAAAGCTCTTGCAACAAAGCACGTCAAAAATATTTTCTGTATCACGTGACCATCGTGGTTGTATTTACTACATAGAGCACAGCTGTAAGGTTTTCTGCTCTCTGTTAGGTTCGCAAAAAGGAAGAGGATTTAACACCTAACTCTCATTGCGCTTTCCATAGATACCATCTCCCTTTGTCCACTGTCGCCCTTATGGCTCGACATCAGTAAGAATTCTGCCGACTTCCCTATTGCCTCCTTCCTACGAGAAGATAAGAGTTTTTTTTTGCGGAAGAGGTTATGTAATTTTCGAAAGACAATTTGGAGTTTTTGAGAATTTCAATGATTGTGCATGAATTTTCCAAAATTAAAGCATCCAAAATCAGAGACATCTATGGATGAGTAGCTAATAAATTGTACATGGATACCAAGTATTCTCTTAAATTCAAATTAAGTTCCAAGCGTTATGGCTGTGAATTTATAAAAATACTAGCGATTAAAGCAAAATACGATTTAAGTTGATTTCTTAGAAATACGTGGTTCCCTCTAAAATATTTAATTTTGCTCAGCACCACAGTTTTAGAGTTTGCAATTAAACTTTTCCACATTTTTACACATGGGTGCCATTTCAAATCAGACAATCATATACATATGTATATTTAAACAATTAATGGCATCGGTTGACTTGTCATATTCTCCCTCTAAATATCGATAAGGGAGACGGGGGAAAATGGCACTAAATGGCATAAATTTGACCTACATTGGAGGCCAATTTAATATTTTAGATAGTGAAAATTGGGTGAAATACATACACAGATTCGAATATATGCGGAAAAATAAGTAGAAATCTATTTAATTAGACTATATAAGTATAGCCGTATATATTTCTTTACAGTTAGAGGCGATTAAAAATAAATAGTTAGGGGCGACGAACACCTGGAAATAGTTAAAATAGGATAAATTTTCCAATTTTTTTCATCAAATAATTTTCTAATTAAAAGTCCATTCAAGTATACTGTGTAAAACTGTTATAAAAAAAATATATAAAATTGTGGCGTGGGGGATTTTTAGTCAAGTAATACGAAAAAATGGCTTTTGCGGTAGCCATTGCACTTTTATTTATATTTTTCTGAAAAAGAAAACAAATCTATTTATATACAGGGTGATTCCTAAAGTAGTGATCCAACATGTGCCAATCGATTCCTTACAGTATTGTGATCAGCATTCACAATAAGCAATTTTTTTTCACAATAAGCAATTAAAATTTAAAAAAAAACTTGTTTAACAATTTCCCTTTTTATCCTGCGTCCTTAAAAATTTCCTTAATAAGGATATGGCTTAAAAATATCTAAAAATCACCAATCCCTCGTTGTAACATCCAAATGCAAGTGAGGAGCAGCTGCTTAATGTTCGGTTTGGGTTCAGTAGAAACCGTTTCTGCTCGGAGCACATTTGGAGGGAAATCTTTTTCCAATTCAGTATTCTAGGGACTTCACACAATGTTAATTACTTTCGATGGACTAAAGATATTGACATGGTTCTTTTTTTATTTGAAAGATATGTTAAGGGTGAATTTTTTTGTTTTTATACCATATCCTTATTAAGGACATTTTTAAGTACGGAGTATAAAAAGGAAAATTGTAAACCAAAATTTTTTTAATTTTAAGTTTTAACGTTCATACCTGCCACATTTGCCAACGGATCGAAATATGTGAGGTACTGTTAAAAAGCTCATAATGCATACTTTTAATCGAAAACTTACTTGTCGTCCTACTATGTTTCGAACAGAAGTTTTGCGTTTTATATGATCTCACTTCCTTGCACGCGCGAAAATTATTCATCCGTTAATAAAGGGATGAAGGAGGTGTTTTCTAATTAATTGCTCATCGTGAACGCTGATCACAACACTGTAAGGAATCGATTGGCACATGTTGGAAAAATTCTTTACGAATCACTAAAATATATATTCTTGAACTAGTTAGCATGAAGCATAACTTTTTGTCGCCGGATTTTATAAATTAAAATTTTTTAAAAAATGGCGATCTTGTGAAATTGAAATTGCAATTTTTCACTCAAAAATTGATATTCTTTTTTTTTATCGAAATAACGTAAAGCTTAAAAGAAAACATGTGTGCCGCAGGATATACGACCGAAGTGAGACTTCTTATAGCATATATAAAAACCGAGCACACACAACTCAGCCAAATGTTGTTTCGAGTTGACAAAAGTAGCTTAGACAATTGAAGGAGAAGAAAAGCAAATTTCATTTGTATTAAAACTTCCGGCAGTGTTGTGGTACTTTCTATATAGGCTATCTGAGATGATTTAAGGTGGGGCCAGAAGTCAATTTTAAATAATAATTTGACGAATATAATGTTTTAGTTACATTTTGCATTTAGCTAAAACAAATCAATTTCCTTTTTAATTGTTTTCTGAAAATTTTTAACGTAGCCACTTAACCAACGACCCCGGATCACTTAAAAAATGTTTTTACGAAACTTTGTAGGTAAATTAAGGTTTTAATTGTACTTGAAATGTTTATATCAAGAATTTAGAAATAATTTGTTTAATGTATTTACCAGAAAAGCCACTTCCCACCGTGCTATTTCTAATTTTTTGGGTACCCAAAAACCGAACAATTTCTGCTGTTACATTTAAACAAATATTGTCTTTTTTTAGCAAGGCTGATTCACACAAAATTATATGCATAGTTCTTCTTCTAGCTCCATCTCTCTGGTTTTTTTTAACCCTTGTGGGGTATAGAGCGTTCTGATTCGGATCTGCGCCAACGCCTTTACTTGTGGCGCCAATTTTTCGAATTTTTAAAAAAAATTTTGAAAATATATTTCGAATAAAATACTTTTGGCGGAATCACTTATTTCAACCCACCTGATTATTCGCCTGCCGTTTATCCGACATACGTATTCCTATCGCTACGCTCTTCATTCATTCGGGAGTACGTCGTCTAAGTACCACCCCATGTTGGTGGTCAAAATATGTCCAAGCAATCCTGCTCTAGATACAAGCCTGGAAGGAAACACGATAAGCTGGGCGTTGGTGGTGGAAACAGCTCCACGCACTTGCCTCACATTCCCGTATTCGCAATATATTTCTAGATAAATTGAAGTCTCAACTTGATGCTTGTTTGAGATGGACCTGCAAATATTCTGAACAGTAATGTCTACAGAGCGAAACTTCATTCCATCAAAGTTAACTTCTTGCTCTTATTTTCTTAATATCAACGAACACACGGATAGAGCCGACAAATACTAATAAAAGCTGCGTTTTTACACTTCTACCTACGGAAACCTAAAAATTATTAGTGCTGCTCTTTTGTCAAGTATTTATTTTCAAAAACTTTCTTAGTCTAATGTAAAGTGGAGACAACTTTTAGTAACTCTAAGTTTAGTTGTTTTTATCTTTTCTTTTAGAGACAGATTTACCATTGGACGTCTGCTTATTATATTTGCTTCTAAACTACCTCTCCAAAATTGCTCAATTTTTTTGGAAAACCAAGCCATTTTTAATAAAAAATATTTTCAATAAAGCATCTATTGATACTTTTTTTGTTACTATTATTACATATTTGACCCATATACAATAGAGTACAACATTTTATTCTTATTTAAATACAAAACTAATAAAAATAGTCGTAAAACTTTATCAACATTAATGTTAAGGCCAAAACAAAATAATTTTGATACCTACCTCAACAATACCGGATGTCACAAAATTACCTCTCTTTGCAAGCCTTATTTACCAACGGGCAGTAACTCTACCTTATTTTCTGGAACAATATTGTAGAATCAGAAATTTTATATTGTAGAAGTTTTCAAACATCTTACAATTTATTACAATTAAATCAATCAAAATTTGGCATTTTCTCCTGGAACTGGCTTTTTTGTAAGTCTGATGTTGAAAGTACTACCCGTCGGATTCTCGTAAATTTAAGTAGTGACCTTAACTCTTTTCGACCTTGACTTAGTAAGTCGTTAAAACATTTTCAAGGTCAAAAAATAAGGTTTGGAAGAGGTTTTAGAGTGACAAATATTATCTTGTATATCTGGATCTGCATAGTCGTTACATAGTATTACTGTTGTGGGGCGGTCTTAAATCCAGAAAATTCTGAAGTTTCGTTTATCGTAAACGTAGAAGTTTTGGCTACCCCTATAAAATGCTATTCGATGACCGGATAACCGACGATCCTTTGACTCCTACTAACTTTTTTGCCAGTTTTTTTCTCGACAAATATTTAGCTATTCTATAAGTTTAGCTGATTTTAATATTATTTATCTGACTTCCTGTGTGATTATCATACACATTATATAATTCGCCCATGGTTTTTCGCTCGGTCTCGATGGTGTCTGTCTGAAAAAATTTTGACCAGTCTCTTGCTCTTGTCTTTGCTTATTTATTTAACTCGACCGTGTCCTAAATTATGCAAGTCCTCTATCATTTTTACTCTTCACAAAAAGAATGACGATATCTATATTTAAAGACCCTGAACAATATGCCTCTTAAAGTTGATAATTGTACGTTTTTCTCGCATTCTAGAAGGAAAAATCCATCGATTATTCTATTAGTGGGAAGTTGCTAATCACACTTGACAGTGAGTGAACTTTGATCCACATTTGTCTTTCGTTTATCACATTAGTTACATAGTTAATAGGGCTAATGCTTCGTTGGTCTTCGTGAAGAGATGGTCTAAAGAGTTTAACAATCCCTTTATCACCGAACTTCTTTTTTGTACCGTCGTTAGTCTTTGTGGTAAACTTTGCTCTATTAAGGCTATAATAACCCTTTGGACAGCTAGAGGATAGGTTCAACAAATCCCTTTTCACCGGAACTGTTGCCATCGCTGAACATTCGTAATCCTATTCGTTCCGTAAGACATAAGTACTTCCTTCAGTCACACCCATGTAATCCCTTTTATACCAGCATTGATTTTAATCTTTCGAAATATAAAGCGAGGGATCAGCTGCGTTAAAGACGTTTTAGGCCTCAGTGTTTGTTGTATTAGTTTTCTTTAATGAATTTGAAATTATATTTGAAGTTGAAATTGTATTGATTTATAAAAATTATTAATTGATTATGTTTTGTTCATTCTCAAATTAGTGGCCTTTCTATTGTATTTATAGCTTTAATTTTTTTATTTTTTCAGTAATTAACCCTGATGAATTTTTTTGTAAATAAATAAAAAAAGTTGTGTAATGTTGAAAACTCGCTCTGTTCTGCGAGGTGTCACCATTTATTTGGTGGTATGGTGGCCTTTCACAATGCTTTTATTTAGCTTCACTTTCATATATTTCTTTACTTCAATCCTGCAACTAGCTTTTCACCCACTTCCACTCTTAGTGGCGAATTCATTCTTTTTCGAGGCCAGTAAGACGACTAATGACAATCCCGACGTATTTAAATAATTGGGTAATAATACACCATAGGAATGGTGGTGGAAAGAGAGTGACATGTATAAATAATCGAAAATAATGGTGGTGTTATGTGTGCAGATTTCCTCATAATGTATTTTTCACTGTCAAAGCAAGTGATAAACATGAGCTCCAGAAAACCCCAAGGTTTTATTTAAATCTCACCCCCCCCCCCCCCCCCCCCTCCACTCCTCACTTTTAATTAATTATGTATTTCGCTGCTGCATCAACCCTTAGAATGAAGAACTAGAGAAATTAACATCAACCGGAAAAATGTTAACACTTTTCTATATGTGGGCCCAAACGATGTGTGTGTTTCGAACACGATAGTAGTAAAATTTTGCTTCTATACAAGAGGAGTTAACTCATTTGAATTATGTTTTAAATTTGTTATTTTAAAAATATATTCTAACAAATTTTTAATATAATATAACTTTGCCCTACCCTATTTTATTAATTTTACTATTTAAAGACACTTTGTTTATGATCCAGATATTTCAGTAGGTACTACAGAGACCTCTTAAGGCGATGAACACAAAGAAGTTCTCTTGATGAATATTTACATTTTTAAAAAATCCTAAGAAACCTTAAGATTACTTTTTTACTTATCACTACTAAGAATTGAGTCAATGTTCTTATAACATATTTTA
Organism: Leptarthrus brevirostris; assembly: GCA_964036015.1. Lineage (NCBI taxonomy): Eukaryota > Metazoa > Arthropoda > Insecta > Diptera > Asilidae > Leptarthrus > Leptarthrus brevirostris. The sequence goes on from OZ038374.1 coordinate 148,384,469, forward strand.
TTTATTTGAGAACATCCTTCACTCGCAGGTAACGCTGTTGTTTCTGCACCATATGACCGTAATTGTAATAAATGTCTTTTAATTTAAAAAATGCAATTTTTGTATAAACAGTAACTCTTGACCTTAAATTGAGAAACCAATCTATTCAATCTGACAATCTTACGGCGTTACTTCACTTAATCCTCTCTTGCAGGCTTTTACTTTAGATTGCATTCCCTTCGTTCTTTATTCTATGCTTCGACCCAAAATTGATCTTGGCCTTCGACCCTAGAGGACGTTACTGCTCTTGGTCGTATGTGATTTCTCACCACTAGACAGTGCCTTTATCTCGGTAAGCCCCACATTTGTGACTCACAATTATTCTCTAGCTTAGTACATCATCTAACCTACCTACATATTTCTTAATTGCATCTAATTACTATGAATGGAAATAACTCGAATTAGTTAAAGACTCAATTATCCATAAAAAGCTCGTAGAAACAGGATAAATTTATATATTTGTTTTGCAGCGAAGTTCTCATTTAATTCATTGTAAGATTAAATCTAGTGTCTTTCAGGTTGTAGTTGTATCATCTGTATATAACAAAACATATTTTCCATGCATTAGATTAACCTTAGACACAACCTTATTTTGTCATCAATTTATTTGGTTTTTGACCGGGTTTTCACATAAATGCATAATTATTGAAACACCAAATTTTACTACAGAATGCGGTGTTTTTTTTTATTCAATTCATTGTCACATTCGAACAACATTCTCTTTAAACAATTTGAATTTTTGCTTTACATTCATAACAATAAATTCAACATAAACGTTCCTCTTCCACGTAGATCACTGTTATATTAGTTATACTCATACCGCGCACAGCACTTCATCCTTCAAATCAATTATGACATAAATTTCATGAAAGGTCTATATAGTTGTCATTAACATGTTTACACACTGGCAAATTATAAATCACAATCTACTTATTGCGATAACGCGTCTTAACTCTTAAGACTTTTAAAGAAAATCTCTAGTTAGATTCACTCTGAAATGCTTCAATTGTTTTACCCAAATGATCTGCTCTCTTACCACTCGAAACAATTAATTTCTTAACGTTTATAAATAGATGGATTTCTCGCTCACTTCTCTAAATATAAAACCAATTTTCCGTTTTGGAACTCATTAAATTGAGAAAAAGTTTCAATTCATTTTAGTTAAGCGTCTTTCCCAGAGCTGCTCCATAACAAACCTAAAGAAAAAGTTCCGCGTTGTATAAATAGAAATTTGCTTTTATTTTCAACGTTTTGTTCTGTTCTAAATTGTTCTTAACTAGAAGTATATCTGTATAACTAGTGTATCTAGATCCCTCAAAGATATACACAGTTCCCCCAGATAAAGAGTTACTTTTTCTAAGTTGTAAATGTTACTTAAAACCTTTTAGAATTTCTGTACAGTCAAGGACCAAGCACAAATTTTATTTATGATGTGTCTCCGGTGAATGTTCCTGGCTTAATTCCAACAAAAATGTAATATTGCAGGGATTTCAAAGACTCAAAAGCGCACTCCCTCACTAGGTTCATGTTCCGATAGAAAAGGTGTACAAAAATATTCTAAGCTCACCACCTCGACTGCTTCTTTAAATTCATCTATTATGCGATACAACGATTGTAGCCAGTGACTTATTTACAAAAAGTAATATGGAACCGCCATAGAGTATGCAGATGATATTAGTTGCCGGAGGGTAAGTGCCACTTTTACATAAAATTATTTTGCTCCAAACATGTTTCAACTAAATCTAGTAACGTTTATATAACTTTTTGCCATGACTGTACTTGCTTTTGTCTAGTTATTGCTTAAACATTCAACTGAACGTTGTATCTGCATAGTATTGCCTTTGTAGTGCTTGTGCTTAATTTTAAGATACAAATAAACCTCTAAATCAAATTGTTCTTGTTGTTTTTTCACTGCTTTGTAGTTTTACATTTTTAGTAAATTGTTATTTAGTGTTTTTAAACAGGCGTGTCTTGAGGAGCTATTAAGTACTCCAATCTATAACTTTAGGAAACAATTTTTGTTTTAATTCATATGCCTAATTGCTTTTAAATAGGATTACATATATGCTCTAGTTAGAGTTAAGTAAACTAAATTTACAAAAAAAAAATGGTTGGCATTTATAACTTGGCGCATAATTTAGAGTTGTATCGCGGGCTCGTCGACAATGTAATAATAAACAGTTTTAAGATTTGACCTTAATAGATCTCCAGAAATTTATCTAAAAGTTCTCTAGAATGATTTGGGCATTATACGAGTCACAGGTTTGAATTTCGCCTGCTGCAACTAATTTTTATTGTATGGTTCCAACAGCTTAAGCTAAAACAGGCCATTAGGAATTGCACAGTGATGTGATTTAACCGTTATTAGTTTTTTCTGATTAGCCTAAAATCTTGTAAGGTCTGGTTGCAACATATGCAAATTATTAAGCTGTTAGTATTTACATTAGAGCCTTTTTTCCAGGATCTATACCGATGTAGTACGAAACTACAGTATAAGAAAAGTTTGTATGGAGGGTATACCATTAGACAATATTGCAATGTGCCACTAGACCTGATTGTTTATCTACTGATTAACCCAAGTTACATGACAAACTGAAAGTAAACCAAACTCAGTTTGAACTGAGTTCGCAATTTGGGTCTCTTGTTACATAACACATTCAAAATTGAACTTTAAATGTCACATCAGTGTGTTAGCCTTGGCAGGAGAGGAATTTAGGGTGAGGGAAATGGGTTAGGAGGTTGAGTAAAGGAGGTGTTGCTGTAAGCCTCGTTTAACAATTTGGCCTCAGAAAATTACGAAAAATCAGAAGATGGTAAACTGTTACACATTTGCGTTGTTCTGCTTAGGAAAGTTTCCCGAAATTTGACAGTAAGTTCAAATTTTACCTGGAGAGTATAGGGTTGGGTGCAAATTGAAGCTCTTTTATCGCGCATTGTGGTGTGTCTACAAGGACTTAGGCTAGCAATTTCGTGAGAACAATGACCGTGGAAATAGCAATAAAAGAGTGAGAGACAACCGACATTCCGTCGATGCTCCAGAGAGTCAATGCTCCCAGAGATTTTGGAGTCGCGTCTATTTAAAAAAAATATTAACTATAAGTTTTGTTTAAACAGAAATTTATTTGGTTTTGTCCTAAATAAATTGTGCATTAAGGTGTTTTAAGAGAGATGGACATTAAACATGATACGATTTGCGCTGCCCCATCCGAAGATCGTAGAAATGTCCTTGCTTAATAATCCAAACATGCGTTCTCGATTGACTTCGATAAAGTTTCCACGATAACTTATTACAGAATCAAAAGAGTACGTGAAGGGTGCTGTCGTCGGCGAAACTTTGAATAGGATTGTGAGTGAGAGATAAAAGATCGTTAATAAAAATAAGAAATAAGGTTGGTGAAAGAAAAACTGAACCCTGAGGTATACCGGTGTTTATTTTGTAGCGATCAGATGTAACTCCATCTGTTAGCACACACATAAAACGACAAAAAATTCTCCATCGATTTCAAAAGGTGCGGATGCGTCCCAATGCTCGAAGTTTGGCTAGAAAGGCAAAATTATGGAAGCAATGATTCGAACCACCCGCAAACCGTACTGGCAATCGTCGATAAGATTAAGAATTATAACTCATCTTGTAAAAATTTTCTTTATAATTATTGAGCTTTATATGAAAACTAGTTGCGTGGACGTGGCGTTGGTGAGGTTCGCTTTCTATTATTTTTACATTTCACTCCTTCCACATCCACAACCCCAGGAAAGAATTCTAAGGGTGTGTCTTACCACCACAGTGTCTAAAAGCAACGACTGTGACATTATTTATCTCAGAGATCCCAAAGACTATGGATTGCACGCTAATATTGGTCGTTTTCGATCATTTTAGATGTCACTCCCTTCTTACAACTACCCTTAAGGTAGTCCCTTCATTTAACGCATCAGATTTCTACAGCATATCATTTCCTATTACTTTTATTTTGTCATTTTTGGTTATTTTACATTTCACTCCTCTCCTACACCCACCCCTAGGGGTTCTCCAACCCTAACTAACGACATCGGAAGTGTTCATTTCAGCGACCCCGAAAACTATGGATGCGACATTTATATCGGTCGTTTTGGAGTATTTTTACATTTCCTCTCCTTCTACCCTAGCACCCCTATGGGTTGGGTAGGAAGGAAGGGATTCAAACTGAATATTTGCCGGGATGTGATATTAAAAAGACATGCATCTGTGCCCAAAAACAAAAATAAGGAAGAAGGATTTTAATTTTCATTACTCTTAACATTAAACTCTGGTCGTTTACTTGTTATCTTTAAAAAGCACCGAGTCAAAACTTAGATTATAAGTTAGTTAATAAAATATCTTGGGCGAAGATATTTAAAATTTTATTCTTGTTACAGTTCTTTGTTTTTTATTATATTTTCAAAATATCTTACATTTTAATGCTATTAAAAAATTTCTTAAAATTGTTCCTTTTTGTTTTTTATTACGATGGCGAAGTACAAGAGTTTTAGCATTTCTTTTCACTTTTCAAATAGTGATAAACAAGTTTGTAGACACGTTCTAAAGCCGCATTGTTTCGCTTTAAAAAGTAAATTTAACTTCCCAGAATCATAGAAAAACTTAAAAAGCATTTTCTCTTTACAGGTATGTATTAAAATTTCATCAGCGTTACAAATAACTGGTGAGATTAGAATTAGGGTTTAAGTAAATTATTTGTTTAAGATGTTTTTATAATTTTAATAGTTCTAAGTGGTTTTGAGAGGCACACCTCAGGTATATTTAGTAACTAATTAATAACATTTACTCTAAAACTAAATATCGCTTAAGAAGTGTATTTTGCATTATTTTTAATTTAAGAATTAGATGAAAACATTATGTTGTTAGTATAACTAGGAGAACTTTTTCTGCATCCTTTTTCACAAGCTGTCATTCTTAGGGTTTCCTTCTCGGTTTTACGGTTGTCCTCTTTACTTGCTTCATTGCACGCAACATGTCTTGTTTAGGGGTACTCTTTCCACCAAGATCTGTCTCTTTTGGGGTACCAAAGGGCAGCATTCGTGACCGTCTCTTCTTTGTTCTTTATATCAACGATGTTTCGCTACGTTTTGGCAATTCCAGAATTCTTTGATATGCCGACGATGCCAAAATATTTTGAATCGTCTCTCGTCACACTAATTGTATTTTTCTGAGCACATATATTGCTATGTTTCATCAGTAATGTTCTGGCAGCCATCTTCCACTGGTAAGTGTACTGCTACGATTTTCTCCCAAATAAAATACCCCATTATCTTTGATTATTCTATAGACGGAAGCATTTTGTGTAGGCTTCACAAGTCCCAAGAGTTGGGTGTTGCTCTTATTATCATCATCGCATGTTGCTTCGATGATCATATAGATTCTATATATACATATATGGTTTGCTCGACTTTGGGTTTCGTGAAACGATGGTCCAGGAAACTTAATGATCCTTACTTATAAAAGCTTCTATATTGCGCCTTCATTAGATTGATTCGTTTTATTTTCAATTTGCAGTGTGTAGCGATAAATTCGTCCGAGTTGCTGGACTATGTGCGTATTTCCGTTTCTGTTCGCTGCTTGAGGAACCACGACTTCCTTAAAATTCCTTATCACCGAACTCTGTGCGGCATGGATGAGTTTCAATGTCTTTCCACTTCAATAAGAACTCTGCTTCCTTCGACTTTAACTCTTCCAGGCTGCAGTTAAGGAAACAACTTCAGTTATAATTGAATTAAATAATGCACCTTTCTAGTACATATATTAGATTAAAGTTTAGGTTTGCATATGTTAAGACTTATTATATTTGGGGCATTTCACGCGAAGCGGACAACCAACAATTTTGAAGAAGTTATGATTGACCTGTTTCAAAGGTAATTAATCATATTAAGAAACTTATATAAAAATAAGTAAAATAGTGATTCTCATAGGAAATTGTATGCTCTTCACAGTCGTGGTATCGAATTCGAAATTGGATAATTTTTTCATGTAAAAAATCCAAAATAAATATTTAAAATTAAATTTTGACAAACTTCGGCATTTTTAATTTTTTTTTTAAATAGCTCAAAAAATAACTTCAAATGTACAGTAACTGCTTGTTCAGTTTCATAATGGGATCTGCATTTGAACACAGTGCAGCGCGTAGTCGGCGTTTGACCAGTGCGATTGTTTTGTATGGAAACATGAAAAAATTTTACTTTAAATTCTATATCTCCGAAACGAATGCAGATCCCATTCTAAAATTTTACACATATTATTTATGAACTATAAGATACATTTTGAGATAAAAATAAAAATTTTTCAAAATACCGAAGTTAAGTAAAATCTGTTTTGATATGTTTACTTCCGGTTTTTTATACGAAAAAAAATTTTTTTTTCAACTCTGTAATAACTACCAAGAAACACATTTATTTGTCTCTAAGATAACACTATTTACTTTTCTTCTATCACTATGAATAATAGCAAACTTTTTTTCAAAAAACCCACTCCTCAAATTTTGTCAATTCTTTAAAGGCTTATAAAAGGGCAACTAGGCTTCATAGAAAAAAAATAAAAATGCACATTCATTCAGGACATATAGACGT